>JBBDGP010000585.1:4762500-5962500 GCA_037952835.1 Lithobates septentrionalis
ATGTGGCAAATTATGAAATCTCCAAATGCAGCGCACAATTCTCTGCTTTGCTGGTGATACTGATGGAGTTATTGCAAACAAATTTTCAAGGGCTTTTTTTTTTCAAGTGATATCAAGAATAATAATAAAAATAATAGCGCCAAATGAAAAACGCAAAGAGAAAAGCGTGAATCAACACTCACCAAACTTTATAGTACGTCACTACTAATGCAATTGTTGGCCAACATTTGTGTAACCGTGTGTATGCAAGACAAGTTGGAGCCAACGACCTTCAAACAAAATTCCACGGTTTTGTTGTCAGAAAGTCCAATCGTGTGTACGGGGCATAAGTGTGAAGAGATAACATCACTGTATTTCCTAATGATAAGTTGTGTCTTCCACCTGACTGTGTTATGAGATAGGGTTTTGTAAATCACAGCACAGAAAAGACAGAAATGCAAATCCTTTGGCAGTAAAATGGCTTCCATATATGTATTTCATTTCTGTATTACTTTGCTTGCAGTTCAGCTTTTTTTAAAGTACAAAAACATCTACAATTGCAGGGTTAACATCTCCAAAATGTACTAACACAGTGCAGCAACACTTTAAAAAAACAAGTTATAACTTTATTCTCATAAATCTGCTCAATCCACCAAGTGTTAAAATCATTTTCTTTCGTTTAAAAGAACAATGCAAAACTAATTTGACAAACGTGAAAAACAAGTTATGGCATAACCAACAACGTAACAACAATCATGGAACATTTATTTCAATCAAGGCATTGAGGTGTAATTAATAATTAATTAAATGTTGTAATTTATAGGTTTTTCAATGGTGGCACTGTATTGTGATTAGAATAATTTTCTTGTTTCTTGTTCCTGAGAGCCCACTTTTGGATCTGGGGTGTACACTGGATTGTCTTCTTTTAGTCTCCTGCATCTAAAATTATAACTGTGTTTTTAGATCAGCTATGATTTCTTCCTTCTATACATACCACCAGGGCTGGACTGGGACAAAAATTTGGCCCTGGTCTTCATCCAGACCGGCACACTTTAATTTTGAGTGTCCCCAACAGCATCCCCCTTACATCAGAGTGTCCCCAATAGCATCCCCCTTACATCAGAGTGTCCCCAACAGCACCCCCTTCACATCAGAGTGTCCCCATGAGCACCCTCTTACATCAGAGTGTCCCCATCAGCAGCCCCCTTTTATCAGAGTGTCCGCATCGGCACCCTCTTACATCAGAGTGTCCCCATCAGCACCCCCCTTCACATCAGTATGTCCCCATCAGCGCCCCCTTACATCAGAGTGTCCCCATCTGAACCCCCCGCTTATATCAGAGTGTCCCCATCAGCACCCCCCTTCACATCAGAGTATCCCCCCTCCCACGTGTGCTCACAGTTCTGAAGGCAGCTTCTCGTTCCTCTCTCCAGTCATGTGATAAGTGACAAGTGATAAGGGGAGAGAGGAAGGAAAGTCTGCCAGCTGTCTATCTCCCCCTGCAGGCTGGAGGGAGCAGAAAGCCTAATCCGCTCTCCAGCAAGTGTTGGCAGCTGCTCCTTGGTGTGAAATGACGATCACTCACTGTCAGTGAGGAGCAGGCTCCAGGACTGTGCCTGACTGGCCCACTGAGCCATCGGCTCCCCTGGAAAACTCCTGGTAGTCCCGATGGCCAGTACATGCCTGCATACCACCATCCACAAATTGCATCAAGTAAAATCTGAGAGCTTCTAATTTTGTATTCACATGACTTGCCTACCACATTTTTCACACCACAGTACGTCATAGTATTTAGTTTGCATTTGATGTTTTCTTTTTCAAATTTAGTCTGAATAAGGCATGTGGAATGGGCTTCGGTTGTAACTGGTCGCTTGAAATAGGCAGAATCTTAAGCTAGCCATACATCCAGGGCCGTCTTTAAGGCAGGGCAAAAGGGGCAGCTGCCCTGGGCCCTGTCATTGTTGTGGGGCCCAAAGCAGCTGCCTCATACTTGCCAACTATCCCAGTTTAAATTCCCTTGTCTCTTGAAGTTTTAGTCCCTTGCTGTGTCCCGATATCTCAGTGTGAAATGTTACTACTAATGCTGCCCAGCTCTGCCCTATTGTTGTGTACAGATGACTCACCTGCAGACCCTGTGTTTACATGTAAATAACCGGCATTCATATGTAAATAGCAACATTCATATGTAAATAGCAGTTTCCGATATAGCTATAGCAACATAGATATGTAAATAAAGGTGGCATTCATATGTATATCATGCCCCATACAGTGAGGAGATGTGCTGTAACCTCTAGCAACCAATCAGTGAGTAGTATTAGTGTACAGAAATCTCTAGCAACCAATCAACAAGCAGAAATCATGTGCTGTAACATCTAGCAACTAATCAGTGAGCCGTAATGTGTGCTGTAACCTCTAGCAACCAGCCAGTAAGCGGTAATGATACACTGTAACCTGTGGCAACCAATCGCAATTGCTGCCTGATCTGATAGAGTAAACTGATTTTAAGTGTAGCTGCTATTTATTGTATGTCTCAGAGCAGGTGGAGAGCGAAATTGTATGGGGGGGGGGCAAGAAAACGTTTGCCCAGGGTCCAATCAATATTAAAGATGGCCCTGCATACATCAGGCAATTAACCACATTCAAATGAAAGGGAATTGAACATACAATCTAAAGTGGTTGCTCGCAATTGAACTGGGCAATAAATAGACAGCTTCAGTGAGGGTTATTGAAAAAAAGGCATCTGCAATTCCATCTCCTTGTGGTCGCTTGAAATCACCATTTTATGACATCAACTTATGCAATTTCCAAGTTTCGAAGGTACGATTGCTCAATGAAATTGCCACGTATATGGTCAACACGAGGTTGTAAAGGTAAAAGTTTTTTTTTACCTTCATGCATTCTCTTCAATAGGGCAAACAAACTTTTAGGTGCACCTCTCCCTGGCAGCCCCCCTAAATATTCACCTAAGCCTGATCTTATTCCAGCAATGTGCATGCCCGCAACAGCTCCTCTTCCCTCTCCCAGCTCTCACAGGCTTGGCTGAGAGCAGCGGGAGCCCTTGGCTCCTGTTGCTAATTTCCAGTAACCATTTATACAGTATATCTTTTTAGCTGTGTGTAAATAGGATAGTTTTCCCACTGATCAACAATGTAAAAGTGTCCTTCTCCCACTGGCCATTAATATAAGGTGTTGTTCTCCTGTTGGTCACTAGGGTTGAGCTTGATGTTTGGGTCGAACACAAGTTTGACTCGAACATCGGGTGTTCGCCCGTTCGGCGAAAAGCAAACATTATGGGGTGTTCGCAGCAAATTCGAGCACCGCGGAAAGCCCCATAATGCACTGCGAGATCGTCATGTTTTTTGACTAACCATATTCACCTCACTCAAAGTCCCAGGGCGAATCCCTTGTGTGTGTGTGTGTGTGTGTATATATATATATATATATATATATATATATATATATATATATATATATATATATATACTCTGCATCCAGTGTAGCCTATATCTACAGTGCATTCTGTGGTGTACTGTTTCTAATACACTTCAGGTGGTGTATTAACCACTTCAGCCCCGGAAGATTTGGCTTCTCAATGATCAGACCATTTTTTGCGATACGGCACTGCTTCGCTTTAACTGACAATTGCGCAGTTGTGCAACATTGTACCCAAACACAATTGACGTCCTTTTTTTCCCACAAATAGAGCTTTCTTTTGGTGGTATTTGATTACCTATGCGGTTTTAATTTTTTTTTTTTTGCGCTATAAACAAAGGAAGCTAAATGGAAATTGATCCTCTTACGGGACTTTAAAGGGAACACCTACTCACGGGTCGTAAAGAGTATGAAAGATATAAGATTGTGTTGAAATGAATTAGGTATTTATTAATAGTGTAGATCTTCAAATAGGTCTGTGGTACATAGGGTAAATATGCAGCATGCGTGATACATACAAAAAAATAGCAATACAAAATGCAAAAAATTCACAATCATAGAACTCCAATACACATGGAACACATATGCGGGGAGTACCCGATGTGTTTCGAGATATACTCTTCCTCAGGGGTATCAGATTGGAATCAGCAAACAAAGGGTATGTCTATAAATTAAGAAAACAATTATAAACCAATTGTAAGGATATTGTGATCAAATATAAACATAGATATATGAAGGGAGGTGATTGTTATGTTACAAATATACAATGTACATGGAGAAAAACAGTAGGTACTGACCATATAGTATTGCTAGGAGGGCATGTGTCTGATGCTGCATCCATATTAAAAAAGAAAGGGGTATGGGGGGGACGTAACACCACTGAACGTAGAGGTATGGTCTGTTCCTAGTCCACAACCCGCAAGGCTTGTATGCCCACTCGCGGCGCAGTCACCAGGGGGTGACTGCCCGGCACGGGTCTCGGTCCCGCCCCTTGCGGCATACGTCATCACGCCGGGGAGTACGCGTCACCGCACCCGGAGGTTTACACACACTCCGGTGGCGGTGTCCAATGGGGCCGATGCACGCGCCCCAGGCTCGGGGGGGCGTCTACCTCCCCACCCATTGGCCGCGCCCGCAACCAATCGCAGGCGGGACCTCACCATATGAGCAGGCAGTGCTCCCTTCACAGCTCCACGGTGTCCCCTGTCCACGGAACGCTAATCTCCGTCACACCTATCCTGAACCGGGACCCCATCAGGTAAGACAACCACACTTTTGGTTCCACGCCACTCCAGGGCAGATACCTAGCTTGCTGCTTTAATTTCATCTCCTTCCAAACTGTTTTACAGACTGGACCCTGCAAGCTTCCCCCGGCCTGGCACCCTGGTTAGGCGCTTTACTTCTCCAGTGCCCTGAACAATCCTCCTGCCAGCACCACACCATTCCCCTGCCTGCAGCACCAGGTACCCCCCGACCCTGGGGGTCACCCGGCTGGGGTATTACACCATGCCACACACAGGACCCATGCCCAGACATCTTCTGTTTATACCTCTCCTGCATACTTCACAGCTCATCGCCAGTACACTACTGACGGGCTGACTGGGTACTTTACCTATTTTTATCCTACACTGTCGGGTTGCACTACTTCTGGGGTCCCATATACCCTCTCACTGCCTTTCCATTACCCTCTCTTCCACCTTCTTGCTCCCTGCAGACTGGAGCCCTCCTAGAATCATCCCTCTCATTGGTGGCTTTTTGACGCCCTCTGTTGGGGAATATCCCCCTGGTGACTGCGCCGCGAGAGGGCATACAAGCCTTGCGGGTTGTGGACTAGGAACAGACCATACCTCTACGTTCAGTGGTGTTACGTCCCCCCCCCCATACCCCTCTCTTTTTTAATATGGATGCAGCATCAGACACATGCCCTCCTAGCAATACTATATGGTCAGTACCTACTGTTTTTCTCCATGTACATTGTATATTTGTACCATAACAATCACCTCTCTTCATATATCTATGTTTATATTTGATCACAATATCCTTACAATTGGTTTATAATTGTTTTCTTAATTTATAGACATACCCTTTGTTTGCTGAATCCAATCTGATACCCCTGAGGAAGAATATATCTCGAAACGCGTCGGGTACTCCCCGCATATGTGTCCCATGTGTATTGGAGTTCTATGATTGTGAATTTTTTGCATTTTGTATTGCTATTTTTTTGTATGTATATTGCATGCTGCATATTTACCCTATGTACCACAGACCTATTTGAAGATCTACACTATTAACCACTTGAGCCCCGGACCATTATGCTGCCTAAGGACCAGAGGTCTTTTTCCAATTTGGCACTGCGTCGCTTTAACTGCTAATTGCGCGGTCATGCAATGCTGTACCCAAACGAAATTTGCGTCCTTTTCTTCCCACAAATAGAGCTTTCTTTTGATGGTATTTGATCACCTCTGCGGTTTTTATTTTTTGCGCTATAAATGGAAAAAGACCGAAAATTTTGAAAAAAAATGATATTTTCTACTTTTTGTTATAAAAAAAATCCAATAAACTAAATTTTAGTCATACATTTAGGCCAAAATGTATTCGGCCACATGTCTTTGGTAAAAAAAATGTCAATAAGCGTATATTTATTGGTTTGCGCAAAAGTTATAGCGTCTACAAACTAGGGTACATTTTCTGTAATTTACACAGCTTTTAGTTTATGACTGCCTATGTCATTTCTTGAGGTGCTAAAATGGCAGGGCAGTACAAAACCCCCCCAAATGACCCCATTTTGGAAAGTAGACACCCCAAGGAAATTGCTGAGAGGCATGTTGAACCCATTGAATATTTATTTTTTTTTGTCCCAAGTGATTGAAAAATGACAAAAAAAAAAAAAAATATTTACAAAAAGTTGTCACTAAATGATATATTGCTCACACAGGCCATGGGCCTATGTGGAATTGCACCCCAAAATACATTCAGCTGCTTCTCCTGAGTATGGGGATACCACATGTGTGGGACTTTTTGGGAGCCTAGCCGCGTACGGGGCCCCGAAAACCAATCACTGCCTTCAGGATTTCTAAGAGTGTAAATTTATGATTTCACTCTTCTCTGCCTATCACAGTTTCGGAGGCCATGAAATGCCCAGGTGGCACAAACCCCCCCAAAATGACCCCATTTTGGAAAGTAGACACCCCAAGCTATTTGCTGAGAGGCATATTGAGTCCATGGAATATTTTATATTTTGACACAAGTTGCGGGAAAGTGACACTTTTTTTTTTTTTTTTTTCATAAAGTTGTCACTAAATGATATATTGCTCACACAGGCCATGGGCATATGTGGAATTTCACCCCAAAATACATTTACCTGCTTCTCCTGAGTATGGGGATACCACATGTGTGGGACTTTTTGGGAGCCTAGCCGCGTACGGGACCCCGAAAACCAATCACTGCCTTCAGGATTTCTAAGGGTGAAAATTTTTGATTTCACTCTTTACTGCCTATCACAGGTTCGGAGGCCATGGAATGCCCAGGTGGCACAAACCCCCCCCAAATGACCCCATTTTGGAAAGTAGACACCCCAAGCTATTTGCTGAGAGGCATGGTGAGTATTTTGCAGCTCTCATTTGTTTTTGAAAATGAAGAAAGACAAGAAAAAACATTTTTTTTTTTCTTTTTTCAATTTTCAAAACTTTGTGACAAAAAGTGAGGTCTGCAAAATACTCACTATACCTCTCAGTAAATAGCTTGGGGTGTCTACTTTCCAAAATGGGGTCATTTGGGGGGGTTTTGTGCCACCTGGGCATTCCATGGCCTCCGAAACTGTGATAGGCAGTGAAGAGTGAAATCAAAAATTCACGCCCTTAGAATGCCTGAAGGCGGTGCTTGGTTTTCGGGGTCCCGTACGCGGCTAGGCTCCCAAAAAGTCTCACACATGTGGTATCCCCGTACTCAGGAGAAGCAGCAGAATGTATTTTGGGGTGTAATTTCACATATTTCCATGGCATGTTTGAGCAATATATCATTTAGTGACAACTTTGTGCAAAAAAAAAAAAAAAAAATTTGTCTCTTTCCCGCAACTTGTGTCGCAATATAAAATATTCCATGGACTCGACATGACTCTCAGCAAATAGCTTGGGGTGTCTACTTTCCAAAATGGGGTCATTTAGGGGGGTTTTGAACTGTCCTGGCATTTTATGCACAACATTTAGAAGCTTATGTCACACATCACCCACTCTTCTAACCACTTGAAGACAAAGCCCTTTCTGACACTTATTGTTTACATGAAAAAGTTATTTTTTTTTGCAAAAAAATTACTTTGAACCCCCAAACATTATATATTTTTTTAAAGCAAATGCCCTACAGATTAAAATGGTGGGTGTTTCATTTTTTTTTTTCACACAGTAATTGCGCAGCGATTTTTCAAACGCATTTTTTGGGGAAAAAACACACTTTTTTAAATTTTAATGCACTAAAACACACTATATTGCCCAAATTTTTGATGAAATAAAAAAGATGATCTTAGGCGGAGTACATGGATACCAAACATGACATGCTTTAAAATTGCGCACAAACGTGCAGTGGCAACAAAATAAATACATGTTTAAAAGCCTTTAAAAGCCTTTACAGGTTACCACTTTAGATTTACAGAGGAGGTCTACTGTAAAAATTACTGCACTCGATCTGGCCTTCGCGGTGATACCTCACATGCATGGTGCAATTGCTGTTTACGTTTGACGACAGACCGCCGCTTGCGTTCGCCTTAGCGCGAGAGCAGGGGGCGACAGGGGTGCTTTTTTTTTTTCTTAATTATTTTTTTGCTTTTTTAATCTTACTTTTAAACTGTTCCTTTCATATTTTTTTTTTTTTAATCATTTTTATTGTTATCTCGGGGAATGTAAATATCCCCTATGATAGCAATAGGTAGTGACAGGTACTCTTTTTTGAAAAAATTGGGGTCTATTAGACCCTAGATCTCTCCTCTGCCCTCAAAGCATCTGACCACACCAAGATCGGTGTGATAAAATGCTTTCCCAATTTCCCAATGGCGCTATTTACATCCGGCGAAATCTAAGCCATGAAATGCTCGTAGCTTCCGGTTTCTTAGGCCATAGAGATGTTTGGCGCCACTCTGGTCTCTGATCAGCTCTATGGTCAGCAGGCTGAATCACCGGCTGCATTCTCAGGTTCCCTGTTGAGACAGGAGAGCCAGAGAAAAACACGGAAGACGGTGGGGGGGGGCATTCCCTCCCACGGCTTGTAAAAGCAGTCTAGAGGCTAATTAGCCGCTAGGATTGCTTTTACATGAAAGCCGACCGCTGGCTGAAAAGAATGATACCAAGATGATACCTAAACCTGCAGGCATCATTCTGGTATAACCACTCAAAGTCGTGCATGGCGTACCTGAAGACAAAAAAATGGTTAACAATGGTTAACAATAAAGCACAGTAAACAGTAAAGTATAAATAATTACATACCTGAAAAACAAACATGATAAAACATAATAACAATAACAATAACAATAAAACATTGCAGAATAGAATACAGTAAAAAAAAGAGCAGAACAATAGAGAGAGAATAGAGAGAGAGAGAACAATAAAACGACAACTATTTTTTTTTATTTTATATATATTTTTTTTTTACATTTTTTGTAACTAACTTTTATAACTGTAACCGGTTCCAGGTTCGGGTCTCTCAAAATGCGATGGCATCTTGGGAGACCCTGTGAAAGTGCGCCTAGTCTGTGGAATGCTGTACCCTACGCTAATACTCAACTAGTGCATGGTAGCGTTCAAAACATTCACCAATGCAAAGACCAGGATTGTCAGGACAGGAGGGACAATAATAGCGGGTGTCACGCCTATATCCGCGCTTGCTGCAGACACAACATCTTTTTTGGGGGGTTCGCTGGGTAGGGGTACTCGGGAGGACATAAAAATGCCTCTCATGCAGCCGACTGCATTTGGTTGGGGATGTGAATGGGGGAAGTACGGGCGCTGCAGAAGCGGTGGGTTCCCAATTAGGATTGGCGAATGCAGCAGGAACGGCATTATGGGCACGACGGGCCTGTGTTTGTCTTCTTGGTGGCAGCGGGACACTACTTGTGCTTGCCACCTCACCAGCTTGAACTGCACTTATGGGACTCGCCACGTCACCAAGTGTTACTGCAGTGCTGGTTTGATTACGACCGGGGTGTACTACGCCGCTGGCGCTTGCCAGTTCCCCAAAACGCTACCAAAAAAACTGTTAGCGATCGCAGGGATCAGGCCTGACTCTGCGAACGCTGCAGTTATGCGTTTAGAGTTTTGTAAGTGACAGTGATCGATCGATACTGCACTTGGGTGGGCTGGGCCGGGCCGGGCGGAGGGGCAAAACGCAGGTGCTAGCAGGTATCTGGGCTGATCCCGCTAACACTGCGTTTTTGGGAACCCTAAACTGCTGGGGACGCTAGTATAGATCTGATCGGATCAGATATTGATCCGTTCAGATACTATACCACTAAGGGAGGTGTACGCTGCGTGCGTGGGTGTTAGCGGTACTGGCGCTAACCTGACGCTGCCTGGGGCTGGTGCTTGCCAGTTCACCAAAACGCTACCAAAAAAACTGTTAGCGATCGCAGGGATCAGGCCTGACTCTGCGAACGCTGCAGTTATGCGGTTAGTGTTTTGTAAGTGTCAGTGATCGATCGATACTGCACTTGGGTGGGCTGGGCCGGGCGGAGGCGCAAAACGCAGGTGCTAGCAGGTATCTGGGCTGATCCCGCTAACACTGCGTTTTTGGGAACCCTAAACTGCTGGGGACGCTAGTATAGATCTGATCGGATCAGATATTGATGCGTTCAGATACTATACCACTAAGGGAGGTGTACGGTGCGTGTACGGTGCGTGCGTGGGTGTTAGCGGTACTGGCGCTAATCTGACGCTGCCTGGGGCGACGCATATCACCGCCGGGCGATTAGGGGGCTAAACCTTTATTCGGTAATAAACGGCGGGTGCCCTGACACTATAAAAAATAAACAAACTAACCAGCGTCAACCGTAACAGTTATACGGTGATCAGTGGTGAAAGGGTTAACTAGGGGGCAATCAAGGGGTTAAAACATTTATTAGGTAGTATATGGGGGTCCCTGACGCTATAAAACGCTGACGGCGAACCCAAATATTTACCTCACTAACTAGCGTCACCAGCGACACTAATACAGCGATCAGAAAAATGATCGCTTAGTGACACTGGTGACGGGGGGTGATCAAGGGGTTAAAACTTTATTAGGGGGGGTTAGGGGGGTACCCTAGACCTACAGGGGGGTAACAGTAACTGTCCCAACACTGTAACTGTCACAAACTGACACTATGCAGTAATCAGAAAAAAAAAAAAAAAAACTGCTGGTGTCAGTTTGTGACAGGGGGGGGGGTGATTGGGGGGGGATCGGGGGGCGATCGGGGGGGGGGATCGGGGTGTAATGTGTGCCTGGCATGTTCTACTGTGTGTGTGTGTGTGTGTTGGTGCAGTCACTCACTTGTCGTCTCTCCTCGGGCCGGAACGGAAACTACCGACCCGAGGGGAGATGACATCATTTCCTTTGCTGCTGTTTAGCATACAGCAGCAAAGGAGTGTTCCCATTGGCCGGCGGCGATCGCGAGGGGGGGGGCACGAACGGATGGCCTCCCCCTCGTCTCCGATCGCCGGGGGACAAAACGGGACCGCCTCGGGCGGCGGGGGGGGGGGGGTCCGATCGGACCCCCCACCCGCGGAAGGCAAATCACGTACCCTGTACGTGATTTTGCCTGTCCGTGCCGCCTTGCCGACGTACATCGGCGTGAGGCGGTCGTCAAGTGGTTAATAAATACCTAATTCATTTCAACACAATCTTATATCTTTCATACTCTTTACGACCCGTGAGTAGGTGTTCCCTTTAAAGTCCCGTAAGAGGATCAATTTCCATTTAGCTAGTTAAACTTGGGATGTGGGGGGCATGACCAGAAGTGGATGGAGGAGTGAGTGAGTGAGGAGCGATCGTATGTGTTCTCCTCACCCCACCCTATGGCTATGTGTCCCCAGGATAAATAAGCGGCCGCTTGCATCTCCAGCGTTGAAATACCTGCTGCTTGACCGATGCCGGGGCCTGGCTGGTGCCCTTTTCGGACCTGTGTGCCTGCTCGTTGCGTGCCCCCAGCTGAGAGGTGCTTTCTCCCCCTCGGATTCAAGCCGGAACGCGTCTCTCACCCCTCGGTCACCATCGGGAGTTACCGGGAGTTACCGGAGGCGTTCGGATTGGACGAGGGTCCCGGAAACCAAGCTGTGACACACTCTCGCGGGAGTATGAGGGAAAAGACACTCACAACAGGAGCTGACATCAGGGTGTCAGCAGTGGAGGTCCGCGGAGAGCTGAGAGCTGCCTGAGTGAACGCTGAGTGCAGACACCTGAGAGGCTGAAGAAACCCTGAACCCCTGAATCCTCGATGTGACATCTGCATCCAGGGTGGTGAGTTGTATGAGGGGGGAATTTAAAAACTGAACTAAAGTATAAGATTGAAGGGAAATAATATTACTCTGGACAAATATCATTGTACCCTCATATCCCCATCCTGGGAGGAAGCTAAAATATCCTATTGGAACAGTTGGAGATTTGAGTATGGGACTATACCTTATTCTACCATATATACCATTGTGAAGTCTACATGAGCACATTGCTAGTTGTCTGGATACATGGTAATGAATCTCTAAAGCACCCCCCTTCCTTACTTGATACCCCCTTATTGGATCCCTGGTCTATATATAATACGACAAATAATTTAAATAGAAGTGAGCAGAGGGATATAATGTCAGCAAGAAGGAAGGGAGACGAGCATGCAAACACGGAAATTATGGGGACTCAATCTCTACGTTCAGCTAAAGAAAAAGACAAAGATAAGGGAGTGCTGTCTACAGTGGCGGGGGCAACAGCAGCAGCAGTCGCAGCAACCGCAAAACTGGAGAGAATAATTAATGCAACTGATCATACTCCAACGAAAGGAGGGCAGCAGGTACAAAGTAAGACAGCGACAGATAGGAAGAGCCAGGGACATCTGAATACGCTTACAAGTGGTGCTATAATAAAGAACCCTCCACTTAAAGGAACAGGAACAGTAGGGAAAACAATAGAAACAGTCGGTATCCAGACTCATATAGCAGAAGGAGAGCCATCCCTTAAAGAAATCTTCTTAGCAATTAATGCTTGTAAACAATCTCTGGGTGAAATGGCAGATCAAATGAAAGACATCAAGGAAGAATTATCCCGGGTATGTCACGATCTCAAAAAAATGGCAGAAAGAGTAACAGAAATGGAAGGGAGAATAAGTTTGATGGAGGATGACTTGCACCCAATGAAACTAGAGGTGAAGGCCCAGAAAGAACAGATAAACAGACTCATGCAAAAATTTGACGAAATGGAAAACAGACTTCGCAGAGACAATGTGAGGATAATAGGGTTCCCTGAGAAGAGTGAGGGATGAGATCTAATAGGATTCCTGGAAAAATGGTTGACTGAAACTTTTGGAAGAGAGACATTCTCACAGCAGTTCTCTATTGAGAGAGCACATAGAGTTCCATTTAGACCCCCCCCCCCCCCCCCAGGGAAGCCCTCCAAGAGCATTGTTATAAAATTCTTAAATTATAAGGATAAGGTGACCCTTCTCCGAAGGGCCAGGGAGAGAGGGAACCTATCCTTTGAGGGAGCTAGGATATCAATGTACCCCGACTTTTCCCCCGATTTGCAGAGGCGTAGGGCAGTATTCCTAGGAATCAAACGTAGTCTCCAATTGTTTGACATCACATATGCTCTCCTTTACCCCGCCAGGCTCCGGGTGAATGCACTCGGAAGAAGTCAAATTTTTGAGTCCTCGGAAAGGGCGCGGGCATGGTTAGAGGAAAAAAGAGATCATTTGTCGCTGAAATAAATGGGGGTTGAATTAGAGAAGATTTATATGGATGGGGAATGAATGGAAATAAAATTGACATATTTTGCATAAAGTGGGTGGGGGGGGATTCACATGGTTGGTAACAAGGAATGAGTTTGTATTTGGGTGAAGGGAGGGAGGGATGGGCAGAGGGGGGGAGGAGGGTGGGTGCGGGAGTGGGGGGGGAGTGGGGGGAATAAGTTTGGTAAAGGTGGAGGAGTATGAGACGGTCATTAAAAAAGCTTTCAAGGGGGACCTAGAATGGTGTGGGGGGGGGAAGAGGGGGGGTTTCGAGGGGGGGGTGGGTAAAGGTTATAGAAGTAAGAAGACACAGAAAAGGATATGGTTGAATCACAGGATCGTAAGGAGACGTTTTTGCACATTAAATAGTATATCCCTGTATTGGGTAACACATGGCGCACAAGTAAAACACAAAAATAGTTATAATAATTACACCAGTAGTGTGAAATATGAGTAAAATCCAAGGGTTTGAAGTTATTAAAGCAAAATATTTGGGTGAAGGGGAAAAACCCCTTATATTAAATAGAGGAAAGCACTTCAGTAGTTTAGAAATACAAAGGGAAATGGCACTCTTTTATCAAAGGAGGGGGTGGGGGTGTTTTTTTTTTTTTTTCCCTTCCTCTCCCTTCTCATAGTCTGCTGAATATAAACAACAATCCATGGTTCTGAATATTGGGTCGTGGAATGTCTGAGGGTTGGGTTCCCCGGTTAAAAGAGCAGTAGTATTTGATGTCCTAGACACATTTAAAGTTGGAATTGCCTGTCTGCAAGAGACACACCTAACAAAAGACACTAAAATTAATATGAGGAATAGAAGATATCAGCACCAGTTTCATTCCATGTATACCTCCTATTCAAGGGGAGTGTCGATTCTGATTGGTAATGGGGTATCGTTCTCTTGCAGACAGTGCAAAGTAGATGAAGAAGGGCGGTATGTGTTTTTGCATTGTAAAATAGAGAACCTGGAACTTGTACTGGCTAGTATATATATTCCCCCTCCTTTTAAATTGGATGTTATGTATAGCCTTTTGGAATTTATAATAGACAAGCCTGAGTTACCAGTTATAGTAGTTGGGGATTTCAATGTAGTTTTGGACAAGAAAGCAGATAGGCTCCCTCCGGGGAAGCAAAGCCAAGGGAAACAGGAAAGTCAGATGAGACAACTTCTCCAAGAAGCAGGGCTGTTTGACATATGGAGAACACGGAACCCGGGGACTGCACAGTTTTCATGCTATTCGAGTTCCTGTGCTACACTATCAAGGATAGATCTTGTATTAGGTAATGGGCTAGCATCACAAGTAATAAATAACGTAGATTACCAACCTAGAGGAGTATCGGACCATTCCATACTTACGATTTCGGTAAAGCTGGGATATAAGAAAATACGTAGAATGTGGAAGATGAACCCAGCCTGGCTGGAAGTAATAGAGGGTCAGGAAGTGGTAGTGGCAGAGTTGAAGGAATTTATAAAATTTAATGCAGATACCACATTGAAGGGGGTGAAGTGGGATGCACTGAAGGCATACTTGAGGGGTTCACTCATACAGAAAGTGTCAAAAATTAAAAAAAACATCACGGGATTGGGAAGAGCAGTTCAGGTTGGAGCTGGTTGAAGCAGAAAGGGAGTATACGAAAGAACCTTCCCCTGAAAAACAGAAAGTGTGGGAGAAAAAAAAAACAAAAAAGGTACAAAGATATAATAATTAGGAAGGTAGAAAATAAAAAGTTGTTCCAGAAACAAATTATGTACGGGGAAGGGGAAAAAGTAGGGAAGATACTGGCTCACATTGTTAAAACCAGCTCCCCCCCATCCATGGTCCCAGCTATCAGGACTTTGAGAGGTGAGATCTCATCTCAGATAGAGGTAATTACGGAGACGTTTAAAGAATATTATAAAGGATTGTACAAGTCCCGCTGGATCATGGGAGGAGAGGAAATGGATAATTTTTTAATAATATTGACATCCCGGTATTAGAGGGGACAGATAAAGAGGAGTTGGAGAAATCAATTACAATTGAGGAAATCAAAATGGCGGTAATAGAAATGGCCAATCACAAGTCCCCTGGCCCCGACGGTCTCCCAGTCGAGATTTATAAACAGTATGGAGAAGTACTACTTCAGGAACTCCTTAAAGTATTTAATTGGGCGAAAGAAAAAGGGAGATTACCTACATCAATGACCGAAGCCACAATTATTGTGTTACATAAAGAGGGGAAGGACCCCCTAGAACCTGGGTCTTACAGGCCCATATCGTTACTCTGCTCAGATGTAAAGATCTTAGCAAAAGTCTTAGCTGCTAGAATAAAGAAAGTAATCCATAAAATAGTTCACCCGGACCAGACGGAATTCATACCTCATAGAACAACTAGTATGAACATTAGGAGAGTCCTTCTAAACTTACAGATTCCCACAGAGAATATGGGCTCCAGGGCAGTTATGCTGTTAGATGTGGTTAAAGCATTTGACAGCATAGAATGGGAATATATCTGGCGGGTATTAAAAGAGTTTGGTTTCGGACCTTCTTTCATTAATTGGGTTAAAGTATTATATAATGAACCAAATGCAAAAGTAAGAATTAATAATGATTACTCGACCGGGTTTAAGTTGGAAAGAGGCTCAAGGCAGGGATGCCCTTTGTCTCCCATGATTTTTGCCTTAGCTATGGAGCCACTAGCTATAACAGTAAGGCAAAATAGAATAATGGAAGGGTTCCGGAGGAAGGATGGAGAGGAGAGGATCGCATTATATGCGGACGACGTCCTCGTATTTTTGGGTGATACAGAGCGATCCCTGAGACAAGTGATGGATATCTTCTCGAAGTTTGGGAAAATCTCGGGGTTGTCCATAAATTGGGAAAAATCAGTACTATTACCATTGGATCCTATTGGAGAGGGTGCCCCTTTAAATAACATCCAGATGGAAATAGCAGAGACAACTAAATATTTGGGTATTAAAATAACAAAGGACCCAGAGAATTATTTAAATAATAACTTAGTCCCCTTGTTAATGAAATTTAAAAGTAAGACGGAAATATGGAAGGGACTGCCATTATCAACAGCGGGGAGGTGTAATTTGATTAAAATGCTGTGGCTTCCCCAACTACTATACGTAATGCAGAACTCGCCAATCTGGATAAGTAGGAAATGGTTTAATAAAATAGACATAATATTAAGAGACCTTATATGGAAGGGAGGGTCCTCTAGGATAAGTTTACAAACCCTACAACTCCTCTCGCGATAAGGGGACTTAGCAGTACCTCACTTGCAAAGTTATTTTTTAGCAGCCCAATTACAGCACTTGGGGAGAAGCTCGGCCCGTAAGGGATCTAATAGTGAAGGATTGATGATCATGGGTGCCCCCCATAGGACTGTGATAGAGGTACTGGAGGCGAACTCTTTTGTGCATAGAACACCCACGGTTAAATTAATAATAAAAGTCTGGAGCTCTATTAAAGCCATGAAGGGAATGGGTGGTTTGACTAAGTGCGCCCCCCTGTGGGATAATAAGAATTTACAAGAACTACAAGCAATAGAGAAAATAAAAGTGTGGGAAAGAAAAGGAATAAATAAACTAGCCCAGTTATATAGTCAAAACTCCTTAAAATCATTCCTGTCACTGAAGGAGGAATTTGATATACCGGATTGGTCAGTATATAGATATATACAAATCAAACATGCCCTAAATACGCAGTTTGGGGGTCAGGGACCATCATGGAATAGCTCCCCCATATTTCAAAAACTGGGGGACCAGGGAGGCCATAGTGGAAGTATAGCTGAAATCTACCCAATTATATGTAAAAGTAGTATCGAGACCCCGGAAAAACTTAAAAGTAGAAGTAAATGGGAAAGGGACTTGGGCTTATTTTCAGATGGACAGTGGAGGGAGATACTGGCGGGAGGACACCAGGTGTCGATCTCACCTGCCCAGAAAATCTCACATCTAATGCTACTCCATAGGACATATTATACCCCTAAAAGGTTATTTGAATTTGGACAGAGGATAGATGCTAAATGCCCCAGATGCCAGGATGTGGGAGACCTGATGCATATGATATGGAAGTGTCCTAAACTATTCCGGTATTGGTCTGAGATATTAGAGACCCTAAATAAGATCTTTTCCTTAGAACTCAAAATAGACCCGAAACTGTGTATTCTGGGAATAGGTGAGGGCATTGGTAAAGGAAATATTAAAATTAAAATAGTTCAGAGATGTCTTTTCCAAGCTAGGAAGTTAATTGCACAGAGATGGCAGGCAAGAACCCCTCCCCTAAAGGATGAGTGGATTAAAACTGTTACTGAAACAATGTGGAAGGAGAAGGTAGTATACACAAAGAGAGGGAACCTGAAGGAATTTAAAAAACTTTGGAGACCTTGGTTGGAGGAAATGGGATAACCAATGTAAGGAATTTGGAGAGTAGTCACCTTATGATCACAGAAGTTAAATATAGGGTAAGATAGGTGGGACAAAGAAGGGGTGGGGGTGGGTGGGGAGGAGTGGGGGGTAAGAAAAAAGAGGGAAAATAGATATTAGAGAGGGGTGGTATATATGGTACTTCTTTTTTGTATATTTGTATTGGTTCCCTGTTTTAAATTCCCCCCTTTTAGTTCAAACTCCTATTTTGTATGCTTATTATAAACGTGGTATTTTCTTCAAAAAAATTTGATATGTGATAAAATTGTATACAATGATGAATCAAATAAAGATGATTGAATTTAAAAAAAAAAACTTTGGATGTGGGTTCACCCTACCCCTTAGACCAACTCAGCACCAATCCTTGTTTATATAAACAAAAGAAGAGCGACAATTTTGAAAAAAACACAATATCTTTTACTTTTTGCTATAATAAATATCCCAAATTTAAAAAAAAAAACAAATTTTTTCCTCAGTTTAGGCCGATATGAATTTTTCTACATATTTTTGGTAAAAAAAATCACAATAAGCATCTACAAAAGAGGTGATAGATTTGTAGCATTTTTATTATTTTTTTTTCACTAGTAATGGTGGTGATCTGTGATTTTTATTGAACTGCGATATGGCGGCGACAAATTGGACACTTTTGACCCATTTTTGGGACCATTGACAATTATACAGCGATCAGTGCTATAAAAAGGCACTGATTACTGTATAAATGTCACTGGCAGGGAAGGGGTTAATACTAGGGGGCGATGAAGGAGTTAACTGTGTTCCCTAGGTGTGTTCTAATTGTGGGGGAGATGGGACTGACTAGGGGAGGAGAGAGATCGGTGTTCATACTTAGTATGGACACACGATCTGTCTCCTTTCCTTTCCCCTGAGAGAACCGGGATCTGTGTGTTTACACACAGATCCCGGTTCTCGCTCTGTGACGAGCGATCGCGGGTGCCTGGCGGTCATCACGCCCATCGTGCACTCGGCTCCGGGCTCACGCTGTGGGGGCGCCTCCTACACCGTCTTAAAGGGCCGACGTACAGCTACGACGGCTCTCCCAGGGGAACCATTCTGTGGTCGGGCGGGAACCGGTTAATATATATATATATATATATATATATATATATATATATATATATATATATATATATAAATAAATTATAAATAAATATAATATATAATATTTATATAAATATAATTAAATATAGGCTACACTGGATGCAGAGTATATATATAGATGTACACACGAGACTGTGTATATATATATATATATATTAGGGTTGTCCCGATACCACTTTTTTAGGACCGAGTACAAGTACCGATACTTTTTTTCAAGTACTCGCCGATACCGATTACCGATACTTTTTTTTTTATGTCACGTGACAGTTTTTTTTTTTAACAATGCTTTTTTTTTTTTCCGGGGGGGGGGGGGAACGGTGTCTGTGTGTGTTTTTTTTTTTTTTTTTACAATTTTTATTTTTTACAATAATATTTTTTTTATTCATTTTTGCAATGTTTTTATTTTTTTTTTATCAGCCCTGTTGGGGGGCTTTGGTGAGATATCAGGGGTCTTAACAGACCTCTGATATCTCCCCCTTGAGACAGAGAAAGAGACAGAGGATAGAGACTCCTCAGTCCCTTTCTCTGCAGCCTCAGCTGCACTGAGAATGACTGGAGAGAAGACAGCGGCTCCTCTCCATTCATAAACTGACACATCGTAATCACAGGAGATTACAATGTTTCAGTTATGTGAATGGACAGAGTCAGCTGACTCTGTCCATTCACAAAGGAAGGAGGAGGGGGACGGAGGAACGGAGGGGACAGCAGAGAGACACAGCAGAACGGAGGAACGGAGAGGGACAGAGAAGGACAGGGGGACAGAGGAACGGAACGGAACGGAGGGGGACAGAGGAACGGAACGGAGGGGGACAGAGGAACGGAACGGAGGGGGACAGTGGAACGGAACGGAGGGGGACAGAGGAACGGAACGGAGGGGGACAGAGAAGGAGAGGGGGACAGAGGAACGGAGGGGGACAGAGAAGCAGAGTTGGACAGAGGAACAGAACGGAGGGGGACAGAGAAGGAGACGGGGACAGAGGAACGGAGTGGGCATGGAGAAGGATGCAGTGACAGTCAGCGGTGATCGCGTGGGGAAGTTACAAGCACCGATCACCGCTGTCACTGAAAGCCGCTGAAAGCCGCGGGGGGGAAGCTTGTAACTCCCCCACACGCCGATCACCGCTGACTGTCATAGTATCGGCAGAAGCATCGGGAGCATTTGCCCGAGTACAAGTACTTGGGCAAATGCTCGGTATCGGTGCTGATTAGGGATGAGCCGAACACCCCCCTGTTCGGTTCGCACCAGAACATGCGAACAGGAAAAAAGTTCGCTCGAACACGCGAACACCGTTAAAGTCTATGGGACACGAACATGAATAATCAAAAGTGCTAATTTTAAAGGCTTATATGCAAGTTATTGTCATAAAAAGTGTTTGGGGACCTGGGTCCTGCCCCAGGGGACATGGATCAATGCAAAAAAAAGTTTTAAAAACGGCCGTTTTTTCAGGAGCAGTGATTTTAATAATGCTTAAAGTCAAACAATAAAAGTGTAATATCCCTTTAAATTTCGTACCTGGGGGGTGTCTATAGTATGCCTGTAAAGGGGCGCATGTTTCCCGTGTTTAGAACAGCCTGACAGCAAAATGACATTTGGAAGGAAAAAACTCATTTAAAACTACCCGCGGCTATTGCATTGCTGTCAATACACATAGAAGTTCATTGATAAAAACGGCATGGGAATTCCCCACAGGGAAACCCCGAACCAAAATTAAAAAAAAAAAAAATGAAGTGGGAGTCCCCCTAAATTCCATACCAGGCCCTTCAGGTCTGGTATGGATATTAAGGGGAACCCCGGCCAAAATTTTAAAAAAAAAATGACGTGGGGTTCCCCCTAAATTCCATACCAGACCCTTCAGGTCTGGTATGGATTTTAAGGGGAACCCCGCGCCAAAAAAAAAAATAAACGGCGTGGGGTTCCCCCAAAAATCCATACCAGACCCTTATCCGAGCACGCAACCTGGCAGGCCGCAGGAAAAGAGGGGGGGACGAGAGTGCACCCCCCCCTCCTGAACCGTACCAGGCCACATGCCCTCAACATTGGGAGGGTGCTTTGGGGTAGCCCCCCAAAACAACTTGTCCCCATGTTGATGAGGACAAGGGCCTCATCCCCACAACCGTGGCCGGTGGTTGTGGGGGTCTGCGGGCGGGGGGCTTATCGGAATCTGGAAGCCCCCTTTAACAAGGGGACCCCCAGATCCCGGCCCCCCCCCTGTGTGAAATGGTAAGGGGGTACTTACCCCTACCATTTCACTAAAAAAGTGTCAAAATAGTTAAAAATGACAAGAGACAGTTTTTGACAATTCCTTTATTTAAATGCTTCTTCTTTCTTCCTTCATCTTCTTCTTCTTCTGGTTCTTCTGGCTCTTCTGGTTCTTCCTCCGGCGTTCTCGTCCAGCATCTCCTCCGCGGTGTCTTCTATCTTCTTCTCCTCGGGCCGCTCCGCACCCATGGCATTGGGGGGGAGGCTCCCGCTCTTCTCTTCATCTTCTTCTTCATCCTCTTCTCTTCTTCCTTCTTCTCTTCTTCTCTGTTTCTCTTCTTAATTTTCTTCTCCGGGCCGCTCCGCATCCATGCATGGAAGGAGGCTCCCGCTGTGTGACGGCGTCTCCTCATCTGACGGTTCTTAAATAACGGGGGGCGGGGCCACCCGGTGACCCCGCCCCCCTCTGACGCACGGTGACTTGACGGGACTTCCCTGTGACGTCACGGGGAATGCCACAGGGAAGTCCCGTCATGTCCCGTGCGTCAGAGGGGGCGGGGTCACCGGGTGGCCCCACCCCCGTTATTTAAGAACCGTCAGATGAGGAGACGCCGTCACACAGCGGGAGCCTCCCTCCATGCATGGATGCGGAGCGGCCCGGAGAAGAAAATTAAGAAGAGAAACAGAGAAGAAGAGAAGAAGGAAGAAGAGAAGAGGATGAAGAAGAAGATGAAGAGAAGAGCGGGAGCCTCCCCCCCAATGCCATGGGTGCGGAGCGGCCCGAGGAGAAGAAGATAGAAGACGCCGCGGAGGAGATGCTGGACGAGAACGCCGGAGGAAGAACCAGAAGAGCCAGAAGAACCAGAAGAAGAAGAAGATGAAGGAAGAAAGAAGAAGCATTTAAATAAAGGAATTGTCAAAAACTGTCTCTTGTCATTTTTAACTATTTTGACACTTTTTTAGTGAAATGGTAGGGGTAAGTACCCCCTTACCATTTCACACAGGGGGGGGGCGGGATCTGGGGGTCCCCTTGTTAAAGGGGGCTTCCAGATTCCGATAAGCCCCCCGCCCGCAGACCCCCACAACCACCGGCCACGGTTGTGGGGATGAGGCCCTTGTCCTCATCAACATGGGGACAAGGTGTTTTGGGGGGCTACCCCAAAGCACCCTCCCAATGTTGAGGGCATGTGGCCTGGTACGGTTCAGGAGGGGGGGGCGCACTCTCGTCCCCCCCTCTTTTCCTGCGGCCTGCCAGGTTGCGTGCTCGGATAAGGGTCTGGTATGGATTTTTGGGGGAACCCCACGCCGTTTTTTATTTTTTTTTTTGGCGCGGGGTTCCCCTTAAAATCCATACCAGACCTGAAGGGTCTGGTATGGAATTTAGGGGGAACCCCACGTCATTTTTTTTTTTAAATTTTGGCCGGGGTTCCCCTTAATATCCATACCAGACCTGAAGGGCCTGGTATGGAATTTAGGGAGACTCCCACTTCATTTTTTTTTTTTTTAATTTTGGTTCGGGGTTTCCCTGTGGGGAATTCCCATGCCATTTTTTTATCAATGAACTTCTATGTGTATTGACGGCAATGCAATAGCCGCGGGTAGTTTTAAATGAGTTTTTTCCTTCCAAATGTCATTTTGCTGTCAGGCTGTTCTAAACACGGGAAACATGCGCCCCTTTACAGGCATACTATAGACACCCCCCAGGTACGAAATTTAAAGGGATATTACACTTTTATTGTTTGACTTTAAGCATTATTAAAATCACTGCTCCTGAAAAAACGGCCGTTTTTAAAACTTTTTTTTGCATTGATCCATGTCCCCTGGGGCAGGACCCAGGTCCCCAAACACTTTTTATGACAATAACTTGCATATAAGCCTTTAAAATTAGCACTTTTGATTTCTCCCATAGACTTTTAAAGGGGGTTCTGCGGCATTCGAATTTGCCGCGAACACCCCAAATTGTTCGGTGTTCGGCGAACTTGCGAACAGCCAATGTTCGAGTCGAACATGAGTTCGACTCGAACTCGAAGCTCATCCCTAGTGCCGATACCAATACTAGTATCGGTATCGGGACAACCCTAATATATATATATATATATATATATATATATATATATATATATACATATTTATTTGTATATATGTATATATGTATATATATATATATATATATATATATATATATATATATATATATATTATATATATATATATTATATATATAAATATATATATATATTTATATATATATATATATACAGTCTTGTGTGTGTGTATATATGTTTCTATATATATATACTCTGCATCCAGTATAGCTTATATCTACAGTGCATTCTGTGGTGTACTGTTTCCAGGCGGTGTATTAATATACAGTGGAACCTTGGTTTATGAGTAATGCGTTTAATGAGCGTTTTGAAAGACAAGCAACTTTTATTTTAAAATTCTGACTCGGTTTGCAAGTGTTGTCTCGCAAAACGAGCAGAATTCAAGCTAATGGGCGGTGCAGTACCGCATTTGGCCAGAGGTGCGGGGGCGTCGGGGACACTCGGAACAGTTCAGAGCCGTTCGGAAATACTCGGAATGACTCGGAAACACTCGAAAATACTCAGTTCCCGAGTGTTTTTGAGCCCTTCTGAGGCTTTCCGAGTGGTCCCCGAGTATTTCAGAGGCTCTCTGGAGCCCCCCACCTCTGGCCACATGTGGCATTGCACGTAATAGAAGTCAATGCGGAACAAATTATCTTAGTTTCCATTGACTTCTATGGGGAAACTCGCTTTGATATGCGAGTGATTTGGATTACAAGCATTCTCCTGGAACGGATTATGCTCGTAATCCAAGGTTCCACTGTGTGTATGTGTATATATATATATATATATATATATATATATATATATATATACAGTCTCGTGTGTGTGTGTATATATATATATGTATATATTACTCTGCATCCAGTGTAGCCTATATCTACAGTGCATTCTGTGGTGCAATGTTTCTAATACACTTCAGGCGGTGTATTATATACAGTATCTCAAAAAAGGGAGTACACCCCTCACATTTTTGTAAATATTTTATTATATCTTTTCATGTGACAACACTGAAGAAATGACACTTTGCTACAATGTAAAGTAGTGAGTGTACAGCTTGTATAACAGTGTAAATTTGCTGTCCCCTCAAAATAACTCAACACACAGCCAATTCATGTCTAAACTGCTGGCAACAAAAGTGAGTACACCCCTAAGTGAAAATATCCAAATTGGGCCCAAAGTGTCAATATTTTGAGTAGCCACCATTATTTTTCAGCACTGCCCTAACCCTCTTGGGCATGGAGTTCACCAGAGCTTCACAGGTTGCCACTGGAGTCCTCCTCCACTCCTCCATGACGACATCGTGAAGCTGGTGGATGTTAGAGACCTTGCGCTGCTCCACCTTCCATTTGAGGATGCCCCACAGATGCTCAATAGGGTTTAGGTTTGGAGACATGCTTGGCCATTCCATCACCTTTACCCTCAGCTTCTTTAGCAAGGCAGTGGTCATCTTGGAGGGGTGTTTGGGGTTGTTATCATGTTCTAATACTGCCCTGCGGCCCAGTCTCCGAAGGGAAGGGATCATGCTCTTCTTCAGTATGTCACAGTACATCACCATCACACTGCCGGTGTGATGATGGATTAACGAGGACAGAGAACATTATCGGGTACAGAACCGACCTTCTAACCAGACAGGACACGAACTGTACTACTAATAGAGGACTCCTCCGGTGCAATGAAGATTTTGTTACTGAAAGAGCCAAAATCTGGTGACCAAGGTTTGGACCTCTACATCGAGTGCCACGATTATAGCTGCAACTGTAGATGCTGTTATAGGTTCCTGGGAGACCTTATTATTCCCTGTGCCTGGTGAGACTACCTATGGTGGTCACCCGTAGTCGGTAAGGAGCATTTATACTCACTCAGGTGTGCTATCATCTTGGATATAGAATCTAGTTTCACTTACCTTCCTTTGGATTATTATCTTCACACTTCATATGTACTTTTTATTAGATTTTTTCTTTTTGCACTGTTTTTATTGGAATGGGACTTTGTTTTTTTGTTTTTTCTGGTTCTCAGTGATTCGCTAATTTTTCATTGATTGATCTTTATACTTATCATAGACTCACTTTTTTATGCTTTATCACTTATTAATGTCAAAATAATTTTTTAGTATCTGCTTTAGTTTTGGTAGGTGAGACCTTTTTCACCATTACCTTTATGCATCAGTTGATTTATATTCAATTTCATTTTTGTTTTATTAAGTTTATTAGTAATTATTGGTTTATCACTTTGTATTAATTTTCTGTGTGGTATCCACCTTAGTTTTCTCAGTTAAGAGTTTTTTCACCATTACATTTCTTTGATACAATTCATATTTTCATACATTTTTATTATTTTAGAGCTGCATCTTTATTCATCACACAGTACATGTTGGCATTCACGGATCCCTCAATGAACTGCAGCTCCCTAGTGCTGGCAGCACTCATGCAACCCCAGACCACGACACTCCCACCACCATGCTTGACTGTAGGCAAGACACACTTATCTTTGTACTCCTCACCTGGTTGCCACCACACACGCTTGACACCATCTGAACCAAATAAGTTTATTTTGGTCTCATCAGACCACAGGACATGGTTCCAGTAATCCATGTCCTTAGCCTGCTTGCCTTCAGCAAACTGTTTGCGGTCTTTCTTGTGCATCATCTTTAGAAGATGCTTCCTTCTGGGATGACAGCCATGCAGACCAATTTGATGCAGTGTGCGGCGTATGGTCTGAGCACTGACAGGCTGACCCCGCACCCCTTCAACCTCTACCGCAATGCTGGCAGCACTCATACGTCTATTTCCCAAAAACAACCTTTGGATATGACGCTGAGCACGTGCACTCAACTTTTTTGGTTAAAACAAATAAACTGGCGCTCAGAGGCTATAAGGCAGTGGTTCTCAACTCCAGTCCTCGGGACCCACCAACAGGCCAGATTTTAAGTATTACCTTGGGAAGTTGCAGACTAGAATACTGCAATCACTGAGCAGCAAGTGATAGCACCTATGATGTATTTCAGCTATCTTGCAAACCTGGCCTGTTGGTGGGTCCTGAGGACTGGAGTTGAGAACCACTGCTATAAGGCAAATGACTAAACAAGTTAATGAAATTATAAAGTCTAAAAGCTGGATCAATCACGGTGTAATCAGGACGGTGTTGGAAGTCTTGGAGAGGAGCCAGGAAACAGTCTATAAAGCAGGAGAGGATCCCTGGAGGATAAGTCATAGGTAAAACAAAACACTGGAATAAAACTTTTCTTTTCTTGTAAGAATTTGTGTGGCCAGATTCACGAAAGGCAGCTCTTCTTGTTGAGAGAAGTCAAACTCAGATCCATCCGGGTAAAAAAGAAAGAGAGGAGCGCCACTAAGTAAAATCATTTATTCACCAATATAAAAACAAAGTATCAACTTACATTTAGGAGCGGTATATAGAACAGACAGATGTGATTCCTGATAGAAGAGGGGGAAGGGAACAGTCACTGATTCGCCGGGGATGCCTCCAAACACGACGCAGTCTGGCAGGGAGGCCAGGATGGTACACAGCCTGTCTCTGTGGGAGGACGGAGCGGCAGCCCAGGAAGCCGCTGGCAATGTTGTCAAAGAGGAGAAAAAACACAACGTGTTTCTGAGCATGCGCAAGGTCTGTACGGCACATGCGCGCTCCTTTATCAAGTGTCGACACTTGATAAAGGAGTGCACATGTGCCGTACAGACCTTGCAGAGTAGTTTGCCTTCCAACGCAGCTGCCAAAGCAGCCTATTCCACTGGCTCCTTGTCCACAGTCTCTTCTTCCGTAGCCCCACCATCATGCAAGGAGGAGTCCCCAGAATTATTTGACCACAGTGTCGGCAGGCCCATCGTGACAGGACAGGCAAAACAAGCAATTGCCTGGGGCCCCAGCCTCGCCGCTGCTTCCTATAAGCTGCAGCCTGTAGCGTGGCTGAGCTCCTCTTCCTTCCTCCTGCAGTCCGCGCAGTACAGGACTCCGGAGATTCGGTTTCCTGTTCCCGGCCGGACTGACAGGAAGTGCACACACTGAGTGCTCACTTCCTTTCAGTGCGGCCGGCCGGGAACAGAAAACTGAATCTCCTGGGCACCACATGCTTGACCAGACATATGATGATCTGCTATGCAGTCCGTTGGCAACAGCACTTGAAAGACCCACATCAAGGAAAAAGGCGGACTTCTTGCTCCTCATCTGGGATCTCCAACCCTACTATACCTCCAGTCCTCTCAAAAATCTGCACTGAGAGGAATTAAGGTATAGCAATAGGTGTCCCAAGTACTTGCAGCCAATCTGCTAGCAGTACACCACCATCTGATTTTAGCAGGCAAATTTCCCTACCCCAGTTCCTGAACCGTCAAAAGAAATTTGGTCCCAGCCATCCACTTGCTCAGCATCTAAATGCTAGCTTGGCCAAATTGCTAGCACTGCTGCCTTTTCAGCTGGTAAACTCTGCCCCCTTTTGTGAATTTGTGGAATGTGCTGTACCTCAGTGGCAGGTTCCAAAACGCCAGGCCACCAATTTTGGCTTTTAACTAGGGGATGGTTGCTGTGAGGACCACCGGCTTCACCAACTCCAGCAGTTTCTCCAGCGCTGCCTGCCTCTTTTGTTTATTATTATATTGGGGGTGTTTGATCTGCCACAGACAGGGCAGCTCCCTATATCTGTCTATGAACAGGGGGAGGAAGTTGTGGTCATTGAAGCCATCCATTTTCTCTGCAAGACACAACACAAGACAAACCCTAATGTCAGGCTAAACTCTCCTAATCTTGTCACAATATAGGCCTCAATCTAGAAGCAGTATAGGCCCAAGTTTAAATCTTACCTTCGTTATCACGATCGGCGCCTCCAATACTCCTTCCTCCGCTCACAGATCATACGTACTACGCACGCGTGTTACGCTTTATATACACTGCACATGTGTGAAACTTCGCCCGCCCCTGACGTTCTTTCTAGTCTATTCCCGCCCCTTCTCGTTTGGCGCAGTGGGGAAGAGCACATGGCGGAGACAGAGCAGGTGCGTGCTAATTACAGCAACGAGGAGGAGGGGAGCCCGGAGCCTGAAATGTCCCGATCCCGGAGGAGACGATTTAAAGCCTCAAATATGTCCTTTGGGGAGATGTTGGAGATGGTGGACATCCTGAAGAGGACCGACTATGACAGGAAGTATGGACCTTACCCCAACCCCAATGTCAGAAAGGCCAAGATAATGGCGAAAGTTGTCAAGAGTCTGCACAGAAATTTTGGGGTACGACGATCGAAAGATCAACTCAGGAATCGGTGGTCGGACCTCAAATTAAGGGAGCAAGAGCAGTACAGAAGGATCAGGAGAGTGCTGCAAAAAAGTAAGTAGTTGTCCTGTGTTCCTATTCTTTATTTTTCTAACGTTCGTGCTGCTCCATGTGCTTTTCTTAACTGTTATACAGTTTAAAATGGCAACTTTCATGTTCATGGACACATTATTCATTCGTATGAAACATTGTTCGTTCGGCATAGAAAACACCATGTTTTTGACATATGCATTTGAATACATTTTTACTAGCCTACTTCTCTTCAAATAATTTTGGTGTCTAGATGGGTTGGTAACTAGAATGAAATGCAAACTAGATTCTGTGTAAGGAGAGGACACTCAGCAGCTGTTTACAAATCTGGATGCTAGAGCACTAGTGTGGGACACAAGAACACCCTTTTTATTAGGGGGCCCGCACAGGTGCTCCAGTGTATACTATAGGGGTGACTCCATCTGTGAAGCTTGTACAAAACAGGTAAGCTTGACAAAGGAAAAAAAAATTTCTTCATCTTGCAACTCTGCCAAAACAGACAATGGTACTCCACTTCCAAGCAATGCTTCATATACCTATTTCTGCCATCAAATATCTGTGTGCTAAGTATACCTATTTTTTTTACATAGGGGAGAAAAGACTTGGAGGACGCCGATCATCTGAGGAGACCACAGACCCCCCCCACCTCATGAAGAAATGGAAATCCCCCAAAGTCAACAGGAGGAGGAGGAGGGAGACGTGGTGTAAATTGTCACCACAACAGGTGAGTGTCTGCGACCACAGGCTCAGGTAAGAGATGGATGCCGGCATATTTATAATACATGGTGTGTTTTTGTTTCTATATTTTTAGGTGATCGTGATGTTGTGGATGAAGGTCCTTTCACCAGTGAAAGTGCCCAGATCCTGATCGGAGAGATCATGGGATGTAATAGGGACTTGGAAAACATCCAGAAAAACATCAATGATGTTAAAAACAAAATGAAGAACATCATTGATGTTTTAGGGAGAGTTTAAAACCCCTCGAAATCCCTAATGTAGTTGGCATTTTTTCCCCAAAAAATGGTTGCACTTTTTTTACATATTATCAAAAAGCCAAATTTTGAAGATGCACACAGTGTGTCAACATGTGCTATCTGCCATCACAGGAGATCAATGTAGGCGTTTGGGGGTGCAACCCCTTCCTCAATAATAAAGTCGCTGAGAGGAAGGGGTTGCACCCACAAAACACGTCTATTAATCCCCCATGATGGCAGCTAGCACATGTTGACATTCGGGAATTTGTGAGCATCTTCAAAATTTGGCTTTTTCAGGGGTGACTTCACCCCATCTGAACGCAGTATCAAACTCAGTTTATAAATACTCATGTCTGATATTGCCTTCAATTTCTAACAAAGTTGAACTTTGTAAGTTCCAGATTTGTGTATTTATTGTTGGTTTTAAACATGCCTGTTTTACCTTAAATGGACATTTCTACTTTTATTAATGCGACCCAAAAAATTGTTATACAACAAACATGTTGGTTTGTTTTAAAAACCTTTGATAAATGCTTGTATTAAAAAGATTGATAATCAAGAATGTGTGAATTCTTCTTTCAATGCTCCAAAAAAATTTTTGTGGTAAAATTGGTGGTTTCTGTGACAATGGGGGTTAGTTCCTAAGGGCTAATCCACTTTGCACTACAAGTGCAATTTCAGTGCAGTCTCAAGTGCACTTGTAGTGCAAAGTGTCTTTGCCTTTAGTAAATAACACCCAACAGTGCTTTCTAATGTTACACAATCACGCCATTTTCAGGACTCCCCAAATTTATGTCAGGGTCAGCTAAAAGAAAGACAAGCAGTAAATGTCAGCAAATATTTTAGTAGTTAAAATTTGTTTTTTATTTCAAAAATGTCTCAGACATTGTCTGGCATATTGATGGCCCCCCTACCCACAAAGTATTCCATGTATCTTAGACGGACCTCGCGGGCACTCAGGGGGGGGCAAGCCAGGACGGCCAGCTTTAAGCGCCGTCAGGGTTGGTTCATTTACATGAATTCCGGATTCAGGCCCAACTGAGCCAGCATAGTTCACAGAATTTCTCCTTAAAAAGTTGTGGAGAACACAGCAAGCCAGGATGATATGATTGAGTTTATACTCCGCCATATGTATGGGTGTAAGAAATAGGCGGAACCGGCTGGCCATTATTCCAAACGTGTTCTCCACTACTCTTCTGGCTCTGGCCAGCCGGTAATTAAAAACCCTCTGGTCCGGGGTGAGGGTCCTCTCATAGGGAATGGCCACATAAGATGGTCCCCCAGCGCAAATGCTTCATCCGCAACGAAGACGAATGGGAGTCCTACCGCATTGTCTTCTGGAGGTGGCAAGTCCAAGCTGCCATTCTGGAGATGCCTGTAGAACTCCGTCTGGGCGATGACTCCACCATCTGACATCCAGCCATTCTTCCCCCTTGTCCACATACAGGAACTCATAAGTAGCCAACAACACCGCCAACATCACAATACTATTGAACCCCTTATAGTTGTAATAGTAAGAGTTCCTGAGGGTTGGAAGGAAACTGTGGAGGCAAACAAGAAAATAAAATTAATCATTTTGCACATAAACATGGAAAGCAGATTAGACACAAACATTCTTGGCCAACATCAGTATAATATTTATTTTAGGGACTATTAAAGACAAAGGCACAAGGTCCACCTATCAGATTCCTCCTCCCCCCTCTCATGGGCCATTTGTAAAATTTTATAGGGGGGGGGGGATGTTTTGGACAGGTAACCCTCTCCACTTCATTGAGAGATGAATGCATAAATAATGTGTATTACTTTGGCCAGCCCCTCCTTACTTTACACTATTGGCAGCCCACTGGACAGGTAAGAAGTGTCATAATACAAAGTTATAAATACACACTGTACACATTTTAGCACATTTTTACATTCTGCTATTACCTATCAAGATAATAATAGGATACAAAAAGTTTAAACAGTACCATTTGAAAGTATTCAGGCAGCCCCTTGCACTACATGCTTTGGGGAATTCATCCATAAATCTGACCACAAAAGAGGTGGGTATAGTGTGTATGGGTTTGGCAAAGTCAGCAGATAGAGGATTGGTATCAGCTGAGTTAGCAGTTGGGGGGAGGGAGGGTTCAAAAAGATTTTGTGAACCCAAAAAAAAGCCTCTGGCACTCTGCCAGAATTTCAAGCACACATCACAATTTTAAACATTTTAGGGGGTATTTAGGGTAAAGCACTACTATGGAGCTGACAAAATACATTGTTAAGTGACTACACAAGGTGAATATAGGCCCAGGAGAGCATGCTGGGGAGGTAAGTGAAGGGAAATATGTATGAAGGACAAAAAAAATACATAAAAATCCAGCATGCATGAGGACAAAGGGGACATTCACAGCATATTACAATCATGGTAATTAGAGAATGAAGAAAGAAATACAATACATTAGCAAACATTCTATACAATAAAATGTGATGTAAAAGGGTAAAAATCTTATCTTTATATACTCCTTCTGCAGGACCTGGATGATGGCAGAACAGGTCTCTGGGATAATGATCTCCAGAGCCTGGGGGAGATGCCTGTCGAGAACTTGAGGTCCTGCAGGCTTCTTCCCATCGCCAAGTACTGCAGGGTGATGACGAGCCTCTGCTCCGGAGTGATGGCTTGCCTCATGCAGGTATCCTGCCTGCTGATATAGGGGGTCAGCAAAGCCAACAAACAGTGAAATACGGGGTCCATCATCCGGAGAAAGTTCCTGAAATCATCAGGATTATTCTCACGGATCTCACGGAACAAAGGCATGTGACAGAACTGGTCACGCTGGAGCAACCAATTCTTGGTCCATGAACTCCTCCCCACCCTGTTCATGGACTGGGATTGTGTCAAGGTAAGGACCCCAATATCAAGCCCCCGCACAGCACGAACTCTACGAGGAGTACGTATACACAACATGGCTACAAAACGGTCGGCTGCTCAGAACGAAGTAACAGAACGCACTGTGAAGAGCGACCTGAAAAACAGTAACGAACGAACAAGAACACAATGACAGAGTCAAGGGTAACTCGCTGCACGCACTGAAGACCAGATACAAACCCACAAGCACAAACTGAACAGCAGAAATACGATCTGAAAATCACGAGTCTGAAAAAGCACGAATCGTCTCTCACCAAACTTTTACTAACACGAGATTAGCAAAAGGAGCCCAAAGGATGCCGCGCTTGGTTCTGAACTGCACTTTTATAGTCTCGTCGTACGTGGTGTGCGTGACCGCGTTCTTGGCAATCGGAAATTCCGACAACTTTGAGCGACTGTGTGTAGACAAAACAAGTTTGAGCCAACATCCGTCGGAAAAAATCCATGGATTTTGTTGTCGGAATGTCCTATCAATGTCCGATCGTGTGTATGGGGCATTACAGTGTTCCGGTACCACCAACACCTAATGCCCAATATTCTGCAGAGTATATAGGGCAGGCCATATAGTATATATACTGCTTTTCAGAGTATATATTGCCTGGGGGCCTGGGCTACCCCCACACTATTTAAAAAAATAAATGTGGGTGCGGGTTCCCCTGGTAATGAACTGGGGGGGGGACCCATGCCTTTATTCTTTATGATTTTCATCTATTTTGCTGGGACCCAACAATACATTAAAGCGGAGGTCCACTGACTTTTTTTTTTCCAAACATTAACACCATCACATATTGAAAGTGGCACACTCACTGTTTTGGTTAATTATCTCCTCCGATGTCCGGCTTTGTTGTAAAGAAGAAGTTATAAAAAATGTGGACGGCCGTTTTCATCTTGCTTGTGGGCATTTGAAGCCCACAAGCATTAACTTCCTGGTTCCAGTGATGCTGAGCTACCAGCATTCCTTGCTCGTTCCCGCGCATGCTCAGTTGTAACAGGGCGGAGCGCTGTAAACTTCCTGGTTGCCATCACAACGGGCTTCGTCGTAGGAAGTTTATCTTTCAAAATCCCGCGAGAACTTGCGGCGGGCCTCCACAATGACTCCTGGGAACAATGACACGAGCTTCCAGGAGCCAGTGCGGCGCACAGGACATTACATATATACCCGCAAAATACCTGCCCATAGCCGTAGGGGTGATATACTGGAAACTAAGATGAAAAGCAGAAATACACAGGTACACTCGAAAAAAAAAAAAAGTTCAGTTTAAGAATGAATACATTTATGCAATTTGATTAAGCAAAACTTTTTAAAATTGTGTGGACCTCCGCTTTAAAGAGTAGTTTTAAGTGACATTTTTTCCTTTAGAAATTTCATTTTAAAACGGCGTTCGAACAATTTTTTTGCCTGTTCACATGTTCTGCTGTGAACCGAACCGGGGGGGGGGGGTGTTCGGCTCATCCCTGCTGGTCACAAATGTATTGAACCATACACCAACTGCCAATATAAGTCACTTTTCAACTGACCACCAATGTAAGGGGCACTACAATTTTCATAGTTGTTTGTATTATGACCATAATTAATATTTAGTAAATTTCATGATTGTTACTGAAATATTTTCTTGTTAGAGAACATAGAAGTGTTAAAAAAACTTATTTTTCTAAAAAAAATCTGCTCTTGGTGACAAATATGATATATACTACATTTATTGACCATGCAATTTACTGTAAACTAGAGATGTAATCATTTAGCAAGAGACATTCAATTTATTTCAAGGATTCTTTTGCATCTCAAAAAGGTCTGAGAAAGGCTGGTCTAGACTGTTCATACAGATAAAATTTACATGATAGAAAGTATAGCATAAAATCAACAGTAGGCAACCTGACTGTTATACAGTTCAGTGGTATATCTGGTTTCTCGTTAGACATTTTCTGAGATTTACTGAGGATACAAAAGAGGGCAACTAAACTAATAACTTAACATGAGAAACTGAGTTATTAAGAAAGACTGAGTTAGCTTTAATTTCTAGGGAAGCAAGAGATGATCCAAAGGAGATACTATATTTGAGTATAAATATAGCTATAGTCCACACACTATAATCTGTGAGCAAAGAGAGATAATAAGGTCATTTCTTGAGGAAGCAAAAAAGAAGTAATTTACACTTGTGAAAAAAGGGTTCATTACTGTCACTGAAGTGACACAGGAGAACATGAACTTAAAAAAATCTGCACTGGAGAATAGGATTCCAGATAGTGCTGGACACGAACTTTGCAAAAAAAAAAAAAAACACTGTGTTAAAGAATGATGAATGCACTGGAATCAGGGCACAGAGTGAATTTCACAATTTATGTATCTTATTTTAATTGATTGCTTTTGCAAGAGCCTTTACGGTATAATGGCTGATGATCCTATTCCATTCCAATCAACCGAATAACATCATGATTCTAAATCTAATCAATTTAATTAAATGCCTACAATAGGCTTATTACCACAGTTATGTACTGTCCAGCTATCTCCCCACTTATCATGAAATATCGACATGGTGAAAAATAAAGTAACTAACCGGAGTGTGCATGTGAGGGCATGTAGCAGGGAAAGAAATTTGCTTATGTGTTACCAAAAAAACAATAATGTATATATGCATTTTTTAATTTAGTACCCCTCTGGAATTGTTTCTGTGTTCAGCAATTTACTGGACTGCAACCATGCACCAACAACCATGCAACTAACTGCTCCCATCCCCAGCATAGTACAATGATATCTTTAGAAATGTCCATGTGCCTCCTTTACTGGCTCAGCAGCACTCTGTATCTAAAAAATCCATGGTCCCCATTCTACACACAGCAATGTAGTGTCCCCGGAAATGTCCCACCCAGATATAACCCCCTCCCCCTCCTCATATTTAGTGTTTGGGAATATCGTTTGTATTGGATGGGGTTGCCACAATATCCCAGCCATTGTTCACCTCAAAAGATTTTGTTAATTCCACAGTAATTTACAGTCTACATGATTATTAGACTTCTGTTTCATTGGGTGTTATACAACATATGTGGAAAATAATAGGCCTGCTTGTAAGCAGGTTGGAATTTGCTAGCTAGCTGCTGCCCAGCAGGGTTTGGAAAGGGTTAACTTATTTCCCAGGTTTTTGTTTTTGGTGAGCTGCTGCTGGGCTCTGACCACCTCCCTATGCATATAAAATCAGGAGGTAGCTCTGCCAAGACAAGTCCAGCCATCTGGGAGAAGACAGGCTGACAGCTGCTATGTAACCCAATCCTCCAGCATCCCCCAGAGGGCTCTGTCCCTCTCTCTGCCTTCAGCTACCTTCATATTCTGACTGTCCTCCCTGGAGATTGCCTGCCTGAAGAGCATGCCAACATGCCTGGGGCTGCTGAGCCTTGTAGTCCCACAACACAGTCTGTTGCATGGAAAGGAAATGCACAGACGCTCAGCAAGATGTGGGAGAGTGCTTCTGTCCTGTTTCCAGCCACGCTGCTACCAACCTGTGTCCTGGAGCCTTCCACATGTAGGGGAATTGTTCAGACTTGCAGTCTTCTCTGAAGATATCAACCAGGCACTCGGCCAAGAATGGACTCTTTCCTGTGCAGGTATGCTGGGCAGCCACAAGCATGTAGTTAGGGATGTTAGGAAAAGACTGAATTTTATATTGAACTGTTGTCGTGTGATTCATATAATTCCACATAGTTCCAGTAAAGCTTTTGAAACTTTGCCTTTGCCTGGTCTGAATTTACTAAAGGGGTGTAATACAAGTAACCGACACAAATAGCCTACACCCACTAGCACATTGGAGCTGGAAGACATCAGTACAAGAGTTAATACAGAGAGAAGCTACAGTAGTTACCAAGGGTAACAGAGGTTTGGCAGGTGGTCTGTTTTTAAGCATATTCATGTGGCAGGTGAGATAGCCTCTTACAGGAGAAGTTGATATATGCCATATATATATAAAACTTCAACAATATTTCTTTGCCAGTAATTCAAGAGGTTGACGCGTTTCACAAACATTGCTTCTTCAGGACTTCAATATCTTGACTGCAAAGAAAAAATAGTCAATCCAAGAGAAAAAAGCACACCAATCAGTTATAAGTCAATAGCATGCAACATCCTATATAGCAAACATACTGTATCCATCTCGGACAACTTACATGCACCAATTAGAGCCCAGCGAAAGCTGGTGGTGTATCATATGGCGCAAGGCTGCAATATGCCATGTGGCGCAGAACGAAAAGGCCAAATACAAAAATGCGGGTAAATTGTCCTACATGAAGGAGCTCAAGTAGTTAGGTGACTGGCCTATCAATAAGGCTCAGCCTATATTCAAACAGAAAATAATAATAACCGAAGCTATGGCACTTACTCAGTAAATAATCCCCAGAAAAAGGGGGAATCAGCATTAAGAGAGGATCACGATACCAAGGTGTTAAATCTACTAAGAGCTGATATGACCTGTGATACCAGACATATATAGAAAGTTTTTTTAAAATCAGGTCATATATCAAACCTTCCAAATAATATAGGAGTAAACAGGTCTATACCAAGGGTTAATCAGTACCTGCAATTAATAATGTGATTGATTCCAGATGGCGTAACAAACAATATTCTTCTATCCCACAACATAATCAGCCTTATAGGTGCATATTCACAAAGCTATTACAAGGATGAACACCATCTGGGGATAAAAACATATCTATTTATGTCAATTAGTATCATATGGTCTGTAAGGGCCAGTCAACTCAATGGAAAGAAAGTAACTATAATATACAAGCAAAACAGTGACTTACCAATAAGGCCAAAGTACCAATACATATCCAGCAACTGCGTGCCAAATAGTGTGTAAGTGCCTCTTCCTATATTAAGCTGACCCACAGCTGTAGATCATCTGGGGTTCATAGTCGATATGTCTAAATACCACATTCTATGCAGCCAATCCACATGAGCAGATAAATGATCCATCATAATAACCACACCAAAATACACTTACCCGATAAGCCTGCAGCAAATGCATAGCACCATCCAACATTACTCCTATGAAATGCCCCACATTTAGAGCCATTTTTGGCGCCAAATTGGCAACTCAATTACCATAACTCCTAATTCATGACATATGTGTTCTCCGGCGTCATTTTCTGTAACCCAATCAACTCACAGCACCCTGTATAGGAGAGGGCATCAGCCTCTCCCCTCAGACATCTGCCCCGGCTCGATACGTAGCCAACAGCAGGCCATCTGGCCACATCAATGGCTGTGGTCAGTATAGCTCATGTGCGGAACATCGGAGACTGCGCCGCACGAGCGGACAGTCCTATCAATCTTGACCCATACCCTACACTGGGACCGAACAATGTATGTCAGCCAACCGGGGCTCAGTGAGAAAGAAGCCAATAAATCTGTATGCCCTCACATCTGTGCGAGCATCAATATCCCTGTGCCCGTGCAATGCACCCAATAGGAGTGCATCAATCATGGGCCCTACAGGGCTTAACAGCTGGGGAAAAGGGAAAAGTCATTCCCTAAGAGATAAACAAAGTGGAGACACACAAATACAAGGATCCCCACTAAACAAATGGGTTTTCCCATGATTCCAACCACCTTAACGCCTCCTTGGCCGAGCAGGGAGCAAAACATTACTCTCACCCCCAGATGTTTAACCATATATGGTAATCTCATAAATGCAATATATCTGCATCACATAGCATCACAGCCATCAGCATCACCAGCACACCATTCTGGCATATGGTACAATAAAGGTGCACATTATCCAGAGACGTACAGTATGCAGCAAGTTGTGTCACATTAACAATTTTTACAATCAAATACCTAACTTTATGTTACAAATTACATCAATACAAAAAAATTAAACAATTCACAAACTTATCCTATTATATGGGCATATCAAAGCATGGGCATACCAAAGACAAATCCCAGTCAATGAAATTTGACTAAGGGTGACAAACCCCCTATTATAGAAAGGGCTTATAACTCAAGGCATCATTAAGGCCTGGCAGGGAGGTGGCATTTAGATATAAATTTCATCTCACCTCGTGTTGCAATCATTTTCTATCAAAGTTCCCTCCTCTTGGATCTCCCAGAACTTTTTCCAACACAGTAAATTGAACCATAGATGTATCGTGTTTATTTTGTAGGGCCACATATCTACCTATCGGAGTGTTTAGGAGATTCTTCCTAATGTAGTAGATGTGATCATATATTCTTCTCCAAAAGTTTCTAATTGTGTTGCCAACATAGAATGCCCTGCACCTGCAGAACACAATGTAAATGAGTTTGGCAATCAAAAAAGTGTCCTATCTTGTGTGTGCATCCATTCGGCAAGACAAATGATGGTCCTTCCAGGATCCGATTGCAATAATCACATATACCACATTTATACATGCCTTTTCTAGCCTAATCATAGGAGAAGCCTCCTGAAAGTGACTTTGGACCAGTCGATCTTTTAGCGATCTGCCCTTTCTATATGTGAGTTGAGGATATTCTTTATGTATTTCCTCAAGATAGGATCACCAGTTAGGAGGTGCCAATGTTTGCTTATGGCTTCCTCTACCAGCCGGTGATGACTAGAATAAGTAGTCTCAATTCTCACGGTGTCCAGTTGTTTGCTGGTTCTATTTCCAAATAACATTTCATGTCTATCCTTTTGGCATGCCTCATTATATCCTTTTTTCTGAGTGGTTTTGGTATATCCCCTCTGAAGCAGCCTGTACCTCAAAAGCTTGAACTCTTTTTCAAATTCCTCAGCACTAGAGCAATTTTGGTTAATACGTAAGTATTGCGAACAAGGTATGCTCCTAAATAGGGGTCACTTTGCATAGTGAATTTTAAAACAAACAGATTGGATGCCAATTGGTTCATAAACTCATGCAACTCTGTCTCACTGGAGTTCCACACCATGAATACATCATCTATATATCTGTACTAGCACATGATGCTGGACAGGTATACACAAATACTACTCGCTCCCACCCCCCCAGGTACAGATTGGCATACGATGGGGCACATGTCCTCATCGCAACTCCCTGCACCTGGATGTAGTGGGAGCCATCATAAGTAAATACATTTTTAGTGAGAATGTGATGCAACAAACACACAATGAAGATACTATAGGGTCTTGCCGACATATCCATCTCATTTAGGAAATTCTCCACCACTGATATTCCCAAAGTATGGGGAATACTACAGTATAGAGCCTCCACATCAATAGAGACCAATATACTGTCTGATGGTTTTGGTATGTTATGCAATTTTCTCAACAAATCCATCGTATTCTGGATGTATGACGGAAGACCCAATACATGTGGTTGTAAGAATAAAGTGATGGTGCAGAGCTAAAATTAAATAAAGTCCATAGGCCTAATAGAGAGTTTGTAGATGTTCAAGAAGGTTTTCCTATATTGTATATCAGTAAGGCAAGGAGACCATCACTAACACCCAATAACACTGACTCTTACCCTCAGGTAGAGATATAAAGGCAATGAATATCATTCAATGGCAATCTCAGCAGTCCTCTGCTTTAGGGGTATCACCTTCATCACAGCAAAATTTCACGGACACAGATCAGTAAGTAATGGATGCTGATATAAGAATAAACTCCACCAGCAGCCCTCATGGATATCATTTGATGCTCCCACCACAGCAAGGATACTCTCAAATAATTATTGATAAAACACTCCTCATAGCGTGGACATCCCAGCAAAAAAGTTTATTGCAACAAGAGGAGTATAACTCACATTCTCACGGTAAAAACAGCGTGTGTAGAAACGACTGGCGTTTCAAACCAACAAGATGGCCGCTGTGTCCCAGCACTTAATCGCGTCACCTGTTCCAACTCCTCCGCGTTTCTTTATCAGATGATGTTGTCAGGGTCGTAAGAATGTGTCTAGTAGACGCTTACATTTTCTGTCTTAGCTTCTATTCCCAAAATAATTGGATGGTCAGGCAGTCTTGCCATGTCCTTTAGAGTTTTAGGTAATGCATAGAAGGATGGAATCCTAGCATAAGGAACTTCCAAAGCATCATAGATGTCTCTATCAATAATTCCATTCCCATGTGCTAGAGCTGCACGATTAATCGTTAAGAATCGTTATTGCGTTTTTTTCCCCCTTGCGATCTTGATAAAGTATTTCCCGAATTTGTCCTTTAGATCTAAGGAATACACTTTGGTGTGTAAATGAGGGAAGTTTAACCACTTATACGCTAAACCTTTTTCTGACATTTGTTGGTTTCAAGTTAAAGTCATTTTCCTTTGCTATAAAATTACTTAGAACCACCAAACATTATATATATATATATATATATATATATATATATATATATATATATATATATATATATATATATTTTTTTTTAGTAGAGACCCTAGAGAATAAAATGGTGGTTGTTGCAATATTTTATCTCACACTGTATGTGCGCAGCAGTCATTCAAATGCAATTTTTTGGGAAAAAATTACACTTTAATGAATTAAAAAAAAACTAACCAGTAAAGTTAGCCCGATTTTTTTGTATAATGTGAAAGATTTTACACTGCGAAAATCGTGAGAGAATCGCTATCTTTATTCTAAGCAAAAAAATTGTGATTCTCATTTTGGCCAGAATCGTGCAGCTCTACCATATGCATTGTTTATCATAGCATCAAATTCAGTGTTAACCACTTCAGCCCCGGAAGGATTTACCCCTTCCTGACCAGAGCACTTTTTACAATTTGCCACTGTGTTGCTTTAACTGCTAGTTGCGCGGTCATGCAATGCTGTACCCAAACGAAATTTGCGTCCTTTTCTTCCCACAAATAGAGCTTTCTTTTGATGGTATTTGATCACCTCTGCGGTTTTTATTTTTTGCGCTATAAACGGAAAAAGACCGAAAATGTTGAAAAAAAATGATATTTTTTAATTTTTGTTATAAAAAAAATCCAATAAACTCAATTTTAGTCATACATTTAGGCCAAAATGTATTCGGCCACATGTCTTTGGTAAAAAAAATGTCAATAAGCGTATATTTATTGGTTTGCGCAAAAGTTATAGCGTCTACAAACTAGGGTACATTTTCTGGAATTTACACAGCTTTTAGTTTATGACTGCCTATGTCAATTCTTGAGGTGCTAAAATGGCAGGGCAGTACAAAACACCCCCAAATTACCCCATTTTGGAAAGTAGACACCCCAAGGAAATTGCTGAGAGGCATGTTGAGCCCATTGAATACTATTTTTTTGTCCCAAGTGATTGAATAATGACAAAAAAATTTTTTTACAAAAAGTTGTCACTAAATGATATATTGCTCACACAGGCCATGGGCATATGTGGAATAGCACCCCAAAATACAACAATACATTCAGCTGCTTCTCCTGAGTACGGGGATACCACATGTGTGGGACTTTTTGGGAGCCTAGCTGCATACGGGGCCCCGAAAACTAATCACCGCCTTCAGGATTTCTAAGGGCGTAAATTTTTGATTTCACTCCTCACTACCTATCACAGTTTTGAAGGACATAAAATGCCCAGATGGCACAAACCCCCCCCCCCCAAATAACCCCATTTTGGAAAGTAGACACCCCAAGCTATTTGCTGAGAGGCATGTTGAGTCCATGGAATATTTTATATTTTGACACAAGTTGCGAGAAAGTGACAAATTGTTTTTTTTTTTGCACAAAGTTGTCACTAAATGATTTATTGCTCACACAGGCCATGGGCATATGTGGAATTGCACCCCAAAATACATTTAGCTGCTTCTCCTGAGTATGGGGATACCTCTTTTTGGGAGCCTAGCCACGTACGGGGCCCCGAAAACCAATCACCGCCTTCAGGATTTCTAAGGGCGTAAATTTTTGATTTCACTCTTCACTGCCTATCACAGTTTCAGAGGCCATGGAATGCCCAGGTGGCACAAACTTCCCCCAAATGACCCCATTTTGGAAAGCAGACACCCCAAGCTATTTGCTGAGAGGCATGGTGAGTATTTTGCAGCTCTTATTTGTTTTTGAAAATGAAGAAAGACAAGAAAAAATTTTTTTTTTTCTTTTTTCAAATTTCAAAACTTTGTGACAAAAAGTGAGGTCTGCAAAATACTCACTATACCTCTCAGCAAATAGCTTGGGGTGTCTACTTTCCGAAATAGGGTCATTTGGGGGGGTTTGTGCCACCTGGGCATTCCATGGCCGCCGAAACTGTGATAGGCAGTGAAGAGTGAAATCAAAAATTTACGCCCTTAGAAAGCCTGAAGGCAAGGCTTGGTTTTTGGGTTCCCGTACGTGGCTAGGCTCCCAAGAAGTCTCACACATGTGGTATCCCCGTACTCAGGAGAAGCAACAGAATATATTTTTGGTGTAATTTCACATATTCCCATGGCATGTTTGAGCAATATATCATTTAGTGACAACTTTGTGCAAAAAAAAAAAAAATAATAATAATTTGTCTTTTTCCCGCAACTTGTGTCACAATATAAATAATATATATATATATATATATATATATATATATATATATATATATATATATATATATATATATATATATATATAAGCTTGGGGTGTCTACTTTCCAAAATGGGGTCATTTGGGGGGGTTTTGAACTGTCCTGGCATTTTATGCACAACATTTAGAAGCTTATGTCACACATCACCCACTCTTCTAACCACTTTCTGACACTTTTTGTTTACATGAAAAAATTATTTTTTTTTGCAAGAAAATTACTTTGAACCCCCAAACATTATATATTTTTTTTAAAGCAAATGCCCTACAGATTAAAATGGTGGGTGTTTCATTTTTTTTTCACACAGTATTTGCGCAGCGATTTTTCAAACGCATTTTTTTGGGAAAAAACACACTTTTTTAAATTTTAATGCACTAAAACACACCATATTGCCCAAATGTTTGATGTAATAAAAAAGATGATCTTAGGCCGAGTACATGAATACCAAATATGACATGCTTTAAAATTGCGCACAAACGTGCAGTGGCGACAAACTAAATACATTTTAAAAGCCTTTAAAAGCCTTTACAGGTTACCACTTTAGATTTACAGAGGAGGTCTACTGTTAAAATTTCTACCCTCGATCTGACCTTTGCGGTGATACCTCACATGCATGGTGCAATTGCTGTTTACATTTGACGCCAGACTGACGCTTGCGTTCGCCTTAGCGCGAGAGCAGGGGGGGACAGGGGTGCTTTTTTTTTTCTTTTTTTTTTTCTTTTTTATCTTATTTTTAAACTGTTCCTTTCATTATTAATTTTTAAATAATTTTTATTGTTATCTCAGGGAATGTATATATCTCCTATGATAGCAATAGATAGTGACAGGTACTCTTTTTTGAAAAAAACTGGGGTCTATTAGACCCTAGATCTCTCCTCTGCCCTCAAAGCATCTGACCACACCAAGATCGGTGTGATAAAATGCTTTCCCAATTTCCCAACGGCGCTGCTTACATCCGGCGAAATCTAAGTCATGAAATGCTCGTAGCTTCCGGTTTCTTAGGCCATAGAGATGTTTGGAGCCACTCTGGTCTCTGATCAGCTCTATGGTCAGCTGGCTGAATCAAGTGCTGCGTTCTCAGGTTCCCTGTTGAGACAGGAGAGCCAGAGAAAAACACGGAAGACGGTGGGGGGGAGCATTCCCTCACACTGCTTGTAAAAGCAGTCTAGAGGCTAATTAGCTGCTAGGATTGCTTTTACATGAAAGCAGACCGCTGGCTGAAAAGAATGATACCAAGATGATACCTAAACCTGCAGGCATCATTCTGGTATAACCACTCAAAGTCGTGAATGGCATACCTGAAAACAAAAAAATGGTTAACAATAAAACACAGTAAACAGTAAAGTATAAAAAATTGCATACCTGAAAAGCAAACATGATAAAACATACTAACAATAAAACATTGCAGAATAGAATACAGTAAAAAAAAAAAAGAGCAGAACAACAGAGAGAGAATAGAGAGAGAGAGAACAATAAAACGACAACTATTTTTTTTTATTTTATATATTTTTTTGTGTTTTTTTTTTCACACTTTTTTTTGTAACTGTAACTTTTATAACTGTAACCGGTTCCAGGTTCGGGTCTCTCAAAATGCGATGGCATCTTGGGAGACCCTGTGAAAGTGTGCCTAGTCTGTGCAATACTGTACCCTACGCTAATACTCAACTAGTGAATGGTAGCGTTCAAAACATTCACCAATGCAAAGACCAGGATTGTCAGGACAGGAGGGAAAATAATAGCGGGTATCACGCCTATATCCGCGCATGCTGCAGACATGACATCTTTTTTGGGGGTGTTTGTTGGGTAGGGGTACTCGGGAGGACATAAAGAAAATGCCTCTCATGCAGCCGACTGCATTTGGTTGGGGATGTGAATGGGGGAAGTACTGGTGCTGCAGAAGTGGTGGGTTCCCAATTATTAGGATTGGCGAATGCAGCAGGAAGGGCATTATAGGCATGACGGGCCTGTTTGTCTTCTTCTTGGTGGCAGCGGGACACTACTTGTGCTTGCCACCTCACCAGCTTGAACTGCACTTATGGGACTCGCCACTTCACCAAGTGTTACTGCAGAGCTGTCTTGACTACGACCGGGGAGTACTAGGCCGCTGGTGCTTGCCAGTTCACCAAAACGCTACCAAAAAAACTGTTAGCGATCACAGGGATCAGGCCTGACTCTGCGAATGCTGCAGGTATACGCTTAGTGTTTTGTAAGTGACAGTGATCGATCGATACTGCACTTGGGTGGGCTGAGCAGGTGCTAGTAGGTATCTGGGCTGATCCCGCTAACACTGCATTTTTGGGAACCCTAAACTGCTGGGGACGCTAGTATAGATCTGATCGGATCAGATATTGATCCGTTCAGATACTATGCCACTAAGGGAGGTGTACGGTGCGTGGGTGTTATCGCTACTGGCACTAACCTGATGCTGCCTGGGGCTGGTGCTTGCCAGTTCACCAAAACGCTACCAAAAAAACTGTTAGCGATCGCAGGGATCACGCCTGACTCTGCGAACGCTGCAGTTATGTGTGTTTAGTGTTTTGTAAGTGACAGTGATCGATCGATACTGCACTTGGGTGGGCTGGGCTGGGCCGGGCGGAGGAGCAAAACGCAGGTGCTAGCAGGTATCTGGGCTGGGCTGGGCCGGGCGGAGGGGCAAAATGCAGGTGCTAGCAGGTATCTGGGCTGATCCCGCTAACACTGCATTTTTGGGAACCCTAAACTGCTGGGGACGCTAGTATAGATCTGATCGGATCAGATGTTGATCTGTTCAGATACTTTGCCACTAAGGGGAGTGCACGGTGCGTGCGTGGGTGTTAGCGCTACTGGCACTCACCTGACGCTGCCTGAGGCTGGTGCTTGCCAGTTCACCAAAGCGCTAGCAAAAAAACTGTTAGCGATCGCAGGGATCAGGCCTGACTCTGCCAACGCTGCAGTTATGTGTGTTTAGTGTTTTGTAAGTGACAGTGATCGATCGATACTGCACTTGGGTGGGCTGGGCTGGGCCGGGCGGAGGAGCAAAACGCAGGTGCTAGCAGGTATCTGGGCTCATCCCGCTAACACTGCGTTTTTGGGAACCCTAAACTGCTGGGGACGCTAGTATAGATTGGATCAGATATTGATCCGTTCAGATACTATACCACTAAGGGAGGTGTATGCTGCGTGCGTGGGTGTTAGCGCTACTGGCGCTAGCCTGATGCTGCCTGGGGCGACGCAGACCCTATCTGACCCTAAAACCTAACTTATATCACCGCCGGGCGATTAGGGGGCTAAACCTTTATTCGGTAATAAACGGCGGGTGCCCTGACACTATAAAAAATAAACTAACTAACCAGTGTCATCCGTAACAGTTATACGATGATCACTGGTGAAAGGGTTAACTAGGGGGCAATCAAGGGGTTATTAGGTAGTATATGGGGGTCCCTGACTCTATAAAACGCTGACGGCAAACCTATATATTTACCTCCCTAACTAGCGTCACCAGTGACACTAATACAGCGATCAGAAAAAGGATTGCTTAGTGACACTGGCGACGGGGGGGTGATCAAGGGGTTAAAACTTTATTAGGGGGGTTAGGGGGGTACCCTAGACCTAAAGGGGGCTAACACTAACTGCCCTATCACACTAACTGCCCTATCACACTAACTGTCACAAACTGACACCAATGCAGTAATCAGAAAAAAAAAAAATGCTTGGTGTCAGTGTAACGGGGGGATTGGGGGGTGATCAGGGGGTGATCGGGGGGTGATGGGGGGGTGTAATGTATGCCTGGCGTGTTCTACTGTGTGTGTTGTGTTGTGCAACTCACTCAGATGTCTTCTCTCCTCGGCGCCGGAATGGAAAATACCAAGCCGAGGAGAGATGACATCATTTCCTCTGCTGCTGTTTACTATACAGCAGCAGAGGAAGAATCTCATTGGCTGGGAGCGATTGCGAGGGGGGGCCACGAATGGATGGTCTCCCCCTCACCTCTGATCGCTCTCAGACAGAAGCCGACCGCCTTGGGCACCGGGGGGGTCCGATCGGACCCCCCGCCCGCGGGAGGCAGATCACGTACCAGGTACGTGATTTTGCCTGCCCATGCCATTCTGCCACAGTATATCTGCGTTAGGCGGTCAGCAACTGGTTAAAGTCCAAGATTCTATCTTCTGGAATCTTGGCATCCTTATTGGAAAGAATATCTAAACACATATCTTTGTACATCTGCGTGTCTATCACCACAACATTGTCACCTTTGTCGGCCATTTTGATTGTTAATTTATCATTCTTTTTTGTAGTCTGGTTATTGCCTGCTGTTGTTCGGGAGATATATTATTGTGTGGAAAAGCTCAAAAACTTAACTTTTTTTCATTTCAAACCTAGTTTGAGACAGAAAGGTTCATATATTAGGGTTGGTTTGTAAAGGGGGAAATTAAGTAGACTTATTCTTTATTTTAATAGGCTCAATTTGGTGCTGTGTTTGAGGGGAGAACCCTGAACAAGCCTCAGGGAGACTCACCTCTGCAGAGCTCCCCAAGAGCTAGGAAGTCCCTTACTGTAAAGCATTTACTGTAAAATGCTTACTGTAAAGCATTTTCATTGTTCTCCTTCTATTTTTTCCTGTTTTTTTTTTCTTTCTTCATCATAGAGTTATTTATATGTCAATCTTCGAGCAAAGAGGTTAAGGTCCTTAAAAACCTCAAAGCTATCAGCCCTGGAGGCTGGACTAAAACTCAAGCGAGGAGCGAGCCAGGGGCAGATGCCCGAGGGGAGAGGCTGACGCCCTCTCCTATACAGGGTGCTGTGAGTTGATTGTGTTGCAGGAGATGACGTGTTAGAACACAGATGTTAATTAGGAGTAATGGTAACTGAGTTGCTGGTTTGGCACCAAAAATGGCTTTAAATGTGGGGCATATCAAAGGAGTAGTGTAGGATGGTGCTATAATTTTGCTGCAGGCTTATCGGGTAATGCCGCGTACAGACGATCGGACATTCTGACAACAAAACCGTGCATTTTTTTTCCGACGGATGGTGGCTCAAACTTGTCTCGCATACACACGGTCACACAAATGTTGTCGGAAATTCCGATCGCCAAGAATGCGGTGACATACAACACATACGACGAGCTGAGAAAAATGAAGTTCAATAGCCAGTGTGACTCTTCTGCTTGATTCCGAGCATGCGTGGAATTTTGTGCGTCGAACTTGGGTACACATGCTCGGAATTTCCAACAACAAAGTTTGTCATCGGAAAATTTGAGAACCTCGCCTCAAAGATTTGTTGTCGGAAATTGCAACAGCAAATGTCCGATGGAGCATACATACGGTCAGAATTTCCGACAACAAGCTCACATCGAACATTTGTTGTCAGAAATTCCAACCGTGTGTATGCAGCATTAGTGTATTTTGGTGTGGTTACTGTGATGGATCATTTATCTGCTCATGTGGATTGGCTGCATAGAATGTGGTATTTAGACATATCTACTACCGTATGATCCCCAGATGATCTACGGCTGTGAGTCAGCTTAATATATGAAGAGGCACTTACACACTCTTTGGCACGCAGTTGCTGGATATCTATTGGTGTGGCCTTATTGGAAAGTCACTGTTTTGCCTGTATATTATAGTTACTTTCTTTCCATTGAGTTGACTGGCCCTTACAGACCATATGATACTAATTGACATAAATAGATATGTTTTTATCCCCAGATGGTGTTCATCCTTGCAAAAGCTTAGTGAATATGCACCGATATAAATGATTATGTTGTGGGATAGACCAATATCACTTGTTATGCCATCTGGAATCAATCACATTATTAATTGCAGGTACTGATGAACCCTAATGCCGCGTACACACGGTCGTACTTTTCGTCTACAAAAGTCCAACGGACGCTGACGGACTAAAGCTGGCTGGTAATCCGATCGTGTGTGGGCTTCTCCGGACTTTCAACGTACTTTTTTAGCCTCAAATCCGACGTACTTTAGATTTGAAACATGCTTCAAATCTTTACTTCGTAACTACGACGGACCCCGAAATCCGCTCGTCTGTGTGCTAGTCCGACGGACAAAAAGCCACGCTAGGGCACCTATTGGCTACTGGCTAGGAACTTCCTTATTTTAGTCCGGTGTACGTCATCACGTAAGAATTCGACGGACTTTTGTGTGATCGTGTGTAGGCAAGTCCGTTCGTTAGAAAGTATGCCGCAAGTCCGCCGCAAGTCCGCCGAAAGTCTGCCGGAAGTCTGTCGGACAGGCTGTCTGACTTTTGTAGACGAAAAGTACGACCGTGTGTACGCGGCATAAGGCTCGATTCACACAGGGGCAACACGAGTTCAGCGTGACTTTGCACGGCGACTTCAACACGGCTTCAACGCGACTTCAGCGCAACTTTAATCAATTTACAATGCAACTTCAAGTCGCCTCCAGGACAGGCGACTTTGGCTGTGGCCAATCACAGAATAATCAGCTCTCTGGGAGGGAGGGGCTTGCCTTTTGCAAACTAATTTTTTTAACTGTAAAGTCGCTTCAGTATAGATGGAGATCCGACTTGGAGGCGACTTCCATTGAATTGAATGGTACAAGTCGCCTAGAAGTCGGATCCAAGTAGTACAGGGAGTACGCTCTGAAGTCGGAGCGACTTCAGTAGTGTCAATTAAGACGCTCTGATTCCCTGTAATGTTAATCTCTTCTCGGGGCGACTTGGGGCGACTTGGGGCGACTTGAGGGCTTACAAGTCGGATCCCAAGTCACCCTAGTGTGAACCGACCCTTAGTATAGACCTGTTTACTACTATATTATATGGGAGGCTTGATAAATGACCTGATTTTAAAAAACTTTCTATATATGTCTGGTATCACAGGTCATATCAGCTCTTAGTGGACTGAACACCTTGGTATCGTGATCCTGTCTTAATGCTGATTCCACCTTTTTATGGGGATTATTTACTGAGTAAGTGCCATACCCTCTGTTATTATTATTTTCTGTTTGAATATAGGCTAAGCCTTATTGATAGGCCAGTCACCTAACTACTTTTGCTCCTTCATGTAGGACAATTTACCCCCAATTTTGTATTTGGCCTTGTTGATGTGCGCAAAATGGCATACCGCAGCCTTGCGCCATTCGATACACCACCGGCTATTGCTGGGCTCTAATTGGTGCATGTAAGTTGTCCGAGATGGATACAGTATGTTTGCTATATAGGATGTTGCATGTTTTTTACTTATAACTGATTTTGCTATTCGTTTTTCTCTTGGATGGGCTATTTTTTCTTTGCAGTTAAGATATTCAGGTCCTGAGGAAGCAATGCTTGTGAAACTCATCTACCTCTTGAATTACTAGCGAAGAAATATTGTGGAAGTTTTATATATATATGGCCTGTATCAGCCAAATAAGCATCTTTTTCATTATTTTATGAATATGTCAACATGATTTTTTAATTTTTTATAATAAAAACATTTTTTAGCAGTGTTGGTTTTACTGTCCTTCTCTGGTATCAGTAAAGTTCTAATATTTATTCTTTAAGACTGGGTTCATACCATTGCGAATTGGATGGGGATCTCTGCATCCAATTCTCAATAGCAGGAGATTTTGACAGGCTCTCTATGGAGCTAGTTCACATATCTCCGCAGCGAGTGCAGTGCGTTTTGCACGCTTTTGGTCCGTTTCAGGTCCAAATTTAGCCCGAAATTTGGGCTGAAATCGGACCTGAAATGGTGAACCAGCACGCACCGGCCCCCTGCTGTGAGCCGCATGTGGCTCATATGTGAACCGAGTGTTAATTATGGATGAGGTACTGGTATATAGCCTATACTCAACTTTATATCTGCTCATAGCAAAAATAAATCTGCACTATTAAGTGCCATTTTTGTCATTCCCTAGGTCATTTAAACTGTAATGCCCTGTACACACGGTCGGATTTTCCGATGGAAAATGTCCGATTGGAGCGTGTTGTCGGAAATTCCGACTGTGTGTGGGCTCCATCGGACATTTTCCATCGGATTTTCCGACACACAAAGTTTGAGAGCAGGCTATAAAATTTTCCGACAACAAAATCTGATCGCGTCAATTCTGACCGTGTGTGGTCGGTTCCGACGCACAAAGTGCCACGCATGCTCAGAAGAAATTCGGAAACGGAACAGCTCGGTCTGGTAAACTTAGCGTTCACAATGGATACAGCACTTTCGTCACGCTGCAATGTTAAAAATGGTTTAATACAGCGCACTCTCTTCTTCTTTATAATGTGAGAAGAATGAAGTAGTTTTGCTGCTCATATTCACACAGACTTCTCACAAACTTCTTTCTTTATTATTTACCGGGATTCCCTCAATATATTTTGATTTGTCACATCTGACAACATTATTTTGGTGTTGGATTTTTTTTTTTTTTTGGTTTTAAGGCAGATTAGTTATTTTTGGTTTTTATTTTTTTAAGGCTGATCTTTGTTTTATTGGATTTTTATTTGGATTCCAGAATATTTTTGTGTGTGTTTTTTGTGTCAAGTTACCATAACACCATTGATATGTTGTTATATTTAATCTGTAGGAGATTGTTTGCTGTTGTTGTCTCTTGTTAAATTCACATTGTACTTTAAAAAATGTACCTGAATCGTCACCAACAAACTGTCCTTTTTGAATGAAAACACACATAGGAGAGTATAATTTTCCAAAAAATAACATTTATTAAGGGCTCACAACTAAACAAAGAGGGAGGCAACACTGGAGAAACAGCTGAAATTGGTGAAGCCTTGGACCCCCAGGGCACACATCAACTATTTTGAAGCAAAATTGGTGGCCTGAGGAGTCCTTATCTAAGGGAGTACAGTCTGGTCCAGAAGTCCCAGAGATCCGGAAAGCAGCAGATGATATCTGTGTCCCCAGGCTGTGGTCATACGAGAGACTGCATCTTTTGTCAGACCAGACTGAACCCAGGGCCATCACTCTCTGGTCTTCTTTCCACACTTCCTTCCACGCTGTGGCTGTGGTGGTGGAGTTGTGGCAGCAGGAGGAGGAGGAGGATGGTCCAACTCAATCAAGTCGGTCTTAGGTGTTAGTTCCCCACTCACCCCCTTACTTAGGACTTTATAAAGCAGGTCCTCACATAGCTTGCGTTGACCCTCCTGCATGCCCTGCAGTTTTGTGGCAGCCATGCAGGCAAAGGCCTCTTCAGGAGTGGGTAAGGCTCTGAGGGACGCAGAAGCCTCCTCAATGAGCCTGAGCGCAGAATCCTGCATGTGAGTCGCCTTCCTCGCCCTTTTGTATGGAAGGCGGAGGGGAGGAACCTGCGATTCAGTCAGGCTGCGACTTGTCCCAGGCTTCTCTTGGCTGACACTTAGGCCCACCTCCTCCTGGCTGCCACTAATCCCCGCCTCCTCCTGGCTGCCACATTCCACAGCCTCCTCCTGGCTGAGGTCTTCCTGTGTAAGAAAAAGGGACATAGTTTTAGTATTTTTTTCATCAATCACACACAATTTTCACCTCCTGACTGTTGCAAATTGAATGTTAACAAATATAACTGACTAACATTCTGAGCCCAGCATTTTTCATTCTTGTCCCAATATTTTGTGCCCACTACTGTCTATTGATATGTAAAACACTTTTTTCTTGTAAAAAGAAGTTTATTGAGTATACAATATTATAAAGATACATAAAGTAAGTTTACAAGGATCTATAAAGTAAGCTCATTGTTTTACAGTAGGGTTTATATAGGTAAATATCATGAAATTTCAAATATTAAACCTTGGGTTCACGTAAACCTAAATTAAAGATATATATCATTTCCTTAGTTACTTTTGTAGGTATTTAAATGATTTATACCTACTATACATATTGTTTACAGGTAGAGTGTATATAGGTCAAATAAATTCTGATAATGAGCTTTAATCGTAAGGTGGAGAAAAGGAAAGAGAAAGAAGAAAAAGGGTAGAAAGGCAGAGGTATGGTCCACAAGGTTGTCCTGCTCGTCAGTTTATTATTCTTTTTAGTTCTCTTTGAAGCCTTAGAATGGGTGTCTCTGTAAGTCATTTAATCTGTTACCATGGCAACAGGACAGAGTCATTGAAATTTGACAGGAACTGTTGTTTCATCCAAGGATGCCAAAGTTTTTCAAATTTTGGAATTTGATTTTGATCGATGGCTACCATCTTAGCATGGGACATTGTATTATTCATTCTGTGAATTGTTTCTGCTAGTACCAATGTAGGAGATTTCCATGCCTTGGCCACTGTTTGTTTTGCAGCCGTTATTAGTTGTATCATAAGTTTGAATTGAGAGAGTGTTAACCATTCCGGTTTTAGATTAAGTAAAGTTATATATGGATCTGGTTGTATTATTTTTTTTAAATATTTTAGATGCAATCACGAAGACTTCCTTCCAGAAGGTTTGGATTACTGGGCACGTCCACCATATGTGTAAATGTGTGCCTATTTCTGGGCATCCTCGAAAACAAAGAGCTGAGGTATTAGGTGAATATTTTGCCACTCTAGCAGGTACAAGGTACCAGCGAGTTAGGACTTTATAATTTGTCTCCAGTGCTAAGATGTTGGGTGAAGATGACTTAGATGTGAGCCATATGTTAGACCAGTCCGTGTCTTCTAAAGTTCGTCCCAGGTCCTCCTCCCACCTCTGAACGTAAGAGGGTCTATTAAGATTTACTACTCCATATAATTGATTATAAAGTGATGAAATTGTACCTTTAGCAAATGGATCTTTTGTACAGATTGATTCAAAAATGGATAATTGGGATAATGGTGTATCCCCCTTTAGGAATGGTGTATAGAAATTTTTGATTTGGAGATATCTAAATATCTCAGAGTTTGGTAGATCATATTTTTCTCTAAGCAATGGGAATGAAAGGAATGATTTAGATGCTATGAAGTCATTTAGTGTCTGAATGCCTGATGTTGTCCAAGCTTTAAAAGAATTTGGGTAGATCCATGCCGGATAAAAGGCCGGATTTCTGATAAAAAGGAGAGGATTGTGTGGAGATTGTAACTGATATTTGGTTTTTAGTTTATCCCGGAGAGATAAGAAGTGTTTAGTTATGGGATTATGAATTTTAAAGCGGTCTTTAGGATCAAGCCATAACAAGTTTGATATTAATAGAGGGTCATTTTCTGAAGCCTCTATAAATACCCATAATGGGATTTCCTGTTTTGCATGGTATTTGGACAGACTAGCCAAATGTGCTGCTCTGTAGTAGTTAGTAAAATTAGGGTATCCCAGGCCTCCTTTATTTTTGGGAAGATGTAGTGTGTGTATAGGTATACGTGGTTTAGAAGAGCCCCATATAAACAAAGTTGCTCTTTTTTGTACTATTCTCAAAAAATAGGAAGGAATTGGAATAGGGAGGACTCTGAATAGATAAAGCAATTTGGGTAGAATAGTCATTTTGATTGCATTAATCTTCCCTATCCAGGATAAAGGAAGTTGCGACCATTGTTTTATTAGATTTGTGATCTGTCTTAATACAGGAGGATAATTGGTTGAGAATAAGTCAGAATGAGATGCTGTTAAATGAATTCCAAGATATGGGATTGATTTTTCTGCCCATGTGAATGGGAGTGCAGCCCTAGCCGGGATCAATTCCATGTTTGTGAACGAAATATTAAGCACTAGGCATTTCTTGGGATTAATCATAAGGCCGGATAGGGCTGCAAATCCATCAAGAGCTGGTATTAAGTTAGGACCAGAGACCTGTGGTGATGATAGAAAAAGTAATATATCGTCTGCAAATATACATAATTTGTGTGTAATACCTCCTACTTCAATGCCAGTTATAGTTTGGTTTGTTCTGATGTATTGGGCCATGGGTTCGAGTATAAGGACAAATAATAAGGGAGATAATGGGCAACCCTGTCGGGTACCTCTTTCGATATTAAAGGCATCAGATTTGTATCCAGCATATTTTATATAGGCTTTGGGTTTATTATATAATGCTTTGATCCATGTTAAAAAGTGGGGTCCAAAACCCCATTTTTGTAATGAATATTGCATATATCGCCAGGATACTGTGTCAAATGCCCTCTTAATATCGAGAGATAGAAAACATAAAGGGATTTTCCTTTTTTTAGCAATATGTGCCAATAACACTGCCCTACGTACATTATCGCCTGCCTGTCTATTTGGCATGAAGCCTACTTGATCTCTATGTATTAATTTTCCTGTAATGCTATTGAGGCGTTTTGCTATTATTTTTGCTAATAATTTAATATCAAGGTTTAACAGAGAGATAGGCCGATAATTCACACAGGAAGTATCATCAGAAAGGGGTTTTGGGATCATACAAACAATTGCCATTATTGTTTCTTGCCGAAAAGAATGTCCTTCTAGAAGTTTGTTAAAAGTTTCAGTGAGAATGGGAGAGAGTATTTCTGAGAATGTTTTATAGTATAAAGCCGAGTAGCCGTCTGGGCCTGGTCTTTTGTTAAGTTTTAGGTCTTTTATGGCGTTAGCAACTTCATCTATAGTTATAGGCTCATCCAAACTGCTTTTTTGATTCTGAGACAACTCAGGTAAGGTTATTTTTGAGAAGAAGGATTCAGCCTCTGTAGGATTAAATTCATTGTTTGTCTTGTATAAAGTTGCGAGATGTGAGTGAAATTTATGGACTATTTTAACTGGATTACAAGTATAAACATTTTTTGATAATTTCAAACGTATTGGTTTGAAAGATTTGTTAGTTGAATTTAATGCCCGAGCCAAATATGTACCTGGTTTGTTTGTATTCATGTAGAAATTGTGTTTGGAGCGTTTGAGGGATTTATCAACTGACTCAGTGAGAAATAGATCGTATTCCAATCTAGATTTTTCCAGATGAGATTTTGTACTCTGAGATGGATTACCTTGGAATGATATGTAGGCTGCATTAAAATTGAGTTCTATTTTTTTTTGCTAGATTTTTGCGTTCCCGTTTAAATAGTGCCATTTGTCTTTGTATTGTACCACGCAAGACAGGCTTATTTGCTTCCCACAGTGTTATTGGGGAAATGTCTGTTGTATTATTAATTGATATGTATTCCTTTAAAGCTTGTTCAATGGCCATCTGATGTAGTGGGTGTTTGAGCATTATGTCCGGTAAGTACCACGTTGGGTCATGCGCTTTTGGTATGGCTGAGGCTATAGTAGTGTATACTGCATTATGGTCAGACCACGGAATCGGAATTATATCTGATGCAATCATTTCTGGTATCATTCCTATTGTTAGAAAAATATGATCTATTCTGGTGAAGGTTTGATGAGGGTGCGAGAAATAAGTGAATTTCTTTTTCATTGGGTTACTTTCTCTCCACGAATCTACCAGATTGTATTTGGAAAGAAGTTGAGAAAAAGGTAATCTAGAGGTTATTTTGGATGGTGTAAAAGGTGTTTTATCTAGAAATGGGAGGAGGACCTGGTTCGAATCCCCGCACATTATCACTGTTCCTATTTTGTGTGTATTAATCACTTGTAATATATGTGAGAGGAATGGTGTAGGTTGTTTGTTAGGAGCGTAGTAGGAAATCACCGTGATTGCTGTATCCATTATATAACCCATGAGTATCAGGTATCTACCTTCTGGGTCTTTAATTTCTGATGATAAGGTGAATGGTGTGGATCGGTGAAATGCAATTAGAGTACCCCTTTGTTTGGTACAGGCAGAAGCCGTGTAAATTTGTTGATAAAAAGGAGAAATATATTTTGGAGTAGAATCTTTGGTGAAGTGTGTTTCTTGGAGGCATACTATGTGAGCCTTCTTGTTATGGAAAGTACGGAAGGCTTTGGTCCTTTTTTGAGGGACATTTATTCCCTGAACATTCAGGGAAAGTATATTCAGTGGTGCCATGGCAACAGATCAAATAGTTTTGACTTACTTTTTGTTATGCAGAGCTGACTGCGCAGATCAACCTGTGTGGACTGAAGAGATGAAAAGATAGAAAAGAAACCAGTGAATTCTGGAGTAAAGAGTAAACAAAAAACATATGAGATTAGATGATACATTGTATAAATTATTTTTTGCAAGTAATCACAATTTACCCGTGAAAGAGAATAAATATCTCTCTCAGGGGAATAAGTGCCTTTGTCACACTCCCACATAATATGGTTGGGAGAATGAGGAGGGCTAATGGGGGTACACGGATCTTCCGCTTACAGGAGAGAAGTGCTATGTCAAAAGACATCAAAATGATGATTCATTAATTGGAGTGCAGAATATAGTTTTTGTTGAAATTATTTATTCCAGGGTGGTTGTATATGGTTAGTCTTGCCCTAGGCTAAATAATTCAGTTAGAAAGGTACTGTTAATAACTTTGGTATTGATGAAGATAGTTTGAATTATTTTGGGATTTTAACCCTTTTAGAGTAAACAATTACATATTTTATTCATATGTAACTGTTTAGATATGTTAACTCATAAAATTGAGGTTGTATTGCTTCAGATTAGAATAAACAAAAACATAGTTCTAGGAACTAGTTAAATAATAATAGATTTGTTTTAAGAAAAGAAAGAAAAAGCTTCCATTACTTCTGGATTATTGAACATATTTGTCCTACAAAGTAATAAATCTATTGTTATTACCTGAAAATATATAACTGAACAAGAATTTCCTTATTTCACTTATATATTCTAAGGCTATATGAATCAGAAGTAATAAGAAATATAACTGGAATGTAACATGATCCCACACAGTGTGTGACTATCAGAATGCAGTTACATTCAGTTATAAATACAGGTTTTTTATAGAGAACCATCTCTTAGTATAATAAATGAAGAGATATCAGGAATTAGGATGTCAGTCCATTGAATCTTCTTGGTCCATGGATGATGTGGCATAACGGCCTCTTTTGTGAGAATGATTATTCCCATTTTGTTCTGAAATTTTCTGGGTGCTGCCTGAAGGTGAAGATGATTCCATTCTTCTGCGTGTGGGAGAGTTGCTGCTTGTGGGTTCTGTCAGATTTAATTTTAAAAGGGTTTGTTGTAGTTCATCTGCTGATCTGCTTCTGTAAATTGTACCTTGGTAGTTAAATCTGACTGAAAAGGGGAAGCCCCATTGATACATAATATTGTGGCGTTGCAGTTCCATTAGTTGGGGTTTCATGGATCGTCTTTTAGTAATAGTAAGTTGGGATAGGTCAGCAAAAATTTGATAATTGTGTCCTTGAAAAATAAGTTCCTTTTTTTCTCTTGCAGCAATTAGTATTTGTTCTTTCGTTCTGTAATAATGAAATTTTGTGATTATATCACGTGGGGGTCCATCTTTCTTTTTGGCTGTGAGGGCTCTGTGTACTCTGTCCAGTTCTAAACGTTCAATAGGGATATCTGGCTTTAGTTCTTGTAATAGAGCAGGAATAGTAGATTGCAGGTCTGTCACAGTTTCAGGTATTCCCCTTATGCGCAAGTTTGAACGTCTGGCTCTATTTTCGTAATCTTCGAGCTTAGTTTGAAGTATTAAATTCTCTTCTTTTAATTGTTCCAATTCTGTTATATTTTCTTGGGTTGTAATTTCAATTTCATCCATTTTTATTTCTAAGGCAGCGGTGCGGTTTCCCAGCTCTCTTATTTCTTTGGTTAGGCTGTTTGTTATTTAGTCTGAAGTTTGTTTTAAAGCCTTATGAAGCATCTTTTCAAATTGTAATAATATTACTGGGGATGCTGAGGAGGCTTGTGGAGAAGTTTGTGAGAGGATTTGTTCTGTATCTGACTCAAATGGAGAGTCTTGCTGTGACATTTTCTGTCTGTGAGAGCGCCCTGATGCTGTATATTGTGAGGTGACTGGAGCTGCTTTAGTTGCAGTGAGTGCCTGTGAGCTCTTTGTGAGGTGATTTTTATTTCTGCCACGGCTTCCTCCCAGTACCATATTTCCTGCCCAAACTTTCACAGTTTGTTCCCTGGGGCAAAAAGGTTCAAATGGATACCTTTTGAGCCTGCAGGCTCCGCTTTGTCCTTCTCTTCTCTCCTCAGCGGTGCGGAGCTCTAACAATGCATGTCTGCTCCGCTAGGCTCCGCCCATGCACCTCGTAAAACCCTTTTTTCAATCAGCAATTAGTGATCAATAATAACATCTAGTAAACATCATTTATTTATTGACCAGAAATCTGTAGAAGAATTCTATACCTGACTCAAGCTGGGCTCCTCCACTTCTTCCTGGCTGGAAGGCCCAGGTTGGACATCGGAAGCCTCAGCTGGGGTGGAAGGAAGCGTGGAAGGAAGAGTAGAGAGGGATTCCCTGACTTCAGTGTGGTCTGACAGAAATCACAGTCTCTCATAATACCACAGCCTGGGGACATAAACGTCAACTGCTGCAGCTCCTGATCTCTGGGAATCTGTGACTTTCTTGCGCTCCCTAAGATATGTGCTCCTCAGGCCACCAATTTTGTCTTTTAAATAGGGGATGGTTGCTGTGGGGACCACCGGCTTCACCAACTCAAGCAGTTTCTCCAGCGCTGCCTGCCTCTTTTATTTATTATTGTATTGGGGGTGTCTGACCTGCCACAGACAGGGCAGCTCCCTGTATTTGTCTATGAAAAGGGGGAGGAAATTGTGGTCGTTGAACCCATCCATTTTCTCTGCAAGACACAACATAAGACAAACCCTAATGTCAGGCCAAACTTTCCGAATCTTGTTACAATATAGGCTTCCATTTCGAAGCAGTATAGGCCCAAGTTTAGATCTTATCTTCGTTATCACAATCGGCGCCTCCGATGCTCCTTCCTCCGCTCACAGATTGTACGTAATACGCACGCGTGTTACGCTTTATACACACTGCACATGCGCTTAACTTCGCCCGCCCCTGACGTTCTTTCTAGTCTATTCCCTGCCCCTTTTCGTTTTGCGCAGTGGGGGAAGAGCACATGGCGGAGACACAGCAGGTGCGTGCTAATTGTAGCAACAAGGAGGAGGAGGAGGAGGAGGAGAGCCCGAAGCCTGAAACGTCCCGATCCAGAAGGAGATGTATGTCAACAGTAAAAAAGGGAGGACAGACCATATTGGCCCCATAAAGAATGAGGAAGGACATCTGGTTACAAAGGATGGGGAGATGGCGAAGGTATTGAATTTATTCTTCTCCTCAGTCTTCACGTGTGAATCGGGGGGCTTCAGTAACCAAAACTGCAGTGTTTATCCTCATGACACAACACAGGAAGCACCTCCATGGTTAACAGAGGACGGAATTAAAATTAGACTTGAGAAACTTAACATTAATAAATCACCGGGACCAGATGGCTTGCATCCGAGGGTACTTAGGGAACTCAGTCAAGTGATTGCCAGACCGTTGTTCCTAATTTTTACAGATAGTCTACTGACTGGAATGGTACCAGCTGATTGGAGAAAAGCCAATGTAGCACCAATATTTAAAAAGGGCCCAAAATACATCCCTGGGAATTATAGACCAGTTAGCCTAACATCAATAGTATGTAAACTCTTGGAGGGGATGATAAGGGACTATATACAAGATTTTAGTAATAAGAACGGTATCATTAGCAGTAATCAGCATGGATTCATGAAGAATCGTTCTTGCCAAACCAATCTATTAACCTTCTATGAGGAGGTGAGTTGCCATCTAGATAAAGGAAGGTCCGTAGACGTGGTGTATCTGGATTTTGCAAAAGCATTTGACACAGTTCCCCATAAACGTTTACTGTACAAGATAAGGTCCGTTGGCATGGACCATAGGGTGAGTACATGGATTGAAAACTGGCTACAAGGGCGAGTTCAGAGGGTGGTGATAAATGGGGGGTACTCGGAATGGTAAGGGTGGGTAGTGGGGTTCCCCAGGGTTCTGTGCTGTGACCAATCCTATTTAATTTGTTCATAAACGACCTGGAGGATGGGATAAACAGTTCAATCTCTGTATTTGCAGACGATACTAAGCTAAGCAGGGCAATAACTTCTCCGCAGGACATGGAAACCTTGCAAAAAGACCTGAACAAACTAATGGGGTGGGCGACTACATGGCAAATGAGGTTCAATGTAGAAAAATGTAAAATAATGCATTTGGGTGGCAAAAATATGAATGCAATCTATACACTGGGGGGAGAACCTCTGGGGGAATCTAGGATGGAAAAGGACCTGGGGTCCTAGTAGATGATAGGCTCAGCAATGGCAGGCAATGCCAAGCTGCTGCTAACAAAGCAAACAGAATATTGGCATGCATTAAAAGGGGGATCAACTCCAGAGATAAAACGATAATTCTCCCGCTCTACAAGACTATGGTCCGGCCGCACCTAGAGTATGCGGTCCAGTTCTGGCCACCAGTCCTCAGGAAGGATATACTGGAAATGGAGCGAGTACAAAGAAGGGCAACAAAGCTAATAAAGGGTCTGGAGGATCTTAGTTATGAGGAAAGGTTGCGAGCACTGAACTTATTCTCTCTGGAGAAGATACGCTTGAGAGGGGATATGATTTCAATTTACAAATACCGGACTGGTGACCCCGCAATAGGGATAAAACTTTTTCGCAGAAGAGAGTTTAATAAGACTCGTGGCCACTCATTAAAATTAGAAGAAAAGAGGTTTAACCTTAAACTACGTAGAGGGTTCTATACTGTAATGCCCCGTATACACGGTCGGATTTTCCGATGGACAATGTCCGATCGGAGCATGTTGTCGGAAATTCCGACCGTGTGTGGGCGCCATCGGACATTTTCCATCGGATTTTCCGACACACAAAGTTGGAGAGCAGGAGATAAAATTTTCCGACAGCAAAATCCGATCGCGTCAATTCCGACCGTGTGTGGCCTGTTCCGACGCACAAAGTGCCACGCATGCTCAAAATTAATTCCGACACGGGACAGCTCGTTCTGGTAAACTTAGCGTTCGCAATGGATACAGCACTTTCGTCACGCTGCAATGTTAAAAATGGTTTAATACAGCGCACTCTCTTCTTCTTTATAATGTGACAAGAATTAAGTAGTTTTGCTGCTCATATTCACACACACTTCTCACAAAGTTTTATTTGGTTTTTTTTTAGTGGGATTCCCTCAATATATTGTTATTAGTTGTCACACCTGACAGTTTTATATATATATATATTTTTTTTTGGATTTTAAGCCTTTTTTTTTCTTTAATGTTTGTATTTTTTCCAAGGCTGATCTTTGTTCAATGTTATTTTTATTTTTACTCCAGAATATTTTTGTGTGTGTTTTGTGTGTCAAGTTACCCCAACACCATTGATATCTTTTATTATTTAATCTCAAGGAGATTGTTTGTTGTTGGTGTCCCTTGTTCATTTCACATTGTATATTTATAATGTACCTGAATCCTCACAAACAAACTGTCATTTTTGAAGTAAAACACATAGGAGAGTATAATTCAAAACAAAAATCCTTTATTAAGGGATCAGAACCAAACAAAGAGGAAGGCAACACTGGATCAACATGAGAAATTAGCAAATCCTAGGACCCCCACGGCAGACAACAATTCTTCAACATCAAAATTGGTGGCCTGAGGAGTCCATATATAAGGGAGGGCAGTCTGGTCCGGGATTCGCAGAGATCCGGATAGCAGCAGTTGACATCTGTGTCCCCAGGCTGTGGTACCACAAGAGGCTTCATTTTTTGGCCGACCAGACTGAACCCAGGCCAATCACTGTCTGGTCTTCCTTCCACGCTTCCTTCCCGGCTGTGGCTGTGCAGTTGGAGATGTGGCAGGAGGAGGAGTAGGACCTGGAGGAGGAGGAGGACTGAGAGGACCTGGAGGAGGACTGGGGGGACCTGGAGGAGGACTGGGAGGACCTGGAGGAGAGGGAGGAGGAGGAGGAGGACCTGCAGGAGGAGGAGGAGGACCAACGCGAAGGTGTGTCTGAGGTGTAATTTGGCCCCTCATACCTTTCTCAAGAGCCTCCAATATGAGGGCCTCACACATGACTTTTTGGCCCTCCTCCATCCTCTGCATTTTATATGCTATGAAGGCAGCAATGTTCTCCTCCATGGTGTGGGGTGCTCCCAGGACCTCTGTAGCCCTCCAAAAGAATGCTATAGCAGCCTCCTCTAGGGCACTCCTCCTACTGCCACTTTCTCTTTCCAGGGGGGGTGGAGGGACCTGCAGATCAGCCAGCCGGCTCGGCCCGGCCACCTCCTGGCTGAGACTTCCCTGTGTATGAAAAAGGGACATGGTTTTAGTTTTTGCATCATCAATCACAATCCTAAATTAGTACTCCAAACTAACATCTAGTTAACATCATTGATTGGACAAGCAGAAATATTTAGAGGAATGCTATACCTGGCTCAATCTGGGCTCCTCCACATATCGCCTGGAAGGCCCAGGTTGGGCGTCAGAAGCCTCAGCCGGGGGGGAAGGAAGCGTGGAAGGAAGACTTGAGAGGGATGACCTGGGTTCAGTCTGGCCTGCCAGAAAATGCAGCCTGTCGTAGGACAACATCCTGCGGACATAGATGTCATCTGCTGCTCCGGATCTCTGTGAATCCAGGACTTTCTTGCGCTCCCTCAGATATGTGCTCCTCAGGCCACCAATGAAGATCTTTAAATAGGTGATGTCTGCCGTGGGGATCACCTGCTTCACAATTGCCAACAATTGCACCAGTGCTGCCTTCCTCTTTGTTTGGTTCTTGAAATGGGGGTCGGTAATCTCCCACAGACAGGGCAGCTCCCTTAGCATCTCTACGAATACTGACATGAAGTCATTGTCTTTCATTAAGATATCCATGTTCACTGCAAGACACAACACAAGACAAAGCCTAATGTCAGACAAAACTCTCCTAATCTTGTTACAATATAGGCCTCAATCTAGAAGCAGTATAGGCACAAGTTTGTCTCTTACCTTCGTTCTTACGATCGGCGCGTCCAATGCTCCTTCCTCCGCTCACAGATCGTACGTAATACGCACGCGTGTTACGCTTTATACACACTGCGCATGCGTGTAACTCCGCCCGCCCCTGACGTTCTTTCTATTCTATTCCCCGCCCCTTTTCATTCGGCGTAGTGGGTGAAGAGCATGATGGCGGATTTAGAGCAGGTGTGTGCTAATTATAGCAACGAGGAGGAGGAGGAGGAAAGCCCAGATCCAGGCACGTCCCGATCCAGAAGGAGACTTTTTAAGGCCACAAATATGTCCTTTGGGGAGATGTTGGAGATGGTCGACATCATGAAGAAGTCCGACTATGACGGGAAGTATGGGCCTTACCCCCACCCCAACATCAGAAAGGCCAAAATCATTGCTAAAGTGGTCAAAAGCCTTCACAGGAATTTCGGGGTACGAAGATCTAAAGATCAGCTCAGGAAGTGGTAGTCGGACCTGAAGTTGAGAGAGCCAGAGCAGTACCGAAAGATCCGGAGAGTGCTGCAAAAAAGTAAGTAGTTGTGCTGTGTTCATATTCTTTCTGTCTTTATTCCGTTCGTTCTGCTCCATATGCTTTTATTAATTGTAACGTTTAAAAGGGCAACTTTAATGTTCATGGGCCCATTATTCGTTCGTATCAAACATTTTTCTTTCGGCCTCTAGAACACCATTGTTTAGGCCATATGCATTTTCACACATTTTTTGGGGCCTACTTGGATGCCAAATATTTGTTTGTGTAGATGGGTTTGTTACTAGAATGAAATGCCAACTAGATTGTGTGTAAGGAGAGGACACTGAGCAGCTGTTTTCACATCTGGACACTGGAGCACTAGTGTGGGACACAAGAACATCATTTTTATTAGGGGGCCACACAGGTGCTCCAGTGTATACTATAGGGGGGGCTACATCTGTGAAGCTTGTACTAAACAGGTAAAGTATTGCAGCTTGACTAAAGGCAATAATAAAATTACATCTTGGAACTCGGCTAAAATAGACAATTGTACCCCACTTCCAAGCAATGTTTCCTATTTCTAGTTCTGCCATCAAATATCTGTGTGCTAATTATACCATTTTTGTTTTACATAGGGGAGAAAAGACTCGGAGGACACCCCTCATCCGAGGAGACCACAGACCCCCCACCTATGGAAGAAGGGGAACTAACACCAACCCAAGAAGAAGAGCAGGAGGAAGAAGAAGATGTGTTGGAGATTGGCACCACAACAGGTGAGTGTCTGCGACCACAGGCTCAGGTAAAAGAGATGGATGGTGGCAGATTTTTGAGACCTTTTTTTTTGTTCTTTATCTTTTTTTAGGTGATCGTGATGTGAGGGATAGAGAACGCTTTACTTCTGAAAGTGCCCAGATCCTGATCGGGGAGATCATGGGGTGTAATCTCAAATTGCACAACATACAGCAACAAATCAGTGATGTTATTAAAAAAAATAATAACATCATTGATGTTTTGGGGCGAATTTAAACCCCACAAAATCACTTGTTTTATTGTGGTCCAATCTTTGAAAATTTTTTTCTATGTTTTGAAAAGCCAAATTTGGAGGATGCACACAGTGTGCCAACATGTGCTATCTGCCATCACGGGAGATCAATGGACGCGTTTTGGGGGTGCAACCCCTTCCTCAATAATAAAGTAGCGTTGAGGAAGGGCTTGCTCCCCCAAAACACGTCCCTTGATCCCCCCTGATGGCAGATAGCACATGTTGACATTCGTAAATTGGTGTGCATCTTCCAAATTTGGCTTTTCCAGGGGTGATTTCCCCCCATCTGAACGCTATATCAAACCCAGTTCCTAAATACTGATGTCTGATATAGCCTTCAGGTTTTACCTAATGTGAACTTTGTAAGTTCAAGTTTTTTGGCTTTCTTGTTGGTTTTACACAGGCCTGTTTTATCTGAAATTGATATTTGGATTTTTGATAATGCTACTGCAAAAATTGTTATACAACAAACATGTTGGTTTGTTTTAAAAACCTTTGGTAAATGCACATCTGATTGTGCAGGTATAAAAAAGTGGCTTACTCAAGAATGTGTGGATTATTGTCTCAACACTACAATACAACACTTTTGGGGTGATGTAATTGCTGTTTTCTGCAAAAATGGGGGTTATTTCCTAAAGGCAAATACACTTTGCACTACAAGTGCGGGTTCAGTGCAGTTGCAAGTGCACTTGTAGTGAAATGTGTTTTTGCATTTAGGAAGTACCAGCCAACAGTGCTTTGTATAAGGTTACACAATCACAATATTTTCTGCACTCAACACATTTCTGTCAGGGTCAGCTAAAACAAACACAAGCAGTAAATGTCCACAAAGAATTTCTTTTGGTTGTTTTTTATTTGAAAAAGGTTTCACAGATTGTCTGGCATATTGATAGCCCCCCTACCCGCAAAGAACTCCAGGTAGCGTAACCGGACATCACGGGCACTCAGGGAGGGCAAGCCAGGACGGCCACTTTCAAGCGCCGTCAGTGTTGATGGATTTTGGATTCCGGCCTCAGGCCCAACTGAGCCAGCATAGTTGGCTGAATGTTTTCTTAAAAAATTATGGAGAACACAGCAGGCAAGTATTATATGGTTCAGTTTATACTCCGCCATATGGATAGGTGTCAGAAATAATCGGAACCGGCTGGCCAGGATTCCAAATGTGTTCTCCACCACTCTTCGGGCTCTGGCCAGCCGGTAATTAAAAACCCTCTGTTCTGGGGTGAGAGTCCTCATCGGGAATGGCCGCATCAGGTGGTCCCCCAGCGCAAATGCTTCATCAGCAACGAACACAAATGGGAGACCTTCAACATTGTCCTCTGGAGGTGGCAAGTCCAAGCTGCCATTCTGGAGACGCCTGTAGAACTCCGTCTGGGTGATGACTCCACCATCGGACATCCGCCCATTCTTCCCCACGTCCACATACAGGAACTCGTAATTAGCCGACACCACCGCCAACATCACTATACTATTAAACCTCTTGGAATTATAATAGTACGACCCCGAGTTGGGTGGTGGGACGATGTGGACGTGTTTCCCATCAATTGCCCCTCCGCAGTTAGGAAAGTCCCACCGCTGGGCAAAGTGGGAGGCCACAGTCTGCCATTCCTGTGGCGTTGAAGGAAACTGTTGAGGAAAAAACAATAAACATTACTATTTTTTCACAGAAACATGGCAAGCAGATTAGAGACAAACATTATGGGGCAACCTCCAGATAGCATTTATTAAGGGGAATTTAACAAGGCCAAAGTATAAGGTACACCTATCATATTCCCCCTCCCCCCTCTCATGGGCCATTTCTAACATTATAGGGGGGGGGTGAACTCTTGGACAGGTAACCCTCTTCACTTCATTGAGAGATGAATGCCTAAATAATGGGTATTACTTGGAACAGCCCCTCCTTAGTTACACTATTGGCAGACCACTGGACAGGTAAGAAGTGTCTGAATACAAAGATATAAATACACATTGTACACATTTGAGGACATTTGGACATTCTGCTATTACCTATCAAGATAATAATAGGATACAAGAACTTTAAACAGTACCATTGGAAAGTATACAGGCAGGCCCTTGCACTACATGCTTTGGGGAATTCATCCATAAATCTGAGCACTAAAGAGATGGGTATAGTGTGTATCGGTTTGGCAAAGTCAGCAGATAGATGATTGAGGATAGATAGAGAATTGGGATCAGCTGACTTAGCAGTTGGGGGAGGGAGGGTTACTAAAAATTTGGGGACACCACAAAAAAAGCCTCTGGCACTCTGCCTGAATTTAAATCAAAAATAACCTTACCAAACATTTTAGGGGGTGTCTGGGGTAAAGCACTACTATGGAGCTGATAAAATACATTGTTAAGTGACTACATGAGGTGAATATAGGGCCAGGAGACACCATGCTGGGGAGGTTATTGAAGGGCAAATATGTATGAAGGACATAAAATAATAATTACATAAAAATCCAGCATGCATGAGGAGAAAGGGGACATTCACAGCATATTACAATCATGGTAATTAGGGAATGAGGAAAGAAATACAATATATTAGCAAACATTCAATACAATAAAATGTGATATTAAAGGATAAAAATCTTACCTTCATATACTCCTTCTGCAGGACCTGTATGATGGCAGAACAGGTCTCTGGGATAATGATCCCCAGAGCCTGGGGGGAGATGCCTGTCGAGAACTTCAAGTCCTGCAGACTTCTCCCTGTGGCCAAATACCGCAAGGTAGCGACCAACCTCTGCTCCGGAGTGATGACTTGCCTCATGCAGGTATCCTGCCTGCTAATATAGGGGGTCAGTGAAGCCAACAAACAGTGAAATACGGGGTCCGTCATCCTGAGAAAGTTCCTGAAATCATCAGGATTATTCTCACGGATCTCACGGAGCAAAGGCATATGAGAGAACTGGTCACGCTGAAGCAACCAATTCTTGGTCCATGAACTCCTCCCCACCCTGTTCATGGACTGGACTTGTGTCAAGGTCAGGACCCCAACACCAAGCCCCCGCACAGCACGAACTCTACGAGGAGTACGCATACGAAACATGGCTAGAAAACGGTCGGCTGCTCACTGAAGAGCAGATACAAACCCACAAGCACAAACTGAACAGCAGAAAACGATCTGAAGCCACGAGTCTGAAAAAGCGCGAATCGTCTCTCACCAAACTTTTACTAACACGAGATTAGCAAAAGGAGCCCAAAGGGTGCCACGCTTGGTTCTGAACCGGCCTTTTCTAGTCTCGTCGTACGTGGTGTACGTGACCGCGTGGTTGTCGATCGGAAATTCCGACAACTTTGTGCGACCGTGTGTAGGCAAAACAAGTTTGAGCCAACATCCGTCGGAAAAAATCCTAGGATTTTGTTGTCGGAATGTCCGAAGAAAGTCCGACCGTGTGTACACCCTATAAGAGCGGCAAGGATGTGGAATTCCCTTCCACAGGCGGTGGTCTCAGCGGGGAGCATTGATAGCTTCAAGAAACTATTAGATAAGCACCTGAATGACCACAACATACAGGGATATACAATGCAATACTGACACATAATCACACACAGGTTGGACTTGATGGACTTGTGTCTTTTTTCAACCTCACCTACTATGTAACTATGTAACTATGAGATTTAAGGCCTCAAATATGTCCTTTGTGGAGATGTTGGAGATGGTGGACATCCTGAAGAGGGTCGACTATGATGGGAAGTATGGACCTTACCCCAACCCCAATGTCCAAAAGGCCATGATCATGGTGAAAGTGGTCAAGAGTCTGCACCGGAATTTCGGGGTACGACGATCAAAAGATCAGCTCAGGAAGCGGTGCTCGGACCTCAAATTACGAGAACATGAGCAGTACAGAAAGATCCGGAGAGTGCTGCAAAAAAGTAAGTACCGTTTTTTATCGGCGTATAACACGCACTTTTTCCCCTGAAAATCAGGGGAAAATCGTGGGTGCGTGTTATACGCCGATCCCCCGCCGATTGTAAGCTTTTCGGCCGCTCTCAGCTTTGAAAATGGCGCCGCCGTTCTCGGCCGCTTTCGACCATTCTCGGCGGCTCTCGCCCGCCTTCGGCCATTCTCTGCGGCTCTCGCCCGCTTTCGGCAATTCTCGGCGGCTCTCGGCCATTCTCGACGGCTTTCGGCCACTTTCGGCCATTCTCTGCGCCTCTCGCAGTCCCGCGGGAGCCGCCGAAAGCCGAGTGCGTCCGAGAGCGGCCGAGAGCCGCCGAGAATGGCCGAAAGCGGGCGAGAACCGCCGAGAATGGCCGAAAGCGGCCGAGAACGGCGGCGCCATTTTCAAAGATGCACAGACTACAGATGGACACTAACAAGGCTGCAATGGGGGACAAGGCTGCAATGGGGGACAAGGCTGCAATGGGGGGACAAGGCTGCAATGGGGACAAGGCTGCAATGGGGACAAGGCTGCAATGGGGGACAATGCTGCAATGGGGACAAGGCTGCAATGGGGGACAAGGCTGCAATCATGGACAACACTACAGATGGACACTGACAAGGCTGCAGATGGACACTGATGAGGCTGCATTGATGGGCATTTAAATGTAAGTTTTTTTCCTTAAACTTTCCTCCTAAAAGTTTTTTTCCTTAAAATTCCCTCCTAAACTTGGGGTGCGTGTTATATGCCGACACGTGTTATACGCCGATAAATACGGTAGTTGTGCTGTGTTCCTATTCTTTTTCTGTTTATTACGTTCGTGCTGCTCCATGTGCTTTTCTTAAAAGTGTCCTTTTTAAAATGGCAACTTTCATGTTCATGGGCACATTATTCGTTCGTATCAAACATTTTTCTTTCGGCCTAGAAAACACCATTGTTTTGACCATATGCATTTTGCCACATTTTTAACGCCCTACTTGTATGAAACTAATTTGGTTGTGTAGATGGCTTTGTAACTAGAATGAAATGCAAACTAGATTATGTGTAAGGAGAGGACACTCAGCAGCTGTTTTCACATCTGGACGCTGGGGCACTAGTGTGGGACACAAGAACACCCTTTTTATTAGGGGGGCCACACAGGTGCTCCAGTGTATACTATAGGGGGGGTCTCCATCTGTGAAGCTTGTACCAAACAGGTAAAGTATTGAGGCTTGACAAAGGACACTGAAAATGCTACATCTTGGAACTCTACCAAAATAGAAAATTGTACCCCACTTCCAAGCAATGTTTCATATTTATAGTTATGCCATCAAATATCTGTGTGCTAAGTATAGCATTTTTGTTTTACATAGGGGAGAAAGACTCGGAGGACACCCCTCATCTGAGGAGACCACAGACCCCCCACCTCTGGAAGAAGCGGAAATCCCCCAACACAAGAAGAGCAGGAGGAGGAAGACGTGGTGGAACTAGTCACCACAACAGGTGAGTGTCTGCGACCACAGGCTCAGGTAAGAGATGGATGCCGACATATTTTTTATACCTGTTTTTGTTTGTTTTCTCTCTTTTTAGGTGATCGTGATGTTATGGATTCAGATCCTTTCACATCAGAAAGTGCCCAGATCCTGATCAGGGAGATCATGGGGTCTAATTTAGCTTTGGAAAAACTCAAGAAAAACATCAATGATGTTATTCAAAAAAATAAGAACATCATTGATGTTTTGGGGCGAGTTTAAAACCCCTCCAAATCCCTTTTTTTGTGTGAGGTACAAAGTTCAAAATGTTTTAGCGATTTTTAGAAAAGCCAAATTTGGAGGATGCACACAGTGTGTCAACATGTGCTATCTGCCATCACGGGAGATCAATGTAGGCGTTTTGGGGGTGCAACCCATTCCTCAATAATAAAGTAGCTGAGAGGAAGATGTTTCTCCCCCAAAACACGTCCCTTGATCCCCCATGATGGCAGCTAGCACATGTTGACATTGGCAAATTTGTGTGCATCTTCCAAATTTGGCTTTTCCTGGGGTGACTTCACCCCATCTGAACGCAATATCAAACACAGTTCCTAAATACTCATGTCTGATATTGCATTCAAGTTCTACCAAATGTGAACTTTGTAAGTTCAAGATTTGTGTCTTTGGTTTTACACATGCCTGTTTTATCTTAAATGGACATTTATCTTTTTTATAATGCCACCCCAAAGATTGTTATACAACAAACATGTTGGTTTGTTTTAAAAACCTTTTCTAAATGCACATGTGATTGTGCAGGTATTAACCACATGCCGACCGGGCCATAGCTGAAAGACGGCTACAGCGCGGTCGGGTTATCCTGGGTGGACGTCCGTGGGACGTCCTCCCAGAATCCTGCTCTCGCGTGCCCCCGAGAACATCCATGACCGCCGGGTTCGGAGGACCCGGCGCATCACGGATCATGGTAAACGGCCGCTGATCACGGCCGTTTACCATGTGATCGCTCCTTCAAATGACGGAGCGGTCAAATGTAAACAAACCGGCGTCATGTCATGACGCCGGTTCCTCCCTCCCCTCTGTGTACCGATCGGTACAGAGGGGGAGGAGAGGGGGAGGGATCAGATGGTAGCAGCTTTGTGGGCTGCATCTGTAGTGCCCACAACGCTGCTCTGTGACAAATACAGTCACATGCAGCCATCCCTCCATACTATAATGCGATGCAATACCCAGGAATACCCTGCAATACTCTGCAATACCCCACAATACTCTGCAATACCCCACAATACCCTGCAATACTCTGCAATACCCCGCAATACTCTGTAATACCCCGCAATACTCTGCAATACCCCGCAATACTCTGCTATACCCCACAATACTCTGCAATACCCTGCAATACTCTGCAATACCCCGCAATACTCTGCAATACCCCACAATACTCTGCAATACCCCGCAATACTCTGTAATACTCTGCAATACCCTGCAATACCCCACAATACTCTGCAATACCTCACAATACCCTGCAATACCCCACAATACCCTGCAATACTCTGCAATACCCCACAATACTCTGCAATACCCCACAATACTCTGCAATACCCCACAATACCCTGCAATACTCTGCAATACCCCGCAATACCCCACAATACTCTGCAATACCCCACAATACCCTGCAATACTCTGCAATACCCCACAATACTCTGCAATACCCCACAATATTCTGCAATACCCCACAATACTCTGCAATACCCCACAATACTCTGCACTACTCCGAAACACCCCGCAATACTCTGCACTACTCCGAAACATCCCGCAATACTCTGCACTACTCCGAAACACCCCGCAATACTCTGCACTACTCCGAAACACCCCGCAATACTCTGCACTACCCTGCAAGACTCTGCACTACTCCGCAACAGACCGCAATACTCTGAAACACCCCGCAATACTCTGCAATACCCCGCAATACCCTGCACTACTCTGCACTACTCCGCAACACCCCGCAATACTCTGCAATACCCTGCAATACCCTGCACTACTCCGCAACACCCCGCAATACTCTGCACTATTCTGCAACACCCCGCAATACTCTGCAACACCCCAAAATACTCTGCAACACCCCGAAATACTCTGCAACACCTCGCAATACTCTGCAACACCCCGCAATACTCTGCAATACCCCGCAATACTCTGCAATACCCCGCAATACTCTGCAACACCCCGCAATACTCCGCAACACCCTGCAATATTCCGCAATACCCTGCACTACTCTGCAATACCCAGTCATACCCAGTAATACTCTGCAATACCCAGCCATACTCAGCTATGCCCAGCCATGCTCAGCCATACTCTGCCATGCTCAGCCATACTCGGCTGTACTCGGCCTCTGTATGTGGCCAGGATGTGGAAGTCTCACACATGTGATATCGCCGTACTCAGGAGGAGTTGGAGAATCTATTTTGGGGTGTCATTTTTGGTATGTGCATGCTATGTGTTAGAAATATTGTATAAATGGACAACTTTGTGTTAAAAAAAAAAAGTGTTTTAACCACTTCCCGCCCGCCGTCATAGGACGTCATTGACTTTGTGCGAGGATATCTGAATGATGCCTGCCTGCAGCTACAGGCATCATTCCGATATCAGCATTTTCTGCCGGCAATTCTCTACACCATGAGAATGATCATAGCGGCTGTTCCATTGCTTGATAATTCTTATGGGAGGCGGAAGGGGACGTCCCCCCCTTCCCGCCGCCCTGCGATGCTTCTACCGACTCACCGCTACGATCAAAGCCAGAATTGTTTTTTTTTTTTTTTTTTATTTCAGGCTTCCCAGCCTAGAGGTGAGATGTGGGGTCTTATTGACCCCATATCTCACTGTAAAGAGGACCTGTCATGCCATATTCCCATTACAAGGGATGTTTACATTCCTTGTAATAGGAATAAAAGTGCTCAAAATTTTTTTTTTTTTGGAAAAAAGTGTCAAACTAAAATAAATAAAGACATATGGAAAAATGCAGCGCATGTACAAATGAACATAGGTCTTTAAAATGGTGAAACAGTAAAGAAATCACTAATTGACCACAGGTGCCTTGAAACACAAACGTCCATAGATGGATGTGAATGTCCAACCGCACAGGAGGTGTAAGTACTCCAAGGGGTGGTGATGGTCTGATGGTTGTCAGAAAACACCTGGCATCATACAGCGACTTCCCAACTGAGAAACTGGGTCCCAATGGGTCATTCAGAGAAAGTGCAAAAAAGCCTCTTACCATGCCCCCTGTTGAAGACCCCTAGGTCAAAACGCGTCGGGTACATACACCACTTTCTTTGTTGCCCATTTGTTTTTATCCACCGTGATCACGCTTTTATTTGTGTATGGTCGTTTTTGTCAATAAAAACACCCTTTTTTACCTGCACCATGTGGAGGCACATTCTTTTTGTTTCCACATTTACCGCATGAGATCCAGTCCTTCCAACTTCTCCTTTCGGGGGACCGTTTGTGAAACTTCTGATGCACGCTGGGACGGTTCGGTGTGAGGACGGTTCGTTGTGAAGACCCATCCGGTTGCCGGCCGAGATCCATACAGACCACAATCCAAGAGATTGGCGATTCCTGAGCTCCCATTCCACGTCATTTGTGACAAACTGCGCATGCGATTTCCTGTCGCTGACATGGGAATCCACAGGATCTGGTAAGAGGCTTTTTTGCACTTTCTCTGAATGACCCATTGGGACCCAGTTTCTCGGTTGGGAAGTCGCTGTATGATGCCAGGTGTTTTCTGACAACCATCAGACCATCACCACCCCTTGGAGTACTTACACCTCCTGTGCGGTTGGACATTCACATCCATCTATGGACGTTTGTGTTTCAAGGCACCTGTGGTCAATTAGTGATTTCTTTACTGTTTCACCATTTTAAAGACCTATGTTCATTTGTACATGCGCTGCATTTTTCCATATGTCTATTTTGTCGTTTTTGTCAAACTGTATGCAGCAGCTTTTATTTATTTTACTGGTTAGCGCGGTGTTTTCTATTTACCTCTAAAATAAATAAAGTAAAATGAACAATAAAAAGAAAAAAAATGTTTTAAAGCGCCCCTGTCCGTGTGCTCGCATGCAGAAGCGAATGCACACGTAAGTCCCGCCCACATATGAAAACGGTGTTCAAACCACACATGTGAGGTATTGGTGCGATCGGTAGAGCAAGAGCAATAAAGAGCCCTAGACCTCCTCTGTAACTCAAAACATGTAACCAGTAAAAAAATTTAAAGCGTCGCCTATGGGGATTTTTAAGTAGCGAAGTTTGGTGCCATTCCACGAGCGTGTGCAATTTTGAAGGGTGACATGTTAGGTATCTATTTACTCGGCATAACTTCATCTTTCACATTATGCAAAAACATTGGGCCAATTTTGCTGTTTTTTTTTTAAAGCACAAAACTGTTTTTCTCCCCAAAAAAAGCGTTCAAAAAATTGCTGCGCAAATACCGTGCGAGATAAAAAGTTGCAACAACCGCCATTGTATTCTCCAGAATGCCTGGAGGTGCTCCCTGCATGTTGGGCCTCTGTATGTGGCCACGCTGTGTAAAAGTGTCACACATGTGGTATCACCATACTCGGGAGTAATAGCAGAATGTGTTTTGGGGTGTAATTTGTGGTATGCATATGCGGTGTGTGAGAAATAACCTGCTAATATGACATTTTTTTGAAAAAAAAGAAAAGAAAAAAAAATCTTGATTTTGCAAAGAATTGTGGGACAAAATGCCAACTTCAAAAAACTCACCATGCCTCTTACTAAATACCTTGGAATGTCTTCTTTCCAAAAAGGGGGTCATTTGGGGGGTATTTGTTCTTTTCTGGCATGTTAGGGTCTTAAGAATATAGATAGGCCGTCAGTAATTCGGGTGTGGTCAATTTTTAGATATTGGCACCATAGCTTTTGGACTCTATAACTTTCACAAAGACCAAATAATATCCACCGATTTGTACTTATTTTTACCAAAGATATGTAGCAGTATAAATTATGGCCAAAATTTACGAAGAAAAATTACTAATTTGCTAAATTTTATAACAGAAACAAAGAAAATTTCATTTTTTTTACCGAATTTTCCCAACGGTGTTGAGAAAAAGAAAAGAAAGCTCTATTTGTGTGAAAAAAAGGACAAAAATTTCATATGGGTACAGTGTTGCATGACTGAGTAATTGTCAATCAAAATGTGAGAGCACCGAAAGCTGAAAATTGGACTGGTTAGGAAGGGGGTTTAACCGGTTCACTACAGGGCAATTTCACCCCCTTCCTTCCCAGGCCAACTTTTAGTTTTCAGCACTGTCACATTTTAAACGTCAATTGCGCGGTCGTGCAACGTTGTACCCAAAAAAAATTGACGTCCTTTTTTCCCCACAAATAGAGCTTTCTTTTGGTGGTATTTGATCGCCTCTGCGGTTTTTATTTTTTGCGCTATAAACAAAAGAAGAGTGACAATTTTGAAAAAAACACAATATTTTTTACTTTTTGCTATAATAAATATCCCAATTTTTTTTAAAAAAAACAAATTTTTTCCTCAGTTTCGGCCGATACGTATTCTTCGACATATTTTTGGTAAAAAAAATCGCAATAAGCGTATATTGATTGGTTTGCGCAAAAGTTATAGCGTCTACAAAATACGGGATAGATTTATGGCGTTTTTAAAAAATACATATTTATTAATTTTTTTAGCGGCGATCGCGATTTTTTTTCGTGACTGCGACATTATGGCGGACACATCGGACACTTTTGACACATTTTTGGGACCATTCACATTTATACAGCGATCAATGCTATAAAATTGCATTGATTACTGTGTAAATGTGACAGGCAGTGAAGGGGTTAACCACTAGGGGGCGGGGAGGGGCTAATATGTTTCCTAGGGAATGATTATAACTGTAGGGGGAGGGGACGCACAAAGGGAGGAGACCAATCAGTGTTCCTCCATTCTGGGAACACAGATCGCTCTCCTCTGAGCTGACAGGACGTGGATGTGTGTGCTTACACACACACATCCACGGTCCGGCCCGGTTAACGGGCAATCGCGGGTGCCCGGCGGACATCGCGGCCGCCGGGCACACGCAGCGGGTCCTGAGCAACGGCCGGGAATCCCAGGATGGGAGATCCCATCTGTGGACGTCATATGACTATACGCGGGTATTGAAGTGGTTAAGTGACCAGTTGTCAAGTGGTTAAAATGATTGTTAATCAAGAATGTGTGGATTATTGTCTCAACGCTACAACACTTTTGTGGTGATGTCATTGCAGCTTTCAGTGAAAATGGGGGTTATTTCCTAAGGGCAAATCCTCTATGCACTACAGGTGCAGTTTCAGTGCAGTTTCAAGTGCACTTGTAGTGCAAAGTGTCTTTGCCTTTAGTAAATAATACACAACAGTGCTTTGTATAAGGTTACACAATCACGCCATTTGCAGGACTCCCCACATTTCTGTCAGGGTCAGCTAAAACAAACACAAGCAGTAAATGTCACCAAAGATTTGCTTTTTTTTGGATTTTATTTGATCAAGGCTTCACAAATGGTCTGGCATATTGATGGCCCCCCTACCCGCAAAGAACTCAAGGTATCGTAACCGGACATCACGGGCACTCAGGGAGGGCAAGCCAGGACGGCCACTTTCAAGCGCCACCAGGGTTGTTTCATTTATCATTCCAGCCTCAGGCCCAACTGAGCCAGCATAGTTTGCAGAATGTTGGCGTAAAAAGTTATGTAGAACACAGCACGCCAGGATTATATGATTAAGTTTATACTCCGCCATATGGATGGGTTTCAGAAATAGGCGGAACCGGCTGGCCATGATTCCAAACGTGTTCTCCACCACTCTTCTGGCTCTGGCCAGCCGGTAATTAAAAACCCTCTGTTCCGGGGTGAGGGTCCTCATCAGGAATGGCCGCATACGATGGTCCCCCAGCGCAAAGGCTTCATCCGCAACAAAGACAAATGGGAGTCCTTCTACATTCTCTTCTGGAGGCGGCAAGTCCAAGCTGCCATTCTGGAGACGCCTGTAAAACTCTGTCTGGGCGATGACTCCACCATCGGACATCCGGTCATTCTTCCCCATGTCCACATACAAGAAGTCGCAATTAGCCGACACTACCGCCAACATCACAATACTATTGAACCCCTTGTAATTATAATAGTACGACCCCGAGTTGGGTGGTGGGACGATGTGGACGTGTTTCCCATTAATTGCACCTCTGCAGTTAGGAAAGTCCCACCGCTGGGCAAAGTGGGAGGCCACAGTCTGCCATTCCTGTGGCGTGGAAGGAAACTGTTGAGGAAAACCAAAAAAAATTTGTATTTTTGCACATAAACATGGAAAGCAGATTAGACACAAACATTCTTGGCCAACATCCAGATAAAACATTTATTAAGGGGAATTTTACAACACCAAAGTATAAGGTACACCTATCATATCCCCCCCCCTCTCATGGGCCATTTCTAACATTATAGGGGGGTGGGGGGATCTTGGACAGGTAACCCTCTTCACTTCATTGAGAGATGAATGCCTAAATACAGGGTATTACTTTGAACAGCCCCTCCTTAGTTACACTATTGGCAGCCCACTGGACAGGTAAGAAGTGTCATAATACAAAGATATAAATACACATTGTACACATTTGAGCACATTTGGACATTCTGCTATTACCTATCAAGATAATAATAGGATACAAAAACTTTAAACAGTACCATTTGCAAGTATACAGGCAGGCCCTACTACATGCTTTGGTGAATTCATCCATAAATCTGAGCACAAAAGAGATGGGTATAGTGTGTATGGGTTTGGCCAAGTCAGCAGATAGATGATTGAGGATAGATAGATAATTGGTATCAGCTGACTTAGCAGTTGAGGGGGAGGGAGGGTTAATAAAAATGATTTGGGGACACTACAAAAAAATGCCTCGGGCACTTTGCCTAAATTTAAAGCACAAATCAGATTTCTAAACATTTTAGGGGGTGTTTGGGGTAAAGCACTACTATGGAGCTGATAAAATACATTGTTAAGTGACTACATAAGTTGAATATAGGGGCCAGGAGACCATGCTGGGGAGGTAAGTGAAGGCAAATATGTATGAAGGAGAAAAAAATGTATTACATAAAAATCCAGCATGCATGAGAACAAAGGGGACACTCACAGCATATTACAATCATGGTAATTAGGGAATGAGGAAAGAAATACAATATATTAGCAAACATTAAATACAATAAAATGTGATATTAAAGGATAAATCTTACCTTAATATACTTCTTCTGCAGGACCTGGATGATGGCAGAACAGGTCTCTGGGATAATGATCCCCAGAGCCTGGGTGGAGATGCCTGTTGAGAACTTCAAGTCCTGCAGGCTTCTCCCTGTCGCCAAGTACCGCAGGGTAGCGACGAGCTTCTGCTCCGGAGTGATGGCTTGCTTCATGCAGGTATCCTGCCTGCTGATTTAGGGGGTGAGCGAAGCCAACAAACGGTGAAATATGGGGTCCGTCATCCTGAGAAAGTTCCTGAAATCATCAGGATTATTCTCACGGATCTCACGGAGCAAAGGCATATGAGAAAACTGGTCACGCTGAAGCAACCAATTCTTGGTCCATGAACTCCTCCCCACCCTGTTCATGGACTGGACTTGTGTCAAGGTCAGGACCCCAACACCAAGCCCCCGCACAGCACGAACTCTACGAGGAGTACGTATATGCAACATGGCTAGAAAACGGTCGGCTACTCAGAACGAAGTAACAGAACGCACTGAAGAACAGCAAGGCCTGTGAAGAGCAATCTGAAAAACAGTAACGAACGAACAAGAACACAATGACTAAGTCACGCGGAACTTGCTTGCACGCACTATAGAGCAGATACAAACCCACAAGCACAAACTGAACCGCAGAAAACGATCTGAAAGCCACGAGTCTGAAAAAGCGCGAATCGTCTATCACCAAACTTTTACTAACACGAGATTAGCAAAAGGAGCCCAAAGGGTGCCGCGCTTGGTTCTGAACTGGCCTTTTCTAGTCTCGTTGTACGTGGTGTACGTGACCGCGTGGTTGGCGATCGGAAATTCCGACAACTTTGTGCGACCGTGTGTACGCAAAACATGTTTGAGCCAACATCCGTCGGAAAAAATCCTAGGATTTTGTTGTCGGAATGTCCGATCAATGTCCGACCGTGTGTACGGGGCATAACAGTTTGTAACTTTTTGGGGATTATTATTTATTATAGACAGAAATAACCTTTTCGGGATTATTATAGACAGAAATATTGATATCATTTTTAATGATTACAATAAAGCCCTGTACACACGATCTCACATTCCGACAACAAAATCCATCGGATTTTTTCAGACGGATGTTGGCTCAAACTTGTCTTGCATACACACGGTCACACAAAGTTGTTGGAATTTCCTAACGTCAAGAACGTGGTGACGTACAACACGTACGACAGGACTATAAAAGGGCAGTACAATACCAAGTGCGCTACCCTTTGGGCTCCTTTTGCTAATCTTGTGTTAGTAAAAGTTTGGTGAAAGACAATTCGTGCTTTTCAGACTTGTGGTTTTCAGATCGTACTTCTAGTGTTCAGTTTGTACTTGTGGGTTTGTATCTGTTCTTCAGTGCGTACAGTGAGTTCGTATTTGATTATCAGTGCTCTCTTGTCTGCTTGTAGCTGATTTTTAGCTCACTCTTCACAGGCCTTGCTGTTCTTCAGTGCGTTCTGTTACTTCGTTCTGACCAGCCGACCGTTTTGAAGCCATGTTGCGTGTACGTAATCATCATAGAGTTCCTGCTGTGCAGGGGCTTGGTGTTGGGCTTTTAGCTTTGACACAAGCCCAGTCCATGAACAGGGCGAGGAGGAGTTCATGGACGAAGAATTGGTTGCTCCAGCGTGACCAATTCTCTCACATGCCTTTGCTTTGTGAAATCCGTGAGAATAATCCTGACGATTTCAGGAACTTTCTCAGGATGACGGACCCCGTTTTTCACTGTTTGTTGGCTTTGCTGTCCCCTTATATCAGCAGGCAGGATACCTGCATGCGGCAAGCCATCACTCCGGAGCAGAGGCTAGTTGCCACGTTGTGGTACTTGGCAACTGGGAGAAGACTGCAGGACCTCAAGTTCTCGACAGGCATCTCCCCCCCAGGCTCTGGGGATCATTATCCCAAAGACCTGTTCTGCCATCATTCAGGTCCTGCAGAAGGACTATATTAAGGTAAGATTTATCTTTTAACATCACATTCTATGTATTTAATGTTTGCTAATGTATTGTATTTCTTTCATTATTCCCTAATTTCCATGATTGTAATATGCTGTGAATGTCCTCTTTGTCCTCATTAGGGATGAGCCGAACACCCCCCGGTTCGGTTCGCACCAGAACCCGCGAACGGACCGAAAGTTCGCACGAACGTTAGAACCCCATTGACGTCTATGGGACTCGAACGTTCGAAATCAAAAGTGCTCATTTTAAAGGCTAATTTGCATGGTATTGTCCGAAAAAGGGTTTGGGGACCCGGGTCCTACCCCAGGGGACATGTATCAATGCAAAAAAAACTTTTAAAAACGGCCGTTTTTTCGGGAGCAGTGATTTTAATGATGCTTAAAGTAAAAAAAAAAAAAGTGAAATATTCCTTTAAATATCGTACCTGGGGGGTGTCTATAGTATGCCTGTAAAGTGACGCGTGTTTCCCATGTTTAGAACAGTCCCTGCACCAAATGTCATTTTTAAAGGAAAAAATCTCATTTAAAACTGCTTGCGGGTTTAATGTCATGTCGGGTCATGGCAATATGGATGAAAATCAGTGAGACAAACGGCATGGGTACACCCCCAGTCCATTACCAGGCCCTTTGGGTCCTGTATGGATATTAAGGGGAACCCCGCACCCAAATTAAAATAAGGAAAGGCCCTATATACTCTGAACAGCAGTATACAGGCGGTGCAAACAAGACAGGGACTGTAGGTTTGTTGTTAAGTAGAATCTCTTTGTAATTTTGAACGGGTACATTTTTAACGTGTTTAGCTCCAGCCAAAAAATCTTTTTTAAGCTTTTTGGAAAACATAGGGAAGGGTTATCACCCCTGTGACATTTGTTTTGCTGTCTTTCCTCCTCTTCAGAAGATTTCACCTCACTTTTTTGTCCCAATGAAAAATGTTTTTTGAAAATTTGGGTTTTTTTGTGGAACAAGGATTGGAAAGCATCAGTGGAAAGGAGAAATTGTTTTCCCATATTAACTCTTACAGGAGAGAATTTCCCTTCCTTAGGGGTAGATTTCATCTCACTTCCTGTTGTCTCCTTCCGTTTGCAAGTAGGAGTCGTTTGTAAGTTAGATGTTTGAAAGTAGGGTCCTGCCCTATAAACTCAGCAGAAATTTGGGCCTTAGGTGTTGCTGTGGCCACAACACTGTAAGCCCTCACAGGGCCCTGCTGTGAAATATTAGATCAAGAATTGTAATTACATGCCCCTGTTGAACAGGAGCTGAAAAATTAGGCCTTAGGCACTGGTGCTGGTGCCACAACACTGCAACCCCTCACAGACACTCTAGTTGGAACGCAGGAACGAGCCCTGCTGCAAAGTATTGCATCAAAAATTGTAATTACACGCCCCTGTTAGACAGGGGCAGAAAAATTGGGCCTTAGGCACTGGTGCTGGTGCCACAACACTGCAACCCCTCACAGACACTCTAGTTGGAATGCAGGAACGAGCCCTGCTGCAAAGTATTGCATCAAAAATTGTAATTACACGCCCCTGTTAGACAGGGGCAGAAAAATTGGGCCTTAGGCACTGGTGCTGGTGCCACAACACTGCAACCCCTCACAGACACTCTAGTTGGAATGCAGGAACGAGCCCTGCTGCAAAGTATTACATCAAAAATTGTAATTACACGCCCCTGTTAAACAGGGGCTGAAAAATTGTGCCTTAGGCACTGGTGGTGGTGCCCAGAACCAAAAATGTTCTTACAAGCTATCAGCGTGATGATTGAGGAGGAAGAGGATAATTACTCAGGGATAGTCACTCAGCATCAGCATAGGCAGTCTTTGAAGGGATCTGAGATTTCAAAAAAAATTATTCGGTTACATCAGCATCAGGTGCTTGGTAGCTGGTGGTGATCCAAGACTGATTCATTTTTATGAAGGTCAGCCGATCGACCGAGTCGGTGGACAGACGCACCCTGTGATCGGTTACCACGCCTCCAGCAGCACTGAATGTGCGTTCCGAAAGAACGCTGGATGCAGGACAGGCCAGTAGCTCAATTGCATACTGTGCAAGCTCTGGCCAGTGATCCATCCTCAAGACCCAGTAACCCAGAGGATTTTCGGTGGGAAAGGTGTCCAAGTCTGATCTTGCCCCTAGGTATTCCTGCACCATGTAAAACAGACGCTGGCGATGGTTGCTGGAACCGATCATACCTTGGGGCTGCGGACCAAAAAATTGTCTGAACGCATCGGTCAGACGGCCACCTTCTCCACTGCTCCTTCTTTGACTGACCGAAGCCTCAGCAACACGTTGTCCAGAAACAGGAGTTTGTAACCTCCCAGTCTCTGGGAACGCGTTGCACAGACCTTTCTGCAAGGCCTCCCGAAGATGTTTCATCCTCTGCTCCCTCTGCGATGGCAAGATAAGGTCCGCAACCTTACCCTTGTAACGTGGATCAAGGAGGGTTGCCAGCCAGTATTGGTCCTTCTCCTTGATACCACGAATACGAGGATCCTTACGCAGGCTTTGCAGGATCAGGGAGGCCATGCAGCGTAGGTTTGCTGAGGCATTCGGTCCGGAGTCCTCTGGGTCACTAAGGACAACAACGTCCGCAGCCACCTCCTCCCAGCCACGTACAAGTCCATGTGTTCCTTGGGACTGATCCCTTAAAGACTGCTGATGCTGAGTGCCAGGCTCCACCTCCATACTGACACAATCTTCCTCCTCCTCCTCCTCCTCCTCGTCCTCTTCCTGTGTGATCGGCGGGCACGCAGGAACACTGTCTGGATAAAGGGGGCCTTGAGAGCTAAGGAAGTCCTCCTCTTCCTGCCTCTGTTCTGCCTCAAGTGCCCTGTCCATTATTCCACACAGCGTGTGCTCCAACAGGTGGACAAGGGGGACAGTGTCACTGATGCATGCACTGTCAGTGCTCACCATCCTCGTGGCCTCCTCGAATGGTGACAGGACAGTGCATGCATCCCTGATCATGGCCCACTGGCGTGGGGAAAAAAAACCAAGCTCCCCTGACCCTGTCCTGGTGCCATAGTCGCACAGGTACTCATTGATGGCCCTCTGCTGCGTGTGCAGCCGCTGCAGCATGGCCAACGTTGAGTTCCACCTGGTGGGCATGTCACAGATTAGGCGGTTCTTGGGCAGGTTAAACTCCTTTTGGAGGTCCGTCAGCCGAGCACTGGCATTATATGACTGGCGGAAATGCACACAGACTTTCCTGGCCTGCCTCAGGACATCCTGTAAGCCCGGGTACCTGCCCAAGAACCGCTGCACCACCAAGTTAAGGACGTGAGCCAAACAGGGCACATGGGTCAGTTGTCCCTGTCGGAGGGCAGAGAGGAGGTTGGTGCCATTGTCGCAAACCACCATTCCTGCCTTAAGTTGGCGTGGCGTCAACCACCTCTGAACCTGCCCCTGCAGAGCTGACAGAACCTCTGCCCCAGTGTGGCTCCTGTCCCCCAAGCACACCAGCTCAAGCACCGCATGGCATCTTTTGGCCTGCGTACTTGCGTAGCCCCTTGAACGCCTACGGAGCACCGCTGGTTCCGAGGAAGAGGCCATGGAGGAAGAAGAAGAGGAGGGGGTGGAGGAGAGAGGTGTGTCACAATCAGCATTTTGGAGGCGCTGTGGCGGAACAACCTCCAACACTACTGCACCTTGTCCTACATCCTTCCCAGCTGCCAGCAGAGTCACCCAATGCGCCGTGAAACTTAGGTAACGTCCCTGTCCATGCCTGCTGGACCATGAGTCAGCGGTAATATGCACCTTACCGCTGACCGCCCTGTCCAGCGAGGCATGGACATTGCCTTCCACATGCCGGTAGAGAGCCGGAATCGCCTTCCGTGAGAAAAAGTGGCGTTTGGGTACCTGCCACTGAGGAACCGCACATTCCACAAACTCACGGAAGGGGGCAGAGTCTACCAACTGAAAAGGCAGCAGTTGAAGTGCTAGCAATTTTGCCAAGCTAGCATTCAACCGCTGGGCATGTGGATGGCTGGGAGCAAACTTCTTTCGGCGGTGCAGCAGCTGGGGCAGGGAAATTTGCCTGGTACAATCTGACGTCGGTGTACCAAAAGCAGATTGCCCACAAGTACTTGGCTGTGACACACCTAATTCTACACCTTCATTCCTCTCACTGCAGGTCTCAGAGAGGACTGAAGGTCTAGTGGGGTTGGAAATCTCAGCTGATGAGGAGCAAGGAGAGATCCTCTTTGTTCTTTGGTGTGGGTCTTTTAGATATGCTTGCCAACGAACTGCATGGCAGGTCAACATATGTCTGGTCAAGCATGTGGTACCCAAGCGGGAGGCCACGCGAGATACGCTTGAGACATATGTTGCAAATAGCAGCGGTGCGATCTGATGCACTCGTCTCAAAAAAGGCCCACACCAAAGAACTTTTTGAATAACGCGCAGAGACTGCAGCGCCCTGCACATGTGGAGCTTTGGGGTGTGATGCAGTCAATGTGCTGCCCTTAGGCTGGCCCCTGGAGGGCATCCTGCCTCGTTGGTGATGTGCCGCCTCCTCCTCCTCCTCCTCCTCTCTCCTATCAGGCACCCACGTTGAGTCAGTGACCTCATCATCCCCTCCCTCCTCATCACTGGAGCAAACCTGGCAGTATGCTGCAGCAGGGGGAGCATGACTGCCAGATTGCTGTCCTTCTTGGGCACCCCCTCTGTCCGTGCTCATGTTACTGCCTTCATCGAGCTCAGTATCATCATCAGAGCCTTCCAAACGCTGGGCATCCTCCTGGAGCATGTACCCAACACTGTGGTCAAACAGTTCGAGGGAATCCTCAGGAGGACATGGTGGAGCTAGGGAAGGAGTCACTGATGACATTGAGCTGAGGGAAGAGGCCGCTGCTTTGCCAGACAAAGCACCCTGGGCATGGGTGAGAGAGGATGAGGAGGATGAGGACGGCTTGGTCATCCACTCGACCAAGTCTTCCGCATGTTGCGGCTCAACGCGGCCAGCTGCCGAAAAAAAGGCCAAGCGTGTCCCATGGCCATGTGCTGATGAGGATGCACCGTCTCCACGACCAGCACTAGACACAGAGCCTGCTTGCCCTCTCTTATTGGCTTGTGACTGTCTGCCTCTCCTTCTTGGCCTTCCAGACATACTAATGGCCTGTAGCTGCACTAAGCTGGGATAGAACACCTGTAATTTTCTTCAGGTAGCTTTATATACTGTAACCAGACAAGCCTGCCTGTCAGTAGGAAGATAACAGGAACGGATCTAGCTGAACACTGTGAGCAGGACGCACTGCACTAAATGTAAATAGCAGGAACGGATCTAGCTGAACACTGTGAGCAGGACGCACTGACTGCACTAAATGTAAATAGCAGGAACAGATCTAGCTGAACACTGTGAGCAGGACGCACTGCACTAAATGTAAATAGCAGGAACGGATCTAGCTGAACACTGTGAGCAGGACGCACTGACTGCACTAAATGTAAATAGCAGGAACGGATCTAGCTGAACACTGTGAGCAGGACGCACTGCACTAAATGTAAATAGCAGGAACAGATCTAGCTGAACACTGTGAGCAGGACGCACTGCACTAAATGTAAATAGCAGGAACAGATCTAGCTGAACACTGTGAGCAGGACGCACTGCACTAAATGTAAATAGCAGGAACGGATCTAGCTGAACACTGTGAGCAGGACGCACTGCACTAAATGTAAATAGCAGGAACGGATCTAGCTGAACACTGTGAGCAGGACGCACTGACTGCACTAAATGTAAATAGCAGGAACAGGTCTAGCTGAACACTGTGAGCAGGACGCACTGCACTAAATGTAAATAGCAGGAACGGATCTAGCTGAACACTGTGAGCAGGACGCACTGACTGCACTAAATGTAAATAGCAGGAACGGATCTAGCTGAACACTGTGAGCAGGACGCACTGCACTAAATGTAAATAGCAGGAACAGATCTAGCTGAACACTGTGAGCAGGACGCACTGCACTAAATGTAAATAGCAGGAACGGATCTAGCTGAACACTGTGAGCAGGACGCACTGACTGCACTAAATGTAAATAGCAGGAACAGATCTAGCTGAACACTGTGAGCAGGACGCACTGCACTAAATGTAAATAGCAGGAACTGATCTAGCTGAACACTGTGAGCAGGACGCACTGACTGCACTAAATGTAAATAGCAGGAACAGATCTAGCTGAACACTGTGAGCAGGACGCACTGCACTAAATGTAAATAGCAGGAACAGATCTAGCTGAACACTGTGAGCAGGACGCACTGCACTAAATGTAAATAGCAGGAACGGATCTAGCTGAACACTGTGAGCAGGACGCACTGACTGCACTAAATGTAAATAGCAGGAACAGATCTAGCTGAACACTGTGAGCAGGACGCACTGCACTAAATGTAAATAGCAGGAACGGATCTAGCTGAACACTGTGAGCAGGACGCACTGACTGCACTAAATGTAAATAGCAGGAACAGATCTAGCTGAACACTGTGAGCAGGACGCACTGCACTAAATGTAAATAGCAGGAACGGATCTAGCTGAACACTGTGAGCAGGACGCACTGACTGCACTAAATGTAAATAGCAGGAACAGATCTAGCTGAACACTGTGAGCAGGACGCACTGCACTAAATGTAAATAGCAGGAACGGATCTAGCTGAACACTGTGAGCAGGACGCACTGCACTAAATGTAAATAGCAGGAATGGATCTAGCTGAACACTGTGAGCAGGACGCACTGACTGCACTAAATGTAAATAGCAGGAACAGATCTAGCTGAACACTGTGAGCAGGACGCACTGCACTAAATGTAAATAGCAGGAACGGATCTAGCTGAACACTGTGAGCAGGACGCACTGACTGCACTAAATGTAAATAGCAGGAATGGATCTAGCTGAACACTGTGAGCAGGACGCACTGCACTAAATGTAAATAGCAGGAACAGATCTAGCTGAACACTGTGAGCAGGACGCACTGCACTAAATGTAAATAGCAGGAACGGATCTAGCTGAACACTGTGAGCAGGACGCACTGCACTAAATGTAAATAGCAGGAACGGATCTAGCTGAACACTGTGAGCAGGACGCACTGACTGCACTAAATGTAAATAGCAGGAACGGATCTAGCTGAACACTGTGAGCAGGACGCACTGACTGCACTAAATGTAAATAGCAGGAACGGATCTAGCTGAACACTGTGAGCAGGACGCACTGCACTAAATGTAAATAGCAGGAACAGATCTAGCTGAACACTGTGAGCAGGACGCACTGCACTAAATGTAAATGGCAGGAACGGATCTAGCTGAACACTGTGAGCAGGACGCACTGCACTAAATGTAAATAGCAGGAACGGATCTACCTGAACACTGTGAGCAGGACGCACTGACTGCACTAAATGTAAATAGCAGGAACGGATCTAGCTGAACACTGTGAGCAGGACGCTCTGCACTAAATGTAAATAGCAGGAACGGATCTAGCTGAACACTGTGAGCAGGACGCACTGACTGCACTAAATGTAAATAGCAGGAACAGATCTAGCTGAACACTGTGAGCAGGACGCACTGCACTAAATGTAAATAGCAGGAACGGATCTAGCTGAACACTGTGAGCAGGACGCACTGCACCAAATGTAAATAGTCTAGATAGAAGATAACAGGAACGGATCTAGCTAAACTGAAAACAGTGTATATATATATATGCAACACCAGGGATGCATATATATACACAATACACTGTAAGTGCAGCTAACTGACTGACTGTTCTGCCTAATCTATCTAACTCAAATCAAATGACAATGTCTGTCTCTCTCTCTATCTCTCAGCACACCGGAACACACTACACAGGGCCGCCGTGCAGGCGGCCTTATATAGTGTGGGGCGTGTACTAAATCCCCTGAGCCATAATTGGCCAAAGCCACCCTGGCTTTGGCCAATTACAGCTCTCTCTACTGACGGCGCTGTGATTGGCCAAGCATGCGGGTCATAGTGCATGCTTGGCCAATCATCAGCCAGCAATGCACTGCGATGCCGCAGTGAATTATGGGCCGTGACGCGCCACACGAGTTTGGCGCGAACGGCCCATAACGTTCGCAATTTGACGGACGGTCGAACAGCCGATGTTCGAGTCGAACATGGGTTCGACTCGAACACGAAGCTCATCCCTAGTCCTCATGCAAACACCTTGTCCCCATGTTAATCTTCCCCACAACCCATGCCTGGGGGTTGTGGAGGTCTGTGTGCGGGGGGCTTATAGAAATCTGAAAGCCCCCTTTAACCAGGAGACCCCCACAGATCTCGGCCCCCCTATGTGAATGGGTATCGGGTACATTGTACAAAAAAAGTGTCAAAATTGTAAAAATTGCAGTAGACAGTTTGGGACAAGTCCTTTATTAAAAAAATAAAGTGTCCCCCAATGTAACTCCATCTTCGATGACAGCGCAGATGACCCGAGAAAAAAAAAAAGATGGAAAAACTCCGCCTCGATGGGAGGCGTCCCACGACTGCAAGCTTTTTGCAATGACAGCTGTTATATAGCTGAGGGTGGAGACACCTGGTGATGTAAACGGGTGACCCCGCCCCCTTCTGACGTCATGTGACGTCACATAACATCAGAGGGGGCGGGGTCACCCTTTTACATCACTGGGTGGCCCCACCCTCAGCTATATAACAGCTGTCAAAGCAAAAAGCCTGCAATCGCGGGACGCCTCCCATCGAGGCGGAGTTTTTATATCCTTTTTTTTTTTTTTCTTGGGTTGTCAGTGCTGTCATCGAAGATGAATGGAATTTTTTCTTTTTAATAAAGGGCTTGTCCCAAACTGTCTACTGTAATTTTTACCATTTTTTGGTGAATGTGTAGGGGTACAATGTCCCCCATTACCCATTCCAATGGGGGGGTGGGATCTGGGGGTCCCCTTGTTAAAGGGGCTTCCAGATTCCGATAAGCCCCCTGCCCGCAGACCCCCACAGCCACCGGGCAAGGGTTGTGGGGAAGAGGCCCTTGTCCCCATTAACATGGGGACAAGGTGGTTTGGGGGGACCCCAAAACACACACCCCATGTTGAGGGCATGTGGCCTGGTACGGTTCAGGAGGAGGGAGACGCTCTCTCATTCTCCCCCTTTTCCTGCCTGCCAGGTTGCGTGCTCGGATAAGGGTCTGGTATGGATTTTGGGGGGACCCCCATGCCATTTTTTTTATCTTAGCATGGGGTTTCCCTTTAAATCCATACTAGACCTGAGGGGTCGGATATGGATTTTGGGGATGACCCCCATGCAATTTTTTTTTAACCACTTTACGCAAAACAATATACCAGGGTTATGGCAATGGCTAGCTGCCATAACCCCGGTATTTTCGGGAACGCCGTGCATTTCTCTTTAAGAAAAAAATGGTCTCCTTGGCGAATTCACAGTGAAATCACTTTTATCGGCGGCAGGAGAGGTGCCCACCCCCCTCCCGTCGCACTCCGGTCGTCTCCGCCGCTTACCGGGCCGCTTATTTTTTTCAAGTGACATTTTTTTTTATTGCATTTTATTGTAAATATGAGATCTGAGGTCTTTTTGACCCCAGATCTCATATTTAAGAGGTCCTGTCATGCTTTTTTCTATTACAAGGGATGTTTACATTCCTTATAATAGGAATAAAAGTGACCAATTTTTTTTAAAAAAAATGACAGTGTCAAAATGAAAAATCTTAAGTAAAATAAATAAGAAAATTTTTTTTTTTAGCGCCCCACCCCGATGAGCTCGCTCTCAGAAGTGAATACATGAGTAGCGCCCGCATATGAAAATGGTGTTTAAACCACACATGTGAGGTATCACTGCAATCGTTACAGTGAGAGCAATAATTCTAGCCTCCTCTGTAACTCAAAACTGATAACCTGTAGAAATGTTTAAACATCACCTATGGAGATTTTTAAGAGTAAAAGTTTGTCGCCATTCCACAAGCCGACGCAATTTTGAAGCATGACATGTTGGGTATCAATTTACTCGGCGTAACCTTATCTTTCACAATAAAAAAAAAATGGGCTAACTTTACTGTTGTCTTATTTTCTTATTCAAAAAAATGTATTTTTTCCAAAAAAAGTGCTCTTGTAAGACCGCTGCGCAAATATGGTGTGACAGAAAGACCGCCGTTTTATTCTCTAGGGTGTTAAAAAAATATATAATGTTTGGGGGTTCTAAGTAATTTTCTAGCAAAAAAAATGATTTTAACTTGTAAACAACAAGTGTAAAAAAAGAGGCTCGGTCCTTAAGTGGTTAATTTTGGGGCAGAGTTTCCCTTAATATCCATACCAGACCCAAAGGGCCCCGAAAAAGGCATGGTAATGGACTGGGGGGAGAACCCATGATGTTTTTTTCAATGGTTTTTATGTATATTGCCAGGATCCGACAATACATTACAGCTGCGAGCAGTTTTAAATGACATTTTTTTCCTTTACAAATGTAATTTTGTTGCTCTCATTCATAAAACTATGTACGGCTGCCGTGTAAGCAGCCTAACATAGTGTGGGGCGTGGGCCATGATTGGCCAAAGGCACCCTGCATGTAGCCAATCATAGCTCTCACAGCAGAGTGCACTGTGATTGGCCAAAGTATGCAGGTCAGGTGCATGCTTTGGCCAACCAGCAGCCGTCAATGCACTGCAATCTCGCCATTCATTATGGGGCGTTCCGCGGGCGCTCAAATTTCTTACGAACACCCCATAATGTTCGGTATTTGGCGAACGGGCAAACAACCGATGTTTAAGTCGAACTTACGTTCAACTCGAACATCGGGCTCACCCCTACTAGACATGTGCCCTGGGATTGACCCTTCCAATTGTGCTTACAGTATATATAAATGTAGCGGTGCCCTCATGGGGTCACTACGTGTTCTAGCATCCACACATTTCACCTGCTGGTCAGACTTCCATTTTGGCACACTTTTCCAGACAATGAACAGTCTCTTGCTTGTTAGGCCTCACTCTGAATAAGTCCTAATGTTTTCCTAATAGCCCATTACAGGCAGGGGTGTGCAGCCCCCTTTGAGGTGGCAACCGTTTTAGTAGAGAAGAATGAATGTGCTGACACTTGGTGGACTACTGATCCCAGCACGTCCAATGCAAATCCTGCCAGCCCTTGTGGCTGCAACGACTTGACTCCAAAACAACACCACAGTCTCTTCCTCTGGCTCAACATCCAAATCCTGGCATGTCTCTCACAGAGCTTCACACTGTGCTTCTCACTCACCGACCCCAGCATGGATCCCTCCTGAATGACTTTCCTGGCAGTGCTCCCAACTGTCCTCTTCCTGCTCCTGTTCTAGGACACCTCTCAATGACCGTGTAGAGAGAGGCTCCCTCCCAGCTCCCTCCCAGCTCCAGGCCTGAGTTCACCCCCCCCAGAAAGGGGGTTCCCTCAGACCACGACAGTCTAAGGCTTAATGTACATGGGACATTTTTACAACCTCTCCTGAACGATTTAACTTGACAGATAAAAACACCAGTTTTGCTGCATTGACATGTCGCGTTTAGCAGCGTTTTGCCACCTTTGCAAGCGTTTAAAAATATATATATATATTTTTTTCAAAATAGCCAAAAATGAAAAACGCCTGTAAACGAAATTCGGCTAAACGCAGGTACACGCGTTTAGGCACATTTAGCGGCGTTTGGTGTCTTAAACGTCAGAAACAGATGCTCAATAGGGTTTAGATCTGGAGACATGCTTGTCCAGTCCATCACCTTTACCCTCAGCTTCTTTAGCAAGGCAGTGGCCCTCTTGGAGGGGTGTTTGGGGTTATTATCATGTTGGATTACTGCCCTGCTGCCCAGTCTCCGAAGGAAGGGGATCATGCTCTGCTTCAGTATGTCACAGTACATGTTGGCATTCATGGTTCCCTCAATGAACTGTAGCTCCCAGCAGCACTCATGCAACCCCAGACCATGAAACTCCCACCACCATGCTTGACTGCAGGCGAGACACTCTTGTCTTTGTACTCCTCACCTGATTGCCACCACACATGCTTGACACCATCTAAACCAAATACGTTTATCTTGGTCTCATTAGACCACAGGACATGGTTCCAGAAATCGGTGTGCTAGTCTGCAGCAAACTGTTTGCGGACTTTCTTGTGGATCATCAGAAGAGGCTTCCTTCTGGGATGACAGCCATGCAGACCAATTTGGTGCTGTATGCGGCATATGGTCTGAGCATGACAGGCTGACCCCCCCCCCCATCTCTTCAACCTCTGCAGCAATGCTGGCAGCACTCATATGTCTATTTCTCAAAGTCAACCTCTGGTTATGACACTGAGCACGTTTACTCAACATCTTTGGTCGACCATGGCAAGGCCTGTTCTGAGTGGAACCTGTCCTGTTAAACTACTGTATGGTCTTGGCCAGCACGCTGCAGCTCAGATTCAGGGTCTTGGCAATCTAGGCCTTCTTTATGTAGAGCAACAATTCTCAGATCCTCAGAGAGTTCTTTGCCATGAGGTGCCATGTTGAACTTCCAGTGACCAGTATGAGAGCGATAACACCAAATTTAACAGACCTGCTCCCCATTCACACCTGAGACCTTGTAACACTAACGAGTCACATGACACAGGGAGGGAAAATGGCGAATTGGGCCCAATTTGGACATTTTCACTTAGAGGTGTACTCACTTTTGTTGCCAGCGGTTTAGACATTAATGGCTATGTGTTGAGTTATTTTGAGGGGACAGCAAATTTACACTGTTATACAAGCTGTACACTCACTACTTTACATTGTAGAAAAGTGTCATTTCTTCAGTATTGTCACATGAAAAGATATAATAAAATATTTACAAAAAATGTGAGGGGTGTACTCACTTTTGTGAGATACTGTGTATATATATATATATATATATATATATATATATATATATATATATATATATATATACATTTTCCAAACTTTTTTTTATGAAAGCTTTAATGTTTTCATCTGATGATATTTTTCTGTAACTCACAGACATCCCGCTCAACGTCGCTGCAAAAAAATAATTATGGGAAGATATAAAACACATCATTATGGCTTGTTCTGTGTTGATTCTTTTATTCTAACTAGTTAAAGTTTGTTTTCTATTCCCTCTGTGTTTAAAACAGCGGTCCTAAATTAGATAAGGAATTGGAGAAGGAGAGCACTGGAAGCAACCGTGAAGCCAGAGAAAAATGGCAGATGTTATCATTTATCCAGAGCCGACAGTGTGCACTGTGTGGAAGCTGATGATACACAAGCAAAATAGCAATCTGTATGTCACAAAGTCGTGTTTTAAAGGCTGTGCTAATATTTATTAGGTTGGCAAATAATGTTTTTCTTCTTCATTTCACTTGAGCCTTTGCAAGGTGCACTTAACTATGCCTGTCAAGGATTTATCAGTGTAGTTCACTACATCTCAGTAAAAGTTCTATTGATTGATTTCAATGGGCAGGGGCGCTTTAGGAGCTCCTACAGCACTGCAAAGATGCTGCTTGCAGGACTTTTTTACCGTCCTGCCAGCGCACCGCTCCGGTGTGAAAGCACTCGGCTTTCACACTGCAGTGAGAGGAGAAGCTCTTTACAGGCGCTATGCAGGCGCTATGTTTGGCGCTATGCAGGCGCTTTTTTTAGCGCTATAGTGCCTGTGAAAGCAGCCTATGAATCAACAGAAATCTAATTCTCAGATATCAGGCAAAGAGCAAATTAGTACTTACAGATGTGGACACATTTGATGGTACTTTTAAGCTGGCCATACAAGGGTCAGTTATGTTGAACCAACATAAAAAACTGACCTGATCCCCTCATCCATACATTTGAGGTGTATCGTACCCACTGTGTCATTGTACAGTATTCTAACAGCAGGGAGACTTCCCCCATGTCAGAATACATAGATCAGCACTGCAGTGCTGATCAAATAACTTTTTTCCAACTGGGCAGTTGAACAGAAGTTGTTTAGTAGATCGACTTTGGTCCAACCACAGTGGCCATACATTGATCGAAATAGGCTGGTCCTTACTGAACTGGACTGAATTTCGATCCATGAATGGCCAGCTTAACAGTTCATTGAAACTATGCCTTATGCCTGGTACACACATTCAGTTTTGTTTTTCATTCAACCCAGCAATGTTAGTGCAGCAATCTCTTCCACTGTGCCTCTGTGTTCTAACCCCCCCCCCCCCCCGCTAGAACACATTAATCAGTGCCAATGACTGTGATCACTGATCAGATGTTGGGTTTCCAGCATGTTTTTTTGACAAAATTACAACCGCAGACCAGCTTCTTTCAGAAGGACAGCTATACACACGGTCCAAATATTGGCCAGTTCCTAACCGATATTTGGACCGTATGTACTCAATCAACTGTCTCATGTATACCTGCATGTCTTTGGTATATCAAAGAGAAAAACAAATAAAGCGTAAACAGTGATAAATTATTGCTCATTCTACAAATAAATTCTTAAATGACCTGGATAAATTTGTTGGTACCCCAGAAAATACTTTACTTCTTTAATAAATAATGGATAAAGACCAAAACATGTGAAAATAACCTATATTTTGTTAAAATAAAATTTCTAGAACAGTATGAATACCCAGGAAATGCCTCATTTTTGGAAATAGGCACCCCAAGGTGACCTACATTTTTGCCAAAATTTTTTGGAAGTCAAAAAACATGCTGATATTGAGGTGGTTAAAACATGGAGCATGGAAATGGTGCACTAGATACAATGCATAGAAGTCTTACACAGAGGTGGTTAAGAGGTTAGTATGAGGGGGGTATTGTTCAGGATAAGTAAAATAAAGGGTTAATATACATGTCACATATAAACGCATCATTTGAATGAGTGGTATAGGAGAGGAGGAGGGTGAAAGGGGTAAAAAGAAGATCAGCTAAAACCCACCATCATTGAATCTACGGCTGACGATCCTTTCATTCATAGATAGGAACAGTGGTTCTGTTTACATTTGTGATCACTGTGATTGGTCATCACAGTGATCACAATGTACAGAGCTGATCCGTACACAGTGACTCTGTACACTGTGACTGAGATCTGAGCTGTCCAATGTTGGCTAAGATCACTGTCATTAACATTGGCCACCTGTGACCTATTTCTGTAGTGCCATTTATAAATGGCACTGCAGAAATATGCATCTACACCTCCATTGTTCTTAAAGACCCCCACCTGCACTGCAAAAGTTAAATGCTCAGTCTGTGTAAGGGGTTGAGGAACAGGAAATATTACTTACTTACTTAAACCTCCGCTTTGTACATGGGTAAAGCAGGTGTGTGACTGGGAAAGCCTTAGAGAGAAGGCTTCTCGGGACTGGTCATACAGCTGGAGGAACCCTGCTGGAGCAAGGAAAAAGATAAGTATTACACCTTATTCATGCACCCCCAGACTTAACAAGCATTTCACATTGCGGTGTGGAGGAGACCCACTTCAAGGGTATTATTGTTGTTGTTATGCCCAGCGTGGGGCTTTAAACTTATGGTGGCAGTGAAGTGGTTAAATGGAGAACATAGTCACTCTACTGTTTGGTATCATCATGTGCATCCCTTTGACTGTGAAACCAGGAAAGCAAGAGAGAGAGTTTTCTGAGGAGATCTGAAAGAAAATTATAGACTGTATGTAAAAGGTAAAGGCTATAAGCCCATTTCCAAGCAGCTTGGTTTTCCTGTGACTACAGTTGCAAATGTTATTAAGAAGTCTAAGGTTTTTGGGAGTGTGGTCATTATGCCTGGGTATGACTGCAAGAGGAAAATCTACCTCAGAAAGAACAGGAGGATTGTTTAAATCAGCGCTCAAAATTTCCACTCTCCTGCTCGCATTTGCTGAGTAGAAATCAGCTGAGGCTGAGTGTGAAGCTGTATTGGGGGGGGGGGGGGGGGCATGCGTCTGCCTCTGGCAGGCGGGGGTTGAATGGGAACTGATTCTCCTCCAGCAATTGGGCAGAAATCTGTGGGGAAGGGAGAGGAGAGGAAGAGGAGAGCTGGCTGGATCACACAGAAAGGGGAACTCCTTCTGTGACACAGCTTGGATCTGAAACGCCGCCCACTGTCAAACAAAGTCCCACCTCCTGGACTGGCTCCTATGATAGACAGCACACTGGTCCAATGCCGGAATACTGGCTGCATTGATGAGCACTGGTAGGCTGCATTAATGGGCACTGATGAGGCTTCATTGATGGGCACTGATGAGACTGCACTGATGGGCACTGATAAGGCTGCATTAATGGGCACTAATAGGCTGTGCTGATAGGCACGATAGGCTGCATTGATAGACACTGATGAGGCTGCACTGATGGGCACTGATAGGCTGCATTGATGGGCACTGATGAGGCTGCATTGATGGGCACTGATAGGCTGCATTGATGGGCACTGATAGGCTTCAATGATGGGCACTGATAGGCTGCATTGATGGGCACTGATGAGGCTTCATTGATGGGCACTGATGGGGCTGCATTGATGGGCACTGAAAGGTTGCACTGATGGGCAATGATGAGGCTGCATTGATGGACACTGATAGGCTGCACTGAGGGTCACTGATGAGGCTGCACTGATGGGCACTGATAAAGCTGTACTGATGGGCACTGATGAGGCTGTACTGATGGGCACTGATGTGGCTACATTGATGGGCACTGATGAGGCTGTGCTGATGGGCACTGATAGGCTGCACTGATGGGCACTGATAAGCTACATTGATGGGCACTGATGAGGATGCACTGATGGGCACTGATAGGCTGAATTGATGGGCACTGATGGGCACTGATGAGGCTGTATTGATGGATACTGATAGACTGGACTGATGGGCACAGATAGGCTGCACTGATGGGCAATGATGAGGCTGCATTGATGGGCACTGATAGGCTGTGCTAATGGGAACTGATGAGGCTGCACTGATGGGCGCTGATAGGCTGCATTGATGGGCACTGATAAGGTTGCACTGATGGGCACTGATGAGGCTGCACTGATAGACACTGATGAGGCTGCACTAATAGACACTAATGAGGCTGCACTGATGGGCACTGATGAGGCGGCACTAATGGGGCACCACCGATGGGCACTGATAAGCTGCACTCATGAGGCTGCCCTGATATGTTGCACTGATGGGCACTGATATGCTGCACTGATGAACACTGATAGGCTGCATTGATGGGCAGTGATAGGCTGCATTGATGGGCACTGCTGAGGCTGAATTAATGTGCACTGATAAAGTTGTTGTTGTTAATGTTTATTTTTGTAAGTAATTCTGCATAAAACATTTAACAGTGTCATTTCATGAGATCATTTATGAGGGAGTGTTTAGGGGAGGAATTAGGGGTGGGGCAGGGTAGGGGTTTGGTGGGGCAACTGGTGGCGAGTAACTCTTAAGGCCTGGCTAGTAGCTCAGTTCTTGAAATTTTGAGCCCCAGTGTAAATGATAGACAAGCAGCCAAGAAAAACTTCCTAATGGGGCGTACACACGGTCAGACTTTTCGACCGGACTGGTCTGATGGACGCCGACGGACCAAATCCGGCGGACAATCCGATCGTGTGTAGGCTTCACCGGACCTTCAGCGGACTTTTCCAGTCGCAAATCTGACGGACTTTGGATTTGGAACAGGCTTCAAATCTTTACGTCGTAACTACGCCAGATCCAGAAATCCGCTCGTCTGTATGCTAGTCCGACGGACAAAAACCAACGCTAGGGCAGCTATTGGCTACTGGCTATCAACTTCCTTATTTTAGTCCGGTGTACGTCATCACGTACGAATCCGTCGGACTTTGGTGTGATCGTGTGTAGGCAAGTCCGTTCCTTATAAAGTCCATCGGAAGTCCGTCAAAAGTCCGTCGAAAGTCTGCTGGATAGTCTGTCGGACCAGTCCGGTCGAAAAGTCCGCCTGTGTGTACGCGGCATAAGAGATACAAGCTGAACTCCACGGTACATCAGTGTCTGATTACACCATCCATTTAATTTTGAGTGACAGTGGACTCAAAAGAAGTTCAGAATGTGGAATCCCCCTTTAAGATAAGGGGTCCTCAGATATCTGCCACCTCCCCTACATGAATGAGTACCCTTTAGTCATTCAGATAAAAAAAAATACTATATAACTAAACATACATGTTTGACAAGTCCTTTATTTAAAAAAAAAATGTCCCACAGTTTTAATCCATCATTAACCATGTTGTCCACCGATGTAGATCAATCTTTAATCATGGTGAATGATGATCAACCCCCCTAAACAAAAAGGCTGACATGTCTGCTCATGTCTTACTCCTAGTTGCAACTGACAGATTCCCAGGTCGCCAGCTTGATTGTAGATAAAGGGCAGGGATTCTGGCTGATATTATTGGCCAAATATAGCTATGGACATTTGTTTACTTTGTTCAACTGCTGGCTGGGAATCTCCTGGCTGGCAGATAAATAGGACTGGTAATGCATCAGTGGTTTGCTGGTACACCAGCAGCTGGTGGTTCATCTTGGCGGACTCACAAACATGCTAAACACCAAAGAGCCAAAGTTTGGACCGAATCCTACATTGGTCTAAAACATAATTGTATCTCTATTCAAGCCTGAGAAAGCTGGAGCAGTTTGCTCAAGAAGTGTAGTCCAAACTACCTACTGGCCGGTGCTGAAGTTACTTATTTGCAGTGATTGCCTCTAATGCCCTGTACACACGACCGGTTTTGCCAAAAAACTACGAAGGTTTCTCTGGCGGAACTCCGACGGAATTCCGCTCAAGCGGTCTTGCCTACACACGGTCACACCCAAGTCCGACCGTCCAGAACATGGTGACGTACAGCACGTACGACGGGACAAGAAAAAGGAAGTGCAATAGCCAGTAGCCAATAGCTTCCGTCTCGTACTTATTTCAGAGCATGTGTCATTTTTGGTCCATCGGAACAGCATACAGACGAGCGGGTTTCCGGATAGGGATTGGTTCCGTCGGAAATATTTAGAACATGTTCCATTTCTAGGTCTGTCAGAATTTTTTTAAAAAATTGTCCGATGAGGCATACACACGATCGGAATAGACGATGAAAAACTTCTGTCTGACTTTTTCTGTTGGACATTCCGCTCGTGTGTATGCGGCATTAAGGTTGTGCATATTAGGTTAGGGGTCCCATCATTTATTGTTCATTGCAATTTTTATTTGTTTTATTATTTAAAATATTCTGTTGATGTAAGAATCAAAAGCAAAGTCTAGTTTTATTGAATTTGGAATAAACAATGATGGATATCAATTACTTTTCTCCATTTCAAGGTATTTCAGAGAAAATTAAAATTCTTTTTTTCTTCTGGAAGGGTACCAACAATTTGTGAACGGTTGTATATTTAACAACCCCATCTCACAGTTCTGTACCTACAGTATTTTGTTTTCCCAAGAAATATAAAAAAATGTGTTTTTAGGTTTTAAAATATACTTTTATTTTAGTGCAAACTGGATTTGATTGCACTATTGTCTAGATCTTCTTTCCCTGATATACTTTAAGACCTAAAAAAAGGTCCTCAGTACCTTACTGCGTGTATGCCAGACTAAAAAGGAAATATGGGCTGAATGTGCATTGCAGATTTACGATCTACCTAGTGCTTAATTACTGAAAGTGTTCGGAGCAAGTATTAAGTCACCTTTAATTTAGTAATTAAGCCTGGCCTTGGAAGAATGCCACTTTGAGAATGACCGGTGTGATACATCTGCATGTCTTAGAACAGCTGGTGGGTTCTGGTGTGTAATGTGTGACTTACACATCCACAAGCTAGAATATCTCTGTCTGATAACAGATGCTGGCAATAATGAAAGCTCTCCTCATTATCTCTCTCCCAGGACAGTTTTTAACAACTCCATTCTCATCCAAGCACACTGCCATTGAAGTGGGTTGGAAATAATAAATTCATGTTGAATCTTAGCTTTCCTCCTGGAATGGAGCACTTCTTAGGCCCCTTTCACATGGGACGGATCCGTGTTGATCCGCCCCGTGAACATCCGCTGCTCAGCGTGGATCGCTCCGTTTTCCCCAGCTGAGCCGGCGGATAACAGGGCGGGGCCCGCACACTGTGCAGGGACCGCCCTGTCAGATCTCCGCTTTCCCCTATGGGGGATCGGAGGAACACGGACCGTCTGTCCGTGTTCATCCGATCCGCTCTGCAGACGGATAGAAAAATAGGATTTTCTTCCGTCTGCAGAATCGGACGAGGGTGGAGCCGGATGACATCGGGTGTTAGCGGATGTACATCCGCTGACACCCGCTATCCCATAGGGATGCATGCATGTCCGTATTTCATCTGAAAACGGATGGATGAAATACGGACATACGGTCCGCACGTGTGAAAGGGGCCTGAGGCAAAAAAAGGTGTTGTATAACTCCTCCTCTGAAGTGTCTTCCAAAACCGACACTTCCAGGAATATTTATTTGTTGCGTCTCCCTTAGTGCCCATTCGATCTTTCAGCTGACTTCCACATTTCTACAAAACACAACACTGATGTGAAGATCAGCTGGAAAAACCACTGAGCTCTGCGGGGACACAGCAAATTGACACTCACAAAAGTGTAGGTTTTAGAAGACAATGCAGTGAAGACAGCAGGAGTGGTAGGTATTTACTTTATTCCTTTATAGGCCTGTGTCAACAGACTTTTGTTCATTTCAAACAGGTTTTGAAGCTCCATATGAGTATATGGAAATGTACAACCCCCTTGAAGCAGGTCAAATGCAGGTAAAAAGGTGGTCAACTGCAGGTCAAATAATCTTATTCTTAGAGCTCACCGTTTAGCTTGAAAACAACAGTTTAGTTATTAGAACCTATCAAAAAAAGACTGGAGCCAATAACCCTGCTTCATTCCTCTAGTCACCATCCAAAATTCTTGATAAAAGGAATTCTTGTTGGACAGTTCATGAAGATCCATAGGAATTGTTCAGAGGATGGTGGCTACAGGCATGAGGCAGGAAAACTATACTATAGATTTAGAGAAAGACTCAAGAAAAAGACAGTGAAGGCCCTGTGAGGATCATAACGCAGTATGGTGCTCCATGGGAAGGGGTATGTCTTACCCGTTCTCAGGATTTGGAAACTATTGTTGGTAAAAGACCATTTATGGTATTAAGGAGGGCAAGACATCTGAATTACATGCTGGTACAGTCTGAGTTTGTCAAAACACCATCTAAGAACTGGCTTACAGATCTCCCAATAATGCAGGGGAACATACAGATGTGTTTACCGACTCTGATGGTAGTAGGAACAATCAAATTAGACAATTCATTAATTGTGGAACTACAAGGGCGATTTATATCATTGAGTGCCCCTGTAAAAAAAACTCTTAATGGGAAAAATTAAACAACAGTTCCGCATCAGAATCGCTGAACACATCAAATGTATTAAACAGAATGAGGATACCCCAATTGTGCAACATTTTGTGGAATATCACACTGGAAAAACTGAGGGGTTAAAAGCTAAAGGTTTTCTGTCCTAAGATTAACAAATTGAAGAGGAGAATTTAACACTGTCTTATTAGGGAAAGATAAAAGTTGGATTTTTAAACTAGGGACTATGACCCCTAAGGGACTCAACAATGAGTTGAGCCTAAAAGTTTTTCTGGAGCCATGATGCACTTGTATTTAGCCTGATATCAGGCATAACTGATGATCGGTGATGTCCTTCTGGATTGATTGCTCTAACTTTCCCGCTTAGCGCTAACTTAATGCTGAAAATGTATGAATGACAGTGTGTTCATATGTGATAGTAGCCCGGGCTCCAGTTGTTTTAAGGTGGCAACGTTGTCAATCCATGATTTTAACTGTGACAGGGGGATTCTTTATGCTAAATGCTGTTTTTTGATGAGCAATCCCAATAAAGTTTTTCTACTGGTTACACTGCTATTGGTCCTCTGGTGAAGCTACTTTGCTGGGTTGCCCTTCCTTGGCTTCCCTGGTGTTATTAGTGCAGGTCAAATAATTCTACCAATGAATCCTGAATAATCAAAGATGACTTAAGCAATTGACATAAGCCATTGAAAATGGCTGATTAAACAGGAAATATAAAAAAGGCCCCCACCAAACATCTACAATAAGAAGTCATGAAGAGATTCTAATAATACATTTTCTCTATATAGATATTTTTGTATGGGAATACATATCTAAAACACATTGACAACAAAAATATCATGCATACCCCCAGCCCAATTTCTTTTACACCATACATCCTTACCCAAACAAAGTTACTTCAAATCTTTAACGATGCATTTAGTTAATGCTGCTAGACTGTGCGTCCCAAAACATTGGCAATCGACTTCCGTTCCATCAATCGGTGAATGGTTTGCAAGAATTTCCAAAACAAAAGACATGGAAGAGCTCATTCATGTTTCTCAGGATAGGGTTCAGAAGTTCACGGTTATATGGTCCTGTTGGATACATTTCACGACCACCGAGAGATATCGCCAGTATCTCCCAAAGGTCTCCCTACAAACATAGCTACTTCCAACCGGGAGGGCTGTTCCTGCCTTTGCCTTCCCCTCTGGCCCTGGGGGGGGGCTCGGTTGCACCCCAGAGCCATTCTCTTCTGTTTCCATCAGTCTCACCGCCCACCTACTACCCTCTTTATTCCCCTTTCACTTTTACATACACCTTACTCCTTACATTCTCCCTCTCCCTTTTCTTCCTTATCTCTTTCTACTCTCATTGACCCATATTTCACTCTGGACTTCCATATCCATCTTCCTGGTTGTCTATCCATTTTCCCTCTCCATCACCTCTTCCTTTTTGTACCCTTTCTCATTTACCCCCCCTTTTTTCTCTTCTTTTTGAGTATTATATCCCCCCTCTCTTTTTCTCCTTCCCCTTTCCCCCCCTTCTTCCCTTCTTTCTTTTTTTCTTCTCGCTTTCTCTCTGCCTTCTCTTTTCTTCCATCTTTTTTTTTTTCTCTTCTTCTTTTTTAGATTATTCTACTTTCCTCTCCTCTGTCAGCAGCCCTTGTATAATTGTCTCATTTTTTATATTCCAAGATGAGGGTCTCCACTTGTCGAATGTGAAACTTCAGGACACTCAGCACTTATGTCCGGGGGGGTCTCGACTCTCTTTGAACCCTGAACCGGGCCTGGTCTGGTGCTCAATTCCTCCCTTAATACTCACCGAAAGATGATGTGAGTGGGGGGAAATTTGCACTGTAATTAAGCACCCTGTCTTGAGGTTTCATGTTTATGCTCCCAACATTATCTTGAATAATCCTCCCGACCAACCTCTTACTAGCATTATTGTTGAAAGACTTATGAATACAATGTTAATTGTTCTTTAAGCCATGTGACGATTGTATAAGACTGTATGTACTATTTCTGCTTGTGACATACTTATTCTATACAATAAAAGCTTTATGGAAAAAAAAATATATATCATGCATACATAATTTTCAATATAAATTTTTGATATTCAACCTTTATGTTTTCCTTTTCTTCCTTTCCCTATCCTTTATTCTGCCCCAGGAATTCCTTTATATGTTTTCTAGACTTCACGGAAGTTGTCTGTTCATAAGAGAGGGTAAGTGTAGCCACCCTGTCATTAGAGGTGATTAGTAAATTCAGTTCCCCTGGGTAGTAGTTTTGCTCAGATCAATTTGTAGTTTTCTTCACTTGGTTTCTCCCCTAGGTTCAGGATTGTTGCGGATCCCTGCTGCTTCCACTGGGTGTCACTAGTTATGGGGCGGTGTCAGTCTTGTGCTATTGTGCATTTATATCCCCTCTGGCAGCCACTAGGTGGTTCATGGTCAGTGGTGTACACTGGAGGAAGCTATAAATGCTTTGGAAATGGCCTGGTGAGTTCTCCCCCCACCCCGGGCTGCGGCCGGGGAAGGTGTGTGTAAGACCATATGCTGAGTAGGCCTGGAACCTATTTGAGGCCTAGCCCAGAAATCCTTAAGCCGCCCGGCCTGGTTGAGGAGGGTACAGAACTCAAGGTAGCAGAGCCAGTGGATGAAGTCCTACTGGAGGGGGATTGGTGTTCACTCTCAGAGGATTTTGGCAGTACTTGGAAGAAGAAAATGTTTGGCAGTGTCTGAAGCCCTGTTGCTAATGGAAACCCTAACTTTCTTTACGTGTAACAGTTACTGAATGAAAACAAAATGGGATGGGACTTTGCATGTACAGGCAGTTTCCGAGGTTACGAACACCCGAGTTACAAACGACTACTACTTACGAACGGCCTCAAATGCTGGCCACCTGTGCTCCAGGCTGATCCTGGATACCTCGGGACACATCCCATACTGCAGTACTACATGTACTGCATGGCCAGAAGAGCCCCAGATAACATAACAAGTGCCCGGAACATCCCACATCCATGCACAGGCGGACGTTACACTTACGAATGCAGTGTTCTGCCCGGAAGTTACACTTACAAATGCAGTGTTGCTACTTACGAACAACTATGACTTACGAACAAACCTACAGTCCCTATTGTGTTTGTAACTCAGGGACTTCCTGTACCTCGCAGGGTCTAATAAATACAGATACCAAAAAAGCTTAAAAGATAAAGAAATCTTTATTTTCCATATACAAATGGTTAAAGTTTAAAAAAGTTGAATACAATTGGTTAAAACCACAATTACTGTAAGTCTGTCCAGAATGTGCTGGTCCTGGCTGAATAATTGAGAAGCGTGGCCTACGTGTTTCGCGGGGAATCCCGCTTCATCAGGGCCTTAGATTGAAGCACAAATTTGTTCATATACTGCAATGATATACAAACATATTATTAACAAATAATACATGTAAACATTAACAAATAATTTTATTTGTTTTATTAGCTTTAAAACATTTTTTATATAATAGCATCCTAGTAGAGCTTGTTACATGCACCACAGCATGTCATGGGCAAAGAGGGTGGGTAGGGAGGACACATTTTCTCAAGTGAAATATATATATAAACTATGTTCTAATGTCTACATTTATACCTAAAAGCATATAGGGGACCATACAGAGAAATTTGCTGATTCAACTGTGTAATTTTTATCAGCTGGTCTGGTGGAGGAGAAGCCTGGGGAGCCTGTGGGGATTAACTCCGTATCCCCCCAAGAGACAACAGACTCCTGTGTGATGATGGTATTAAAATATACTTAATAGCAATATAAAAAAAAGGTGGGAGGGAGACGGGAAAACCAAATAGGAAAGAAAAAAGGGAAGGAAAGAGTAGGGAGGGAAAGGGAGGGGGGGCTGGGGGAAGAGAAGGATAGGGGGAGAAAGGGGGAAATGGGAAAAAGAGGGGGGCGGAGGAGTGGGGAGCAAGGGAATCTTACCTTAAACAGTCAAAAAGGGCCAGAACTGGGTCAGAAAAATGTGTCCCAAGTTACAAGAGGCAAAAATAAAGAGTGAATCAAGCCACACCTAAGCTTTTACTTATCCTTGCAGCATAGATGGAACCATGAATAAATTTATGTGAAAACCAATAAAAGGCTATTCAAATCACTATAAATAAAGTGGACACAGAAAATAGAACACAGTTGGAGGAAATGTACTAAAACTTTCATCCCTTTTGGAGGGATCCTCACCTATGTTAAAAAGCTTAGTGGATGTGCATACTTCCTCCGTCTGGGTCTTCAAATTAATGACCAGCCACATGTAAGCAGTAGGGATGAGCCGAACACCCCCCGGTTCGGTTCGCACCAGAACCCGCGAACGGACCGCAAGTTCGCACGAACGTTAGAACCCCATTGACGTCTATGGGACTCGAACGTTCGAAATCAAAAGTGCTCATTTTAAAGGCTAATTTGCATGGTATTGTCCTAAAAAGGGTGTGGGGACCCGGGTCCTACCCCAGGGGACATGTATCAATGCAAAAAAAACTTTTAAAAACGGCCGTTTTTTCGGGAGCAGTGATTTTAATGATGCTTAAAGTAAAAAAAAAAAAGTGAAATATTCCTTTAAATATCGTACCTGGGGGGTGTCTATAGTATGCCTGTAAAGTGACGCGTGTTTCCCATGTTTAGAACAGTCCCTGCACCAAATGTCATTTTTAAAGGAAAAAATCTCATTTAAAACTGCTTGCGGGTTTAATGTCATGTCGGGTCCTGCCAATATGGATGAAAATCAGTGAGACAAACGGCATGGGTACCCCCCAGTCCATTACCAGGCCCTTTGGGTCTTGTATGGATATTAAGGGGAACCCCGCACCCAAATTAAAATAAGGAAAGGTCCCTATATACTCTGAACAGCAGTATACAGGCGGTGCAAACAAGACAGGGACTGTAGGTTTGTTGTTAAGTAGAATCTGTTTGTAATTTTGAACATTTTTAACGTGTTTAGCTCCAGCCAAAAAATCTTTTCTAAGCTGTTTGGAAAACATAGGGAAGGGTTATCACCCCTGTGACATTTGTTTTGCGTCTTTCCTCCTCTTCAGAAGATTTCACCTCACTTTTTTGTCCCAATGAAAAATGTTTTTTGAAAATTTGGGTTTTTTTGTGGAACAAGGATTGGAAAGCATCAGTGGAAAGGAGAAATTGTTTTCCCATATTAACTCTTACATGAGAGAATTTCCCTTCCTAGGGGTAGATTTCATCTCACTTCCTGTTGTCTCCTTCCGTTTGCAAGTAGGAGTCGTTTGTAAGTTAGATGTTTGAAAGTAGGGTCCTGCCCTATATACTCAGCAGAAATTTGGGCCTTAGGTGTTGCTGTGGCCAAAACACTGTAAGCCCTCACAGGGCCCTGCTGTGAAATATTAGATCAAGAATTGTAATTACATGCCCCTGTTGAACAGGAGCTGAAAAATTAGGCCTTAGGCACTGGTGCTGGTGCCACAACACTGCAACCCCTCACAGACACTCTAGTTGGAACGCAGGAACGAGCCCTGCTGCAAAGTATTGCATCAAAAATTGTAATTACACGCCCCTGTTAGACAGGGGCAGAAAAATTGGGCCTTAGGCACTGGTGCTGGTGCCACAACACTGCAACCCCTCACAGACACTCTAGTTGGAACGCAGGAACGAGCACTGCTGCAAAGTATTGCATCAAAAATTGTAATTACACGCCCCTGTTAGACAGGGGCAGAAAAATTGGGCCTTAGGCACTGGTGCTGGTGCCACAACACTGCAACCCCTCACAGACACTCTAGTTGGAACGCAGGAACGAGCCCTGCTGCAAAGTATTGCATCAAAAATTGTAATTACACGCCCCTGTTAGACAGGGGCAGAAAAATTGGGCCTTAGGCACTGGTGCTGGTGCCACAACACTGCAACCCCTCACAGACACTCTAGTTGGAACGCAGGAACGAGCCCTGCTGCAAAGTATTGCATCAAAAATTGTAATTACACGCCCCTGTTAGACAGGGGCAGAAAAATTGGGCCTTAGGCACTGGTGCTGGTGCCACAACACTGCAACCCCTCACAGACACTCTAGTTGGAATGCAGGAACGAGCCGTGCTGCAAAGTATTACATCAAAAATTGTAATTACACGCCCCTGTTATACAGGGGCTGAAAAATTGTGCCTTAGGCACTGGTGGTGGCGCCCAGAACCAAAAATGTTCTTACAAGCTATCAGCGTGATGATTGAGGAGGAAGAGGATAATTACTCAGGGATAGTCACTCAGCATCAGCATAGGCAGTCTTTGAAGGGATCTGAAAAAAATTATTCAGTTACATCAGCATCAGGTGCTTGGTAGCTGGTGGTGATCCAAGACTGATTCATTTTTATGAAGGTCAGCCGATCGACCGAGTCAGTGGACAGACGCACCCTGTGATCGGTTACCACGCCTCCAGCAGCACTGAATGTGCGTTCCGAAAGAACGCTGGATGCAGGACAGGCCAGTAGCTCAATTGCATACTGTGCAAGCTCTGGCCAGTGATCCATCCTCAAGACCCAGTAACCCAGAGGATTTTCGGTGGGAAAGGTGTCCAAGTCTGATCTTGCCCCTAGGTATTCCTGCACCATGTAAAACAGACGCTGGCGATGGTTGCTGGAACCGATCATACCTTGGGGCTGCGGACCAAAAAATTGTCTGAACGCATCGGTCAGACGGCCACCTTCTCCACCGCTCCTTCTTTGACTGACCGAAGCCTCAGCAACACGTTGTCCAGAAACAGGAGTTTGTAACCTCCCAGTCTCTGGGAACGCGTTGCACAGACCTTTCTGCAAGGCCTCCCGAAGATGTTTCATCCTCTGCTCCCTCTGCGATGGCAAGATAAGGTCCGCAACCTTACCCTTGTAACGTGGATCAAGGAGGGTTGCCAGCCAGTATTGGTCCTTCTCCTTGATACCACGAATACGAGGATCCTTACGCAGGCTTTGCAGGATCAGGGAGGCCATGCAGCGTAGGTTTGCTGAGGCATTCGGTCCGGAGTCCTCTGGGTCACTAAGGACAACAACGTCCGCAGCCACCTCCTCCCAGCCACGTACAAGTCCATGTGTTCCTTGGGACTGATCCCTTAAAGACTGCTGATGCTGAGTGCCAGGCTCCACCTCCATACTGACACAATCTTCCTCCTCCTCCTCCTCCTCGTCCTCTTCCTGTGTGATCGGCGGGCACGCAGGAACACTGTCTGGATAAAGGGGGCCTTGAGAGCTAAGGAAGTCCTCCTCTTCCTGCCTCTGTTCTGCCTCAAGTGCCCTGTCCATTATTCCACGCAGCGTGTGCTCCAACAGGTGGACAAGGGGGACAGTGTCACTGATGCATGCACTGTCAGTGCTCACCATCCTCGTGGCCTCCTCGAATGGTGACAGGACAGTGCATGCATCCCTGATCATGGCCCACTGGCGTGGGGAAAAAAAACCAAGGTCCCCTGACCCTGTCCTGGTGCCATAGTCGCACAGGTACTCATTTATGGCCCTCTGCTGCGTGTGCAGCCGCTGCAGCATGGCCAATGTCGAGTTCCACCTGGTGGGCATGTCACAGATTAGGCGGTTCTTGGGCAGGTTAAACTCCTTTTGGAGGTCCGTCAGCCGAGCACTGGCATTATATGACCGGCGGAAATGCACACAGACTTTCCTGGCCTGCCTCAGGACATCCTGTAAGCCCGGGTACCTGCCCAAGAACCGCTGCACCACCAAGTTAAGGACGTGAGCCAAACAGGGCACATGGGTCAGTTGTCCCTGTCGGAGGGCAGAGAGGAGGTTGGTGCCATTGTCGCAAACCACCATTCCTGCCTTAAGTTGGCGTGGCGTCAACCACCTCTGAACCTGCCCCTGCAGAGCTGACAGAACCTCTGCCCCAGTGTGGCTCCTGTCCCCCAAGCACACCAGCTCAAGCACCGCATGGCATCTTTTGGCCTGCGTACTTGCGTAGCCCCTTGAACGCCTACGGAGCACCGCTGGTTCCGAGGAAGAGGCCATGGAGGAAGAAGAAGAGGAGGGGGTGGAGGAGAGAGGTGTGTCACAATCAGCATTTTGGAGGCGTGGTGGCGGAACAACCTCCAACACTACTGCACCTTGTCCTGCATCCTTCCCAGCTGCCAGCAGAGTCACCCAATGCGCCGTGAAACTTAAGTAACGTCCCTGTCCATGCCTGCTGGACCATGAGTCAGCGGTAATATGCACCTTACCGCTGACCGCCCTGTCCAGCGAGGCATGGACATTGCCTTCCACATGCCGGTAGAGAGCTGGAATCGCCTTCCGTGAGAAAAAGTGGCGTTTGGGTACCTGCCACTGAGGAACCGCACATTCCACAAACTCACGGAAGGGGGCAGAGTCTACCAACTGAAAAGGCAGCAGTTGAAGTGCTAGCAATTTTGCCAAGCTAGCATTCAACCGCTGGGCATGTGGATGGCTGGGAGCAAACTTCTTTCGGCGGTGCAGCAGCTGGGGCAGGGAAATTTGCCTGGTACAATCTGGCGTCGGTGTACCAAAAGCAGATTGCCCACAAGTACTTGGCTGTGACACACCTAATTCTACACCTTCATTCCTCTCACTGCAGGTCTCAGAGAGGACTGAAGGTCTAGTGGGGTTGGAAATCTCAGCTGATGAGGAGCAAGGAGAGATCCTCTTTGTTCTTTGGTGTGGGTCTTTTAGATATGCTTGCCAACGAACTGCATGGCAGGTCAACATATGTCTGGTCAAGCATGTGGTACCCAAGCGGGAGATGTTTTGGCCACGCGAGATACGCTTGAGACATATGTTGCAAATAGCAGCGGTGCGATCTGATGCACTCGTCTCAAAAAAGGCCCACACCAAAGAACTTTTTGAATAACGCGCAGAGACTGCAGCGCCCTGCACATGTGGAGCTTTGGGGTGTGATGCAGTCAATGTGCTGCCCTTAGGCTGGCCCCTGGAAGGCATCCTGCCTCGTTGGTGATGTGCCGCCTCCTCCTCCTCCTCCTCCTCCTCCTCTCTCCTATCAGGCACCCACGTTGAGTCAGTGACCTCATCATCCCCTCCCTCCTCATCACTGGAGCAAACCTGGCAGTATGCTGCAGCAGGGGGAGCATGACTGCCAGATTGCTGTCCTTCTTGGGCACCCCCTCTGTCCGTGCTCATGTTACTGCCTTCATCGAGCTCAGTATCATCATCAGAGCCTTCCAAACGCTGGGCATCCTCCTGGAGCATGTACCCAACACTGTGGTCAAACAGTTCGAGGGAATCCTCATGAGGACATGGTGGAGCTAGGGAAGGAGTCACTGATGACATTGAGCTGAGGGAAGAGGCCGCTGCTTTGCCAGACAAAGCACCCTGGGCATGGGTGAGAGAGGATGAGGAGGATGAGGACGGCTTGGTCATCCACTCGACCAAGTTTTCCGCATGTTGCGGCTCAACACGGCCAGCTGCCGAAAAAAAGGCCAAGCGTGTCCCATGGCCACGTGCTGATGAGGATGCACCGTCTCCACGACCAGCACTAGACACAGAGCCTGCTTGCCCTCTCTTATTGGCTTGTGACTGTCTGCCTCTCCTTCTTGGCCTTCCAGACATACTAATGGCCTGTAGCTGCACTAAGCTGGGATAGAACACCTGTAATTTTCTTCAGGTAGCTTTATATACTGTAACCAGACAAGCCTGCCTGTCAGTAGGAAGATAACAGGAACGGATCTAGCTGAACACTGTGAGCAGGACGCACTGCACTAAATGTAAATAGCAGGAACGGATCTAGCTGAACACTGTGAGCAGGACGCACTGACTGCACTAAATGTAAATAGCAGGAACGGATCTAGCTGAACACTGTGAGCAGGACGCACTGCACTAAATGTAAATAGCAGGAACAGATCTAGCTGAACACTGTGAGCAGGACGCACTGCACTAAATGTAAATAGCAGGAACGGATCTAGCTGAACACTGTGAGCAGGACGCACTGACTGCACTAAATGTAAATAGCAGGAACAGATCTAGCTGAACACTGTGAGCAGGACGCACTGCACTAAATGTAAATAGCAGGAACGGATCTAGCTGAACACTGTGAGCAGGACGCACTGACTGCACTAAATGTAAATAGCAGGAACAGATCTAGCTGAACACTGTGAGCAGGACGCACTGCACTAAATGTAAATAGCAGGAACAGATCTAGCTGAACACTGTGAGCAGGACGCACTGCACTAAATGTAAATAGCAGGAACGGATCTAGCTGAACACTGTGAGCAGGACGCACTGACTGCACTAAATGTAAATAGCAGGAACAGATCTAGCTGAACACTGTGAGCAGGACGCACTGACTGCACTAAATGTAAATAGCAGGAACAGATCTAGCTGAACACTGTGAGCAGGACGCACTGCACTAAATGTAAATAGCAGGAACGGATCTAGCTGAACACTGTGAGCAGGACGCACTGCACTAAATGTAAATAGCAGGAACGGATCTAGCTGAACACTGTGAGCAGGACGCACTGACTGCACTAAATGTAAATAGCAGGAACGGATCTAGCTGAACACTGTGAGCAGGACGCACTGCACTAAATGTAAATAGCAGGAACGGATCTAGCTGAACACTGTGAGCAGGACGCACTGCACTAAATGTAAATAGCAGGAACGGATCTAGCTGAACACTGTGAGCAGGACGCACTGCACTAAATGTAAATAGCAGGAACGGATCTAGCTGAACACTGTGAGCAGGACGCACTGCACTAAATGTAAATAGCAGGAACGGATCTAGCTGAACACTGTGAGCAGGACGCACTGCACTAAATGTAAATAGCAGGAACGGATCTAGCTGAACACTGTGAGCAGGACGCACTGCACTAAATGTAAATAGCAGGAACGGATCTAGCTGAACACTGTGAGCAGGACGCACTGCACTAAATGTAAATAGCAGGAACGGATCTAGCTGAACACTGTGAGCAGGACGCACTGCACTAAATGTAAATAGCAGGAACGGATCTAGCTGAACACTGTGAGCAGGACGCACTGACTGCACTAAATGTAAATAGCAGGAACGGATCTAGCTGAACACTGTGAGCAGGACGCACTGCACTAAATGTAAATAGCAGGAACGGATCTAGCTGAACACTGTGAGCAGGACGCACTGCACTAAATGTAAATAGCAGGAACGGATCTAGCTGAACACTGTGAGCAGGACGCACTGACTGCACTAAATGTAAATAGCAGGAACGGATCTAGCTGAACACTGTGAGCAGGACGCACTGCACTAAATGTAAATAGCAGGAACGGATCTAGCTGAACACTGTGAGCAGGACGCACTGCACTAAATGTAAATAGCAGGAACGGATCTAGCTGAACACTGTGAGCAGGACGCACTGCACTAAATGTAAATAGCAGGAACGGATCTAGCTGAACACTGTGAGCAGGACGCACTGCACTAAATGTAAATAGCAGGAACGGATCTAGCTGAACACTGTGAGCAGGACGCACTGCACTAAATGTAAATAGCAGGAACGGATCTAGCTGAACACTGTGAGCAGGACGCACTGCACTAAATGTAAATAGCAGGAACGGATCTAGCTGAACACTGTGAGCAGGACGCACTGACTGCACTAAATGTAAATAGCAGGAACGGATCTAGCTGAACACTGTGAGCAGGACGCACTGCACTAAATGTAAATAGCAGGAACGGATCTAGCTGAACACTGTGAGCAGGACGCACTGCACTAAATGTAAATAGCAGGAACGGATCTAGCTGAACACTGTGAGCAGGACGCACTGACTGCACTAAATGTAAATAGCAGGAACGGATCTAGCTGAACACTGTGAGCAGGACGCACTGCACTAAATGTAAATAGCAGGAACGGATCTAGCTGAACACTGTGAGCAGGACGCACTGCACTAAATGTAAATAGCAGGAACGGATCTAGCTGAACACTGTGAGCAGGACGCACTGCACTAAATGTAAATAGCAGGAACGGATCTAGCTGAACACTGTGAGCAGGACGCACTGCACTAAATGTAAATAGCAGGAACGGATCTAGCTGAACACTGTGAGCAGGACGCACTGACTGCACTAAATGTAAATAGCAGGAACGGATCTAGCTGAACACTGTGAGCAGGACACACTGACTGCACTAAATGTAAATAGCAGGAACGGATCTAGCTGAACACTGTGAGCAGGACGCACTGACTGCACTAAATGTAAATAGCAGGAACGGATCTAGCTGAACACTGTGAGCAGGACGCACTGCACTAAATGTAAATAGCAGGAACGGATCTAGCTGAACACTGTGAGCAGGACGCACTGCACTAAATGTAAATAGCAGGAACGGATCTACCTGAACACTGTGAGCAGGACGCACTGCACTAAATGTAAATACCAGGAACGGATCTAGCTGAACACTGTGAGCAGGACGCACTGACTGCACTAAATGTAAATAGCAGGAACGGATCTAGCTGAACACTGTGAGCAGGACGCACTGACTGCACTAAATGTAAATAGCAGGAACAGATCTAGCTGAACACTGTGAGCAGGACGCACTGCACTAAATGTAAAGAGCAGGAACGGATCTAGCTGAACACTGTGAGCAGGACGCACTGCACTAAATGTAAAGAGCAGGAACAGATCTAGCTGAACACTGTGAGCAGGACGCACTGCACTAAATGTAAAGAGCAGGAACAGATCTAGCCTAATCTAGCTCTCAAATCAAATGACACTGTCTGTCTCTCTCTCTATCAGCACACCGGAACACACTACACAGGGCCGCCGTGCAGGCGGCCTTATATAGTGTGGGGCGTGTACTAAATCCCCTGAGCCATAATTGGCCAAAGCCACCCTGGCTTTGGCCAATTACAGCTCTCTCTACTGACGGCGCTGTGATTGGCCAAGCATGCGGGTCATAGTGCATGCTTGGCCAATCATCAGCCAGCAATGCACTGCGATGCCGCAGTGAATTATGGGCCGTGACGCGCCACACGAATTTGGCGCGAACGGCCCATAACGTTCGCAATTCGACGGACGGTCGAACAGCCGATGTTCGAGTCGAACATGGGTTCGACTCGAACACGAAGCTCATCCCTAGTAAGCAGCTGTGGGTGGAGGTATTTATATGTAAAAAGAGAGTCTGTTTTAATTACATGGGGAGTGTGGAGGAAACCCTGAAACTGCCCGTCGCCCAGACCACAAGTCCAGCGGGACCATGTTGGATCTGGAGGGACGGGCTCATCTGTCCACTGACCTGCCAGTATGGGATGTAGACCAAAGCCGTGGTATACACCCCGTGAAAGTCTCTCTCCAGTACGTACCAACCGCTGGGTGGGCAGTGTGGTGGGTCTCTCCCAACTGATAAACGCAGAGGGGAGACGCCCAGATGGATGAAAAGGAGGGGGCAAATCGCCTGGAAATAAAAAGTCAGAAAAGTGTGGCAAATCGCCTGGAAAAGGCAAAAGATCACGGGGATTATTTTCTGCATTTCTATAGCCTTCTTAAGTGACTTTTGGCTATAGCCACGGTCCGTAAACCGTTCCCGTAGATTTGAAGCTTGTGTTCGAAAATCTGCTTCATTGCTGCAATTGTGCTTAGCTCGCAAATATTGCCCCTTGAGTATTGACCTTATCAGATGTGAGGGGTGCGCACTTTGAAAATGTAACAGTGAGTTGCCCGCTGTATCTTTATGATAGAGATTGGTGGTAATGTCTCCCTTGGGGCTGTTATGAATAATCAGGTCCAAAAAGGGGAGATTGTCAACATGCCAGTTCAAAGTAAAGGACAAATTATAGTTATTACGGTTTAATGCTTCAATAAACTTTGGCAAAAGTTCACGGGGGCCTGTCCAAAAAATCAGTATATCATCGATGTACCTGTGCCACAGTAAAGTGTGGCACAGGTACACCAAATACTGATCCAATGCAAACACCTCACGCTCCCGCCCACCAGGTACAGGTTTGCGTACAATGGGGCACATTTGGTCCCCATCGCCACCCCCTGCACCTTGAGGTAGTGGGAGCCATGGAAGGTGAATGCATTATGTGTCAAGATGAAATACAGCATCTCTGTAATGAAGGCATTGTAGGGGATGGCGTCAAGATCCCTTTCACAGAGAAAAAGAGATGTTGTGGAAACCCCTTTATCATGTGGAGTATTGGAGTAAAGAGCCTCAACATCAATGGAGGTAAGAATAGTATGGTTTGGAACAGACAGTCCATCCAGTACGGTCAATAAATTAATTGTGTCCTTTAGATAAGTTGGCAAACTTTCCACGTGTGGGCGTAAATAATCATTGATTAAGGAACTAGCTTGTTGAGTTAAACATCCAAACCCTGAGATTACAGGTCTCCCAGGTGGATCTACAAGTGACTTGAGAGTTTTGATTAAAGCGTATAAAGGTAGGAGTGATTGGGTGGTGTACTTTTAGGTAGTCAGGTGTGTTCTTCTAAATCAGATTTTTGGAATATGCATTATCTATAACCCTGAAAAATTCCCGTTGGAAATTGTGGACCACATGCACCAAAATCCTCCAATACCAAGAGGAATTTCCCAGGATTCTCAAACACATAGCCATTTAATCCTCAGTTGTCTGTATAACAAGATTGCCTCCCTTATCTTAGGGTTTCATTATTATGGCTTGCCTGGCTTTAAGTTGGTTGAGGGCAAATCTTTGGGTAGATGTTAAATTAGAGCCTCTAGAGTTAGAGTGTATCTTTTGGACATTCTGAGTTACACGATCAACAAAAAGTTTTAAATTGGAATTATAAAAAGATGGAAATTTACACAATTTGTTCTTATACTCAGGGTGCGTAAGATTAGAGACAGTGGTATCTTCCGTGTTAGTCAAAATTTGGTGCATTTACCCTCTCTCCCCAATTGATCAAGGATTTTTACCATTCTATAATCTGCTTAAGAAGATTTTACATCAGACCTCTTTAATACGGGTGGATTGATTATGCCAATATGACTTGAAATTCAATTTTCTGGCAAAAAGATTGATATCTTTAATATAATCGAAATGGTCTAAATCACGTGAAGGACAGAATGTAATCCCAATCCAAGAACTTCAAGTTCTGTGGAAGTGAAAGTATGGGAAGTAATTGGGTTATGTGGGTTGAACCACATACTGATCTATGTGCAGAGGCGGCTCTAGACTTTGTGAGGCCTTAGGCAAAACTTAGACATGAGGCCCCACTCACTCCCATAATGGGAAAAAAAATTCAAGGGATGAAAATGAACTGTATTAGGAGGGTACAGTATAGGGTGGACAGTACAGGGGGTAGGTAAGTGGGCATAATAAAGATATATTTTCCTCAAGCAGAGCTGCACAGGGAAGCTGCTCTCACAGATCCTACCTATTCTGGTAGGCTGTCACAAAGAGAGAAATAAAAGGGGGATGGGTGGAGAAGGAAGGAAGGAAGGAAGGAAGGAAGGAAGGAAGGAAGGAAGGAAGGAAGGAAGGAAGGAAGGAAGGAAGGAAGGAAGGAAGGAAGGAAGGAAGGAAGGAAGGAAGAGAAAGAGAAAAAAAGATGGAAGGAAAGAAAGAAAGAAAGAAAGAAAGAAAGAAAGAAAGAAAGAAAGAAAGAAAGAAAGAAAGAAAGAAAGAAAGAAAGAAAGAAAGAAAGAAAGATGGAAGGAAGGAAAGAAAGAAAGAGAAAGAAAGATGGAAGGAAAGAAAGAAAGAGAAAGAAAGATGGAAGGAAAGAAAAAAATAGATAGATAGATAGATAGATAGATAGATAGATAGATAGATAGATAGATAGATAGATAGATAGATAGATAGATAGATAGATAGATAGATAGAAGGAAATAAAGATAGATAGATAGATAGATAGATAGATAGATAGATAGATAGATAGATAGATAGATAGATAGATAGATAGATAGATAGATAGATAGATAGATAGATAGATAGATAGATAGATAGATAGATAGATAGATAGAACGATAGATAGATAGATAGATAGATAGATAGATAGATAGATAGATAGATAGATAGATAGATAGATAGATAGATAGATAGATAGATAGATAGATAGATAGATAGATAGATAGATAGATAGATAGATAGAAGGAAAGATAGATGGAAAGATAGATGGAAGGAAAGAAAGAAAGAAAGAAAGAGAAGGGGATGGAGATGGAAGGGAAGGAAGAGCATCCCCTACATCAGTGTACTCACTGGGAGGCAGGAGGAAATGGAGGGATGGATGGATGGATGGATGGATGGATCAGACTCCCTTGTCCTTTTCTCTTTGCTGGGCTTCAGCTTGAATCTTCCCGCCCACACATCCCCTTCTCTGAGGCAGAGCAGAGAACACTGCCGAGGAGAATGGGCGGTGCAGACACAGGAGGAGAGGGCGGGAGGAGGAGGAGCAGAAGCTCTCTCTCTTCTTCTGTCTGGCTGTGCGGGCAGCAGGGGGAGGGGGGAGATCTGTCAGAGCTCTACTGAGCGGCTCTCCCTGTCTGTGATCCGGAGCTCCGATCACATGTCTCACTCGCAGCCCGTATCTCTCCCTGTAGCAAAGTGAGGGGATACAGGACGGTGTGATGACGGAGATCTCTGCTGCTGGAAGGGGCGGCTCTCTAATTAGGTAGACTAGCCAGCTGTGCGAGGCCCCTATGACTGCGAGGCCTGAGGCCACCGCCTATTTCGCCTAATTAGAGAGCCGTCTCTGTCTATGTGGCTCTGTGCTGTGATGTTGTGTGGTCTTGGTGTCATGGGTATTTTGTCTTTGGAGGTGGGTTTGCGAAAATTTGAGGGTTTAGGGTGTTTAGGAGTGGCCCCTGATGCTGCTCCACTAGGATGAGTTTTACCTCTAGTTTCTTTTGAAGTGTGATCGTTATCTTCCCTATCTGAAGGTGGGGGTTAAAGGAGTAGAAAGAGTTAACGCACTGTAACATTAAATGCTTGAGAAACAAAGTGTCCTTCTGCTGTACTTTCATGTACTTTCACACATAGCATAACCGCAGGCCAAACAAGCTCCATAAATAACTGACTGTGAGACTATGTCCTGGAACAGGCTGACCACCAATATCCTGTAACAAAATTTTGCTAGTTGAAAAGATATGTCTAAAATGTCATATTAGGGGGGCGTGGCCAGCACCTGGGATGTGAGGACGTGCTCAGCCTGAGCTCCGTCCACACCGCACATATCCTGCTCAAATCCTGCTATCCAGGCCGACATCCGAGGGTCCCATATACCCCCACAGCACCCGGAGAGCACTGAGACCATCGGGGGATGGTCAAATATGGCCCACCGATGGAGGAGGCCCCGGGAATCGGGCCGTCGGTACCGCCATGCAGGCCACAGCAAAATGGCACCGATCAGCATGAGGGAGACACACAGCGGCAGGCAGCCTCCACATCCACACCCTGGAAGCAGCTCAAGGGGAAGGGTGAGTCACAAAGATCCCCCCCTACCTTAAGCCCAGAAGACCCTCTCTTATTCTCCCCTGCGGAGGGACATGATCCTAAATCCCCCAGAGCAGACAGAGAGGATGCAGGCCCGGCAGAGCCATCACTAGCCCAGATTATGGCAGCCATCCAGCACAGCCATGCATCTCTCACCACACAAATGGACACCATCAAAACAGAATTATCCTTTTTGAAACAGGATGTCCACAATATTCGCCATAGAGTGACTAATGCTGAGCAACGTATTAGTGATATGGAAGATGAGACACGTCCCTTACAGGGCTCTATGAGGGAACTGCGGCAGGCCCATGAGTACACTACAGATAAGCTCACTGATATGGAAGACCGCCTAAGAAGGAACAATTTGCGCTTTTTGGGGTTCCCAGAGGGTGCTGAGGGCAAAACACCAGAAACATTCATGGAAAGATGGCTGTTGAATGAGTTCGGGGCAAACACCTTTTCACCAATGTTCGCCATAGAAAGGGCACACAGAATCCCCATGCACCCTCTACCACCTGGGTCCCCACCACGTGCCATGATTATAAAGCTGCTACACTTCCGTGACAGAGAGGCTATTCTCAGAGTAGCTAGAGAGAGGGGCAAAGTTTTCTTTAATGGCAATAACATCACCATTTTCCCAGATTTCTCCGTAGCTACGCATAAGCAGAGAGACACTTTTCTGGCAATTAAACGCAGGCTACGTGAGCTTCACCTTCCATATGGCATGTTATATCCTGCACGTTTGCGCATCATCTACCAGGGCAAGGCCTATTTCTTTACGGATCCCAGAGAGGCATCACAATGGCTGGACACCTTAGCACATCCGAATCGCAGGAACCAGGATAGGAGATCTCCCCCCCGGTAGTGCCTCACTCTACATGAAGCCCACCTGGCTGCCTTCACTACACCCCATTGCAGCTGTTATGGGACTTTCTTTCCTGCATCCCCAGAAGCAGAAAATACATCTCCATCTACACGCAGTCGAGACGGGACTATAAATCCTGCATCTCTCTGAAGAAGAAGACATCTCCCACGCTACCCTCGGATGCCACTCAGCAACCTATCATCCTCCCTGACTTTTATTTTTCCTTTTTCTATTATTCTTCTTATTATTCTTTATCACCATGATTTTTCAGGCCAAGAGACACCACACATTCTTTACTTTGTGCGGACAAATGCGGATGGAGATCCAGAGCTGTGGACCTTTCCACGTCTCCTGAGATTAGTTGGCTAGGGGTCTGAGCCATGGCCCTCCTGCCAAATAGGTTCGGTTATGGGAACAAAGCTCTCATATGTTGGGGGATGAGAGCCGGGAGGGTTAGGGAGGGGGGGAAATTTGTTGGGGAATACTTTGAGGGGTTTTGCTACAACGTTATGGTTATCTACAAACGACGCTGGTGTTCAATGGTATATGCATACTTTAAAAATGATTTTTTGGTTCTACAGTTTCTGCAATCTAGGATTGAGATTCATAGATTGATGAGTAACATATCAAAGATACTTATGTTTTGGTCTATTTCTCAGGGCTCGCTGGACCTCGTCCAGGGCTGGGTTCTGGCGGGCAATGAGAAATGGACACGAATAGTTATGAATTGTTTATACGCATGTCTAAGCTCCGTATAGTTTCATGGAATGTTAGGGGGCTTAACTCCAAGGTCAAAAGGTCACTGATGTTTGATTATTTGGCAAGACACAGTCCACACGTGATCCTCCTCCAGGAAACCCACCTTCAGGGATCAAGAGTAATGGCTTTAAAGAGAGCTAAAATTGCCTATGCAATACATTCTACTTACTCCACGTATGCCAGAGGCACGTCTATCCTTATAGCAAAATCGGCCCCTATCACCATAAAACATGTTAAAACTGACCCTAACGGATGTTTTGTTATTGTGGTACTTGAATTATGGGGTAAGCCTTATACGGTCACAAGCCTATATGTCCCACCACCTTTCACTAAATTGTTCTTCGAACGGGTAATGAGTTCCCTCCTAGCAATAGCAGAAGGCCCTCTGTTGATAGCAGGGGACTTCAACACAGTACTCGACAATTCCATAGACAGGTTCAAGTGTTCTACATTGCCCCCCACACCCCTGTGCTCTTTTCTGGCCCAATTTGATCTGGTGGAGACCTTGAGGTGGAAGCACGCAGACGGGAGGGAGTACTCATGTCAGTCTGAAATGCATGGTACTCTGTCCCGAATAGACCTATGTTTGGTTTCATCTGAGCTATTGAATAGGGTGACTGAGGCCAAATATCTCCCAAGGGCGGTGTCTGATCACTCCCCTTTAATGGTGGACCTTGCCCTGGGCCCCCCCAACTCATACCGCATGTGGCGACTGAGCCCACTGTGGCTAGCAGATCAGATGGTGGTGGATCAGGGAACAGTGGAAATGAAAGCATATTGGTTACGTAACCGTCAAAGTGTCTCTGTCCCATTGACCTGGGATGCCTTTAAGGCCACCACGCGTGGCATTTTTGCAGCGGCGATTGGGCAGGCCCGTAAGGCATCCCAGTCCAAATTAAAGGACACGGAGAAGGATCTTAGGGCAGCCGAGGCTGCTTACTCCACCATCCCTTCCCCAGCAACACACAATACCTGGAAATATAGATCCAGAGACCTGGATCTAGTCCTTTTAGAGCGCACTCAGAAGAAATTGTTGTATCAAAACCAGCGAATCTTTGAGTTTGGAGACAAAAATAGCCGATTATTAGCGTATTTACCTAGGCCTGATTATCAACCGTGCAGTATTCCAAGAATTAAGAATACAATAGGTACAGTGGTGGAACAGAGTGGGGAAATAGTCGATGCTTTTGTGAAATTTTACTCTTCATTATACGCTACCAAAGCTCACTATACTATTGTAGAACTAGACGATTACTTGGCCGGCATCTCGCTACCAAGGCTCCAAGAAGAACAGGCCTCACTCCTTGACGATCCTCTGACAGAGGAGGAGATTGGAGAAGCCATACAGTCCTTTGCCAGAAACAAAACACCGGGACTGGATGGCTTCCCCATAGAATGGTATATACAATTCAAGGAACTTTTGATACCCCATTTACTGAGAGTTTATAATTTTGCTATAAAAACAGGACAGTTACCACCCTCTATGTCAGAGGCATTGATTGTCCTCATCCCCAAGCCTCATAAAGACCACCTACTGTGTGAGTCATATAGACCAATATCATTAATTAACTCAGACGTCAAGATTTTAGCCAAGGTGCTCGCCCGGAGATTGAACTCCGTTATCACCACCATTATTGGGGCGGATCAGACTGGATTCATTCCAGGACGATCAACGTCCATAAATTTACGGAGACTGTTCACAAACTTGCAGGCCACCCATGATGTTGTAGGGACTAGAGTGGTGCTGGCCTTAGATGCGCACAAGGCATTTGACTCGGTCGAATGGCCTTATTTGCTGGAAGTCCTGGCGAAATTTGGGTTTGGAAATACCTTTATCAAATGGGTTCAACTATTATATTCACAGCCTACTGCTATGCTGCGGATAAATACATCAGTAACCGATCCATTCCTGATTAAAAGGGGTACTAGGCAGGGTTGCCCCCTGTCACCGTTGCTATTTGCAATTGCGATAGAACCTCTGCCGGCACTGATAAGATCCAGTGGGGAAATAAAGGGACTGACGATTGGGGGCCTAGAAGAGAAAGTATCTCTATACGCTGATGACATGTTAATATACCTGGCGGACCCCCAATCGTCTCTCCCGACCCTGCTGGAAATTATTCGACAGTTCGGCCTTTTCTCAGGGTTTCAAGTTAATTGGGACAAATCTCTTATGTTTAAAATAGATCAGGAAGCGGTGTATACACCCCCTCCCTCTTGCCCGTTACAAATAGTTGACTCTTTCAGATACCTGGGGGTCATGATCCAACATCCTCTGTCCTCTTATAGTAAATATAATCTAGACCCACTTATTAGCAGAATGAAGACCACACGGAAGACGTGGACCAATCTTCCCTTAACGATATTAGGTAGGATAAATATCTTTAAAATGATTTTCCTCCCACGTTTCCTATACCTCCTATGCAATTCACCAGTATATATCACCAAAACTAAATTTAAAGAGATTGATTCTATCCTTATTGCCTTCATTTGGAAGGGGGGAGCAGTGAGAATTGCAAAAAAATACTCTTCAACTGCCGGTGTCGGAGGGAGGATTGGCACTACCATGTCTCCAGACATACTACATAGCCGCACAACTGGTTCATGCCCATTGGTGGTTCTTCCCTGAAGCCAACAATGCGGCTACGTCCCTAGAAGCAGCCATACTCACTTCGTACGAATCCCTACAATATCTGGTCCACCGTCTATCTCTTATGCCCCGTACACACGGTCGGACTTTGTTCGGACATTCCGACAACAAAATCCTAGGATTTTCTCCGACGGATGGTGGCTCAAACTTGTCTTGCATACACACGGTCACACAAAGTTGTCAGAAAATCCGATCGCTCTGAACGCGGTGACGTAAAACACGTACGTCTGGACTATAAACGGGGCAGTGGCCAATAGCTTTCATCTCTTTATTTATTCTGAGCATGCGTGGCACTTTGTCCGTCGGATTTGTGTACACACGACCGGAATTTCCGACAACGGATTTTGTTGTCGGAAAATTTTATATCCTGCTCTCAAACTTTGTGTGTCGGAAAATCCGATGGAAAATCTGTGATGGAGCCTACACACGGTCGGAATTTCCGACAACAAGGTCCTATCACACATTTTCCGTCGGAAAATCCGACCGTGTGTACGGGGCATTAGAGGGAGGGAAAGCACTAAAATCCTTGAAATGACTCTACGAATTCTTAAATTAACTAAAATGCTGCCAGATACTGAGCACCGTACCTACTCTCCAAATACTCCATTATGGGGGAACCCAAATCTACAGGAATTCGCCCGTAGGACAGATGGGGACTACTGGTCGAAAAAGGGGGTAAAAACCATAATGCATTTATTCTCAAACAATACGTTTAGGTCATTTGAGGAATTTCGCCAGGACTACCAGCTGCCACGCACAGCTTATTTTCTTTATTTGCAAATACGCCACACAGCAACCACCCAGTTTGGGTTGCGTAATATAACTGTTCGATTATCTCCGCTAGAGCAATTATTAATAGATCCTTCCCATGACAAATTGATCTCCACATATTATAAAACTCTACTGCACACCACAACGCACAGACTCAGTAACACGCTCACTAAGTGGAAAGCTGATATCCCTGAGCTGACGGAGGATATCTGGCAGGACATACTTCCCCTCCAGGTCCCCTCTGTCATCTCCTCCAGGGACAGGGTCATACAAAAACGAAACTATTATACAGAGCATACTTTACGCCATCCTTATTATTTAAACTTAGAAAACTACCATCGGCAATGTGCGCCAGATGCAGCATTGTGGAGGCCACCTTTTTCCACTTGATGTGGGAATGCACCGAGATCAGGCGGTTCTGGTCAGGGGTTACTGCTTTTGTCAGTTCCTTGACTCAATTGCCTAATATCTGCAACCCCCTAAGATGCCTACTAGGGATGAGCCGAACACCCCCCGGTTCGGTTCGCACCAGAACCCGCGAACGGACCGCAAGTTCGCACGAACGTTAGAACCCCATTGACGTCTATGGGACTCGAACGTTCGAAATCAAAAGTGCTCATTTTAAAGGCTAATTTGCATGGTATTGTCCTAAAAAGGGTTTGGGGACCCGGGTCCTACCCCAGGGGACATGTATCAATGCAAAAAAAACTTTTAAAAACGGCCGTTTTTTCGGGAGCAGTGATTTTAATGATGCTTAAAGTAAAAAAAAAAAAGTGAAATATTCCTTTAAATATCGTACCTGGGGGGTGTCTATAGTATGCCTGTAAAGTGACGCGTGTTTCCCATGTTTAGAACAGTCCCTGCACCAAATGTCATTTTTAAAGGAAAAAATCTCATTTAAAACTGCTTGCGGGTTTAATGTCATGTCGGGTCATGGCAATATGGATGAAAATCAGTGAGACAAACGGCATGGGTACCCCCCAGTCCATTACCAGGCCCTTTGGGTCTTGTATGGATATTAAGGGGAACCCCACACCCAAATTAAAATAAGGAAAGGTGTGGGGCCACCAGGCCCTATATACTCTGAACAGCAGTATACAGGCGGTGCAAACAAGACAGGGACTGTAGGTTTGTTGTTAAGTAGAATCTGTTTGTAATTTTGAACATTTTTAATGTGTTTAGCTCCAGCCAAAAAATCTTTTCTAAGCTTTTTGGAAAACATAGGGAAGGGTTATCACCCCTGTGACATTTGTTTTGCGTCTTTCCTCCTCTTCAGAAGATTTCACCTCACTTTTTTGTCCCAATGAAAAATGTTTTTTGAAAATTTGGGTTTTTTTGTGGAACAAGGATTGGAAAGCATCAGTGGAAAGGAGAAATTGTTTTCCCATATTAACTCTTACATGAGAGAATTTCCCTTCCTATGGGTAGATTTCATCTCACTTCCTGTTGTCTCCTTCCGTTTGCAAGTAGGAGTCGTTTGTAAGTTAGATGTTTGAAAGTAGGGTCCTGCCCTATATACTCAGCAGAAATTTGGGCCTTAGGTGTTGCTGTGGCCAAAACACTGTAAGCCCTCACAGGGCCCTGCTGTGAAATATTAGATCAAGAATTGTAATTACATGCCCCTGTTGAACAGGAGCTGAAAAATTAGGCCTTAGGCACTGGTGCTGGTGCCACAACACTGCAACCCCTCACAGACACTCTAGTTGGAACGCAGGAACGAGCCCTGCTGCAAAGTATTGCATCAAAAATTGTAATTACACGCCCCTGTTAGACAGGGGCAGAAAAATTGGGCCTTAGGCACTGGTGCTGGTGCCACAACACTGCAACCCCTCACAGACACTCTAGTTGGAACGCAGGAACGAGCACTGCTGCAAAGTATTGCATCAAAAATTGTAATTACACGCCCCTGTTAGACAGGGGCAGAAAAATTGGGCCTTAGGCACTGGTGCTGGTGCCACAACACTGCAACCCCTCACAGACACTCTAGTTGGAACGCAGGAACGAGCCCTGCTGCAAAGTATTGCATCAAAAATTGTAATTTCACGCCCCTGTTAGACAGGGGCAGAAAAATTGGGCCTTAGGCACTGGTGCTGGTGCCACAACACTGCAACCCCTCACAGACACTCTAGTTGGAACGCAGGAACGAGCCCTGCTGCAAAGTATTGCATCAAAAATTGTAATTTCACGCCCCTGTTATACAGGGGCAGAAAAATTGGGCCTTAGGCACTGGTGCTGGTGCCACAACACTGCAACCCCTCACAGACACTCTAGTTGGAATGCAGGAACGAGCCGTGCTGCAAAGTATTACATCAAAAATTGTAATTACACGCCCCTGTTATACAGGGGCTGAAAAATTGTGCCTTAGGCACTGGTGGTGGCGCCCAGAACCAAAAATGTTCTTACAAGCTATCAGCGTGATGATTGAGGAGGAAGAGGATAATTACTCAGGGATAATCACTCAGCATCAGCATAGGCAGTCTTTGAAGGGATCTGAAAAAAATTATTCAGTTACATCAGCATCAGGTGCTTGGTAGCTGGTGGTGATCCAAGACTGATTCATTTTTATGAAGGTCAGCCGATCGACCGAGTCAGTGGACAGACGCACCCTGTGATCGGTTACCACGCCTCCAGCAGCACTGAATGTACGTTCCGAAAGAACGCTGGATGCAGGACAGGCCAGTAGCTCAATTGCATACTGTGCAAGCTCTGGCCAGTGATCCATCCTCAAGACTCAGTAACCCAGAGGATTTTCGGTGGGAAAGGTGTCCAAGTCTGATCTTGCCCCTAGGTATTCCTGCACCATGTAAAACAGACGCTGGCGATGGTTGCTGGAACCGATCATACCTTGGGGCTGCGGACCAAAAAATTGTCTGAACGCATCGGTCAGACGGCCACCTTCTCCACCGCTCCTTCTTTGACTGACCGAAGCCTCAGCAACACGTTGTCCAGAAACAGGAGTTTGTAACCTCCCAGTCTCTGGGAACGCGTTGCACAGACCTTTCTGCAAGGCCTCCCGAAGATGTTTCATCCTCTGCTCCCTCTGCGATGGCAAGATAAGGTCCGCAACCTTACCCTTGTAACGTGGATCAAGGAGGGTTGCCAGCCAGTATTGGTCCTTCTCCTTGATACCACGAATACGAGGATCCTTACGCAGGCTTTGCAGGATCAGGGAGGCCATGCAGCGTAGGTTTGCTGAGGCATTCGGTCCGGAGTCCTCTGGGTCACTAAGGACAACAACGTCCGCAGCCACCTCCTCCCAGCCACGTACAAGTCCATGTGTTCCTTGGGACTGATCCCTTAAAGACTGCTGATGCTGAGTGCCAGGCTCCACCTCCATACTGACACAATCTTCCTCCTCCTCCTCCTCCTCCTCCTCTTCCTCTTCCTGTGTGATCGGCGGGCACGCAGGAACACTGTCTGGATAAAGGGGGCCTTGAGAGCTAAGGAAGTCCTCCTCTTCCTGCCTCTGTTCTGCCTCAAGTGCCCTGTCCATTATTCCACGCAGCGTGTGCTCCAACAGGTGGACAAGGGGGACAGTGTCACTGATGCATGCACTGTCAGTGCTCACCATCCTCGTGGCCTCCTCGAATGGTGACAGGACAGTGCATGCATCCCTGATCATGGCCCACTGGCGTGGGGAAAAAAAACCAAGGTCCCCTGACCCTGTCCTGGTGCCATAGTCGCACAGGTACTCATTGATGGCCCTCTGCTGCGTGTGCAGCCGCTGCAGCATGGCCAACGTCGAGTTCCACCTGGTGGGCATGTCACAGATTAGGCGGTTCTTGGGCAGGTTAAACTCCTTTTGGAGGTCCGTCAGCCGAGCACTGGCATTATATGACCGGCGGAAATGCACAGAGACTTTCCTGGCCTGCCTCAGGACATCCTGTAAGCCCGGGTACCTGCCCAAGAACCGCTGCACCACCAAGTTAAGGACGTGAGCCAAACAGGGCACATGGGTCAGTTGTCCCTGTCGGAGGGCAGAGAGGAGGTTGGTGCCATTGTCGCAAACCACCATTCCTGCCTTAAGTTGGCGTGGCGTCAACCACCTCTGAACCTGCCCCTGCAGAGCTGACAGAACCTCTGCCCCAGTGTGGCTCCTGTCCCCCAAGCACACCAGCTCAAGCACCGCATGGCATCTTTTGGCCTGCGTACTTGCGTAGCCCCTTGAACGCCTACGGAGCACCGCTGGTTCCGAGGAAGAGGCCATGGAGGAAGAAGAAGAGGAGGGGGTGGAGGAGAGAGGTGTGTCACAATCAGCATTTTGGAGGCGTGGTGGCGGAACAACCTCCAACACTACTGCACCTTGTCCTGCATCCTTCCCAGCTGCCAGCAGAGTCACCCAATGCGCCGTGAAACTTAAGTAACGTCCCTGTCCATGCCTGCTGGACCATGAGTCAGCGGTAATATGCACCTTACCGCTGACCGCCCTGTCCAGCGAGGCATGGACATTGCCTTCCACATGCCGGTAGAGAGCCGGAATCGCCTTCCGTGAGAAAAAGTGGCGTTTGGGTACCTGCCACTGAGGAACCGCACATTCCACAAACTCACGGAAGGGGGCAGAGTCTACCAACTGAAAAGGCAGCAGTTGAAGTGCTAGCAATTTTGCCAAGCTAGCATTCAACCGCTGGGCATGTGGATGGCTGGGAGCAAACTTCTTTCGGCGGTGCAGCAGCTGGGGCAGGGAAATTTGCCTGGTACAATCTGACGTCGGTGTACCAAAAGCAGATTGCCCACAAGTACTTGGCTGTGACACACCTAATTCTACACCTTCATTCCTCTCACTGCAGGTCTCAGAGAGGACTGAAGGTCTAGTGGGGTTGGAAATCTCAGCTGATGAGGAGCAAGGAGAGATCGTCTTTGTTCTTTGGTGTGGGTCTTTCAGATACGCTTGCCAACGAACTGCATGGCAGGTCAACATATGTCTGGTCAAGCATGTGGTACCCAAGCGGGAGATGTTTTGGCCACGCGAGATACGCTTGAGACATATGTTGCAAATAGCAGCGGTGCGATCTGATGCACTCGTCTCAAAAAAAAACTTTTTGAATAACGCGCAGAGACTGCAGCGCCCTGCACATGTGGAGCTTTGGGGTGTGATGCAGTCAATGTGCTGCCCTTAGGCTGGCCCCTGGAGGGCATCCTGCCTAGTTGGTGATGTGCCACCTCCTCCTCCTCCTCCTCCTCCTCCTCTCTCCTATCAGGCACCCACGTTGAGTCAGTGACCTCATCATCCCCTCCCTCCTCATCACTGGAGCAAACCTGGCAGTATGCTGCAGCAGGGGGAGCATGACTGCCAGATTGCTGTCCTTCTTGGGCACCCCCTCTGTCCGTGCTCATGTTACTGCCTTCATTGAGCTCAGTATCATCATCAGAGCCTTCCAAACGCTGGGCATCCTCCTGGAGCATGTACCCAACACTGTGGTCAAACAGTTCGAGGGAATCCTCATGAGGACATGGTGGAGCTAGGGAAGGAGTCACTGATGACATTGAGCTGAGGGAAGAGGCCGCTGCTTTGCCAGACAAAGCACCCTGGGCATGGGTGAGAGAGGATGAGGAGGATGAGGACGGCTTGGTCATCCACTCGACCAAGTCTTCCGCATGTTGCGGCTCAACACGGCCAGCTGCCGAAAAAAAGGCCAAGCGTGTCCCATGGCCACGTGCTGATGAGGATGCACCGTCTCCACGACCAGCACTAGACACAGAGCCTGCTTGCCCTCTCTTATTGGCTTGTGACTGTCTGCCTCTCCTTCTTGGCCTTCCAGACATACTAATGGCCTGTAGCTGCACTAAGCTGGGATAGAACACCTGTAATTTTCTTCAGGTAGCTTTATATACTGTAACCAGACAAGCCTGCCTGTCAGTAGGAAGATAACAGGAACGGATCTAGCTGAACACTGTGAGCAGGACGTACTGCACTAAATGTATATAGCAGGAACGGATCTAGCTGAACACTGTGAGCAGGACGCACTGTACTAAATGTAAATAGTCTAGCTGCCTGACCGTGGTACTAATAGGATCAAAAAGAACACCTGTAATTTTCTTAAGGTAGCTTTATATACTGTAACCAGACAAGCCTGCCTGTCAGTAGGAAGATAACAGGAACGGATCTAGCTGAACACTGTGAGCAGGACACACTGTACTAAATGTAAATAGTCTAGCTGCCTGACCGTGGTACTAATAGGATCAAAAAGAACACCTGTAATTTTCTTCAGGTAGCTTTATATACTGTAACCAGACAAGCCTGCCTGTCAGTAGGAAGATAACAGGAACGGATCTAGCTGAACACTGTGAGCAGGACGCACTGTACTAAATGTAAATAGTCTAGCTGCCTGACCGTGGTACTAATAGGATCAAAAAGAACACCTGTAATTTTCTTAAGGTAGCTTTATATACTGTAACCAGACAAGCCTGCCTGTCAGTAGGAAGATAACAGGAACGGATCTAGCTGAACACTGTGAGCAGGACACACTGTACTAAATGTAAATAGTCTAGCTGCCTGACCGTGGTACTAATAGGATCAAAAAGAACACCTGTAATTTTCTTCAGGTAGCTTTATATACTGTAACCAGACAAGCCTGCCTGTCAGTAGGAAGATAACAGGAACGGATCTAGCTGAACACTGTGAGCAGGACGTACTGCACTAAATGTATATAGCAGGAACGGATCTAGCTGAACACTGTGAGCAGGACGCACTGCACTGAATGTAAATAGCAGGAACGGATCTAGCTGAACACTGTGAGCAGGACGCACTGCACTAAATGTAAATACCAGGAACGGATCTAGCTGAACACTGTGAGCAGGACGCACTGAATGTAAATAGCAGGAACGGATCTAGCTGAACACTGTGAGCAGGACGCACTGCACTGAATGTAAATAGCAGGAACGGATCTAGCTGAACACTGTGAGCAGGACGCACTGCACTGAATGTAAATAGCAGGAACGGATCTAGCTGAACACTGTGAGCAGGACGCACTGCACTAAATGTAAATACCAGGAACGGATCTAGCTGAACACTGTGAGCAGGACGCACTGCACTGAATGTAAATAGCAGGAACGGATCTAGCTGAACACTGTGAGCAGGACGCACTGCACTGAATGTAAATAGCAGGAACGGATCTAGCTGAACACTGTGAGCAGGACGCACTGCACTGAATGTAAATAGCAGGAACGGATGTAGCTGAACACTGTGAGCAGGACGCACTGCACTAAATGTAAATACCAGGAACGGATCTAGCTGAACACTGTGAGCAGGACGCACTGCACTGAATGTAAATAGCAGGAACGGATCTAGCTGAACACTGTGAGCAGGACGCACTGCACTGAATGTAAATAGCAGGAACGGATCTAGCTGAACACTGTGAGCAGGACGCACTGCACTGAATGTAAATAGCAGGAACGGATGTAGCTGAACACTGTGAGCAGGACGCACTGCACTAAATGTAAATACCAGGAACGGATCTAGCTGAACACTGTGAGCAGGACGCACTGCACTGAATGTAAATAGCAGGAACGGATCTAGCTGAACACTGTGAGCAGGACGCACTGCACTAAATGTAAATACCAGGAACGGATCTAGCTGAACACTGTGAGCAGGACGCACTGCACTGAATGTAAATAACAGGAACGGATCTAGCTGAACACTGTGAGCAGGACACACTGCACTAAATAGTCTAGATAGAAGATAACAGGAACGGATCTAGCTAAACTGAATACAGTGTATATATATATATGCAACACCTGGGATGCATATATATACACAATACACTGTAAGTGCAGCTAACTGACTGACTGTTCTGCCTAATCTATCTAACTCAAATCAAATGACACTGTCTCTCTCTCTCTCTATCTCTCAGCACACCGGAACACACACTACACAGGGCCGCCGTGCAGGCGGCCTTATATAGTGTGGGGTGTGTACTAAATCCCCTGAGCCATAATTGGCCAAAGCCACCCTGGCTTTGGCCAATTACAGCTCTCTCTACTGACGGCGCTGTGATTGGCCAAGCATGCGGGTCATAGTGCATGCTTGGCCAATCATCAGCCAGCAATGCACTGCGATGCCGCAGTGAATTATGGGCCGTGACGCGCCACACGAATTTGGCGCGAACGGCCCATATCGTTCGCAATTCGACGGACGGTCGAACAGCCGATGTTCGAGTCGAACATGGGTTCGACTCGAACACGAAGCTCATCCCTAATGCCTACTAGGATATGTAGACGACGAGAGTATATCTAAAAACAAGCAAACTTTGCTGAGAATTGTATTATTTTACGCCAAAAAATCTATTACTATTCATTGGAAATCACAATCCCCACCTACGATAGCATTCTGGCTGAACATGGTTAATCAGGCTATACCATTATACAAATTAACATACGCAGCCAGAGGATGCCCAAAAAAATTTCACAAAATATGGGGTCTGTGGACTAGCTCTGAAAACACTATTACACCTACCATATAAAGCTAATAAAGAAACTCCAGTCAATGATACCAAGTTTAATAAAAACTGAATAGACATATGCAGCTGTACAATATGAAAACATGTATGCCAAATGTATACCAGTGTCTTACACTCTGTATTGCAATGAGCAATGTTTGCTCGAAATATGTGTATTTATGTTCGTATGTTTGTTTTGTACCACAAAACCAAATAAAAATTTACCTTTAAAAAAAAATGTCATATTATACATGTTTATGGCTTATGCTTTGTTCCTCCCCTCTTATGCTATGTGACGCCTTTGTTCTGAGTTGATAAAAACTCCAGCGAAGCTACTATTAAACTGAGTAAACTTTGAACCATTTTTGTGTCATTTTCATTGTATGCTCCCAGAGCTCTGTGTAAGGAATTCACTGGTCATTCAGAGAATCCGGGCAGAATTAACCGTTTCAGTTAATGGTGGCAGCTTGGCGGGATACAGTGTTCATCCGAGAGGTAACTAGTGGATTGTGTCTATTTTACTGGCACTTTTCTCCTTGCCCCGGCTCTGACAAAACTGTATGTGCACGCTGTGTTTATAAGGGAAATTCTTGCAGGATCATTGTGCTTTTGGTAAGCACCGTAAATTTGTCTCTGATAGACTGTCTTTGGTAGACTCATATTGTTTGTCTTTGGTCGACTTATATTGATTGTCTTTGGAAGACTTATTTTGTAGAAGTCCTTTTGGGAAGAACTTGTGGACGACCAGTGGTTCCCCACTATTCTTTTGCTTTTTTTCTTTCTATCGCTGCATGCTGAATAATAGATTATGCTTAAATAGAGTATAAGTAATAGAGTATAAGTTTGAATAGAGTATAACTTGTAGAGTATAACTTTGAATAGAATATAATTTGCATGATATTTAATTGATTGGTGTGGCCTTGTACAGGAAGACAACGGCTAATGCCTACGGATTGTTTTTGGTCTACGGTAATTAGGAATGAGAGAAACGAGTAGCAAACTGTACCCCCCGCCCAATCTCAGGGAAACATGCAAAGATTATGTAGCTAGAGTATGTGGAATGGATTATTCTTTAATAAATCCTTTTGTAGATGAACTGGCAGCATGGACAGAGACTAGGCATAGCAGTTCCCCTTTTCCACGGGTGGGTGCCAACGATGAATTCCATATGGACATGGTCAGAGGACTTTGCCTGGGGGACAAAAAGGCTTTCCCATGGTATTTGGGGGACCTTGAGTGGGACATAAAGTACATGAGAGAGGGAGGGGAGAACTGAATAAATGTAGCCCCTTATTGGCGTGATAAAAAATTGAATAAAAAGAATAAGTGAGGCAAAAAAAGTTTGAATACAAAACCTTTCTCGCTGCCTTTTACAGCAGAACAATTGCACTTAGTGGAACCAAAAGTAAAGCGACCCCACATACAACCAGCCGCCCCGTCCTTTTGCCCACTAACCCGTTCCTCACCATACTGCCTGATGCATCCCCTCAGTCACCACCACCTGCCTACACACCACTATATCCCAGCATATCTGTGTGCAAGGCTTCAGGGGATGACTAGTTGATCCAAATAGCAGCCCTGGCCATAGGCAACCCAGTAAATCCCGCTCCTTCGGTGGCAACGGCTCCACCTCCACAAGTACTCCAACAACAGATACTCGTGGTGGTGCAAGTCGAGGAAACTTTAGACTCTGATGAAAGCAAGGTAGGATCAGAAATAATTGTTGAAAGGGAGACATTAGAAAATCTTATGCAAAAAGTAGAAGCTATTTCAGATCAAGTTACTGAATTACAACAAAAACAAACCGACTCTGGTGAAACCTCAGAGGAGGCACCAGAACTAGAACCCAGAGCCGCAAAAGTTACAGCGATGCATAAACTCACAACCATCAAATCTCAAAGGAAATATCAAAAACAGGGACTCCCCATCCATCCTCCAACATTATCCAAAGGAGCCACGTCCCGGGAAGACATTGTTCCTGGTAGTGAGGATGAGGAAGACTTATCCGCGCTAGGCGCATCAGCACCTGGTGTGGATGAGCCAGAGTCGGATGGAGTAAAACTGACCTTACCATTCCTCATTATGGGAGACCAGATGATCCTGAAACCATTAGATTTTGAGGAACTTGCCACTATAATAAAAAGAGCCCCCAAACCTCAAGTTAACCCTCTGGCCTGCATTGCTTTCTTAAAGAGAACATGTAAAGTTAGAAAATACACGCAGGATGATATGAAGCTGGTGATAAATGGTATTATGGGTTATGATCAAGAGAGTAGCTGGGACTGGAGAAATGTTGGAAGCATACACAACATACAGCCTGCTGGCACAGCAGCCAGTGCTTATAAGCTTAACACAGAAGATGGCCATACTGAAATGAGGACACAATTAGAGGCAGAAATGAAGAGAGTTTTTAAGAAACGATCTTCCCTCCCCACGGCCATAGATTGTAAACAAAAGCCGAAGGAAGAAATAGCAGAGTTCTACAAGAGGTTTATGAAAGTGTGGAAGGAAGAAGCAGCTTTAGCCACAGAGGAAACAATGGGATCTTTGTTTATCCAGACCTTAATTTCTAGTTTGAGAAATGAGGCAGGTTTGGTAGTGAAACAATTGATCTCAGGCTGGCCTGGATTAACAGTAAAAGGATTCACTGCTAAAATAATGGAAAGGGGGGGCGCATGCGCGGCGCGAACCGAGGAGGAAGCAAGGACTGAGAGCTCCGTGAGCCGCGGAGACTAACGGCACTTCCCCGGGGCGATTAACACACACAATCTACCTAACTTTCCCCCGCACCCCCGGCGGAACACTCAGCGCATGACGGGCACCAGAAATCGCCGTGGAAAACCGGCCCAAAGATCCCTAACGACATACTTGCTGAGAGAGAAGGAGAGAAGCATGCAGGCCCAAGATGGCGCCCGAAAGACACAGACTCAGGCACATTCTCCTACAGCAGCTCCCTCACCACCACACTCCCAGGGAGACAGTGAGTACTCATTTCATCTTACTAAAGCTGATCTGGATGAGAGCCTGACGCTAATGTATGACAAGATCGCCCAGAAATTTCAATCTGAGCTCCACAAGTCTACCAACACGCTGTCCCTGGAGATTGCGGCCCTGGGTAGCAGAACAGATTTACTTGAGACAAAACACGATGAGCTCTCCTTAGTGTACTCTGACCTAAGGAAGGAACATGAGTCCCTATCTGAAACAGTCCTGCAGCTACAAGCCCACATTGAGGACCTCGACAACAGAAACCGCCGCAACAATCTCAGGGTACGCGGAGTGCCTGAGTCTGTTACAGATCTACTACCCACGATACAAAAGATCTTCCAATCCCTCTTACCAGACTCCCCACTTTCAGCCTTCTCCTGCGATAGGATCCACAGGGCCCTTCGCCCCCCCCCCTCCCCCAGAAAAACCACCAAGAGACATAGTACTCTGTCTTAAGGACTTCCTGATCAAAGAGGAAATACTTAGAGCCTCGCGGAACAGCCCAAGCATTCGTCTGGAAGGTACCCAGATTCAAATCTACCCTGACATCTCCCCTACCACCCTGGATAAGCGCAGAAGGATGAAGGAAGTTACTTCGGTTCTCCAGGCTGCCAGTATTCGCTATCGCTGGGGTTTCTCATTCAAGCTCCAGGTGCCCCACAACGGCACAACATACACCGTAACCTCACCGATAGAGGGAAAGGAATTGCTTGTGAAGATGGGCCTCCTTGATGCGGCTTCCTTGCCCAGACTACCCTCCACTCCACGTCACTCAGCTATTTGGGTGACCCCTCCACCGAGAAGAGACCGCCGCGATCAACGTCGTGACTGACATCGAGGCACACTTTTTTCTTTTTGTCTCTCCTCTTTTTTTTTTTGTTTTTTTTTCTTTCACTTTTTCCCCTACCCCTGTTTTTCTCTTTGTCTCTCTCCCACCAGGGTATCGAGATTGGAACATCTCCCGTCATCCTTAGAGAACATTGGACTCTCCCGGCTCATTACGGACTCCCGGATGCGTCCGCATGATTGTCCCCACACTCCTTATCAATGAGAACTGACTGGCTTCTCGTCTGGTTAGTGATGTCGAAGCTGGTTGATTCCCCTCAGGTAAATTCCTTAGCAGAATTTATGCCTGCACGGACGACACGAACATTACCGCTCAGAGTGTCGGACCTTATGGTCCAAATTGACATTTTTTTTTGGGTCCATGGGATGTTTCTCCCCATGACCCCCCAGAGCTTTGTTTGGCCTTTTTTGGGCCTAGTTTTCAGGCCTCTAGTTTTTCTACTTCACTGTGGTTATGATTTTATGTTTTTACTTTCTTTTTATGTTATTCAAATCTACTGGCTTTACTTTTGTGATGTATGTGCTACCAACTCAGGGTTTCAATACGTGCAGCCTCATGAGACTGTACGTCTAAGCTATGCAATACCTCTGAGGAGACCGGGTTGTTGTATGATGGCTCCCTCTCGGCCTGGACCCCTTACTGACCCTAGCGAATTTACTATAAATAACCATGGGTATTAATATAATTTCCCATAACATTAAAGGTTTTAATACCCCCCAGAAGAGAAGAAAAGCATTTAAAATGTATAAATCTCTTGGGGCGGATATAATTTTGCTCCAGGAGACTCACTTCTCCAGAGATAATCACCCATCACACTTTGACAAATCCTTTAATCAAAGCTATTTCACCACTCACGGGTCCAGGTCCAGAGGGGCGGCCATCTTTATCAAAAATTCTGTGTTGTTTCAGGCTCAAAAGATCTATAAAGATCCCAACAGTCGTTTCGTGATAGCTCAGGGTACCATCCAAAACAAACTTCTGACTATAGCCTCAGTATATGCCCCAAACACCTCACAGGCAACATTTTTCAAGGAATTCTTCCTAACGCTAGATAAGTTCCACTCCCCTCATATGCTAATAGGAGGGGACTTTAATTTGGTTGCCCACTCAGGACTTGATAGAAGCCGAACATGTCCAACGTCCCAGGCCTTTCCCAAATCCCTTCAACACTCCCTAAAATCCTCCCAACTTATAGACATATGGAGAGCCCACAATGTCGGCTCTAGGGAATATACGTTCTACTCCCACCCCCATGACAGTTACTCACGTTTAGATTATATTTTTGGCACCCCCTCTCTGACAGTGAACTCAACTACAGCCAACATTCATGTGTGCCCATGGTCGGATCACCACCTTGTATCCACCCATATCTCATGCTTGGGCCTCCCACATATAGCCAGGTCCTGGCGCCTCAATGACACACTCCTCACAGATCCTGTGATTATGGCTCAGTTGGTGGAACGTCTTAACGAATATTTCAGGCTCAATAATGTAGAGAACATTTCCCCTACCTCTCTGTGGGCAGCCCATAAGGCTGTGATGAGGGGCCATCTAATAGAGATTTCCACGACCCAAAAAAGACAGAAACAACAAGACACCCACAAACTTACCTTAGAACTGGAACAACTTTATCATAGACACACACAGACCCCTACACAGGAATTGCTCCTTCAAATCACAGAAAAAAGAAGAGCTCTAGATGATATACTGTCAGATCAGATAGAAAAGTCTCTTAGATGGTCTAAAGCCCGCTTCCTTCTATACAGTAACTCTGCTTCCACGCTGTTTGCGCGAAAACTTAAACAATCCACCCAACCGACCCATCTCTATAAACTAAAGGATAGCCATGGCAACCTAACCTCTCATCCAAAACATGTTCTGCAGATCTTCTCCACCTTCTACCAAAAACTATTTTCTGGCCCAGACCCCTCACACCCTCCCCCTATGCAATCATGGCTGGATTCCCTCTCGCTCCCCCGACTTTCGAGGGAGCAATTGGACATCCTAAATGCCCCTTGCTCATCGGAGGAGGTGGCCTCTATTATCTCCTCTCTCAAACCCTCTAAAGCCCCAGGCCCGGATGGCTTCTCTCCTGTTTATTACAAAAAGTTCGCTGAATCCCTACTCCCCACACTCACAAATATGTTTAATCAAATACTCAAAGGACAATGTTTCCCTGAAGAAATGCTATTGGCCAACATGTCCCTTATTCCCAAACCGGGCAAAGATCATACCCTACCCCAAAATTTTCGCCCCATTTCGGTTATTAATAACGATCTCAAAATATTTGGGAGGATCTTGGCCGACAGACTGGCCAAAGTTATTACAACCTTGATATCGCCCGATCAAACCGGATTTATCCCATCGAGACAGATTACGGATAATATACGTTTGGCCACTAATATTTTACAGGACGCCCATATGAACTCTAACTCTGTATTGCTTTTAAGTTTAGATATAAACAAAGCATTTGATAGTGTCCTCTGGACATATTTAGATACAGTGTTGGCCAGATTTGGGTTTAGTGGGGCATTTTTACATGGCTTTAAGGCCCTTTACCATAACCCAAAAACCCGAATTAAACTTCCAGGATGCTACTCAGATTATTTCTCTCTGGGCTGTGGCACTAGACAGGGGTGTCCTTTATCCCCGCTTTTGTTCGCATTAGCTATGGAACCCCTGTCTAGATCCATCTCTAATGACCCAAACATCAGGGGCTACAGTAAGGGAGATCAGGAATTTAAACTTAGCCTGTACGCAGATGATGTACTAATGTTCATCTCAGACCCCTTAATCTCCCTCCCTAACCTTATGTCCTCCCTTGACTCTTTCCATAAACTATCAGGCCTGAGCGTTAACCCCTCCAAATGTTCGGCTCTACCAATTCACCTTCCGCAACCCCTATTGACCACCCTTACAGAAAAATTTAAATTCTCATGGAACCATATCTCTCTACAATACCTAGGAGTTAAATTGGCCCCCTCTTTAAAACAGTTATACTCATTAAACTACCCCCCAGCTTTCTCCAATGTCAAATACCTGTTAAATCAATGGTCCTCCTATCACATATCATTCCTAGGGAGAATCCAAGCAGTGAAAATGAATATCCTCCCTAAACTCCTATTTCTCTTCAGATCCCTACCTCTATATGTCTCACGATCAATTCTTCAGAGGGTTCAGATAGACCTGCTCAGATTTATATGGCAGAATAAAAAGCCGCGAGTGGGACGGGCACTGATCTATAGAGCCCAGAGGAGGGGGGGATTGGGATGCCCGGATCTATGGAAATACTTCCTGCCATCTCGGCTTACCCAAATGGCGCAGTGGCATTCCTTCCCGACCCCGGTGCCATGGCTACAATTTGAGCGGATCTCAATAACTCCATATTACCTCCCTGGCCTTCTCTGGTCCCGTTCAGTCTCTCCTAAAGATATTACCCCATTGAACAATATCGTTGGTCAATCACTTTATCTATGGTCCCTTTACCGTAAAAAGTTCAGGTTGAATTCTGACGTCCCCCTCTTGTCCTCTTTTTTGGGAGAACCCTCATTTCCCCCAGCTTTTCCCTCCAACCTACCATATCTTAGATGGATTGCATTGGGCTTGGTGGACCTCGCTTCCCTGCTGCAAAACGCCTCTTTCTGCTCCTACACCCACTTGCAGCAGACCTATGGGATGGGTAGATCCGAGTTCCACCAATACTTGCAAATTCGACACTTCTACTCGACTCTTCTGAGGGGTGGAGTGGAGGTGTCGAAAACCCCTTTTGAACATCTGTGTGGGGAGGCGGCGAGAGATAGGGGGACAATCTCCGTACTTTATCGATACCTCAATGATCACAACTCCCCTCGAAAGTCGTTGGCGATGGTGGCTTGGGAGGCGGAGTTGGCCCAAGAGATCACTGACGGAGATTGGCAAGACATGCTAGATAACATGCACAAATGTACACGTTCTGTGTCAATAAAGGAAACAGTGCTTAAGCTTCACACTAGATGGTACTACACTCCGGAGCGTCTTCATAGGATATATCCCCTGGTCGCTGGCACATGTTTCAGAGGATGCCAGGACAGGGGAACGCTGTTGCATACGTTCTGGAGTTGTAAGGCCTTGGACACTATTTGGCACAAAACTACATCCCTTATCAGACTTCTCTCCGGAATATCACTTACCTTGACATGTCAGATGTGTTTGCTATTTGCGGAGCTTCCAGATGTTCCCCACCCCTTACAAAAATTAATCCACACACTCTTCAGTGCAATTCAATGGGCAATAGCTTTGAACTGGAAACGCCCCCAGGTATCCTGGTCACAGGTGATTTCTCGTATGGAGTCTATCAGATCTATGGAGAGAATACATCATACTCTCCTAGATTCCATGCCTATATTTGACCGAAAATGGAACATCTGGACAGCTCATCTATTGAGCAACAGACTGGAGGACCCCTCAGATGTTTCAGCTGACCCTCTATAAAATGAGGGTTAGCTTTATATGTTAAGAACACACTAAGGGGACACCCCAGGGCCTTCACAACATATTAGATCCTTACAATAATAGGCACATTGTGTCTTACTCCCTGACTGTAAACCTATTTTATTAGAAGTACACATCGATCACAATTGTATGATTTTGGTTTTCTCATTATTTCTTTACTCGTTTGTCTTTTTATTTCCTTTTTATTTTATTATTTTACCACTATTGTTTTATGGGCTCACTTTGTACGCTTGTATGAGCTATGTTCTGCACTGTGTGTGATACTTCATTTATCTGTCAAATGCTTTCATACCATTATGATTCATGTCACTACAGTGCCTGTACACCCAAATGTTATATTTTCCTACAATAAAAACGTTTGAAAACTAAAATAATGGAAAGGAACGCAGCAGGATGTTTTGATCTCAAAGGGGTCACTACAATGCATTATCAAGAGGGATTACAACACTGTAACCCCCTGAATGCTAGACCCCCCCGATTATACAGGTGAATTTAGACAGCGGGGCCGTGGGGGAGAGGTAGAGGCAGAGGCAAAGGAGCACGGGGTAATTTTAACAACCGCTCTGGGCCCCAAAGACGTACCCATTGTTTCAATTGTGGACAGGAGGGGCATTGGAGGAGTCAATGTCCTCATCCCTGCTCTCCTATTTATGGGGAACAACCACCCCTGGTACAAACTGCCCTCCCTAAGGGGCTCCTACCATACAATCCACACCACAGGTCAGATATTCCTTAGCCTGGAACCAACAACAACATTATCAAGCATAGGGAGGCCCAGAAGGTGGTTTCCCAGCATTTCCACTTCTTCTCACCGACAATTACAACCAATCTCTTTGGAGGTTAATGGTAGGATCCTCCCATATATCCTCGATACATGGGCAACAAAATCGACCATATTCGAAGAGATGTATAGAGGTGAGAGAATGGATGCTGAGCCTTCAATGGGAATTAATAGGATACCAACTAAAACCTAAAAACACCTCCACTCCCAATTACTGATTCTGTCACAGGTACAGTGCTCTTACATCACTCATTCAGAATAATACCCTCATGCCCAGTAAATCTTTTGGGAAGAGATTTAATAGGAGTTCTGGAAATTTAAAGTTTCCTCACTCAAAGAGTGGGCGTAGCTATAGAGTCACCACTGTTTTTCCAAGCTGAAGTTCCTTCCCCATTTCCACAGGACCATCCCCTCTGGGCTAAGGACAGCCTTGATGTGGGATATATTCATTGCACCCCCTCCAAGCCCTGTTAAAGCAAGGAGCGTCCCCAGTTTACCATAAAAAATACCATCTCTCCAAAGAAAAAGAGGAAGGAATTAAACCCATTATAGAATGATTTCTAGAACAAGGAATTTTGAGACCCATCATATCGCCCAAGTCACCCCTATAAATCCAGTTAAAAAGAGTGACGGATCATACAGATTTGTGCAAGACCTTAGAGCCATTAATAACCTTGTAGTTCCGATTGCCCCTATTGTACCTGATGTGCCATCCCTCATCATCTCCATACCTGCTTCGACAGTATGTTTTTAAGTTATTGATTTAAGCAACGCCTTTTTCTCCATCTCAGTTGACAAAGAGACACAACTACTACTAGCTAGCCTGGAATCGTCTTCCACAAGGATATATAGACTCACCTGCAGTCTATTCAAAAGCTCTCCAGGCCACCTTACAGTCTTGGGCACCCAGCCATGGCTCCATCCTGCTTCAGTACGTCGATGACCTACTGTTGTGTAGTCCCTGCCAGGAAGCCTGTCACAAAGATTCTGTTTTGCTGTTAGAACATCCAGCTCAGGCAGGTCACAAAGCGTCTAAGAAAAAGTTACAATGGTGTCAGGATACAGTTCAATATCTTGGTTTCACTTTGTCTCATGGTGAATTGAGAAGCAGTCACAAAAGAGCTGCGGCTCTTGTGGGCCTGCCCCGCCCACATACCAAGAAGGAAATTCTAAACTTCTTAGGTATGATTGGTTACTGCCACCAATGGATACCTGATTGCTCCTACTGTGACAATGTGTTGAGACAGGCTGCCTTGCCCGACAGCCCTGACCTTGTAAAATGGAATGATGAAATGGTTAATGCATTTGTGTATCTTAAAACTGCTATGGTAACGGCTCCTGGTTTACCTGAATATTGTAAAGTGTTTCATTTGTTTGCAAGTGACAACTGTAAAACCATAGCTGGGGTCCTTGCACAAGAGCATGGAGGAAACCTGAGGCCTGTAGCTTTTTTCTAGAGTAGTGCCAGTTCCGGTACAAGGCATGCCGGCGTGTCTGAGGACCTTGGCCTCATGTGCCATGGCTGTGGAGATGGCCACATCATTTACACTGGGTCACCCTACAGAACTGCACACCACACATTAGGTTGCATATTTACTGAATAACCTTAATACCCAACACATGTCTGCACAATGACTAAGCGGGTATGAGATCATCCTCATGAGCAATCCCTCCCTACAAATCAAATACGGTGCCCCAACATATGAATTAGTCCCCCCTCTTGACTCTATAGACATTGTACATCAGGACACCTCACCTCGAGCTGACCTACTTGCAAGTAGGAATGAGCTTCGAGTTTGAGTCAAACTCATGTTCGACTCGAACATTGGCTGTTCGCAAGTTCGCTGAACATCGAACAATTTGGGGTGTTCGCTGCAAATTCGAATGCCGCGGAACACCCTTTAAAAGTCTATGGGAGAAATCAAAAGTGCTAATTTTAAAGGCTTATATGCAAGTTATTGTCATAAAAAGTGTTTGGGGACCCGGGTCCTGCCCCAGGAGACATGGATCAATGCAAAAAAAAGTTTTAAAAACGGCAGTTTTTTCAGGAGCAGTGATTTTATTAATGCTTAAAGTCAAACAATAAAAGTGTAATATCCCTTTAAATTTCGTAGCTGGGGGGTGTCTATAGTATGCCTGTAAAGGGGCGCATGTTTCCCATGTTTAGAACAGTCTGACAGCAAAATGACATTTCGAAGGAAAAAAAACATTTAAAACTACTCGCAGCTAGGGATGAGCCGAACACCCCCCTGTTCGGTTCGCATCAGAACATGCGAACAGGAAAAAAATTTGTTCAAACACGCCAACACCGTTAAAGTCTATGGGACACGAACATGAATAATCAAAAGTGCTAATTTTAAAGGCTTATATGAAAGTTATTGTCATTAAAAGTGTTTGGGGACCTGGGTCCTGCCCCAGGGGACATGAATCAATGCAAAAAAAAGTTTTAAAAACGGCCGTTTTTTCAGGAGCAGTGATTTTAATAATGCTTAAAATCAAACAATAAAAGTGTAATATCCCTTTAAATTTCGTACCTGGGGGGTGTCTATAGTATGCCTGTAAAGGGGCGCATGTTTCCCGTGTTTAGAACAGTCTGACAGCAAAATGACATTTTGAAGGAAAAAACACATTTAAAACTACCCGCGGCTATTGCATTGCCGACAATACACATAGAAGTTCATTGATAAAAACGGCATGGGAATTCCCCACAGGGCAACACCGAACCAAAATTTAAAAAAAAAAATGATGTGGGAGTCCCCCTAAATTCCATACAAGGCCCTTCAGGTCTGGTATGGATATTAAGGGGAACCCCAGCCAAAATTTTTTAAAAAAATGACGTGGGGTTCCCCCTAAATTCCATACCAGACCCTTCAGGTCTGGTATGGATTTTAAGGGGAACCCCGCGCCAAAAAAAAAAAAAAAAATACTAGACCCTTATCCGAGCACGCAACCTGGCAGGCCGCAGGAAAAGAGGGGGGGACGAGAGTGCGCCCCCCCCTCCTGAACCGTACCAGGCCACATGCCCTCAACATTGGGAGGGTGCTTTGGGGTAGCCCCCCAAATCACCTTGTCCCCATGTTGATGAAGACAAGGGCCTCATCCCCACAACCCTGGCCGGTGGTTGTGGGGGTCTGCGGGCGGGGGGCTTATCGGAATCTGGAAGCCCCCTTTAACAAGGGGACCCCCAGATCCCGGCCCCCCCTGTGTGAAATGGTAAGGGGGTACTTACCCCTACCATTTCACTAAAAAACTGTCAAAAATGTTAAAAATGACAAGAGACAGTTTTTGACAATTCCTTTATTTAAATGCTTCTTCTTTCTTCCTTCATCTTCTTCTGGTTCTTCTGGCTCTTTTGGTTCTTCCTCCGGCGTTCTCGTCCAGCATCTCCTCCGCGGCGTCTTCTATCTTCTTCTCCTCGGGCCACTCCGCACCCATGGTATGGGGGGGAGGCTCCCGCTCTTCTCTTCTCCGGGCCGCTCCGCAGCCATGCTGGCATGGTGGGAGGCTCCCGCTGTGTGACGGCGTCTCTTCGTCTGACGGTTCTTAAATAACGGGGGGCGGGGCCACCCGGTGACCCCGCCCCCCTCTGACGCACGGGACATGACGGGACTTCCCTGTGGCATTCCCCGTGACGTCACAGGGAAGTCCCGTCAAGTCACCGTGCGTCAGAGGGGGGCGGGGTCACCGGATGGCCCCGCCCCCCGTTATTTAAGAACCGTCAGACGAAGAGACGCCGTCACACAGCGGGAGCCTCCCTCCATGGCAGCATGGCTGCGGAGCGGCCCGGAGAAGAAATGAAGAAGAGAAGAAGAGAAGAAGGAAGAAGAGATGAAGAAGAAGATGAAGAGAAGAGCGGGAGCCTCCCCCCCATGCCATGGGTGCGGAGCGGCCCGAGGAGAAGAAGATAGAAGACGCCGCGGAGGAGATACTGGACGAGAACGCCGGAGGAAGAACCAGAAGAGCCAGAAGAACCAGAAGAAGATGAAGGAAGAAAGAAGAAGCATTTAAATAAAGGAATTGTCAAAAACTGTCTCTTGTCATTTTTAACATTTTTGACAGTTTTTTAGTGAAATGGTAGGGGTAAGTACCCCCTTACCATTTCACACAGGGGGGGGGGCCGGGATCTGGGGGTCCCCTTGTTAAAGGGGGCTTCCAGATTCCGATAAGCCCCCCGCCCGCAGACCCCCACAACCACCGGCCAGGGTTGTGGGGATGAGGCCCTTGTCTTCATCAACATGGGGACAAGGTGTTTTGGGGGGCTACCCCAAAGCACCCTCCCAATGTTGAGGGCATGTGGCCTGGTACGGTTCAGGAGGGGGGGGCCGCACTCTCGTCCCCCCCTCTTTTCCTGCGGCCTGCCAGGTTGCGTGCTCGGATAAGGGTCTGGTATGGATTTTTGGGGGGACCCCACGCCGTTTTTTTTTTTTTTTTTGGCGCGGGGTTCCCCTTAAAATCCATACCAGACCTGAAGGGTCTGGTATGGAATTTAGGGGGAACCCCACGTCATTTTTTTTTTAAAATTTTGGCTGGGGTTCCCCTTAATATCCATACCAGACCTGAAGGGCCTTGTATGGAATTTAGGGGGACCCCCACATCATTTTTTTTTTTTTATTTTGGTTCGGGGTTGCCCTGAGGGGAATTCCCATGCCGTTTTTATCAATGAACTTCTATGTGTATTGTCGGCAATGCAATAGCCGCGGGTAGTTTTAAATGTGTTTTTTTCTTCAAAATGTCATTTTGCTGTCAGACTGTTCTAAACACGGGAAACATGCACCCCTTACAGGCATACTATAGACACCCCCCAGGTACGAAATTTAAAGGGATATTACACTTTTATTGTTTGACTTTAAGCATTATTAAAATCACTGCTCCTGAAAAAACGTCCGTTTTTAAAACTTTTTTTTGCATTGATGCATGTCCCCTGGGGCAGGACCCGGGTCCCCAAACACTTTTTATGACAATAACTTGCATATAAGCCTTTAAAATTTGCACTTTTGATTTCTCCCATAGACTTTTAAAGGGTGTTCCGCGGCATTCGAATTTGCCGCGAACACCCCAAATTGTTCGCTGTTCGGCGAACTTGCGAACAGCCAATGTTCGAGTAGAACATGAGTTCGACTCGAACTCAAAGCTCATCCCTACTCGCAGCTATTGCATTGCCGGTCCGACAATACACATAGAAGTTCATTGATAAAAACGGCATGGGAATTCCCCACAGGGGAACCCCGAACCGAAATGTAAAAAAAAAATGACGTGGGGGTACCCCTAAATTCCATACCAGGCCCTTCAGGTCTGGTATGGATATTAAGGGGAACCCCGGCCAAAATTTAAAAAACAAATGATGTGGGGGTCCCCCTAAATTCCATACCAGACCCTTCAGGTCTGGTATGGATTTTAAGGGGAACCCTGCGCCAAAAAAAAAAAAAAAACGGTGTGGGGTCCCCCCAAAAATCCATACCAGACCCTTATCCAAGCACGCAACCTGGCAGGCCGCAGGAAAAGAGAGGGGACGAGATTGCGCCCCCCCCCTCCTGAACCATACCAGGCCACATGCCCTCAACATTGGGAGGGTGCTTTGGGGTAGCCCCCCAAAACACCTTGCCCCCATGTTGATGAGGACAAGGGCCTCATCCCCACAACCCTGGCCGGTGGTTGTGGGGGTCTGCGGGTGGGGGGCTTATCGGAATCTGGAAGCCCCCTTTAACAAGGGGACCCCCAGATCATGGCCCTCCCCCTGTGTGAAATGGTAAGGGGGTACTTACCCCTACCATTTCACTAAAAAACTGTCAAAAATGTTAAAAATGACAAGAGACAGTTTTTGACAATTCCTTTATTTAAATGCTGCTTCTTTCTTCTATCTTCCTTCATCTTCTTCTTCTTCTGGTTCTTCTGGTTCTTCCTTCGGCGTTCTCGTCCAGCATCTCCTCCGCAGCATCTTCTATCTTCTTCTCCTCGGGCCGCTCCGCACCCATGGCATGGGGGGAGGCTCCCGCTCTTCTCTTCATCTTCTTCTTCATCTTCTTCTCTTCTTCTTTTCTTCTCTTCTTCTCTTCTTCTCTTCTTCATTTTCTTCTCCGGGACGCTCCGCATCTATGCTGGCATGGAGGGAGGCTCCCGCTGTGTGACGGCGTCTCCTCGTCTGACGGTTCTTAAATAACGGGGGGCGGGGCCACCCGGTGACCCCGCCCCCCTCAGACGCACGGGACATGACGGGACTTCCCTGTGGCATTCCCTGTGACGTCACAGGGAAGTCCCATCAAGTCACCGTGCGTCAGAGGGGGCGGGGTCACCGGGTGGCCCCGCCCCCCATTATTTAAGAACCGTCAGACGAGGAGACGCCGCCACACAGCGGGAGCCTCCCTCCATGCCAGCATGGATGCGGAGCGGCCCGGAGAAGAAAATGAAGAAGAGAAGAAGAGAAGAAGAGAAGAAAAGAAGAAGAGAAGAAGATGAAGAAGAAGATGAAGAGAAGAGCGGGAGCCTCCCCCCATGCCATGGGTGTGGAGCGGCCCGAGGAGAAGAAGATAGAAGACGCTGCGGAGGAGATGCTGGACGAGAACGCCGAAGGAAGAACCAGAAGAGCCAGAAGAACCAGAAGAAGAAGATGAGGGAAGATAGAAGAAAGAAGAAGCATTTAAATAAAGGAATTGTCAAAAACTCTTTTTGTCTCTTGTCATTTTTAACATTTTTGACAATTTTTTTGTGAAATGGTAGGGGTACAAGTACCCCCTTACCATTTCACACAGGGGGGAGGGCCGGGATCTGGGGGTCCCCTTGTTAAAGGGGGCTTCCAGATTCCGATAAGCCCCCCACCCGCAGACCCCCACAACCACCGGCCAGGGTTGTGGGGATGAGGCCCTTGTCCTCATCAACATGGGGACAAGGTGTTTTGGGGGGCTACCCCAAAGCACCCTCCCAATGTTGAGAGCATGTGGCCTGGTACGGTTCAGGAGGGGGGGGGCGCACTCTCGTCCCCCCTCTTTTCCTGCGGCCTGCCAGGTTGCGTGCTCGGATAAGGGTCTGGTATGGAATTTAGGGGGACCCCCACGTCATTTTTTTTTTAATTTTGGCCGGGGTTCCCCTTAATATCCATACCAGGGCAAAAAAACAGGTAATAAAAGAACCAAAACACTCTGTAATCAAATATAATTATAACAGACTGTAGGCATAATTTAACCACGTCTGTGTAGGTTTAACGACAGTTGCTGGCACCAACCAATGATGGGTGTGTTCCTCTGAATTCATGCAGCATATAGCAAGAAAACAAGAGGGAATGTGAATTCATAAATGAGGAACATGCAATAGTCAAGTTAAATAATTAAATACTGTTTAATGAAAAAACTCACTATAAACACCAATCCAAAAATATCCTGTAAACACAGGTACCATCACCAGTTTAAAAAGGACAAAACAGTCATGTTCAGACACAGATGGCCACCTATCACATCCAGCCACTCACATTAGACATATAAAATCATTCAGAATGTATGGACATGAATGATTTCAAAGTAAATTGGGTACACTACATTGCTGGAAGTCCTTATAGTATGAGAGGAGGACAGCAAGTAATAACCAGTGGGGACTGATTAAGTAGTGGGTGGTGTGATAACAGTCCTGATCAACACAGTGTAGTGATCTGGGGAGCAGGAAAACCAGAGAGGGGGGAGAGTAGAAGGGCCGTGATGGAGAGGCCCTGGACGGAGGGATGCAAGGATGACTCAGCAGCGGCCTCGGGGCATAGATGTATGCAGACTTGTGAGATGGAAGTCTCTCTAGGCCGGGAATGGCTCACGAGACTGGAGACCGGGGGGTAGGGATGGAAGATGCAGGCGACTGAAGTTGCAGGAACCGGGCTGAGCTGTATGGCTGACTTTGTGAACCGGATACCAAGTAATGGACACTGGGTGTTACTGAGAATAACTGTCCCAAACCAGGGATACAAAAAAGTAAGATCTCACCCAGTATTGACTGCCGTCCACGTCAGGAGAAGAGGTTAAAGCTGTCACCGTCTCCCGCTTGTAAAGTGCCTTGTTGCAAGTGGTTCAATCCTGCGAGAGATCATCCTTAGTGTACCTCCATCGCTGGTAACGAAGGGACAGTAGGAGGGGGTAAGACCTGAAGGGCCTGGTATGGAATTTAGGGGGACCCCCACATCATTTTTTTTTAAATTTTGGCTCGGGGTTCCCCTGTGGGGAATTCCCATGCCGTTTTTATCAATGAACTTCTATGTGTATTGTCGGACCGGCAATGCAATAGCCGCGAGTAGTTTTAAATGGGTTTTTTCCTTCGAAATGTCATTTTGCTGTCAGACTGTTCTAAGCACGGGAAACATGCGCCCCTTTACAGGCATACTATAAACACCCCCCAGCTACGAAATTTAAAGGGATATTACACTTTTATTGTTTGACTTTAAGCATTATTAAAATCACTGCTCCTGAAAAAACTGCCGTTTTTAAAACTTTTTTTGCATTGATCCATGTCCCCGGGGGCAGGACCCAGGTCCCCAAACACTTTTTATGACAATAACTTGCATATAAGCCTTTAAAATTAGCACTTTTGATTATTCATGTCTGTGTCCCATAGACTTTAACGGTGTTCGCGTGTTCGAACAAACTTTTTTCCTGTTCGCATGTTCTGGTGCGAACCGAACAGGGGGGTGTTCGGCTCATCCCTACTTGCAAGCCCCATTGAGGGAGCACACACTGTGTTTGTGGATGGATCTTGCTTTCAACCCCATGATCACACCTACTATGATATGCCGTGGTAAAATTGCCTGACAGTGATAGAGGCACAACCCATCCCTTACCAATCAGCTCAAGCAGCAGAGCTTATTGCTCTTACAAGAGCATGTCAGCTTTTTAAGGGACAAGAAGTAAACATTTACACAGACTCCAAGTACACTTTCAGAGTCACACACAACTTCGGAATAATATGGCAGAGGCATGGTTACATGACTGCAGATGGGAAATCCATTTCTTACTCTTCTCTGGTCACCAATCTTCTTGAAGCCATCTCCTTACCCAGCAGAATAGCGATCATTCATTGCAAAGCACATACACACCATTCTGATGATGTCTCCAGAGGAAATGCACTGGCAGATGCCACTGCCAAACAAGATGCTCTCACAGTCCCAGCCTCTGTCAAAATGCCCCCCCTTATGCCCCAATTTTATCCTGGGAACAAGTTTTACAGGACCTACAGGCCATGGCTTCATCAGAAGACCTGACCTATTGGCATAAGGAGGGTCTGACACTGAGTCCTGAAACTGGACTCATTGCCAAAGAGGGGAGGCCAGGTATACCAAAAGCCAGTGCACTTTTATTCATTTCACAATACCACGGCCTAGGACATAGAGGATGGAAGGCCACAGCTGACATGTTAACACAAGATTTCCACATCCTACACCTCTGGTCATTATGTAATGCCGCGTACACACGAGCGGACTTTACGGCGGACTTTGCCCGGCGGACTGGATTTCGTCGGACAATTCGATGTGTGTGGGCTCCAGCGGACTTTGTTTTCTCAAAAGTTGGACGGACTTAGATTTGAAACTTGTTTAAAATTTATCCGTTGAAATCGAGTCCGGTCGAAAAGTCCGCCGTCTGTATGCTAGTTCGACGGACAAAAAGCCACGCTAGGGCAGCTATTGGCTACTGGCTATGAACTTCCTTGTTTTAGTCCGGTCGTACGTCATCACGTACGAATTCGACGGACTTTGGTGGATTGTGTGTAGGCAAGTCCGTTCATTCAGAAAGTCCGTCGGAAAGTACGTCGAAAAGTCCGCCGGGCAAAGTCCGCCGTAAAGTCCGCTCGTGTGTACGCGGCATAAGTCTTTTGAGTCCAGATGCATTGAATGTCTTTTGAGTCCAGATGCATTTGAATGTATCAGAAACAATCCAAACAAGCCCAAACATGAACACCAACTGTATCCTACCTCACCTTTTACACACCTACAAATTGATTTTACCCACATGCCAAAGTTGGGAAGGAGACAGGAATATTTGCTCGTCTCCGTAGACATGTTTTCCGGGTGGGTGGAAGCTTTCATCTGTACTATGGAGGATGCATGGACAGTTATAAAAATCCTGACACAGGAAATAATACCTAGGTGGGGATGCCCATTGCAAATTAACTAACATAATGGCCCAGCTTTTGTTTCCAAGGTATGTCAGGAGTTAGTCAGAACCCTGCAAATAGAGTGGAAATTCCACATTCCCTATCACCCACAAAGCTCAGGTATAGTGGAAAGAATGAACAGGACAATCAAGGACAAGTTTAGGAAAGCTCTGGGTGGTACATTTGCCAAATGGAAAACTGTGCTCCTTGCAGTTTTAGCTGAGATTAGAATGACTCCTTCCAAGATTAATCATTTGTCACCTTTTGAAATTCTCATGGGTCGACCATTTCCCACCCCCTGGGCCAAGAAACCTCTGATAATAGAACAGGGTGACCTGGGCATGATACAAGCAGAATATTGCAGAAATTTGATATGGAATTGAATGGCATCTACGGTAAAGTGTCCTCTTTCCTCCTGTTATCCTCACAGGAACCAACACATGAATTCCAGCCTGGTGACGCAGTGTTGATTCATCAGCTGAACCGGACCAAGAAGAAAGACTATCCCTTCGGCCCACCCACTACTATCATTGCAGTGACCAGAACCGATGTCCTTACAGAACAGTCTGGAGTGTGGATCCATGCAGAGAAGTTAAAGAAAGAACCACAAAGGACCCAGAAGCAAGACACAGATAGAGGAGGTGAAACAGATGATATAAATCCTCAAAGAGCGAGTGAAACAGGTGACGGAGACTCTGAAAAAGATGACCTCACTACTTTCTCCACAGACTTCTGGAAAGATCTTGTGCCTGCTCTTTATGCTGACTGTCATGCCTTCTTTAATAAGGCTTGTGATTTTCCTATTGACTTTTTGATTTAATTAGATTGCTCTATGCTGCCATCTAGTGACCATTTTGCATAACTGCGCTATATCTATTTCATGTAGTCATTTAGTATAGCTGGTTAGTTTTGGTACATGAAAGCCTCCGTACTTTCAATCCCATCAGGCCTTGCATCAGCTTCCTCCACCATTTTCATCTTTTCTTACCATGGAAGCATACACATCTGCTGCTAAGCTCTACGTTAGCCATCCGGATCCATCTTCGGTATGTTTACTAATTGTATCTTCAGCTAAATAGATAGATAGATAGGATGGCACTAATTGTATGATCTTTGTTAATTGCATTTTGTCTGTATCTGTTACAGTTTTACTCTATCTTGTATCAATAAAAGTTCAAAAGGATTCTGCGCCTACTGGAATGCATTGGTATGAGAGGAGTTAGCAGTGTGGCCGAATACACCTCAGTCACGTGTAGTGAGGGGCATAACAGTAAAACGAAGGCTTCTAAGCACGGCTGGCATACAGAACAGCAGTAAAACGAAGGCTTCTAAGCACGGCTGGCATACAGAACAGCAGCAAACCAAAGGCTTCTAAGCACGGCTGGCATACAGAACAGCAGTAAAACAAAGGCTTCTAAGCACAGCTATCATACAGAACGCCAGTAATACAGCAGTGTTATCAGCTTCCATATAGCCGGACACCATGTCACAGACAAAGTCAGAGCACTTCACAACAAGGTCAGAAGTTTACTCCATGAGCACAAGGAGGTCAGTGAAAAGCGAAACAATTGCCATTGCCCGTGCAAAGGCGGAATCTGCAAAAGTAAAAGCTGACTTTGAGGCAAAGGAGGCCAAAATAAAAGCTGCATTCGCTGAAAAAGAAATAAAAGCTGCGGCCGAGATGCAACTTAAATTAGAAAAGTTACGTATGGAAACTGCATTGGAGGAACTAGCTGCAGAGAAGGAGTCAGCAGCTGCTGCGGCTGAGGCAGACATCTTAGAAGAACCTGCAAAGCCCACCAGTGAGCGGCTCAGCAACGTACTTGAAAGAAAATCCGTTCCTGACGACGGTACAGAGTGTACCTCAGAATATGTGCGGCGACACGCCGAACCAGACAACTGCCCACTTACAGCACCGAGAGCGGAATCAACCCCTGCCGTTCACAGGCCTTACGTCAAGCAAGAAAGTAAACCCGCACTCAGTCAGTTTTCAGCACATTCTGCAGCCAGAACATTACGTCACAGTTGACCAAATCGAAAATGAAGAACGACGGGTTAAAAGACACAACGACTGTATCTCTGATGACCGCAAATACCCACAAAGTTCCTGGCACAACAGAGCGCCCCCTGGCTACTCACACAACGATCAAGGTATGTCAGATTTCTTCAAGTTCTTAGCACGACGTGAACTGTTAGCAAAGGGACTTGCAAAGTTTAACGATCGCCCTGAAAGTTACAGAGCATGGCGTTCGTCCTTCAGAAATGCAACTAGAGACCTTGAGCTTAAAGCAAGTGAAGAAGCCGATCTCTTAGTCAATTGGCTGGGGAATGAGTCGTCAGAGCATGCAAGGGGAATCAGAGACATTAACATTAATTACCCAAGCAGAGGGCTGAGCATGATATGGGAAAGAGTTGATGAATGTTACGGTTCCCCAGAAGTTATAGAAAACTCTTTTTAAAAAAATAGATGACTTTCCCAGGATTCCTAACAAAGGCTACCAGAAGCTGAGAGAATTGAGTGACCTAGTGACAGAACTCCAAATAGCCAAAGCAGAAGGAGACTTGCCAGGCCTTGCCTTTCTGGACACAGCCCGTGGCGTTAACTCTATAGTGCAAAAGCTACCTTACAGCCTTCAAGAAACCTGGATTTCACGAGGCTCCAAATACAAGCAAAAGCACAACGTCCCCTTCCCACCATTCTCTTATTTTGTGGACTTTATTCGCTATCAAGCAAAGGTTAAAAATGATCCTAGTTTTGACATCTCATCATCTGACTCTGCTCACCCTAGGTCAAGTAAGCCTGCTCTAACCCGCAACTTCAAAGACGCACCTGTTGCAGTACGCAAAACAAGTGTATCTCCAACACAGGATCCAAGCAGAGAGTGTCCTCTTCACAAGAAGCCTCATTCGTTGTCAAAGTGCAGAGGTTTTAGAGAAAAGACTCTCCAAGATCGCAGAACCTTCCTCAAGGAAAACAGACTTTGTTACAGGTGCTGCGCATCAACTTCTCACCTTGGGAAAGACTGTAAGGTGAGCATCAACTGCTCTGAGTGCAACAGCTCAGAGCACAACACAGCTCTACATCCAGGGCCAGCGCCATGGACTCTTACCCCCTCACCCACAGTGGAAGAGCACGGCGGGGAGCAACAAGACACAGTACCTCCTGTAGTTACACCCCGGTGCACCCAAGTCTGTGGAGAAGGTCTGTCTAACAAATCCTGCTCTAAGATTTGTCTTGTCACAGTTTACCCCACGGGTCACAGAGAAAAAGCAGTGAAGCTATACGTGATCCTGGACGATCAAAGCAACAGATCACTCGCCAGCTCAGCCCTCTTTGACACTTTCAAAATCAAGGATGCCAGCTCTTCATACTTACTTAAGACTTGTACAGGGGTAAGTGAACAAACTGGGAGAAGAGCCATTGGTTACCAAATCGAATCCTTTGATGGTCAGACAACCCTGCCTCTGCCAACTCTAATCGAGTGCAATCAGTTCCCAACGGATAGAGAGGAGATCCCTACACCAGAGGTGGCACTTTATCACGGACATCTGAAGGGCATAGCACATCTCATCCCTGAACTGGATCCCCAGGCCGAGATAGCGCTTCTCCTTGGGAGGGACATCATCAGAGTTCACAAGGTGAGAAAACAAATCAATGGTCCTCACAACTCCCCTTATGCCCAGAAACTAGATCTGGGATGGGTCATCATAGGCAACGTATGCCTAGGGAGTGTTCACAAACCAACCAGCGTGAACTCTTTCTTTACAAAGACACTAGAAGGCGGGCGTCCATCCCTATTTCAGCCTTGCACCAACAGATTCCTTGCAAGAGAGAAGCCTGCCAGTGTAATTCATTCCAGCCCTTACACCGCTAATCTTCTTTGTCATGAGGACAGAGATCATTTAGGGTGCTCAGTTTTCCAAAGGACTAAAGAAGATCACAAAATTGGCCCATCTATTGAAGATCATATCTTCTTGGAGATAATGAGACAGGGATTCTACAAAACCAACGAAAACAGCTGGGTGGCACCCCTGCCTTTCAAAGCGCATAGACCACGTCTTGCTAACAACAGAGAACAAGCTTTGAAACACTTTTGTTCCCTCAGATCCAATTTTCCAAAAACAGAAATGAAAGGGCATTTCTTCTCATTCATGAGTAAGATGTTTGAGGATGACCATGCTGAGATAGCCCCACCTCTAAAAGACAATGAAGAGTGCTGGTACCTACCAATCTTCGGTGTCTACCATCCCAAGAAGCCAGGTAAAATCCGGGTAGCGTTTGACTCCAGCTCACGGCATCAAAGGGTCTCATTAAATGATGTCCTCCTAAAGGGACCAGATCTCAACAACACACTTCTTGGTGTTCTCATCAGATTCCGCAAAGAAGCAGTTGCCATAGTTGCAGACATTCAGCAAATGTTCCACAGCTTCCAAGTCAAGGAAGAACACAGGAACTTCTTGAGATTGCTATGGTTCAAAGACAATGACCCTACTAAAAACATTACAGAATACCGAATGAAAGTGCACGTTTTTGGTAACAGTCCATCTCCTGCTGTTGCCATCTATGGACTTAAGCTATCTGCCCAAGAAGGTGAGAAAGACGTTACACAGTTTATTGAAAGAGACTTTTATGTAGATGATGGTCTGAAATCACTTTCTTCACCTGAAGCTGCAATAAGTCTATTCAAGAGGACTCAAAGCACGCTTGCCTCTTCAAATCTCAGACTGCATAAGATAGCATCAAACAGCAAGGTCATCATGGAGGCCTTCCCTTCCCAACATTATGCCAGTGACTTCAAAGATCTGGACTTAGCTACAGACTCTCTTCCTATGCAACGCAGCCTAGGACTCAACTGGGACCTCAAGTCTGACACCCTTACCTTTCAGGTTGACCAAGAGACAAAGCCCTTCACACGGCGAGGTGTCTTATCCACCATCAACAGCCTGTATGATCCACTCGGGTTTGCAGCACCAATTACCATCCAAGGTAAGATTCTGCTTAGAGAGCTTACTGCAGACACATGTGATTGGGATTCTCCACTACCTCCTGAGAAAGAGACATTATGGGTAACATGGAGAGACTCTTTAAAGACTTTATCAAACCTACACGTACATAGACCATACACCCACTTTCCTCCCACAAGGGTTCAGTCTACAAAGTTATGTGTATTCTGCGATGCTTCAGTTAAAGCAATAGGAGCAGTAACCTACCTCAAGTCAGTAGACATCGAGGGCCAAGTTCATATTGGGTTTGTTATGGGCAAAGCCAAGCTAGCACCATGTCCTGAAACCACCATTCCAAGATTGGAACTGTGTGCTGCTGTACTAGCAGTAGAACTAGCAGAACTTATTACATCTGAGATGGATCTAGAACTCGAGGACACAGAGTTTTACACAGACAGCAAGGTAGTGTTGGGTTACATTTACAACGAAAGTAGGAGATTCTATGTCTATGTACACAACAGAGTCCTAAGAATCAGGAAGTCGACACAGCCCACCCAGTGGCATTATGTCTCAACTGATCATAACCCAGCAGATCATGCTACAAGGTCTGTACCAGCATCCCGTCTCAAAGACACTACATGGCTCACAAGACCACCCTTCCTGTACAAGTCAGTGCCTACCACTCCAGTAAGGGAGACATATGTACTGCTAGAACCTGAATCTGACTCAGATATCCGTCCTCAGGTTTCCACACTACATACAACAATTTCTAACCAACTGTTGGGATCCAAGAGCTTCCTCAAATTCTCCACTTGGAAGTCCTTACAAAGAGCTACTGCTTCAAAACCCACACATGAGACTCTGACAACCTTCATGGCTGAAGTATCAGCTGTAATGAATGCCAGACCTTTGACATCTATACCTAATGATCCTGATGATCCTTTCTTGCTTACACCTTCCACTTTGCTCACTCAGAAAGTTGAGGTGATCACAGCTCCTCCAGTCAATCTAGACACAAAGGACTTATACAGATGTCAATGGAAAAGAGTACAAGTGTTAGCTGACACCTTTTGGAACAAGTGGAAGAAACAATACTTGTCTAATCTACAGACCAGGAACAAGTGGCAAGACAGCAAACCCAACTTACAGCCTGGCGCCATCGTTCTCATGAAAGACTCTCAATCGAGGAGAAACGAGTGGCCTTTGGGTCTGATAACCCAAGTTGAGCTCAAAGTCATTAGGCAAGGCCAGCCTAAACTTTTCCTCAGACCTGTTTCTGAACTTATTTTGTTACTTACCTCCGGAGTGCGATGATGTGTGGTATCTGTGGGAAACCAAGCGGGGAGTGTCATGCCTTCTTTAATAAGGCTTGTGATTTTCCTATTGACTTTTTGATTTAATTAGATTGCTCTATGCTGCCATCTAGTGACCATTTTGCATAACTGCGCTATATCTACTTCATGTAGTCATTTAGTATAGCTGGTTAGATTTGGTACATGAAAGCCTCCGTACTTTCAATCCCATCAGGCCTTGCATCAGCTTCCTCCACCATTTTCATCTTTTCTTACCATGGAAGCATACACATCTGCTGCTAAGCTCTACTTTAGCCATCCGGATCCATCTTCGGTATGTTTACTAATTGTATCTTCAGCTAGATAGATAGATAGATAGGATGGCACTAATTGTATGATCTTTGTTAATTGCATTTTGTCTGTATCTGTTACAGTTTTACTCTATCTTGTATCAATAAAAGTTCAAAAGGATTCTGCGCCTACTTGAATGCATTGGTATGAGAGGAGTTAACAGTGTGCCCGAATACACCTCAGTCACGTGTAGTGAGGGGCATAACACTGACACTGATAGTGTTTTTGCCCACTTGGATCATTACTAACTGTATCTACCACCCTGAGAACTTGGGTGCCAATGGTATTATATGTGGCCACTCTAGTAATGAAACCAAGACCCAAAACAAGAGAGAGAATAATGCACAGAGCCTAGACTCTTTTACTGATAAAATGTTGTTGCTTCAGTTTAAGTACTTTTACGCCCAGAAATCAGGATATGGGAAGTGCTGGGTATGAAGGAAATTGCACCCCAGCACGTCTTGAATCCCCCTAATGGCTGTCCCCTTGAATATAACCCCATTTCTGAATGGTACCCCTCTTGTGACTATAACCAATATATCAGCTGTATTTTTGAATGACAATTTCCTTCCCAATAATAGGTAGACGTTATTTGGTGTTTTAAGCTAGGAAACTCGTCAGATAAAGGTCAAAACAAAAAATGTCAGAAGTCACTATTTAATATATCCTTGCATAAAGATTTGTCCTCCATGTTTCACACCAATGACCCAGAAATCAATTCTACTATAAATTCCCTCTTTACAGCATGGGACAGCACCGTGGGTTTTGTCCTAGGCCAATTAACCCTGGCTACCTTTTCTGAAAATGTCCAGGATACCATAAGTAGACGACCATTTTCTCTGGGTGATAATGTATATATCTGTTGCGGCAAGAAGTGCTATCCTTGGATTTCCGTTAAAGAGCGAGGATGATGTTATCTGGCATTACTGGTCTCAGTACTGGGAATCATAGGGAATGGAGAAGGTAAACATCAACACCTTTTGAAGGCTAGTACACATCCCAGGTACACATCCCAGGTACCCTCTTAAACACATAGGAAAAAGACAACTGTTTTTTGAACATGACATGACTTGGGCATGGTTCCCCTCATGGACAGGGTGGGGTATAGAATTAATGAAAAGGCTAAACAACTACTCCAAAATTATAGATGAGGTTATGGAAAAGAACTCTGCAGATAACAAACTGTTAAGTATTAAGCAAAGAGTTATTCGCAAGGAACTAGAACCGAACGATTTAGCTATCGAGTCCATGAGTGATGCCCTGACAGGACTCTGTGAAGTCATGGAGGCCTATGAGTGCTGTACCTGGATTCATAATACAAGTATTGAAGTACCTGATTATTATGAGATAATCAGTAAACACCGACAGGAGGTGTCGCTCCTCCAGGCTGAAGCCAGAGACATTGCCAAAGATGGATGGAATCCCTTTAAAGGATTGGGAAGCTTTGGTGATTTCTTTGGCTCCATTTTTTCATGGTTTAAGAAAGCTAGAATGCTCATTTTAATGTGCCTACTGTTTGTTTTTGCTGTGATGTTCAAACTTATCCAGTGCTTTTGCAAATACGGTGAACAAAATACTGAAGTCATCCGAAAGTTATTAGGCAACCATGGTGAGATCACGTTGTGATCTAAGAGGGGATATTGAAGGAGAAGAAAGAATTAATGCACTGTAACATTAAATGCTTGAGAAACAAAGTGTCCTTTTGCTGTACTTTCATGTACTTTCACACATAGCATACCCGCAGGCCAAATGTGCTCCGTAAATAACTGACTGTGAGACTATGTCCCGGAACAGGCTGACCACCAATATCCTGTAACAAAATGTTGCTAGTTGAAACTATATGTCTAAAATGTCATATTATACAACTATATGGCTTATGTTTTGTTCCTCCCCTTTTATGCTATGTGACGGCTTTGTTATGAGTTGATAAAAACCCCAGCAAAACTACCATTAAATCAAGTATACTTTGAACCATTTTTGTGTCATTTTCATTGTATGCTCCTAGAGCTCTGTGTAAGGAATTCACTGGTAATTCATAGAATCAGGACAGAATTAACCCTTTAAGTTAAGTCTTGTGTTTTTATGCCTGCATATGATTGGTTACCACATGCAATATCACCCGAGCCTATGAGGTTTGGGTGAGGTGTGAAAGGTCTTTGTGAACCTCAATGTGTATGATTGGATTGAGATTAGGGATGAACCTGCGGTTCAAGTCTAACGTAAGTTCGACTGGAACATCGGGTGTTTATTTGCTCGCAAACAAACCGAACATATGAGATGTTCGCAGGAAATTAGAGTGCAGCGGAACGCCCCATAATGCACTGCGAGTTTGCAGTGCATTGACGTCTGATGATTTGCCAAAGCATGCAACTGTGACCTGCATGCTTTGGCCAATCACAGCACACTCTGCTGCGAGAGCCATAATTGGCCAAAGGCAGGGTGCTCCACGCCCCACACTATAAAAGGCTGCTTACAAAGCGGCCGTGTATAGTGTGTGGACAGAGATAGATTGAGCTAGATTAGGCAGGCAGGTTAGTTAGTGGCGTGCAGGCAGTGTATTTAATATATATATATATATATATATATGTACATATATATATATATATATATATATATATATATATATATATATATATATATATATATATACAGTCTAGTATACACTGTAGACTCTATATTCAGTCAGTGCAGGCAGTGTAGTATATATAACACAGTGTATTGAAGTGGTTAAGGGGAACCCTGCCCCAATTTTTTTTAAAAGAGCGTGGAGGCCCCCAAAATCCATACCAGGCCCTTCAGGTCTGGTATGGATTTTAAGGGGTACCCCGCACCAAAATGAAACCATGTTGATGGGGACAAGAGACAAGAAAAAGTGTTAAAAAGTAAAAACCATAAAAGACAGTTTTTGACAATTCCTTTATTAAAAAAAGAAAAAAAAAGTGTCCAGCGATGTCAATCCTTTTTCAATAATGCCACAGACAAGCCCAAAAAATAGAAAAAAAAAAGCTCTGCCTCAATGGGAGGCGTCCCGCCGACTGCTGTCTTATCGCGGTGACAGCTGTGATTTAGGCAAGGGCGGGGCCACTCGGTGATGTAACTGATTGACCCCACCCCTTCTGACAGCATGTGCTGTCAGAAGGGTCGGGGCATCCGGTTACGTCAGTGGGTGGCCCCTGCCCTTGCCTTTATAACAGCTGTCACTGCAAAAAGACAGCAGTCGGCGGGATGCCTCCCATCGAGGCAGAGCTTTTTTTTTCTATTTTTCAGGTCCGTCGGCATCGTGATAGAAGAAGGATGGACATCGCAGGACACTTTAAAAAAAAAAAAGGAATTGTCAAAAACTATCTTTTCTGTTTTTTACTTTTTGACATTTTTTTGGTGAATGGGTAGGGGTACAATGTACCTGATACCCATTCACATGGGGGGGTGGGACCTGGAGGCCCCCCTTGTTAAAGATTTTGATAAGCCCCCCACCCGCAGACCCCCACAACCACGGGGCAAGGGTTGTGGGAATGAAGCCCTTGTCCCCATCAACATGGGGACAAGGTGCTTTGAGAGGGACCCCAAAGCACCCTACCCATGTTGAGGGCACATGGCCTGGTATGGTTCAGGAGGGGAGGCGGTCGCTCGCCCCCTATCCTGTCCTCCAGGCTGCATGCTCGGATAAGGGTCTGGTATGGATTCTGGGGGGGACCCCCGCACCCATTTTTTTTACTTTGGCATGGAGTTCCCCTTAAAATCCATACCAGACCCAAAGGGCCTGGTATGGACTTGGGGGGAACCCACTGCATTTTTTCCTTGATTTTTATCTATATTACCGGGAGCCGGAAATACATTACAGCCACAAGCAAGTTTGAATTAAATTTCTTCCTTTAGAAATGTCATTTTGCTATGGGACTGTAAAACTCATCACACAGATGCGTTACTTTACAGGCAGACTAAGGGGACCCCCCAGGCACAATATTTAAAGGACTATTTCATTTTTATTGTTTCACTTTAACCACTTAAGGACCGCCTCACGCCGATATACGTCGGCAAGGCGGCACGGGCAAGGCGGTCCTCTTTTGTCCCCCAGCGATCGGAGGTGAGGGGGAGGCCACCCGTTCGTGCCCCCCCCCTCGCGATCGCCGCTGGCCAATCAGAACATTCCAAAAATAGTGCAAAAATCTTGTGAGCCACAAATGGGTTAATGCCTCAAATGTGAATAAATAAACCTAATTCAGCTGCACACACTAACCACGTTCCATACCGTGTATATGCCAAAGTAAAATAAATATATGTGTATGCGCTAAAGGCTATAAATGCGTGATCAAAGAATATAATAAATCTATACAATATTAAAAAATACAAACAGTGTCAAACGCCTGTGAAGAAAGTGACTGAAATCAACAACTGAATATATAAATAAATGGTAACATGCAACATGCAAAAAAATGTGAGAGAAAAAAAATTTTCAAAAATTATTTAAGTGCTACTTAATAAATAAAGTGTCCAAAATCAATTCATAAAAATGAATATATCTCAGTCCAAACAATTCATAAGAGTATATAAATCAAAGTGCACAATAGTGTCCGAACAAATAGCAGGCATTCCTCATGCTTGTTTTTATAAAAAAAAGTGCTAAATATTCCTCATGCTCTTCTTAAAAGATGTGCACATTATGGCATGCTGCAGTGCTCTCCAGTGACCCCCAATGGATAATGCGCTCACCTTAGAGCGTGTGACACAGTAGCTAAACAGTGTCAAAACACGCATTAGAGCCACTCCAGGGCTCATACAGGGTCTGCTGGTGATGATCTGTACCTCGCTCAAATGGTGACATATATGAAAGAAAGGAGACTCATAGCATAATACCGCCAGGAATTTATTTAAAAAGCCATAAAAACAATCCCTCCAGGAGGGTACTCACAATGCTTGGGTGCGTCAGTGCACCATCCTATCCAAAGTATGCAATACAGATGAATCCTGTGGCGTGCGGTGCGGTGTACAATCCTCTGCCTGCCTGTGTATGGAAAGCTCCGTCCTGCCCCTCCCCTGCTCTTTTTTACTGTATTCTATTCTGCAATGTTTTATTGTTATTATGTTTTATCATGTTTGTTTTTCAGGTATGCAATTTTTTATACTTTACCGTTTACTGTGCTTTATTGTTAACCATTTTTTTGTCTTCAGGTACGCAATTCACGACTTTGAGTGGTTATACCAGAATGATGCCTGCAGCCGGTGATTCAGCCAGCTGACCATAGAGCTGATCAGAGACCAGAGTGGCTCCAAACATCTCTATGGCCTAAGAAACCGGAAGCTACGAGCATTTCATGACTTAGATGTAAACAGCGCCATTGGGAAATTGGGAAAGCATTTTATCACACCGATCTTGGTGTGGTCAGATGCTTTGAGGGCAGAGGAGAGATCTAGGGTCTAATAGACCCCAATTTTTTCAAAAAAGAGTACCTGTCACTACCTATTGCTATCATAGGGGATATTTACATTCCCTGAGATAACAATAAAAATGATTTAAAAAAAAAAAAAATGAAAGGAACAGTTTAAAAAGAAAAAAAAAGAAAAAAAATAATAAAGAAAAAAAAAAAAAAAAAAAAAAGCACCCCTGTCGCCCCCTGCTCTCGCGCTAAGGTGAACGCAAGCGACGGTCTGTCGTCAAACGTAAACAGCAATTGCACCATGCATGTGAGGTATCACTGCGAAGGTCAGATCGAGGGCAGTAATTTTAGCAGTAGACCTCCTCTGTAAATCTAAAGTGGTAACCTGTAAAGGCTTTTAAAGGCTTTTAAAAATGTATTTATTTTGTTGCCACTGCACGTTTGTGCGCAATTGTAAAGCATGTCATGTTTGGTATCCATGTACTCGGCCTAAGATCATCTTTTTTATTTCATCAAACATTTGGGCAATATAGTGTGTTTTAGTGCATTAAAATTTAAAAAAGTGTGTTTTTTCCCCAAAAAAATGCGTTTGAAAAATCACTGCGCAAATACTGTGTGAAAAAAAAAGAAACACCCATCATTTTAATCTGTAGGGCATTTGCTTTAAAAAAATATATAATGTTTGGCGGTTCAAAGTAATTTTCTTGCAAAAAAAAAAATTTTTTTCATGTAAACAAAAAGTGTCAGAAAGGGCTTTGTCTTCAAGTGGTTAGAAGAGTGGGTGATGTGTGACATAAGCTTCTAAATGTTGTGCATAAAATGCCAGGACAGTTCAAAACCCCCCCAAATGACCCCATTTTGGAAAGTAGACACCCCAAGCTATTTGCTGAGAGTCACGTCGAGTCCATGGAATATTTTATATTGTGACACAAGTTGCGGGAAAGAGACAATTTTTTTTTTTGCAAAAAGTTGTCACTAAATGATATATTGCTCAAACATGCCATGGGAATATGTGAAATTACACCCCAAAATACATTCTGCTGCTTCTCCTGAGTACAGGGATACCACATGTGTGAGACTTTTTGGGAGCCTAGCCGCGTACGGGACCCCAAAAACCAAGCACCGCCTTCAGGCTTTCTAAGGGCGTGAATTTTTGATTTCACTCTTCACTGCCTATCACAGTTTCGGAGGCCATGGAATGCCCAGGTGGCACAAACCCCCCCCCCCCCCCCAAATGACCCCATTTTGGAAAGTAGACACCCCAAGCTATTTGCTGAGAGGTATAGTGAGTATTTTGCAGACCTCACTTTTTGTCACAAAGTTTTGAAAATTGAAAAAAGAAAAAAAATGTTTTTTCTTGTCTTTCTTCATTTTCAAAAACAAATTAGAGCTGCAAAATACTCACCATACGCTTATTGACATTTTTTTTACCAAAGACATGTGGCCGAATACATTTTGGCCTAAATGTATGACTAAAATTGAGTTTATTGGATTTTTTTTATAACAAAAAGTAGAAAATATAATTTTTTTTCAAAATTTTCGGTCTTTTTCCATTTATAGCGCAAAAAATAAAAACTGCAGAGGTGATCAAATACCATCAAAAGAAAGCTCTATTTGTGGGAAGAAAAGGACGCAAATTTTGTTTGGGTACAGCATTGCATGACCGCGCAATTAGCAGTTAAAGCGACGCAGTGCCAAATTGGAAAAAGACCTCTGGTCCTTAGGCAGCATAATGGTCCGGGGCTAAAGTGGTTAAGCTTTAATAAAATCATTGCTCCTGAAAAAATTATCATTTTTAAAACTCTACCCGGGTCCCCATACACTTTTTATGGTAATAACTTGCATATAAGCCTTTAAAATGAGCACTTTTGATTTTGCATGTTCGTGTCCCATAGACTCTAACGGGGTTCGCATGTTCGCACAAATTTTTTGCCTGTTCGCATGTTCTGGTGCGAACCGAACCGGGGGGGGGGGTAATTCGGCTCATCCCTAATTGAGATCTATAAGAAGATGGGTCAGTAGAAGCATCAGAAATGTTACCGTCATCAGGGAGTCTAGATCTATTGTAATTGCCCCTACTTGTTTTGTTCCACCTATATGCTTGTCCCAATTTGAACGCCACTGAGTCCTTGGCAAATTTTTGGTCTTTATTCTGTACCAGTTGTTTGTTATACTCATCAACAAATTTAATTTCCTCTTCGGAAGAACGGAATATAGCCGTCTCCCGAAAGTGATGCAACTTGTTCTGTATACCATGAATTTCTGCATCAAGTTTATTGTTTTCAGAATCATAGTGATCTTTTAACATTTTAAGCATATTGAGTAAACATTTGGTGAGGTTATCTTCCCATCGACTGCGAAGTGAACTCGGTGGATTTTTAAGGGTAGGGAAGATCTGAATCCTTAAACCAATAGGGACCACTTTGTTATCTATGTAAGATTGAAAAAAAATGACTGTGCCAGTAGAGATTTGTGTTCCAGAAATTCTTTCAAATGAGCGAAAAGAGCCGAGGTTTCATTGGCCTGAGGGTTTTCACCCAAAGCAGTTGTTTTTATTTTAGTCATTTGGTCTATCCATGCATTTCCGCAATAGTCAGTCATGACTAGGGATGAGGCTCGAGTCGAACCCATGTTCGACTCGAACATCCCCTTTCGACCATTCGTCAAATTGCGAACAATATGGGTCGTTCGCGCCAAATTCGAGTGGCGCGTCACGGCCCATAATTCACTGCGGCATCGCAGTGCATTGCTGGCTGATGATTGGCCGAGCATGCACTATGACCCGCATGCTTGGCTAATCACAGCGCTGTGTGTACAGAGAGCCGTAATTGGCCAAAGCCAGGGTGGCTTTGTCCAATTATGGCTCAGGGGGTTTAGTACACGCCCCACACCATATAAGGCTGCCTGCGTGGCGGCATTGTGTAGTGTGTTGCGGCGGTGGAGACAGATAGATAGACAGAGAAACAGTGTCATTTGATTTAAGTTAGATAGAGTAGGCAGGTCGAGTCAGCTGCAGTTACAGTGTATTGTGTATATATATATATATATATATATATATATATATATATATATATATATATACTGTATTCAGTTTAGCTACATCCGTTCCTGTTATTCTCTTCCTAATATACTGACAGGCAGGCAGGTGTTTTTACAGTATTTACAGCTAGTGTACTGTGTACCCTGCACAGTTGCACCTACAGTATAGCTACCTGAAGACAAGTGCTTGTGTTCTTCTTCTGATCCTATTAATAGCACAGGCAAGCTCTTGAAGTATTTACAGTTGATGTACTGTGTACCCTACACAGTTGCACCTATAGCTACCTGAAGACAAGTGCTTGTGTGCCTCTTCTGATCCTATTAATAGCACAGGCAGACTATTGAAGTATTTATAGTTAGTGTACTGTGTACCCTGCACAGTTGCACCTACAGCTACCTGAAGACAAGTGATTGTGTGCTTCTTCTGATCCTATTAATAGCACAGGCAGGCTCTTGAAGTATTTACAGTTAGTGTACTGTGTACCCTGCACAGTTGCATCTATAGCTACCTGCAGACAAGTGCTTGTGTGCTTCTTCTGATCCTAATAATAGCACAGGCAGGCTCTTGAAGTATTTACAGTTAGTGTACTGTGGTGTACCCTGCACAGTTGCACCTACAGTATAGCTACTGAAGACAAGTGCTTGTGTTCTTCTTCTGATCCTAATAATAGCACAGGCAGGCTCTTGAAGTATTTACAGTTAGTGTATTGTGTACCCTGCACAGTTGCACCTATAGCTACCTGAAGACAAGTGCTTGTGTGCTTCTTCTGATCCTTTTAATAGCACAGGCAGGCTTTTAAAGTATTTACAGTTAGTGTACTGTGTACCCTGTACAGGTGCACCTACAGTAGAGCTACCTGAAGACAAGAGCTTGTGTTCTTCTTCTGATCCTATTAATAGCATGGGCAGGGCCTTGAAGTATTTACAGTTAGTGTACTGTGTACCCTGCACAGTTGCACCTATAGCTACCTGAAGACAAGTGCTTGTGTGCTTCTTCTGATCCTATTAATAGCACAGGCAGGCTCTTGAAGTATTTACAGTTAGTGTACTGTGGTGTACCCTGCACAGTTGCACCTACAGTATAGCTACCTGAAGACAAGTGCTTGTGTGCTTCATCTGATCCTATTAATAGCACAGGCAGGCTATTGAAATATTTACAGTTAGTGTACTGTGTACCCTGCACAGTTGCACCTACAGTATAGCTACCTGAAGACAAGTGCTTGTGTGCTTCATCTGATCCTATTAATAGCACAGGCAGGCTATTGAAATATTTACAGTTAGTGTACTGTGTACCCTGCACAGTTGCACCTACAGTATAGCTACCTGAAGACAAGTGCTTGTGTGCTTCTTCTGATCCTATTAATAGCACAGGCAGGCTCTTGAAGTATTTACAGTCAGTGTACTGTGTACCCTGCACAGTTGCACCTATAGCTACCTGAAGACAAGTGATTGTATGCTTCTTCTGATCCTATTAATAGCACAGGCAGGCTCTTGAAGTATTTACAGTTATGCCCCGTACACACGATCGGATTTTCCAAAGGAAAATGTGTGATAGGACCTTGTTGTTGGAAATTCCGACCGTGTGTAGTCTCCATCACACATATTCCATCGGATTTTCCGACACACAATGTTTGAGAGCAGGCTATAAAATTTTCCGACAACAAAATCCGTTGTCGGAATTTCCGATCGTGTGTACACAAACCCGACGCACAAAGTGCCACGCATGCTCAGAATAAATAAAGAGATGAAAGCTATTGGCTACTGTCCCGTTTATAGTCCCGACGTACGTGTTTTACGTCACCGCGTTCAGAATGATCGGATTTTCCGAAAACTTTGTGTGACTGTGTGGTGTACCCTGCACAGTTGCACCTACAGTATAGCTACTGAAGACAAGTGCTTGTGTTCTTCTTCTGATCCTAATAATAGCACAGGCAGGCTCTTGAAGTATTTACAGTTAGTGTACTGTGTACCCTGCACAGTTGCACCTATAGCTACCTGAAGACAAGTGCTTGTGTGCTTCTTCTGATCCTTTTAATAGCACAGGCAGGCTTTTGAAGTATTTACAGTTAGTGTACTGTGTACCCTGTACAGTTGCACCTACAGTATAGCTACCTGAAGACAAGTGCTTGTGTTCTTCTTCTGATCCTATTAATAGCACGGGCAGGGTCTTGAAGTATTTACAGTTAGTGTACTGTGTACCCTGCACAGTTGCACCTATAGCTACCTGAAGACAAGTGCTTGTGTGCTTCTTCTGATCCTATTAATAGTACAGGCAGGCTATTGAAGTATTTACAGTTAGTGTATTGTGTTCCCTGCACAGTTGCACCAACAGTATAGCTACCTGAAGAAAAGTGTTTGTGTTCTTCTTCTGATCCTATTAATAGCACAGGCAGGCTCTTGAAGTATTTACAGTCAGTGTACTGTGTACCCTGCACAGTTGCATCTATAGCTACCTGAAGAAAAGTGCTTGTGTGATTCTTCTGATCCTATTAATAGCACAGGCAGGCTCTTGAAGTATCTACAGTTAGTGTACTGTGTACCCTGCACAGTTGCACCTATAGCTACCTGAAGACAAGTGCTTGTGTGCTTCTTCTGATCCTTTTAACAGCACAGGCAGGCAGGCTCTTGAAGTATTTACAGTTAGTGTACTGTGTACCCTGCACAGTTGCACCTACAGTATAGCTACCTGAAGACAAGTGCTTGTGTGCTTCTTCTGATCCTATTAATAGCACAGGCAGGCTCTTGAAGTATTTATAGTTAGTGTACTGTGTACCCTGCACAGTTGCACCTATAGCTACCTGAAGACAAGTGCTTGTGTGCTTCTTCTGATCCTTTTAATAGCACAGGCAGGCTTTTGAAGTATTTACAGTTAGTGTACTGTGTACCCTGTACAGTTGCACCTACAGTATAGCTACCTGAAGACAAGTGCTTGTGTTCTTCTTCTGATCCTATTAATAGCACGGGCAGGGTCTTGAAGTATTTACAGTTAGTGTACTGTGTACCCTGCACAGTTGCACCTATAGCTACCTGAAGACAAGTGCTTGTGTGCTTCTTCTGATCCTATTAATAGTACAGGCAGGCTATTGAAGTATTTACAGTTAGTGTATTGTGTTCCCTGCACAGTTGCACCAACAGTATAGCTACCTGAAGAAAAGTGTTTGTGTTCTTCTTCTGATCCTATTAATAGCACAGGCAGGCTCTTGAAGTATTTACAGTCAGTGTACTGTGTACCCTGCACAGTTGCATCTATAGCTACCTGAAGAAAAGTGCTTGTGTGCTTCTTCTGATCCTATTAATAGCACAGGCAGGCTCTTGAAGTATCTACAGTTAGTGTACTGTGTACCCTGCACAGTTGCACCTATAGCTACCTGAAGACAAGTGCTTGTGTGCTTCTTCTGATCCTTTTAACAGCACAGGCAGGCAGGCTCTTGAAGTATTTACAGTTAGTGTACTGTGTACCCTGCACAGTTGCACCTACAGTATAGCTACCTGAAGACAAGTGCTTGTGTGCTTCTTCTGATCCTATTAATAGCACAGGCAGGCTCTTGAAGTATTTATAGTTAGTGTACTGTGTACCCTGCACAGTTGCACCTATAGCTACCTGAAGACAAGTGATTGTGTGCTTCTTCTGATCCTATTAATAGCACAGGCAGGCTCTTGAAGTATTTACAGTTATGCCCCGTACACACGGTCGGATTTTCCTAAGGAAAAGGTGTGATAGGACCTTGTTGTTGGAAATTCCGACCGTGTGTAGTCTCCATCACACATTTTCCATCGGATTTTCCGACACACAAAGTTTGAGAGCAGGCTATAAAATTTTCCGACAACAAAATCCGTTGTCGGAATTTCCAATCGTGTGTACACAAACCCGACGCACAAAGTGCCACGCATGCTCAGAATAAATAAAGACATGAAAGCTATTGGCTACTGCCCCGTTTATAGTCCCGACGTACGTGTTTTACGTCACCGCGTTCAGAATGATCGGATTTTCCGAAAACTTTGTGTGACCGTGTGTATGCAAGACAAGTTTGAGCCAACATCCGTCGGAAAAGATCCTAGGATTTTGTTGTCAGAATGTCCGATCAATGTCCGACCGTGTGTACGGGGCATAAGTGTACTGTGTACCCTGCACAGTTGCACCTATAGCTACCTGAAGACAAGTGCTTGTGTGCTTCTTCTGATCCTTTTAATAGCACAGGCAGGCTTTTGAAGTATTTACAGTTAGTGTACTGTGTACCCTGTACAGTTGCACCTACAGTATAGCTACCTGAAGACAAGTGCTTGTGTTCTTCTTCTGATCCTATTAATAGCACGGGCAGGGTCTTGAAGTATTTACAGTTAGTGTACTGTGTAACCTGCACAGTTGCACCTATAGCTACCTGAAGACAAGTGCTTGTGTGCTTCTTCTGATCCTATTAATAGCACAGGCAGGCTCTTAAAGTATTTACAGTTAGTGTACTGTGGTGTACCCTGCTCAGTTGCACCTACAGTATAGCTACCTGAAGACAAGTGCTTGTGTGCTTCTTCTGATCCTATTAATAGCACAGGCAGGCTATTGAAGTATTTACAGTTAGTGTACTGTGTTCCCTGCACAGTTGCACCAACAGTATAGCTACCTGAAGAAAAGTGTTTGTGTTCTTCTTCTGATCCTATTAATAGCACAGGCAGGCTCTTGAAGTATTTACAGTCAGTGTACTGTGTACCCTGCACAGTTGCACCTATAGCTACCTGAAGACAAGTGCTTGTGTGCTTCTTCTGATCCTATTAATAGCACAGGCAGGCTCTTGAAGTATCTACAGTTAGTGTACTGTGTACCCTGCACAGTTGCACCTATAGCTACCTGAAGACAAGTGCTTGTGTGCTTCTTCTGATCCTATTAACAGCACAGGCAGGCAGGCTCTTGAAGTATTTACAGTTAGTGTACTGTGTACCCTGCACAGTTGCACCTACAGTATAGCTACCTGAAGACAAGTGCTTGTGTTCTTCTTCTGATCCTATTAATAGCACAGGCAGGCTCTTGAAATATTTACAGTTAGTATTTACAGTTAGTGTACTGTGTACCCTGCACAGTTGCACCTATAGCTACCTAAAGACAAATGCTTGTGTGCTTCTTCTGATCCTATTATTTGTAGTGATTTATGATATATAGCGGGTAGATAATTAATTTGTGGTTATTATAATGATGATGTAAGTACTCTTCCGCAGCAACCCAATTCTTCCAGAGAGATGCACTTTATTGACTTCCAACACAGAACAAGGTCCAAAGTCCACAGATGACAAAAATATATGACAGAGTAAATATAATTTAGAGTCCCATTTTCTCTAGATGTGCGCCTTCATAGTCATACACAGACAAGACTATACTAACTATAGATTGAACGCCATGTTATATTCACTAGACACTGAATGGCTAAGCAATTTGATTGGCTGTCTCCATTCAGGCCTTTGATATACTTTAGTCTTTCAGACAGACAACAACCCCCAGCCGTGAACAGCTGCAGTCATAAACCGCCCCAATTTGCACTCCCGCATATCAACATCAACAAGTCCCCTTTGATATGTATAATTAGATTAGATTAACAGATACCACCTGAACACCTTTTTGAGTCCTGGAATGCCTAATTCTGTATTCTTGAATATTAACATCAACAAAGTCCCCCCTGATATATTAGCACCCCAGGAGGGAGCCTCCACTAGGCCAACCCAAAACACTCCTTGATCCCATTGTTACCCCCTCAAGTCTAATTACCTTCAATAAATACTTATTCTGTGGTCCTTTAAACAATGTACCCTTTGAAATGTTCAATTAGATTAACAGGCTATGCCTCACACACCTAGGTAGACTTGCATAAGATAAACATATCAAAGGGACATCAGCTGTTATATTAAAATTGAGTTGGCTTGGACAAATCGACCATTGTCAACTGAATTCTGGCCTGGTCAAAAATTGTGTTGTATGTGTACATACATATATTAATATAATGTAATCCCACATAAATCGGCGAACATATTACAACATTATTAGCACAGGCAGGCTCTTGAAGTATTTACGGTTAGTGTGCTGTGTACCCTGCACAGTTGCACCTACAGTATAGCTACCTGAAGACAAGTTGTGGTGTTCTTTTTCTGATCCTATTAATACCACAGGCAGGCAGCTTGAAGTATTTACAGTTAGTGTACTGTGTACCCTGCACAGTTGCACCCATAGCTACCTGAAGACAAGTGCTGGTGTGCTTCTTCTGATCCTATTAATACCACAGGCAGGCATTCTGCTAGCTGCTGTATAATCAGTATATATATATATATATATATATATATATATATATATATATATATATATACACATCCCAGTTTTGTGCAGCTACATCTCACTGCAGTGCAGGCGATTAGTATGTCTGGAAGGCCAACAAGGAGAGGCAGACAGTCACAAGCCAATAAAAGAGGGCAAGCAGGCTCTGTGTCTAGAGGTAACAGTGCTGGGCGTGGACACGGTGCATTCTCATCAGCACGTGGCCGTGGGACACACTTGTCCTTTTTTTCGGCAGCTGGCCGCGTTGAGCCGCAACATGCGGAAGACTTGGTAGAGTGGATGACCAAGCTGTCCTCATTCTTCTTATCATCTCTCACCCAGGCTCAGGGTACATTGTCTGGCAAAGCAGCTGCCAACGCGGCCTCTTCCCTTGGCTCAATGGCATCAGTCACTCCTTCCCTAGCCCCACCATGTTCTCCTGAGGAGTCCCCCGAACTGTTTGACCACAGTGTTGGGTACATGCTCCAGGAGGATGCCCAGCATTTTGAAGGCTCTGATGATGGTACTCAGCTAGAGGAAGGCAGTAACGTGAGCCCAGACATTGGGGGTGCCCAAGAAGGACAACAATCTGGCAGTCATGTTCCCCCAGCTGCAGCATACTGCCAGCTTTGCTCCAGTGATGAGGAGGGAGGGGATGATGAGGTCACTGACTCCACGTGGGTGCCTGATAGGAGAGAGGAGGAGGAGGAGGAGGAGGCACATCACCAATGAGGCAGGATGCCCTCCAGGGGCCAGCTTAAGAGCAGCACACCGACTGCATCACACTGCTCAGCTCCGCATGTGCAGGGCGCTGCTGTCTCTGCACATTATTCCAAAAGTTCTTTGGTGTGGGCCTGTTTTGAGACGAGTGCATCAGATCCCACCGCTGCTATTTGCAACATATGTCTCAAGCGTATCTCGCGTGGCCAAAACATCACCCGCTTGGGCACCACATGCTTGACCAGACATATGTTGACCTGCCATGCAGTTCATTGGCAAGCACACCTAAAGCATACCTAAAAGACCCACACCAAAGAATAAAGAGGACCTCTCCTTGCTCCTCATCAGCTGGGATCTCCAACCCCACTATACCTTCAGTCCTCTCTGAGACCTACACTGAGAGGAATTAAGGTGTAGAATTAGGTGTGTCACAGCCAAGTACTTACGGGCAATCTGCTATCGGTACACCGACGTCAGATTGTACCAGGCAAATTTCCCTGCCCCAGCTGCTGCAGCACCAAAAGAAGTTCGCTCCCAGCCATCCACATGCCAAGTGGTTAACTGCTAGTTTGGCTAAATTGCTAGCACTTCAACTGCTGCCTTTTCAGTTGGTAGACTCTGGCCCCTTCCGTGAGTTTGTGGAATGTGTGGTTCCTCAGTGGACTCATGGTCCAGCAGGCATGGACAGGGACTTTACCTAAGTTTCACGGCGCATTGGTTGACTCTTCTGGCAGCTGGGAAGGATGCAGGACAAGGTGCAGTAGTGTTGGAGGTTGTTCCGCCACCATGCCTCCAAAATACTACTGCTGGTGATTCTGATACACCTCTCTCCTCCACCCCTGCTCTTCTTCTTCCTCCATGGCCTCTTCCTGTGCTTTGTCCTCGGAGCCAGCGGTGCTCCGTAGGCATTGAAAGGGCTACGCAAGTACGCAGGCCAAAATATGCCATGCGGTGCTTGAGCTGGTGTGCTTGGGGGACAGGAGCCACACTGGGGCAGAGATTCTGTCAGCTCTGCAGGGGCAGGCTCAGAGGTGGTTGATGCCATGCCAGCTTAAGCCAGGAATGGTGGTTTGCGACAATGGCACCAACCTCCTCTCCGCACTCCGACAAGGACAACTGACCCATGTGCCCTGTTAGGCTCATGTCCTTAACTTGGTGGTGCAACAGTTCTTGGGCAGGTACTCAGGCTTACAGGATGTCCTGAGGCAGGCCAGGAAAGCCTGTGTGCATTTCCGCCGGTCATATAATGCCAGTGCTCGGCTGGCTGACCTCCAAAAGGAATTTAACCTGCCCAAGAACCGCCTAATCTGTGACATGCCCACCAGGTGGAACTCAAAGTTGGCCATGCTGCAGCAGCTGCACACGCAGCAGAGGGCCATCAATGAGTACCCGTGCGACTATGGCACCGGGACAGGGTCAGAGGAGCTTGTTTCTTTTTCCCCACGCCAGTGGTCCATGATCAGGGATGCATGCACTGTCCTGTCACCATTTGAGGAGGCCATGAGGATGGTGAGCAGTGACAGTGCATGCATCAGTGACACTGTCCCCCTTGTCCACCTGTTGGAGCACACTCTGCATGGAATAATGGACAGGGCACTTGAGGCAGAACAGAGGCAGGAAGAGGAGGTCTTCCTTACCTCTCAAGGCCCCCTTTATTTAGTGTTCCTGCGTGAGGATTGTGTCAGCATGGAGGTGGAGCCTGGCACTCAGCATCAGCAGCAGTCTTCAAGGGATCATTTACAGTCCCAAGAAACACATTGTACGTAGCTGGGAGGAGGTGGCTGCAGATCATGTCGTCCTTAGTGACCCGGAGGACTCCAGACTGAGTGCCTCAGCAAACCTACGCTGCATGGCCTCCCTGATCCTGCAAAGTCTGCGGAAGGATCCTCGTATTTGTGGTATCAAGGAGAGGGATCAATACTGACTGGCAACCCTCCTTGATCCACGTTACAAGGGTAAGGTTGCGGACCTTATCTTGCCGTCGCAGAGGGAGCAGAGGATGAAACATCTTCGGGAGGCCTTGCAGAAAGGTCTGTGCAACGCGTTCCCAGGGACTGGGAGGTTACAAACTCCTGTTCCTGGACAACGTGTTGCTGAGGCTTCGGTCAGTCAAAGAAGGAGCGCTGGAGAAGGTGGCCGTCTGACCGATGCATTCTGACAATTTTTTAGTCCACAGCCCCAAGGTATGATCGGTTCCAGGAACCATCGCCAGCGTCTGTTTTACATGGTGCAGGAATACCTAGGGGCAAGATCTGACTTGGACACCTTTCCCACCAAAAATCCTCTGGGTTACTGGGTCTTGAGGATGGATCACTGACCAGAGCTTGCACAGTATGCAGTTGAGCTACTGGCCTATCCTGCATCCAGCGTTCTTTCAGAACGCACATTCAATGCTGCTGGAGGCTTTGTAACCGATCATAGGGTGCGCCTGTCCAAGGACTCGGTCGATCGTCTGACCTTCATAAAAATGAATCAGTCTTGGATTACCACCAGCTACCAAGCACCTCATGCTGATGTAACCGAATAATTTTTGAGTGACTATCCTCTTCCTCCTCAATGATCATACTGATAGCTTGTAAAAAAAATTTTGGTTCTGGGCGCCGCCACCGGTGGCTAAGGCCCAATTTTTCAGCTCCTGTTTAACAGGGGCGTGTAATTACAATTTTTGATGCAATATTTTGCAAAGAGGGTTCGTTGCTGCGCTCAACTAGAGTATTTGTGAGGGGTTGCAGTATTGTGGCACCAGTGCCTAAGGCCCAATTTTTCAGCCCCTGTTTAACAGGGGCATGTAATTACAATTTTTGATGCAATACTTTGCAGCAGGGCCCGTTCCTGCACTCCAACTAGGGTATCTGTGAGGGGTTGCAGTGTTGTGTCACCAGTGCCTAAGGCCCAATTTTTCTGCCCCTGTTCAACAGGGACATGTAATTACAATTCTTGATCTAATGTTTCACAGCAGCGCCCGTTTCTGCGCCCACCAAGAGTAACTGTGAGGACTTACAGTGTTGTGGCATCAGCACCACCACCACCAAAAGCCCAATTTTTCTGCCCCTGTTCAACAGGTGCATGTAATTACAATTCTTGATCTAATATTTTACAGCAGGGCCCGTTCCTGTGCCCACCAAGAATAACTGTGAGGGCTTACAGTGTTGTGGCAACACCAACACCTAAGGCCCCAATTTCTGCAGAATATATAGGGCAGGCCCCTACTTTCAAACATCCAACTTACAAACGACTCCTACTTGCAAACGGAAGGAGACAACAGGAAATTTGATGAAATCTACCCCTAGAAAGGGAAATTCTCTCCTGTAAGAGTTAATATGGGGAAAACGTGTCTCCTCTCCACTGATGCTTTATCAACAATCCTTGTTTCACTAAAAACCCCAAATTGTCAAAAAACTTTTGTCATTGGGACAGAAAGTGAGGTGAAATCTTATGAAGAGGTGCACAGATAGCAAAACAAATTTCACAGGGGTGATAACCCCTCCCTATGTTTTCCAAAAAGCCTAAAATAGATTTTTTGGCTGGAGCTACACTTTAAAAATGTACCAGTTCAAAATTACAAACAGATTCTACTTAACAACAAAACCTACAGTCCCTATACTGCTGTTCAGAGTATATAGGGCCTGGGGGCCCCACGCCTTTCCTCTTCTTAATTTGGGTACGGGGTTCCCCTTAATATCCATACAAGACCCAAAGGGCCTGGTAATGGACTGGGGGGTTACCCATGCCGTTTGTCTCACTGATTTTCATCCATATTGCTGGTACCCGACATTACACTAAAGCCGCAAGCAGTTTTAAATGACTTTTATTCCTTTAAAAATGTAATTTTGTGCAGGGACTGTTCTAAGCACTTTTCACTTTTCACTTTTTTTGTTTCACTTTAAGCATCATTGAAATCACTGCTCCCGAATGGGGATCACATGTCCCCTGGGGCAGGACCCGGGTCCCCAAACCCTTTTTAGGACAATACCATGCAAATTAGCCTTTAAAATTAGCACTTTTGATTTCGAAAGTTCGAGTTCCATAGACTTCAATGGGGTTCGCAGGTTCTGGTGCGAACCGAATCGGGGGGTGTTTGGCTCATCCCTGGTCATGACTGATTGCAGCTATATCCTAAATAAGGTGTTATTTCTAAAAGAAATAGAGAGGGCAAGGTGAAGGACAGAACACAATGTTGCCAGATACCTGGATTGAATCTCACACATTAATCAAAACATAAATATGAAAATTCAAAAACATTCTATAGCATTGGTATGTACTAATATATATAAAATAATAATAAAAAAACTAAAAAACTAAAATATATATATATATATATATATATATACATACACAGTGGGTATGGAAAGTATTCAGATCCCCTTACATTTTTCACTCTTTGTTATATTGCAGCCATTTGCTAAAATCATTTAAGTTCATTTTTTCCTCATTAATGTACACACAGCACCCCATATTGACAGAAAAACACAGAATTGTTGACATTTTTGCAGATTTATTAAAAAAGAAAAACTGAAATATCACATGGTCCTAAGTATTCAGACTCTTTGCTGTTCTGCTATTATTCAGGTCCTGCAGAAGGAATATATTAAGGTACGTTTTCTCCTTTAACATCACATTCTATGTATTTAAAGTGGAGTTCCACCCAAAAGTGGAACTTCCACTCATCAGATTCCTCCCCCCCTCCGGTGACACAGTTGGCACCTTTCAGGGGGGAGGGGAGTACAGATACCTGTATATTACAGGTATCTGTACTCACTTCCGGCATAGATAGCCGCAGAATCTGCGGTTATTTACGCCACTTCCTGCTCCCTCCCTTCTGCCTGCTGGGAAACACACGGGTCCCAGAGGCAGCAGGGACCATCCGTATTGCGCTGCGTGACTCGCGCATGCGCAGTAGGGAACTGGGAAGTGAAGCCGCACGGCTTCACTTCCTGATTCCCTTACCGAAGATGGAGGCGGCAGCACCCGAGGACGGAGAGACGGTTCGGCCTCGGGTGCCGACATCGCGGGCGCCCTGGACAGGTAAGTGTCCATGTTTTAAAAGTCAGCAGCTGCAGTATTTGTAGCTGCTGACTTTTAAAAAAAAAAAATTTCGGCGGCGCTCCGCTTTAATGTCTGCTAATGTATTGTATTTCTTTCATCATTCCCTAATTACCATGATTGTAATATGCTGTGAATGTCCTCTTTGTCCTCATGCATGCTGTAATCTTTAATGCTCCTTTTTTGGCCTACATGCATATTTGCCTTCACTAACCTCCCCAGCATGCTATTCTGGGCCCATATACACCTAGCCTAGTCACTTAACAATGTATTTTGTCAGCTCCATTGTAGTGCTTTACCCTAAACACCCCCTAAAATGTGTACAAATGTTATTGTTCTTAAATTCAGGCAGAGTGCCAGAGGCTTTTTTTTCTGGCTCCTAAACTCAGCTTGAAAACCCCCCCCCCCCCCCTAAAATTTTTACAAAGGGCCATCAGAGGGGGGGGGGGAGGAATCTGATAAATGTGCCTTATATTTTTGTCTTGAAATACTCCTTAAAATAAATGTTATCGGCTGATATCGGCCAAGAATGTTTGTGTCTAATCTGCTTGCAATATTTATGTGCAAAAGTACTAATATTTTTTTTTCTGTTTTGACTCCACAGTTTCCTTCAACGCCACAGGAATGGCAGACTGTGGCATCCCATTTTGCCAACCGTTGGGACTTTCCCAACTGTGGAGGGGCTATAGATGGGAAGCACGTCCACATCGTGCCACCACCCCATTCGGGGTCTTACTATTATAACTATAAGGGGTTTAATAGTATAGTGTTGATGGCGGTGGTGTCGGCACAATATGAGTTCCTCTATGTGGACATGGGGAAGAATGGCTGGATGTCGGATGGAGGAGTCTTCGCTCAGACGGAGTTTTACCAATGTCTCCAGACTGGTGGCCTGGCATTGCCACCTGATGCGGACAAAGTTGAAGGACTCCCGTTCATCTTTATTGCTGATGAAGCGTTCGGTCTGGGCGAGCACCAGATGAGGCCATTCCCCCAGAGGACCCTCACCCCGGAGAGGAGGGTTTTTAACTACCGGCTGGCCAGAGCCAGAAGAGTCATTGAGAATGCTTTCAGGATAATGGCCAGCCGGTTCCGCCAGTTTCTGACAGCTATACACATGGCGGACTACAAGATCAACCTTATCATCTTATCCTGCTGAATATTGCACAATTCTTTAAGGAAAAATGCCCACAATTATATTGGCTCAGTTGGGCCTGACGTCGGACTTCCTGAGAATCCCCTGACGGGCCTGGATACTGGCCGTCCTGGCTTGGAACTCCAAAGTGCCCATGAAGTTCGGCAGAAATAGGTCAATTATTTTATGGGTAGGAGGGCCATTGCTATGGCAGACAATGTGTAAAAAATTTTTAATAAAAAAAAAAATGTGATAAAATCTTGAATTTTCTTTATTGCTTGTGTTTGTTTTTGGCTGTCTCCTAGGTTCTCCTAGAGCACTTGTAGTGCCAAGTGTATTTTCCTTTAGTAAATAAGCCCCATTGTCACTGTTAACACAAAATTACTTCATAAACTGGTATTGAGCATTGAAAGAAGAAGCCACACATTGTTTTTTTTTTTTTAAAGGTGTTTATTTTTGGATTTTTACAATGAAAATAATATAATAACGATGAAATAATAAAAGAACCAATAATACAGACTGTTCTACATACATGTATGTCATAGGTATTTAGATCCATGAAGATATAGCAGGAATCATGAAGTAGTACAGCTGTATAAAACAGTAATACCCCAACCAGAACAAAGTCGCACCATTCATACACACACTCATACACATATCTGTCACCCACGACCCCCAGTAATACAGCATAATTCCGGCACGCCTTGTGGAATAAACTCTCATTAGAACGTATACAAATTTCCATCCACATTAGGATATATGTCAAGTAATGTTTGCTAAGAACACATCTCCTCGCCTCCTCACTGAGATAACTGCGAGGAGAGGACATCCCCCCAGAAGTCCTTTGAAACATCCAGCCATGGCTGCCAGATCTTGGTGAACTTCCTAGGGCATGCCCTACTCTTGTATATCAACTTCAATTTGGGGAGAGTCCCATGAACAATACGGAAGAAGGCTTGGGCTGAACGGGGTTCAGTATCTTTCCAATGCAGTAAAATGGTCTTACGTGCATAAAACAATAAAATACGTATCAACATCCTAGCATGAGAGCGAGGAACACTATCATTTAGTACTCCCAGAAGTCCGACCTCTGGAGTTTGCGGCAGCGGTATATGTAGCTTACGGTTGAAAAAGGAAAAAACATCTTTCCAGAATGCTGCAAGTCCAGGACATGTCCAAAACATATGAAAGAAATCAGCAGCAATCCTTTTACATCTAGCGCATGCAATATCTTGACCCAGTCCCATTGTAACCAACCTAGCGGGTGTATAATGTAAGTGATGTATAAACTTAAATTGTATCAGGACATCAGCCGTACTGATGATATCCTGAAAGCATACTTCCACTGCCTCCTCCCAGTCCTCTTCAGAAAGCTCAGGCATAATCCTTTGCCATTTACATTGAGAGTTCTGAAAAGGATCCGCGCCCATCACCTGAAGGCGCCCATAGAAGGTCGTCACAAGTTTGTTTATCTCTGGAAATGACAGAAGGTCCTCCATGGAGGATTCCTTGAGCTCTATGGTCAATGAGCCAAATTGTGTCTTGAGGGCATGTCGCAATAAAAGGTATTTGAAGAAGAATTTGTTTGCAATGCCATATTTAAATCTAATGGATTCAAAGGGCAGTAATATATTGTCCTCAAAAATATGAGAGAGGTATGTGATCCCAAAACAGGCCCACCACGCCGAATCTGGATGACCACAGAGCTCAGGAATATTCGGGTTCCGTGGCGAAATATCGACTTGGGATTGTGACAGTATCTTTCCCCCCTCCCTCCAGGCCATAAAGCAAACCTCAGCGGGAGAAAATCTGGAACCACCCGTTTTTTTTGACCTATGTAGTTCGTCCTTCAAGGAGGTAGGGGATGCAAATAAAGATAATAGAAAAGCCGTGGACGGAGTTTGGGGATCAGAGTGCAACCAATCATGGATATAAGTGAGCTGGGAAGCGAGAAAATAGTTCCTTAAATTTGGGCAAGCCAATCCGCCTACAGGCTTGGCCGCTTGTAATGATGATTTGGCTATACGAGGTTGGCTACCATTCCAAATGAAAGTAAACAGGGCAGAGTCAAGTTTTGCAAATAATTTTTTGGTAAGGAAAACCGGGGAGGCCCTAAAGCTATAGAGAAATTTTGGTAGAAAGATCATTTTAAATATGTTTATGCGACCAATTAAATTAAGGGGCAATGACGACCAGGTACGGAATTTCTCCGTCATCTGTTGGACTATAGGGGTGACATTAAGTTCCTCGTACCTAGAAAGGTCAGTATGTATCTGGATACCAAGGTACTTAAGGGAGGGCGTCAGTTGAATGCATGACCTCTGTAGATAGTTGTAAGGGGAAGGGGGACCGATAGCCAAGGCCTGCGATTTTTCCCAGCCCACTCGGAGTCCTGAGACCGCACCAAACTCCTCCACCACCTGCATTAATTTAGTAAAAGAGCTTTCCCTTCCATCTAGATATACCAGGCCATCATCTGCGTATAAGGAGATTTTTTCCTTCAGCGGGCCCGAGCGGATGCCCCCAATCTCGGCCATCTGCCGCACAGCCAGAGCCAATGGCTCAATGGCTATTGCGAACAGCAGGGGAGAGAGAGGGCACCCCTGCCGAGTACCCCGTCCTAAGGAAAATGGTGCAGAGATATCCATGTTTGTACGAACCCTAGCTCTTGGGTCTGCATATAGTAAGTGGACCCAGTGAATAAAAGTTGGGCCAATACCCATCCGTGCCATAGCTTCCCATAAAAAAGGCCAACTCACAGTATCAAAAGCTTTTAGTATATCTAGGGACAGAACTAGTCCAGGTCGCCCCGCACGTGCCGCCTCATGAACATGTAGGTACAACCTTTGGATATTATCAAATGTACTCCTGCCAGGCATGAAACCGGATTGATCTGGTGGTATAAGGGCGAGGATGACAGACTGGAGTCTAAGGGCGAGAATTTTTGCTAAGATCTTTACATCACCATTCAGGAGTGAAATAGGCCTGTAGGATCCGCAATGTTTACTATCCTTACCGGGTTTGGGTATAACCACAATAAGTGCTTCGTTTAAGGATTCAGGAAGCTTCCCTAACTTAAGGGAGTCTTGAAACAATTTGAGGAGCCTAGGAGCCAGTACCTCTGCATGCGCTTGGTACCACTCCGAAGGAAGCCCATCCAGGCCCGGAGCTTTATTAGAGGGAAGGAGGCTTATGGCCTTGGTGACCTCCTCCAGCATGATGGGCTTGTCCAGGAGGGACTGCTGGGAGGTGTCGAGTACCGGGAGATCAAGGGATTCAAAGAAGCCCATAAAATCTGTCTCTGGAGGGATTTCCGTGCCCTTATATAATGTGGCATAGAAGTCCGCGAAGGTTTTATTAATAGTCAATGCGTTGGATGTAATCGATCCGTCAGGTAAGTGAATTGCAGCGATCATGGTTCCTTGACAGTCCGCGTGAGCAAGATATGCCAGGAGCCTGCCATTCTTCCCACCATGTTCATGTATACGAGCTGAGAGGTACAACTGTTGCTTCCTGGTCAAGTCCACCAAGTGCAACTGCAGCGCCCGGTGGGCCTCAGTCAGCACGCCTCTGGTTTCAGAGGAGGGGCGCCCGCATGGCGGGCACGAGCCTCCTCCAAAACCTTCCGAAGCTCATCTTGTGTCCTCCTTCCGGCAGATCTGTAGCTCTTGATTCTAGAAATATAGGAACCCCTTACCACGTCCTTAAAGGCATCTCAAACAGGACCCACAGGAGCAGAGTCAGTGTTAAGGGACCAATAAATAGTCATGTCAATCGGGATGCCCTCAGCTATCTCCGGAGTAGAGATCCAGAGAGGACTGAGTCTCCAAGTTCGAAACCCCGGTCTATGGCCCATAGTCAAGTCCACCTGTATCATAGAATGGTCAGATTCCGTCTGGGGGAGATACGCTATGGATTGAACAACCGGTAAGAAATCCTTCGTGGCGAGAGCAAAATCAATTCTGGAAAGGGCAGCATAGGACCTAGACTGGCAGGAGTACACTTTGGCCTCTGGAAATTTCCAGCGCCACAAATCCACATATCCATAGGTATTACACCACGCACGGAGCAACCCGGACTCGGAATTCAAAGGTTTTAATCTATCTAGGTCAGGTTGCAAGACCGAGTTGAAATCCCCAAGGATAAGCATAGGACAGCTAGGCAGATTTGCAAACTGAATATCAAGACCAGAAAACATCGCAGCCGTGACCAGAGGAGGGAAATACACCGCCACCAGAATAAGGGGTGTGCTATGTATCGATACATGTAAAATAACATACTGCCCCTTGGGGTCTAGGATAACCTGGTGACACACGAAGGGCAATCCCTTACGAATTAATATGGCTACGCCCTGGGCATAATTTGAGTAGGTAGAGTGATAATGGTTGGCTACCCAGTGTTTTTTGAGCGCCATCACCTTGGCCCCCATTAAATGAGTCTCCTGAAGACACAGGATATGTGGTTTACTAAGTTTCAGGGCCGCAAAGATGGACGCTCTTTTAAATTTGGAATTCAACCCGCGGACATTCCACGAGCAAACAGTTACATTAGACATGGAGTTGATAGCATGGGTGCATACGGGTCAGGAGGGGTCTGAAGAAGAATCCCTCCCCCGGTCACGGCCATGTATACAATTAAGGGTCGCAGTGCCAGACATTCATTCAACCATACATACATCATACATACAACCATACAACAACAGACATTGTCACATTCAATACCCAACAGGGGTATTAATTCCCCTGCCCAGCTCCAAAAAAGGGGAGTGGGCCTATACCCTAAACTTGTATCGTGCCTGGGGCGAATGGCCCGGAACAGGAGGCAGGAAAAAAAAATATAAGCTCAAAAGCAACAAAAAAAGTCATTAGTCAATTATAATGTTTCAAAAGGAAATAAAATAAGGGGACTGAGCCCCAAGGCAGCTCGGGCCCGGTTATAAACCGGGACTTGGTACTCTCCCTCCGGAGACAAGTAGGATCCTCCAAGGTCAGCACATGTCCGTACCGAAACAGAGAAAATTGCCCATCATAACCAATATAGCAAAAAAAAAGGGGGAGAGGGGGAAAGAAAAAAATTATAATGCAGGCAAGGGGATCCCAGAGAGGAGAGGAAACTTCTGTTAAAGCTGTGGAGCCATCATAATGTGGGGATCCGCTTCAGGCAGGAGGCTTGGGAGGGCGGGGTATTGCTTCCCACCAAGACATGGCATCTTGTGGGGATTGAAAGAAATGAGCTTTCCCTTGATATGTGACCCGAAGGGTGGCAGGAAAAAGCATGGAATACTGAATATCTTGTTCCCGAAGCTTCTGCTTGATCCATTGATAGCTGGCTCTACGGTTGCGGACTGTCGCTGAGTAGTCTGGAAAGGGTGACACCACTGCATTATTAATGCGGAGACTTCATTTCCGCCTGGCAGCCCCCAAGATGAAGTCGCGGTCCCTGTAATTAAGGAGACGAATCACCATCGTACGTGGGGGGTGGCCTTCTGGTAGGGGGCGCCCGGGGACTCGGTGGGCCCTCTCGATCACAAAACAGGGGGATAACTGTTCTCAGCCAAACTCTTGCTCAAGCCAGCTCTCTAGGAAGGCTACAGGGTCAGACCCCTCCACCCGCTCCGGAAGTCCAACCAGGCACAGGTTGTTCCTGCGTAGGCGGTTTTCAAGGTCGTCGACCTTATCCTCCAAAGTTGAAATCTTTCCCCCATATGTATTGAGTCTAGGTAAAATGGGAGCAATAGTGTCCTCCAAATCACTGATACGTTGTTCAGTCTCGGTAACCCGGCCACGCAGCTTGTGCACATCTTGCCGCATAATAGTTAAGTCTATCTTGAGCCCATCCACCTTCCCCACCAGATCTGCATGGTTTACCTTGATAATGGCCAGGACATCTGCCAGGGTAGGTTCCTTGGCGCCATCCGCGACCGCCGGGCCCGGGGTCGGTACCGAAGGAATGGCTGCAGGGTCCGGAATCTCTGGGGAGGGTGGTGGGGATCCATCCAGGCCATCACCGAAGAGATCCGGAGTGGAGGCTGGGGATGAGCTAGGCCCGTGGACAGTATGGCGGCGGCCATCTTGGCAGGAGCGTGTAGCGATGCTCATCTTTACCGGAGGCTGTTTCTTCGTATGCCGCTTTCCCATCAACCAAAATGCCTCTCAATGATGCACAAGACACACCTGAAGGGATTAGGCAGGAAAGAAATCAGGTGCTGACGATGGATGATCAGGATGGAGCAGGATTGTATAGGGAGAGACCGGAGCTACACAGGAACACGTCCGCTCACATCCTGAGCCAGGCCACGCCCCAAGCCACACATTGTTGATTATCAAACCTTTTAATCTGTGCACATTCACATGTGCGTTATAAAATTTTGATGTAAAATAATTATTTTTTTCTCAAGTTTTTTACAATTGTTAAACATAACATGCACAACTCTGGAACTTACAAAGTTCAACGTAGAAAAACTAACGGCAATATCAGACATTATTGTGTCAAAAATGTCTTCATATTGCCTTCATCAGATGGGGTGATGTCACCCCTGTAAAAGCCAAATTTTGAAGATGCACACAATTTGGGAGTCAAAATGGGTATTCCCTCCAGATCCCATGCCTAATGTCAACATGTGCTATCTCCCATCATGGGGGATCAATGGACGTGTTTTGGGGGTGCAACCCCTTCTTCTCACCTACTAGAGTTACGAGGCTTTTAAAATGTCAAAAAAAGTTTGTGTAAAGTCCAACAAATGTTAAAATGGTGGCATTTGGAAGAAATTCAGATTCTCCCCAACACATCAATCATGTTCTTCATTTGTTGTTCCATAACATTGAGTTCATTCCTAATGATGTCAATTTCACCATTCCACACCATGATGTCGTTGATTAGCTTTTGTGCACTGTCACTTGTGAAATGTTCAGCTTGCTCTTCAACAACCAGCACATCACCTAAAAATTTGAGCAAAAACATGTATTAGAAATACGCGGCATACATATTTTACCTGAAGCTGGGGTGTTAGACACTCACCTGTTGTGGTGACAATCTCACCAACTTCCTCCCCCTTTCCTTCCTCCAGATCCTCGGGGTGTGTTGTTGTTCCGAGTTCCCCTTCTTTCCCAGGTGGGGGGTTCCTGGTGTCCTCTGAGTGGTGTCTTCCGAGTCTTTTCTCCCCTATTAGAATAAAACAAAAGGTATACTTAGCACACAGATATTTGAGTCCAGAAATAGTAATATGACACATTGCTGGGAAGTGGGGTACAATTGTCTGTTTTGGGCTGAGTTCCAAGCTGAAGACATGATTTTTTACCTTACCAAAGCTGGAATACTTACCTTTTTGTGACAATTTTCACACATGGAGACACCCAAAGTATCCACTAGAGCACCTGTGTGGGACACCTTAAAAAGTTTGTTCTTGTGCCCCACACTAGTGCTCCTGAGTCCAGATGTATAAACAGCTGCTGAGTGTCCTCTCCTTACATTACATGGAATCAATCTTGCATTTCATTCTAGTTACAAACACATTTAGACAGCAATGTACAAAACTTATTTTTATACAAATAGGCATGACCAAATGTATTTAACCTGTAGCTGCCCAAAACATCGTATTTAATGCGCGAACAATGTTTCCTACGACCAATTAATGTGCCCACGAACATGAAAGTCGCCATTTTAAATTGTACAACAGTAAAAGCACATGGAGCAGCATGCACGTAATAATAATAATAATCGGAACACACGACAAGTACTTTTTAGAAGCACTTTCTTGATCCTTCTATACTGATCCTGCTCCCTCAGTTTCAGGTCTGACCAGCGTTTCTTCAATTGGGCCTTGGATCGTCGTACCCCAAAATTCCTGTGCAGACTCTTCACAACTTTAGTCATGATCTTGGCCTTTCTCACATTTGGGTTTAGGTACGGTCCATGCTTTCCATCATAATCGGTCCTCCTCAAGATGTCCACCATCTCCACCATCTCTATAAAAGCCATATTTGAGGCCTTAAATCTTCTCCTCCGGGATCGGGATGTTTCTGGCTCCAGGCTTTCCTCTTCCTCTTTACTAGAATTAACACACACCTGTTGTGTCTCCGCCATGTCGCTCCTACTTCGCGCCAAATGAGAAGGGGCGGGGAATATTCTAGAAAGAACGTCAGGGGCGGCCAACGTGGGCAGAGTTTCACGCATGCGCAGTGTATATCAAGCTAACACGCATGTGTCGTACATACGATCTGTGTGCGGAGGAAGGAGGAATGGAAGTGGCGAGCGTCCTAAACGAAGGTAAAATTTGAACTTGGCCCATCAGTGGCCTATACTGCTTCAAGATTGAGGCCTATATTGGGATAAGATTATGAGAGTTTAGGCTGACATTAGTGTTTTTGTCTTATGTATTGTCTTACAGGAAATATGAATCACTTTAAGGACCCAGAATTTATGGCCAGTTTCATAGACAGATACAGGGAGATGAGGAATTTGTGGGAGGTGAAACACAGTTTATATTATAATAAACAAGCTAGGAGGTCAACGCTGGAGAAACTTCTGGAATTTCTGAAGACTCGGGTCCCTGATACAACCATCCTGTTCTTGGAAAAGAAAATTGGGATCTTGAGGAACATGTATAAGAAGGAGCATAAGAAGATCCAGAAATCACTCAGATCAGGAGCAGCAGCAGCGAAAGTTTATGTACCCAGGCTGTGGTATGTCAACAAACTGCGGTTTCTGGACGACCAGACTGAAGCCAGGGAATCACTTTCTACCTTTCCCTGCAGCCTTCCCTCCACCCTTCCCTCAACCCCAGCAGAGGCTGACGAGGAACAACCTGGGCCTTCCATCCTGGAAGACGTGGATGCGCTCAGCTGGAGCAAGGTACATTATTTTTATATATATTTATTGTCCTAATATTAATGATGTTAGCTAGATGTTATATAGATGTCCCCATACTCAAAAAAACCTCACTAGACCCCACCCGTTTGAATAACTTAAGACCCATCTCCATACTCATACTTTTTTACCTCTCTGCTGCCTTTGACACAGTTGACCACCTGCTCCTCCTCAGCAAATTACACTCCCTTGGCCTCCGTGATTCTGCTTTATCTTGGTTCTCCTCCTACCTATCTCAGCGCACTTTCAGTGTCACTTACAACTCCATCTCCTCCGCTCCCCTTCTTCTTTCTGTTGGGGTACCCCAAGGCTCCGTCCTTGGGCCTCTTCTATTCTCACTCTATACCTCTTCCCTGGGCCAGTTGATAACCTCCCATGGCTTCCAATACCACCTCTATACTGACGACACCCAGATCTATCTCTTCACTCCTCAACTCACCCCCTCAATCTCCTCACGGATCTCAAACTTACTAAATGACATATCGATATGGATGTCACACCACTTCCTCAAACTCAATCTTTCTAAAACTGAGCTTGTTATATTTCCTCCTTCACGGTCCCCCCCCCTGTGACTTCACCATTAATATCAACAACACAACCATTGGTCCCTCCACACATGCCAGGGTGCTGGGTGTAATCCTTGATTCTGACCTCTCCTTCAGCCCCCACATCCAACCACTGGCTAAATCCCGCCGCCTTAACCTCCGCAACATCTCCAGAATTCGACCCTTCCTGAATAATGACACCACAAAGCAACTTATTCACTCCTTGATTATTTACCGCCTTTACTACTGCAACTCTCTCTTTAATGGCCTACCCTTAAGCAGGCTATCCCCCCTTCAGTCTATTATGAATTCTGCTGCTAGACTAATACACCTCACTAACCAATCCATGACTGCTACTCCTATCTGCCAATTCCTTCACTGGCTTCCCCTACCCCACCGCGTAAAATTCAAAATGATAACCATAACCTACAAGGCCATTCACAACATCACCCCCATCTACATCACCAACCTTATCTGCAGATATCACCCAAATCATCCCCTCCACTCCTCCCCAGACCTCCTGCTCTCTAGCTCCCTTGTTACCACCTCCCATGCTCGCCTTCAGGACTTCTCCAGAGCCTCTCCCATCCTCTGGAACTCCCTGCCCCAGTATGTCCGATCAGCCCCTACCCTGTCCACCTTTAGGAGATCCCTGAAAACTCATTTATTCAGGGAAGCCTACCCCACACCCACCTAAAAACTGTCCCTGAGCCACCCCCATCAAAACATTCTCTGCAGCTATTACCTTTTGTACCATCACCCCCTCCCTTAGAATGTAAGCTCCACGAGCAGGGCCCTCCTGTACCTTTTTAATTGAACTGTACTGTAATTGTGTTGTCCCCCCTATACATTGTAAAACGCTGCGTAAACTGTTGACAATATATAAATCGTGAATAATAATAATAATGTTATAATTGATAACATATTAATGATTTAAAACAAAGAGATTTACATATCAATAGACAGAAGTGGCCAAAAATGTTTGGGACAAGAATGAAAAATGCTGGGGTCAGAATGATACTCTTTTCTATTTATAAACATTCAATTTCCAAGTCATGAGCTAAAAATTGTGTGTGATTGATGAACCAAAAACTAAAACTATGTCCCTTTTTATACACAGGATGAGCTCAGCCTGGAGGGTCTGGAAAGTGTCATTTAGGAGGTGGACGGGCCCAGTCTCAGCCAGAAGGTGGCTGGGCCCAGTAGGAGCCTCACCCAATCCCAGGTGCCTCCCCTCTGCCTTACAACAAAAAGGCCCAGGAAGGGGACGATCACGGAGGAGGCAGCACTGGGACTTATTAGGAAAGCAACTGATGTCCTCAGAAGCCCCCCCCGACGCTGAAGAGGCCTACGGCTGCTATCTAGCCACCAGATTGATAAAATTGGAGGAGGGCCAATGCTTCCTCTGTGAGGGAATTTTTTGTGAGGCCCTTCAGAAGGGGTTCAGGGGCTAGCTGACTAAGCACAGCCACGTATATGAGCTTGCCCATTCTCCTCCTCCTCCTCCTGCCACAAGTCCACCACCAGAGCCACAGCTTCCAAGGAAGACTGCAGGGAAGGGTGCAGAGAAGCGTGGAGGGAAGGCTGCAGTGAAGAGAAGAAAGTGATGGCCTGGGTTCAGTCTGGTCTGACAGAAGACACAGGCTGTTGTAGTACCAAAGCCTGGGGACATATATGTCATCTGCTGCTGGTCCTGATCTCTGGGAGTCCTGGACCAGATTGGGCTCAAAATTATATGGACTCCTCAAGCTAACAATTTTATTTTCCACAGACTTGATGTGTGCCCTGGGGGCCAAAAGGCTCCGCAAATTCCAAAAGTTTCTCCAGCCTTACCTTCCTCTTTATTTTGTTATTCAGAATAAATGGAGATTTTATTTTCTGAAAATACTTGCCTATATGTGTTTTTCTAAAAATAGGACAGTTTGCTTGTGAGTAGGCAGGTACATTTCAAAAATACAATGTCAAATTAACAAGGGGCAAGATAATAAAAAATTATGGAGATCACTAGAAAATAATTTTTGAATAATCCAAAAAAAGGAGATCTTGATGAAATAAAAAATAATAAAAAAAGATGACTATAAAAAATAATTTAAAACATTATTATGGAGATCTGGCTTTAAAAAAATAAAAGATTATTGATGAGATCATGAGAAATATTAATACGTTTGTGAGAACTCTGTGTGAATATCAGCAGCAAAACAACTTCATTATTCTAGCATTATTAAGCACAAAAGAATGTGCTGCATTAAAAGATCACAGAATTTGCAGCATGTGGAATGTGCTATCTCCATTACGAACGCTAGTTTTACCAGACCGAGCGCTTCCGTCTCGTACTTGCCTCAGAGCATGCGTCATTTTTGGTGCGTCTGAACAGCATACAGACGAGCGTTTTTTCCGATAGTAATAAGTTCCATCGGAAAAATATAGAATATGTTATAAAAGTCCGATGGGGCATGTACACTGTCGGAATATATGATGAAAAGCTCCCATCTGACTTTTTCTGACGGACATTCTGCTCGTGTGTACGCGGCATTACACTTTAAAGTTCGTCCCAATGTAAAAAAAGATAGATAAATAGATGACGTTCACCAGTTCAGCCAAAAGTAAATAAAACAATAAATGATTTCCACCAGTTTATCCAACAGTCAAATCCTGCTGACTGTGATCGCTGCCAACCACCGCCATGCATTGCACATTCACCAAAAAGGATTTCGGCAATGTGATAAACAGCACAAATAGCCCTGAAGCTCTGTGTAGATGGCTTCCCTTCTAACCTCCTCCTACCTTTAACCAGCAAATCCTGGTGGTGGTTGGCGGCGATCACATTTTGGAGGATATCACTGTTGGATGAGCTGGTGGAAGTCATTTAATTATTTTTGCATGAACTGGTGAAAGTCATCTATTTATCTTTTTTTTCACATTGGTTTTACTTTGGAGATCTATAATTTATATTCACATTTATAATTTAGTTTAATATTATAATATATATATATATATATATATATATATATATATATATATATATATATACAGTGCCTTGCAAAAGTATTCGGCCCCCTTGAACTTTTCAACCTTTTGCCACATTTCAGGCTTCAAACATAAAGATATAAAATTGTAATTTTTTGTGAAGAATCACCAACAAGTGGGACACAATTGTGAAGTGGAACGAAATCTATTGGATATTTTAAACTTTTTTAGCAAATAAAAAACTGAAAAGTGGTGCATGCAAAATTATTCGGCCCCTTTACTTTCAGTGCAGAAAACTCACTCCAGAAGTTCAGCGAGGATCTCTGAATGATCCAATGTTGTCCTAAATGACTGATGGTGATAAATAGAATCCACCTGTGTGTAATCAAGTCTCTGTATAAATGCACCTGCTCTGTGATAGTCTCAGGGTTCTGTTGAAAGCGCAGAGAGCATCATGAAGACCAAGGAACACACCAGGCAGGTCCGTAATACTGTTGTGGAGAAGTTTAAAGCCGGATTTGGATACAAAAAGATTTCCCAAGCTTTAAACATCCCAAGGAGCACTGTGCAAGCGATCATTTTGAAATGGAAGGAGTATCAGACCACTGCAAATCTACCAAGACCTGGCTGTCCCTCTAAACTTTCAGCTCAGACAAGGAGAAGACTGATCAGAGATGCAGCCAAGAGGCCCATGATCACTCTGGATGAACTGCAGAGAACTACAGCTGAGGTGGGAGAGTCTGTCCATAGGACAACAATCAGTCGTACACTGCACAAATCTGGCCTTTATGGAAGAGTGGCAAGAAGAAAGCCATTTCTCAAAGATATCCATAAAAAGTCTTGTCTAAAGTTTGCCACAAGCCACCTGGGAGACACACCAAACATGTGGAAGAAGGTGCTCTGGTCCGATGAAACCAAAATCGAACTTTTTGGCCACAATGCAAAATGATATGTTTGGCGTAAAAGCAACACAGCTCATCACCCTCAACACACCATCCCCACTGTCAAACATGGTGGTGGCAGCATCGTGGTTTGGGCCTGCTTTTCTTCAGCAGGGACAGGGAAGATGGTTAAAATTGAGGGGAAGATGGATGCAGCCAAATACAGGACCATTCTGGATGAAAACCTGTTGGAGTCTGCAAAAGACCTGAAACTGGGACGGAGATTTATCTTCCAACAAGACAATGATCCCAAACATACAGCAAAATCTACAAAGGAATGGTTCACAAATAAACGTATCCAGGTGTTAGAATGGCCAAGTCAAAGTCCAGACCTGAATCCAATCGAGAATCTGTGGAAAGAGCTGAAAACTGCTGTTCACAAACGCTCTCCATCCAACCTCACTGAGCTCGAGCTGTTTTGCAAGGAAGAATGGGCAAGAATTTCAGTCTCTCGATGTGCAAAACTGATAGAGACATACCCCAAGCGACTTGCAGCTGTAATCGCAGCAAAAGGTGGCTCTACAAAGTATTAACGCAAGGGGGCCAAATAATTTTGCACGCCCCACTTTTCATTTTTTTATTAGTTAAAAAAGTTTCAACAATCCAATAGATTTCGTTCCACTTCACAATTGTGTCCCACTTGGTGATTCTTCACAAAAAATAAAAATTTTATATCTTTATGTTTGAAGCCTGAAATGTGGCAAAAGGTTGAAAAGTTCAAGGGGGCCGAATACTTTCGCAAGGCACTGTATATACACACACACACACAGAGTTGTGCTCATACGTTTACATACCCTGGCAGAATTTATAATTTCTTGCCCATTTTTCAGAGAATATGAATGATAATACAAAAACATTTCTTTCACTCATGGTTAGTGTTTGGCTGAAGCCATTTAATATCAATCAAATGTGTTTACTCTTTTTAAATCATAATGACTATCCACTACCAAACTACCCAAATGACCCTGATCAAAAGATTACATTCCCTGGTGATTTTGGCCTGATAACATGCACACAAGTTGACACAAAGGGGTTTGAATGTCTATTAAAGGTAACCATCCTTACCTGTGATCTGTTTGCTTGTAATTAGTGTGTGTGTGTAAAAGGTCAATGAGTTTCTGGACTCCTGACAGACCCTTGCATATTTCATCCAGTGCTGCACTGACATTTCTGGATTCTGAGTCATGGGGAAAGCAAAAGAATTGTCAAAGGATCTGCGGGAAAAGGTAGTTGAACTGTATAAAACAGGAAAGGGATATAAAAAGATATCCAAGGAATTGAGAATGCCAATCAGCACTGTTCAAACTCTAATCAAGAATTGGAAAATGAGGGGTTCTGTTGAAACCAAACCACGGTCAGGTGGACCAGCTAATGTTTCAGCCATAATTGCCAGGAAAATTGTTTGGGATGCAAAGAAAAACTCACAAATAACTTTAGGTGAAATACAGGACTCTCTGAAAACATGTGGTGTGGCTGTTTCAAGATGCATAATAAGGAGACACTTGAAGAAAGATGGGCTGCATGGTAGAGTCACCAGAAGAAAGCCATTACTACGCAAATGCCACAAAGTATCCTGCTTACAATATGCTGAACAGCACAGAGACAAGCTTCAAACCTTCTGACACAAAGTCAGTTGGAGTGATGAGACCAAAATTTAGCTTTTTGGCCACAATCATAAACACTACATTTGGAGAGGGGTCAACAAGGCCTATGATGAAAGGTACACCATTCCTACTGTGAAACACGGAGGTGGACCGCTGATGTTTTGGGGATGTGTGAGCTACAAAGGCACAGGAAATTTGGTCAAAATAGATGGCAAGATGAATGCAGTATGTTATCAAAAAATACTGGAGGAACATTTGCATTCATCAGCCAGGAAGCTGCGCATGGGACGTACTTAGACATTCCAAAATGACAGTGATCCAAAACACAAGGCCAAGTTGATGTGTCATTGGCTACAGCAGAATAAAGTGAAGGTTCTGGAGTGGCCATCTCAGTCTCCTGACCTCAATATTATTGAGCCACTTTGGGGAGATCTCAAACATGCAGTGCATGCAAGACAGCCCAAGAATTTACAGGAACTGGAGGCTTTTAGCCAAGAGGAATAAGCAGCTTTACCATTTGAGAAGATAAAAAGCCTCATCCACAAATACCACAAAAGACTTAAAGCTGTCATTGATGTTAAAGGGGGGCAATACACGGTATTAACCACTTCAATACCAGGCACTTAGACACCTTCCCGCCCAGGCCAATTTTCAGCTTTCAGCACTGTTGCAATTTGAATGACAATTGCGTGGTCATGCAACACTGTACCCAAACAAATTTTTTAGCATTTTGTTCCCACAAATAGAGCTTTCTTTTGGTGGTATTTGATCACTTCTGCGGGTTTTATTTTTTGCGCAACAAATAAAAAAAGACCAAAAATTTTGAAAAAAAACAAGTTTTTCTTTGTTTCTGTTAAATTTTTTTGTAAATAAGTATGTTTTCTTCTTCAATGACGGGCACTGATATGGCTGCACTGATGGGCACTGATACGGCGGCACTGATGGGCACCGATGAGGTGGCACCAATGAGGTGGCACTGATGAGGTGGCACTGACGGGCACTGATGATGGGCACTGATAGGCGGCACTGATGGGCACTGGTAGGTGGCACTGATGGGCGGCACTGATGGGCACTCATAGGTGGCATTGATGGGTACTTATGGGTGGCATTGATGGGTAGTTATGGGTGGCACTGATAGTTGGCACAGATGGGCACGGATGGGCACTGATAGGTGGGCACTGATGGGCATGGATGGGCACTGACAGGTGGCACAGATGGACACTGATGGGTGGCACTGATGACACTGATTGTTTGCACTGATGCCCCTAAGGGTGGCATTGCTGGGCATCACTGCAACATAATGGTGCCAATCAGTGCCCATTTGTGGGCACTGATTGGCACAGATTGGGCACTGACTGGGCACACTGGGCACATGTGGATGGCCATGGGGTACATACCTGGCCATCCACATGTTGCCCCTTCCCTGGTGGTCCTAGTGGCGATCCCTGGTGGTCCAGTGTGGTGATCTGAGGGGGGGCTGATAAACAATCAGCGCAGACCCCCCTGCCAGGAGAGCCGCTGATCGGCTCTCCTCTACTCGCGTCTGTCAGACGCGAGTGAGGAAGAGCCGATCAACGGCTCTTCCTATTGACATCGTGATCAGCCGTGATTGGACATGGCTGATCACGTGGTAAAGAACCTCCGCCGGAGGCTCTTTACCAAGATCGGTGTAGCGGTGTGTCAGAATAACACACCGATCCACCAATCGCCGCGATGCGCGCCCCCGCAGGCGTGCGGCGGCATGTTATCCTGCTGGACGTCATATGATGCCCAGTCAGGATAACTGAACCACCGCCCGGCCGTCATCTGCTATGTGCCGGGCGGGAAGTGGTTAAGAACTGGGGTATGTAAAATTTAGATCAGGGTCATTTGGGTAGTTTCTGTTGCCATTATGATTTAAAAAGAGTAAAAGAATAAACACAGTTGATTGATAATAAATGGCTTCAGCCAAACACTAACCATGAGTGAAAGAAAGGTTTTTTGTGTTATCATCATAACTAATGATAGATAATAGGACAGAATGTCATAATAAAATGATGCTTCTTTCACACCTCACATTTATTGCTCAGACTCCTTTGTGAATAGTGTCCTTGTTCCACTGATCTGTATCAGTGTCTTCTTATCTAGTTTAATTAGCTTTTTGTTCTTTCATGTCTGCTGTAATTGCATATATACAAATGTATTTTTTTTATTTGTTAGTAAGACACATTGGGGATCATTTACTATAGAGCTGCGGCGCTAATTAGCGCTAATTAGCGCAAATTAGCACTAATTATCGCTAATAGCGCTAATTTGCGCTAAAACAGTATTCACTATAGTGCTGGTGAGAAAATACTCCCAAAATCAAATTTACTATAGTTCCCTGAAACCAAATAGCGCCCAAACCCTTACTCTGCTAAAACCTGGAGTAGTGCAGGTTTAATGTTGGAAATAATGTTTAGAGCATGATATAATTCTCTAAATGGTGGTGAAATATGCAGTATATTATTTAAAGATAATCTGCTTTTAAACTGTGTGAAAAAGTGATTTCTACACTGAAATATCTTTAAAAGTCTGAGAAGTGAAAATTCCCTGTTTTGGACAACTAGGTGTCAACACAACTGAGCATGCTCAGACCTGAAAATAACTCTCATTTTAACTCAAGTGTCTTTTTTAGCTGGTGCTATAGTAAATACCAAAATGAGAGCTAATTAGAGAGCATTTTTTTAAGTGAAAATCTGCTCTATTTTAGTCCAAATCAAGTATTAGCCATTGATTCTAATGGAACAATTCTAACTTTCACAAAAAAAACCTTTTAATGTTGAGATGTAATGTATCTTTCTCTGAACTAAATTTTTCTTTGCAACATTGTTGCTTCTACTTAAAATATTTTCATTTTAAGAATACTAGAATGTGGAATGTTTTGATGTTTTGCTAAAATATATCTTTCTCTGTCACTTTCACTTGTTACTCTCAATCTCACAACAATCTTTACCCCAAACTCACACAGGTGTCTTTACAATCCACAAATAATACCATTGCTGATGAAAATTTAAAATGAATCACAATTTTTTGTGCTTTTTATTATTTACAAATATTCATAATTTGAGCCCAAAAAATTTGATATATGTACCAACATCAGAAAGCAAAATGTAATTCCCAAAAATTTGAGGGTAATATTCTACTCTCACCCACAAAATAAACACCAAATATCACAGAATAAATCAAGAAGAATAACTCTTGAGTAAGGATGAGCCAAACACCCCCCTGTTCGGTTCGCACTAGAACATGCGAACAGGAAAAAAGTTCGTTCGAACACGCAAACACCGTTAAAGTCTATGGGACTCGAACATGAATAATCAAAAGTGCTAATTTTAAAGGCTTATATGCAAGTTATTGTCATAAAAAGTGTTTGGGGACCTGGGTCCTGCCCCAGGGGACATGGATCAATGCAAAAAAAAAACTTTTAAAAACGGCTGTTTTTTCAGGAGCAGTGATTTTAATAATGCTTAAAGTCAAACAATAAAAGTGTAATATTCCTTTAAATTTTGTAGCTGGGGGGTGTCTATAGTATGCCTGTAAAGGGGCGCATGTTTCCCGTGTTAAGAACAGTCTGACAGCAAAATGACATTTCAGAGGAAAAAAGCCATTTAAAACTACTCGCGGCTATTGCATTGCCGGTCCTACAATACACATAGAAGTTTATTGATAAAAACTGCATAGGAATTTCCCACAGGGGAACCCCGAACCAAAATTTAAAAAAAAATGACGTGGGGCTCCCCCTAAATTCCATACCAGGCCCTTCAGGTCTGGTATGGTTAATAAGGGGAACCCCGGCCAAAATTTAAAAAAAAATGACGTGGGGGTCCCCCTAAATTCCATACCAGACCCTTCAGGTCTGGTATGGATTTTAAGGGGAACCCCGCGCCAAAAAAAACCAAAAAAGGCGTGGGGTCCCCCCAAAAATCCATACCAGACCCTTATCTGAGCACGCAACCTGGCAGGCCGCAGGAAAAGAGGGGGGGACGAGAGAGCGCCCCCCCCCTCCTGAACCGTACCAGGCCACATGCCCTCAACATTGGGAGGGTGCTTTGGGGTAGCCCCCCAAAACACCTTGTCCCCATATTGATGAGAACAAGGGCCTCATCCCCACAACCCTGGCCGGTGGTTGTAAGGGTCTGCGGGCGGGGGGTTATTGGAATATAGAAGCCCCCTTTAACAAGGGGACCCCCAGATCCCGGCCCCCCCTGTGTGAAATGGTAAGGGGGTACAAAAGTACCCCTACCATTTCACTAAAAAACTGTCAAAAATGTTCAAAATGACAAGAGACAGTTTTTGACAATTCCTTTATTTAAATGCTTCTTCTTTCTTCTTTCTTATCTTCCTTCATCTTCTTCTTCTTCTTCTGGTTTTTCTGGCTCTTCTGGTTCTTCCTCAGGCGTTCTCGTCCAGCATCTCCTCCGCGGCGTCTTCTATCTTCTTCTCCTCGGGCCGCTCCGCACCCATGGCATGGGGATAGGCTCCCGCTCTTCTCTTCATCTTCTTCTCTTCTTCATCTTCTTCTTCATCTTCTTCTCTTCTTCTCTTCTTCATTTTCTTCTCTGGGCCGCTCCGCATCCATGCTGTCATGGAGGGAGGCTCCCGCTGTGTGACGGCGTCTCCTCGTCTGACGGTTCTTAAATAACGGGGGCGGGGCCACCCGGTGACCCCGTCCCCCTCTGACGCACGGTGACTTGGTGGGACTTCACTGTGACGTCACGGGGAATGCCACAGGGAAGTCCCGTCATATCCCGTGCGTCAGAGGGGGGCGGGGTCACCAGGTGGCCCCGCCCCCGTTATTTAAGAACCGTCAGAAGAGGAGACTCCGTCACACAGCGGGAGCCTCCCTCCATGCCAGCATGGGTGCGGAGTGGCCCGGAGAAGAAGATGAAGAGAAGAAGAGAAGAAGATGAAAAAGAAGATGAAGAAGAGAAGAAGATGAAGAGAAGAGCAGGAGCCTCCCCCCATGCCATGGGTGCAGAGCGGCCCGAGGAGAAGAAGATAGAAGATGCCGCGGAGGAGATGCTGGACAAGAACGCCGGAGGAAGAACCAGAAGAGCCAAAAGAACCAGAAGAAGAAGAAGAAGAAGATGAAGGAAGATAGAAGAAAGAAGAAGCATTTGAATAAAGGAATTGTCAAAAACTGTCTCTTGTCATTTTTAACATCTTTGACAATTTTTTAGTGAAATGGTAGGGGTACAAAATTACCATTTCGCACGGGGGGGCCGGGATCTGGGGGTCCCCTTGTTAAAGGGGGCTTCCAGATTCCGATAAGCCCCCCGCCCGCAGACCCCCACAACCACCGGCCAGGGTTGTGGGGATGAGGCCCTTGTCCTCATCAACATGGGGAAAAGGTGTTTTGGGGGGCTACCCCAAAGCACCCTCCCAATGTTGAGGGCATGTGGCCTGGTATGGCTCAGGAGGGGGGGACGCTCTCTCACCCCCCCTCTTTTCCTGCGGCCTGCCAGGTTGCGTGCTCGGATAAGGGTCTGGTATGGATTTTCGGGGGGACCCCACGCCGGGTTTTTTTGGCACGGGGTTCCCCTTAAAATCCATACCAGACCTGAAGGGTCTGGTATGGAATTTAGGGGGACCCCCACGTCATTTTTTTTTTTAATTTTGGCCGGGGTTCCCCTTAATATCCATACCAGACCTGAAGGGCCTGGTATGGAATTTAGGGGGACCCCCACGTCATTTTTTTTTTTAATTTTGGTTCGGGGTTCCCCTGTGGGGAATTCCCATGCCGTTTTTATCAATGAACTTTTATGTGCATTGTCGGACCGGCAATGCAATAGCCGCGAGTAGTTTTAAATGGCTTTTTTCCTTTGAAATGTCATTTTGCTGTCAGACTGTTCTAAACACGGGAAACGTGCGCCCCTTTACAGGCATACTATAGACACCCCCCAGCTATGAAATTTAAAGGGATATTACACTTTTATTGTTTGACTTTAAGCATTATTAAAATTACTGCTCTCGAAAAAACGGACGTTTTTAAAACTTTTTTTTGCATTGATCCATGTCCCCTGGGGCAGGACCCAGGTCCCCAAACACTTTTTATGACAATAACTTGCATATAAGCCTTTAAAATTAGCACTTTTGATTTCTCCCATAGACTTTTAAAGGGTGTTCCGCGGCATTTGAATTTGCCGCGAACACCCCAAATTGTTCGCTGCTCGGCGAACTTGCGAACAGCCAATGTTCGAGTCGAACATGAGTTCGACCCGAACTCGAAGCTCATCCCTACTCTTGAGTAATGTAATTCCATCACTTGTATGTCCAAAGAAATGCAGTATTTATGTGTTTTTATGTGTATTTATGGGTAGTTATGTGTAGGAGGTTCTTGCATGTGATGGCTCCGTGGCTTAGAGGTTAGAACTTCTGCTTAGTATCCCTAAGGGTCTGGGTTCAAATCCCAAACATTTTGCTTCATGTAGAGAAGTTGTCTCATCTCCCAGGTGCTATAACTATGTCTAAATGTAGTATTTATAAGTAGGAGGGTTCCACCACCATTGTAAGTCTTTTCCAGATACACTATTTAGCCAAAAGTATTGGGACGACTGCCTTTACACACACATGAACTTTAATGGCAGCCCAGTCTTAGTCCGTAGGGTTAAAATTTGATTTGGCCCACCCTTTGCAGCTAGAACAGCTTCTAGGAAGGCTGTCCACAAGGTTTAGTGTGCCTATGGGAATGTTTAATCATTCTTCCATAAATGCATTTGTGAGGCCGGGCACTGATGTTGGATGAGAAGGCCTGGCTCCAGGTCTCTACTCTAATGCAGCCAAAGGGTGTTCTATCGGGTTAAGGCCAGGACTCTTTGCAGACCAGTCAAGTTTCTCCACCCCAAACTTGCTCATGCATGTCTTTACGGACCTTGCTTTGTGCACTGGTGTGCAGTCATGTTGGAACAGGAAGGGGCTTTCCCCAAACTGTTCCGGTATGCTGACGCCTTAAGAGTTCCCTTAACTGGAACTAAGAGGCCAAGCCCAACCCCTGAAAAACAACCCCACATCATAATCCCCCCTCCGCCAAATCATTTGGACCAGTGCACAAAGCAAGGTCCATAAAGACATGGATGAGGGAGTTTGGGGTGGAGGAACTTGACTGGCCTGGACAGAGTCCTGACCTCAAAACAACAGAACACCTTGGGGATGAATTAGAGAGGAGACTGTAGGTCAGGCCTTCTCGTCCAACACCAGTGCCTGACCTCACAAATGCACTTGGAAGAATGGTCAAACATTCCCATAGACACACTCCTAAACCTTGTGGACAAGAAGAGTTGAAGGTGTTATAGCTGCAAAGGGTGAGCCAAATGAGTTTTGAACCCAATACTAATACTGGGATGCCATTACAGTTCATGTGCTTTTAAAGGCAGGCGTCCCAATACTTAGGCCAATATATTGTATATTGCTTGTGACACTGAGCATGGCTATGGACTTAGGACTGGTTCACATCACAGAGATGCAGAGAACATGCATGGGGCTGCCTGGTGGCTAAGTGGGTAGCAGTTCTGTCTAGTCTACCTGGGATGTTGGTTCAATTCCCCAACATGCTAATCTTTGTGTTGAAGTTTATATGTTCTCCCTGTGTGGGTTTCTCACCACAATCCAAAGACATGCTGGTATTTTATTTGTCTCCTGTCGAAATAGGTTCTAATGTAAGAAAGTTAATTTTAGACTTTAGATTGGAAGCTCATTGCAGCCAGGGACTGATATTAATGTTTATTAGCACTAATCATGCCCAGGGACTTGGACATTTCAAATTTTAGGGTTTACACTGCACGGGTATATGCTTAGAAAACTGTTGCTTTGTTAATGTGGATGCAAATGGACTTTGATCTTTGTCCTGTAGTTGGAGATTTGATGCACATAGCCAAGGGCTAACACAGTTGTGAATACTATAGTATGTTCCTGCTCATCAGGTGCAATCACTTTAGACATACATGAAGAGACAGATTGAAAGATACTGGTGGGTGTGTACTTCTATTGGGTGTGTCAGTGTGCTAACAATACAACCTCTCTTATATAAAGGCCTGCAGTAGGGAGGTTCGTTTGGCCTGAGAAGGTCAGGTTTTTTTGCCTGTGATTTGTGGGGAGAAGGAGGGCCTAAGAACAGGCCAGAATCTTCCTTACAGAGTGCTGCTCGGCCTCCTGACTTACGATCGGGTGTCAGATTTGCCTATGTTTTGAGTTGGGGGTGTTCTGGGGGGACCCCCGGATAAACAAGAGGCCAAATAAAGGCGGAACCAAAAAAGGACGTCGCCATGTCGCGAGGTCCGATGCTTTTGATAAATTCTATGAGAATCCAGGTAAAGCCTGAATATCGTGGTGAAATGGGTCTGAAGACGATCGCTGTGGATGTTTTACAGAAGTTGCTGAATTTACAGGTCAGTGATATATTTGCTCTCCAAGATTTTGTGGTCAGTGGTCAATACGATGTTTCTTTTCATACTGAGGATACCTGCCAAGCTGCATATGAGAATTGGGTGAAGGCGGATCTGGGAGGAAATTTGCTAACTAAGAAAATGGACATCAGTTTATTGTTTTATCCTGGATTGAAGACCATGACTGTACATTGTTATAATCCTTTTTTGGAGCCGGAATTGGTGAGACAATTTTGTTGCGGTATTGTGTGGGGGCTGACCGAGGAGAGAAGCTTTATAACCAGTATGGCATGTATAGAGGTAAACTGCGTTTTAAAGTACGCATGAAGAGGGACGCATCAGGTTTTTGTGGCATGTGTCACCCTCCCCCAGCATTTACCATTGCTGGGGAGCGGTGTACTGTTTTCTATTCTGGGCAACCACAATACTGCAGGGGGTGCTTTCAGTATGGACATATTCGTGAGGACTGCCCTTCTAAACTTTGCTGTAGAGTGTGCTTGAAGCCGGGAGACAATTCAGCGGAGTGCAAGGAAAAGAAATGTGATCTGTGTGGTTCAGGGGAGCATATGGTCAGAAACTGTCCAAAAATAGTGGGGAGGAAGATGTTCTCGTATGCGGAGGCTGTGCAGAGATGGCGGTTTACAGGGCAGAATGTGAGCCGAGAACCGGAGAAGCAGGAGACTGAGCGGGCGGATGACGGGGGTGAGCAGGCGGCCGGCACGGAAGGTGGAAAGGGTGGCGACCCCCCCCCCCCCAGACGCTGAAAACCCCGGTAGTAGCTCCAAGGAAGGTGTCGGACAGGAACTGCAAGGGAGTATGGGTAAAAGTGAAGTGAATATTAATCTGACAGAGGGGGATAATGAGATGGGTGGAGGTGCGTGGAGTGTGAAGAGTTGATCGCTTTGATAAAACAGGTGCAGGCAGAACAGGAGAGTCAATATGTAGATGAGGAGCTTGGTGAGTGGGCTGAGGATATGGAGGTGCTGGAGGTGAGGAGGAAGGAGGGGTCAGAATCAAAAGACCTTTTAATCGCTACTCAAAGACCAGGGCCTGAGGTGGAGCAGGAGCGTGAGGCACAGAGAAACGAGCCCAAATGGGACTTGTCTCTGGGTTCGAGCCCAGGTGGTGGTGGGTGTGTACTGCCGAGTTTAAGTATGGATTCACAAGTGTCAGATGATTCAAGTGGAGCAACATCACCATTGGGTTTGGTAGGTTCTCCCGCCATGCAATATTTGGAGAGTGAATCAGTTGATCCTCTTGTAAAAGGTACAGGGAACAGAAGTGGAAAAGAGCTTCCTGATGGAGGGGTTTAGTGTGCCCTGCAGGATTTTTTTGATCCTTCCCATGGCTTTGTCTATATGTAGTGTGAATGTGCGTTCGATTGGATCTGTCTATCGTCGTGCAGCTGTTTTGTCTGAGTTGGTTAAGATTGAGTGTGATGTCTTGTGTTTGCAAGAGTGTGGTTTGTGGTATGCTCCAGGCCATGGGGAAAACCCAGAAATTAAAGTTGAATCATGGGAGGAAGTGGTGATAGGAAGAGTTCTGAGTGTAATGTTTACCTACCTGGAAGAATCCTTTAAGTTGGTATGTGTTTATGCACCAGTGCGAAAAAATGCCAGGATGGATTTGTTGGAAATTTTGAGGCTCCACCTTGTGGGGAGAGGAAAGACCATTGTTGCTGGAGACTTTAATCTTATTAGGACTGCTGAAGATAGAGTAGGCCAAGGTGAAAGCCAGACCGATGTCACCAGCACAGCTTTTAATGCAATTTTGCAGGATTTTTGTTTGCAGGATGGAGCGGTTTGCTACTATGGAAATGGTAAAGCCCCAGCAACCTTTTTTTCAGATAAGGGAAGCGTGAAATCCCGAATTTACTTTATTTTAGGTTCCAGGGCACTGAAGGTCACAGAGTGGAAGCAATGGGAGGTGTCTTTCTCCGACCACCAGGTTTTGGTGGGAAAGTTTATTTTTGATCAAGATGTCAAGACTGGGAGAGGAATCTGGAAATTAAGTAATCTGTTATTGGAAGACCAGGGGATTTTTGATAAGTTTGCTCTGCAATATAAAGTGTGGTTGGGAAGGAAGGGGGATTTTGAATCTTTTTTCGAGTGGTGGGACTGGCTGAAGGAGCGAATCAAGCTCTTCTTTCTTCAAGCAGGTGTAAAGAAGGCAAGGAAAGAGAAACAAGAAGGGAGGGCTCTCCAGCATAGGCTGAGACTCCTGCTTAAATTAAGACAGGGAGGCTGGGAGTTGGAAGCGGAGATTAGAAAGCTTCGGGAGGAGATAAAGAAAGCTTGGGTGATGAGAGGGAAGAAGCTAATCTTCCAAGCTAAAGTGAAGGACATGGAGAAAGGGGAGACATGTTCGCGGTTCTTCTTCAAGAAACTCTTGAGGGGACGCAATGTGATGAATTCTGTGATGGTGCAGGGACAGCAGGTGAATGGTGAGAAGGTGATGGAGGCGGTGAGTGAGTTTTATAAGGATTTGTTTGCAGGCGGACGTGGAGTAAGTGCTGAGGAGATGCGAGAGTATTGCGAGAAAGTGGATGCAAGATTGTCTGAGGAGGATAGGTTTGGTATGTGTGTGGTTGTGTCTGAGGAGGAAGTGAGGCGAGTGATAGATGGGATGAACTGAAATAAGACACCTGGGAAGGATGGGTTCACTCTTGAGTTCTTTTGTAAAGCGTGGGAGGTGATGAAGAATGAGGTGTGTGAGTTGGTGAGGCTGGTGATTGAAGTGGGGGAGATGCCAAAGTCCTTAAGGGAGGGGGTGATTACCCTCATCTATAAAAAGGGCGACAAGAGAGACATTCGGAATTGGCGGCCAATTACACTATTGAACGTTGACTACAAGATTGTGGCAAGATTGATTGCCGATCGAGTCAAGCTTGTGATTGGCGAAGTGATTGGGGAGCAGCAGTTGTGTGCGGTTCCTGGTCGGCGGATTTCCGACAATCTATCGTTACTGAGGGATGTCGTATACTACGCACAATCTAACAACTTGCCGTGCCTTCTAGAGTCGATTGACCTTGAAAAGGCCTACGACAAAGTCTCCCATCAGTTTCTGTTTCAGATTCTGGAGGTCCTAGGGTTTCCAGACCAGCTAATGAAGGTTATCAGAGGACTATACAAAGGTGCCTCAAGTCAGGTTTTGGTCAACGGTACCCTAGGGGGGAGTATCCCTGTGATGTCTGGTGTTAGGCAGGGGTTCCCCCTATTGCCTTTGATGTTCATCTGTGTGATGGAGCCATTACTGAGTGCAGTGAAGAAGGAAAAGGCATTCAAGGGTGTGTTTGTGCCTGGCAGTGGTGGAAGGAGTGTGAAAGTGTTGGGGTACATGGATGATGTTGTGTTGGTGGCTGGTGGAATGTCTGATGTGTGGCGTGGAAGATTGCAGGTGAGTCTGTTCTGCAGTGTGTCTGGGATGAGTGTGAATTGGAGTAAGTGTCAGGTGTGTAGTGTGGGCCATGAGGTGGAGGTGTATGAGGGACGGAGTCAGAAGGTGGAGAGGATGCAGGTGCTGGGTGTGTGTTTTGACAGGGGGTTGAGGGGAAGTCACAGTTTTCAGAAGGTGACTGAGCGAGTGGAGGAAAAGTTGTCTATGTGGCGGATGCGTGAATTGTCCTGCACCGGGAAAGTTCTGATCATCAAGTCAGTGATCCTTCCGATTATGTTGTATGTCTGTTATATTGGGTGAGGAAGATGACGAGGCTACTGTTCTTGTTCTTTTGGGGAGGGAGGATGGAGAAGTGTGCAAGGCAGAAGATTACTAAACCAAGGGCCAAAGGTGGCTTTGGACTTCCAAAGATCAGGGACTTTTTGATGCTGCATTACTGGGTGACGTTGATAAGGACCCTAAGAGGTAACGGAATCGGGAAGGAGATGATGCAGTACCTTGGAGGAAGATTGTTTACAAGATGGGGACTCTACAGGCGGGCCCTGGAAAAGCCACAGGCATGGGTCATTCCTCAGTATTTTTTGGTCCTAACCAAGATCTGGGAAGGATGGAGGTTGGGGGGTCTGGGGAGGGAGGTTGGTGATAAAAAGAAACGTAAAGCTTGGATTGCTGGGGAGATTTTTCCTAATGGGATACGGCACTTAAGAGTGAAGCTAAGTGTGCAAATCTGGAAGAGTATGAGCACAAGAGGAGTGACTAACCTCCAAAGGGACATATCCTGGATGACCTTTATGGGATGTCTGATGATCATGAGTTTTCTGAAAAGTAGGGATTTGGTAAGATCGGAGTTGTGTCCAAGGGAGGGCTGTGGGGGAGTGAAGGACGTGTTCCACATGTTTTGGAACTGTGTCTTCGCTAAAGAAGTGCTGGGAAAGTTGAAGAGCTTCCTGAGGGAGGTGGTGGGGGTGGATTTTGTAAGGGAGGAAATGGTGGTTCTGGGTTTGTGGAGATTGGAGAAAAATGCAGCCAGGAAGGCGTGGTGCTTTTTTGTAGGGGTACTTTTGTACCCCCTTACCATTTCACACAGGGGGGAGGGCCAGGATCTGGGGGTCCCCTTGTTAAAGGGGACTTCCAGATTCCAATAAGCCCCCCGCTCGCAGACCCCCACAACCACCGGGCAAGGGTTGTGGGGATGAGGCCCTTGACCCCATGGGGACAAGGTGTTTTGGGGGGCTACCCCAAAGCACCCTCCCAATGTTGAGGGCATGTGGCCTGGTACAGTTCAGGAGTGGGGGGCGCTCTCTTGTCCCCCCTCTTTTCCTGCGGCCTGCCAGGTTGTGTGCTCGGATAAGGGTCTGGTAAGGATTTTTGGGGGGACCCCACACCATTTTTAAAAAAAATTTTGGCCTGGTTCCCCTTAATATCCATACCAGGTTCGGGGTTCCTCTGTGGAGAATTCCCATGCCGTTTTTTATCAATGAACTTTTATGTGTATTGTCGGACCGGCAATACACATAACCGCGAGTACTTTTAAATGACTTTTTTTCCTTTGAAATGTCATTTTGCTGTCAGACTGTTCTAAACATGGGAAACATGTGCCCCTTTACAGGCATACTATAGACACCCCCCAGGTACGAAATTTAAAGGAATATTACATTTTTATTGTTTCACTTGTCTTTCTGGCCTTTTTTGAGAGTTATTTTTCGGTACTGCAGGATAATTTTTTGGCGCTATAGTAAATGACCCCCACAGTTTCAGATCTGGAAAATTTACAGGGTTGTGTCTATGAAAGAGGAGAGGGAGATTTATGCATGTTATCCTGTCATAGTGGGAACAGCATTTGAAGGCTAGGTAGATCCACCACGGCCAATCAGCGTTCTGCCAAGCAGGTTCAGCCACGCAATGGTGTTCATGATCTTGGAGGTGGCTACACTAATACGAGCATTCCCCTTTCCAATCATAAATGACTGAATTAGGCAAATGTTCTGTGTGTCTGTAGGAACCTTATCACTCCTGCTGCCTGTAGCCCAAACACATGTAGCAGGTGTCTCATTTCTTCTGCGACCCTGCCAAGCTGGCCGCCACACAATGTACACAGGCTTTCCAGCCTCAAAGAGGGAGAGAGCTGCCTGTCAGTGTCTGCATGGGCTTTTCACCCCCCCCCCCCCCGCGCTCCATTTCTTCTCACACACACACAGGAATTAAGCTATTCTGTTCCTCCCCTGTGTTCCTATTGGCAGGGGGAATAAAGCCAATTAAAACAGCAGTTACAGGAACCAATTGATGGGGCTTTAACAAGGAGCAGCTGAGAAGAACTCTGGAATATGAAGTCTCAGCACAGAGTGGCCTCAAAAAAAGCCAATCACCGGTGGCTGCGAGAGGGACATCGGTCCCGATCGTGGAGTCACCTACCAGTGCCCACCAGCGCCACCTATCAGTGCTCACAGTACCACCTATCAGTGCCCTCAGTGCCACCTCACAGTGCCACCTATCAGTGCCCACAGTGCCGCCTATAAATTAATCAGTGCGCCATTACCAGTGCTGCCCATCAGTGCCATCTATCAGTGCCACCTATCGGTGCCCATCTGTGACATCTGTCAGTGCCACCCATCAATGCCACCCATCAATGACACTCATCAGTGCCATCCATCAGTGCCACCCATCAGGGCCCATCAGTGTCATCTTATCTGTGCCCATCATCATAAAAACCCAAATGGTGATTAAATACCACCAAAAGAAAGCTCCATTTGTGAAAAAAAATGATAAAAATTTCATTTGAGTACAGTGCAGCATGACTGCGTAATTGTCATTCCAAGTGTGGCAGCACTGAAAGATGAAAATTGGTCTGGGCAGGTAGAGGGTTTAAGTGCCCAGTAAGCAAGTGGCTACATCTGAGTTATTGTTCTCTAGCTGATTACTTGAATATATACTGTTACTGTCTGTTATTCTTCCATAGAAATATTGCAGTAAAGACAATTTCTGTGTTTTATCATAATGTGTGTGTTTCTCATTGGTCATTGTACTTACACTATTGCCAGGTGTGCCAGAGGGGGCTGAGGCTGTTATTAGGGTTGAGAGGCAGAGTAACGGACTGAACAAACAAAAGCAGCTCCTTCGGGGGTATCCCTACACACAGTTGAAATAACACAACACCACCTGATTAATATGCAAACACTTTATTTGTTCTACTTACCAAATGAACAGCAACAAAAGCTTATCAGTAAACTACACATTGTCTGACCATTATTTCAGCTCAGGGGCATATCATAAATCAACTTATTTCTCCCATTTTTAAACTTTTCCTTCTGCTTGTTTTTCATATCAGGTCAAGATATTTTAAAGTGAATTAAACGCATAATCTGAAATATTCATAGTATCAATCTACCTAAAAAAATATTTAAAATAAACATAAACACCTAATACAAAAAGTATAATAACGGAAAATCAGAACATTAAAGCCCACTTTCAGACAGAACGGAATCCGTCCAAGCAGATTTACCGGCTCAGCAGGGGAACTCTCCACTGATCCCCACTGGGCATGCGGATACGGACACAGTCCACTGTTCTCTATGAGGCGGTCGGATGGAAACGGACAGTTATCTGTTTCCATCATTTTGTCATCCGATCCCCCGATAATGGATAACTGATACCCATCCGTTTGTTTTTGGCAGACTGGATCTGATGCTGGTGGGTGTCAGCGGTCACATGTTCGCTGACATCCGCAGTCCCATAGAGAAAAATAGGTGGTCCGGTCCGGTCTGCCTGAAAAACCAACAGGCAGACCCGATCGGTCTGCTGGTGTGAAAGGGGCCTAAAACAACAAAATTAAAACATTTCAAATCGCCAACAATGCTAAAATTTTCTGGCTGCTGAAAACCAACTTTTTATATTCCCTTGTTTTTGTGATGGAATTTTTTTTTTTTATCAATTTTCCATTCAATTTAATTTTTACATGCATCTTATAATGGAAGGGAAGCTGGGGTCAGGTGCAGGCAGATAACAGAGAGGAGTCCAAAGACAGGCCGGGGTCACAAGGAGATCAGACAAGCAAACAGGAAGCAAACAGGAACTCAGGAACTGGGAGCTGCAGATCGGACAGCACCGAGCAGAAGGTTCCAGCAAGCTAAATAGGGCAATTGGCACCAAGCGCCGGGCGCAAACCGGCGCACGCCAGAGTGCCCAATAGCAGATCCATTCTGAGACCTCCTCTGACATAACTCTTTCCCATGAGGACTGAAAGTTTCAAGGAAAGCAGGCACATGAGAGATCAATAGGCAGTAGCACTGAAAGCTGTAAACTGCAAATGCTATGGTAAGATTTTCTACCAAATAGCTTACTAGGGAATGTTTGATTGTGCTCCATGTGTTAAAGTGATTGTACAAGCAGAAGTTTTTTTTTTTTTATCTTAATGCATTTAAAAAAAAAAACCTTCTGTGTGCAGCAGCCCCCCTAATACTTACCTGAGGTCCCTCTAGATCCAGCAATGTTTCAGCAGTGTCTCAGCCGTCTGGGACTTCCCCCCTCATTGGCTGAGACAGCAGCGCTATTGGCTCCTGCTGCTGTCAGTCAGTCAGCCAATGAGGAGAAAAAGGGGGGGGGGGGAGCCAGCCATGGCTCTGTGTCTAAATGGACACAATGAGCTGTGGGTCGGGTCAGGATCCCCCATAGAAAGCTGCTTACTGTGGGGGCACTCAACAGGAGGGAGGGGCGGGGCTAGGAGTGCCAAAGAGGGACCCGAGAAGAGAAAGATCTGATCTGCTCTGTTCAAAACCACTGCACAGGGCAGGTAAGTATGACATGTTTGTTATTTTTAACTAAAAAAAATGAGACTTTAGTATCACTTTAAAGCCTCATGGTTTTTTTTTTGCATAGAATGCATTAAGGTGAAAAACCTTCTGTAGTGTTGCAGCCCCCCAGCCCCCCCATTTTACTTACTTGAACGCTGTCAGCCTCCAGCCGGGAACGAGCACACCAGATGTAGCTGGTGTCACGTGTCCTGATTGGATAGATTGATAGCAGCGCAGCCATTGGCTTCCGCTGCTGTCAATTAAATCCAATGATGCGGCACCGGGGGGCGGGGCCAAGTCCTGCATTCTGTGTGAGTGGACACAGCCTTCTCCAACGTGGACACTCGAAGCAGGGAGGAGCCACCAGTGCCGCTGAGGGACCTCAGAGAAGGATCAGGGGCCACTCTGTGCAAAACAAACTGCACAGTGGATGTAAGTATGACGTTTGTTATATAAAAAAAAACCCTTTAAGTTTAAAAAACAGAGGGTTCAATGCTAATGTAAAGGGAAGGTACACAGCTTTTGCATATTTTTCTTTTATTGTTCATTTTAGTCAGAATCCCCCCCCCCCCCAAAAAAAAACAAAAGAAAAACAAAAATTTTTATTTAAGGGCATCAGTTAGATCAACAGAGACTTGAGCCAGCCTCCCCTACACCACTGCAGCTACAGATCATTTCAAATACTATCCCAGCAGCTTTTTAATATGGCACCTCGGACCTAAATGGACATTTTTATGATCTGTGCCTTTTTTTTACATGCTTGCCTAGTAATCTGTGATATATACAGTGCAACAAGCATTTCTTATTTTTCTCTGTTGGTTGCTAAATGAGTCGATTATGGAGTATTTGCTCCTGGAACTTAAATGGTTAGGACATTTTAATTGTGTTCGCCTTTTTTTTACCCGCTTGCCTAGTAATTTTTGGTGTATACAGTTTAACAAGCATTTATTATTTTGCTCTGTTGATTGCTAAATGAGTAAACTATGGGGTATTTGCACCTATTCTGTACTTTGGAAATGTTCTATATAGGTGCCTTAAAGTGGAGTTCCACCCAAAAAAAATCATTATTGTGCATGGAAAAAAAAAATAAAAAAAACATTTGGAGAAATTTTTCTTTTTTTTACTCACCTCTTTAATGCCTGTTGCTAGGGGTCCCTCGTAATCTGCTTCCGGCGCCTGGGCTCCTAAAATCACTTTCCTCGGTGCAGGAAGGGAGATCAGCTCTCCCCCCTCCCTCTAGGCAATCATCTGGGACACGTGACAGGTCCCAGATAATTGCGCGGCCAGGCGCGCGCATGTGCAGTGGGTGCCTGGCTGTGAAGCCACAGCCAGACGCCCACAGTTAAAATCCCGGTGCCGCCGAGCAGAGGGGGAGACGAGCGGAGCTTCGATCCCCGCATCGCTGGACCCTGGGACAGGTAAGTGTCCGGTTTATTAAAAGTCAGCAGCTGCAGTATTTGTAGCTGCTGACTTTTAATTTTGTTTTTTTTAGTGGGAACTCCACTTTAACTAGAAAGAAGACTTTTGCCTGTGGCAGAGTTTGCATATCTGATTGTCTAGCAGGTTTCATCACTGTTCACTTGACAATATTTTGGAAATGTGTAAGCTGAGGAATATTTGGCAGCATGGTATTTTATTATGATTAGTATTTCTGTTAAGATGTATATCAACTGTAGAAAGAAGTAAAATTGAAAATCTTATTTTATGATGGGATGGTAGTGTGCTATGACCTCTCTAGGGAATAGGTTGTCTCTCACTTCTTTCTCTGGTAACAATCTGAATGGATAATTCACTAAGTGAACCTGGGCTTCCAAACATAAAATTCTTGGAGTCTCCACTTTGATTCTTGCTTGGGGCCCCATTTAGTCTAAAACAGGCCCTGTCTGAAAGAAATGAACTGTCCCTGCAATCTTATGTCATGTATTAAAGTGGTTGTAAAGGCACAAGGTTTTTTTAACTTTGTGCATTCTATGCATGAAGGTAAAAATCCTTCTGTGTGCAGCAACCCCCACCTAATACTTACCTGAGCTCCCTCTTGTTCAAGTGATGTCCACGAGAGCCTTGCCTCTACAGGACCTCGCACTCCTGATTGGCTTTTGGCAGCTGCTGTCATTCGCAGCCAGTGAGCTAATCAGGAGACAGAGGGTATGGGGTCGACCTGCTGCTCTGTGTGTGAATGGAACAGAAGATTACAGCGCACACATACAAAAATGAATAGCGTAGGACCCACTGATAATGGTGTACTTTGACGCAGTAGTGGGCTTAACCACTATACAGTATGTTCATTTGGTGTGACTAAACCCCCATATTTTTGCTTATTTGCTGAATATGTTCAGGTGTTTTAAATAGCCTTGCAGGATTTAAATGTCATTTTTGTATGTGTGCGCTTTAATCTTCTGTTCTGTTTGTAATGTCTTATAGCTGCACCATCTTAATGTAATGCATTTTTAGGGTGTGCCCCCCCAAGTCTTTGTCTGTGTATGAATGGACATGCAGAGCAACAGCTTGGGAGCGCCCCCAGAGCAAGCTGCTTCAGCTGCTACTATTTGTACACTGAACAGTATGTAAGAGAAGGAAGAAGTCTACTGTTATGTAATTTGTTGGTCATGCTTGTGAAATCTGTGACTACATATATATGCTTACCTTTAAAAGTATTTCTGGTCCGACCTGCACCACACCCGGATGAAAAGATAAGATCATAAAATAACAGTGTACAGTACTGTTCATGTATATTGGTTATTTATGTCTTATGAGATCAGCCTTATACTCTTTTAATCATTCAATAAAATTTCTATTAAGATATTTTAACAGAAGATTCTTGTATTCTGATATTCGTAGGCCCCAAAGTCCCATAGTGGGGAACCTTTGTCCTTTTTTATGCCTATATTTGGATGTGGGCCTAACCCTTCACTGACCTGACCATTATCCACATATAGCTGGCGAGGGACCTGAGGATTGGAGGATCCGGGCTGCTTTGTGCAAAACCACTGCACACAGCAGGTAAGTATAACATGTTGGTTGGCTTTAATATCACTTTCTAAAAAACTTCACTGAAAAAAAACAAACCCTGCATCATCCAAAGATGTAGTGATGTAGCATGTATTTCCAAGTTAATCTTTTTAAGTAACACACCGCTCACCTGTGGTTTGTCAGCGGCCATGTTCAGTAAGAGCAGCTGAAGCTAGTACCCATTCTCTTCAGGCTTAAGCAACACCAGCCAGGCCATGATGTGCTGCTAAATTGCACACTAAACGCACAGCGAAGCAAAGCCTTTGTTTACAAGTTGCTATAGAAAAGGCAAGCCCCAGCGAAAGTTTGCTCCTGCGTCTATAGGAACTTGTATGTAAACAATAGGGAAGCTACAGTGTCTACCTTCCTCTGCAATCCTTCTCCCTCTCAAGGACAGAAATTGTGTGATAACACAAAAAAAGATACTCCTGGGATTTGTAATGTTGATATCCCAGGAGTCAATGGGAGTAGATGCTACGTCATTCGCCTAGGAGAAAAAAGCAGCAAGTAGATAGGGATGTTTCAAAAAAGGTATTTGAGTATCAAAAATAATTTGTTTTATATCCATATAAGTCATAATAGGGGGAGAAAATTACAATAATGCCCCGTACACACGGTCGGATTTTCCGATGGACAATGTCCGATTGGAGCGTGTTGTGGGAAATTCCAACCGTGTGTGGGCTCCATCGGACATTTTCCATCGGATTTTCCGACACACAAAGTTGGACAGCAGGAGATAAAATTTTCCGACAACAAAATCCGATCACGTCAATTCCGACCGTGTGTAGCCTGTTCCGACGCACAAAGTGCCACGCATGCTCAGAAGAAATTCCGACACGGGACAGCTCGTTCTGGTAAACTTAGCGTTCGCAATGGATACAGCACTTTCGTCACGCTGCAATGTTCAAAATGGTTTAATACAGCGCACTCTCTTCTTCTTTATAATGTGACAAGAATATAGTAGTTTTGCTGCTCATATTCACACACACTTCTCACAAACTTATTTCGTTACTATTTATCGGGATTCCCTCAATATATTTTGATTTCTCACATCTGACAACATATTTTTGTATTTTTTTTTTTTTTGGCTTTAATGTAGAATCTTTTTTTGTGTTTCTCTTTTTTTTTGGTGATTTTGATTTGTACTCCCGAAAATGTTTGTGTTTTTTGTGACAAGTTCCCACAACACCATTAATATGTTGTTCTATTTAATCTGTAGGAGATTGTTTGGTGTTGTTGTCCCTTGTTAATTTCACATTGTACTTTAGAAATGTACCTGAATACTCACCAACAAACTGTCTTTTTTGGATGCAAACACACACGAGAGTATAATTTCCCAAAAAAATTTTTATTAAGGGGTCACAACTATAAAAAAACAAAGAGGGAGGCAACGCTGGAGAAACTGCAGAAATTGGCGAAGCCTTGGACCCCCAGGGCAGACATCAATTATTTAAAAGCAAAATTGGTGGCCTGAGGAGTCCTTATCTTAGGGAGGGCAGTCTGGTCCAGAAGTCCCAGAGATCCGGAAAGCAGCAGATGACATCTATGTCCCCAGGCTATGGTCATACGGGAGACTGCATCTTCTGTCAGACCAGACTGAACCCAGGGCAATCACTCTTTGGGCTTCCTTACAGGCTTTGGCTGTGGTGGTGGAGTTGTGGCAGCAGGAGGAGGAGGAGGAGGAGGATCGTCCATCTCAATGACATCCGTCTTGGGTGTTAGTTCCCCACTCTCCCCCTTACGTAGGACTTTTTAAATCAGGTCCTCAGAGAGCCTGCGTTGGCCCTCCTGCATGCCCTGCAATTTTGTGGCAGCCATGCAGGCAAAGGCCTCTGCAGGACTGGGGAAGGCTCGGAGGGACGCAGAAGCCTCCTGGATCAGCCTGTATGCTGAATCCTGCACAGGACTGGGAGTGGCCTTCCTGGCCCTTTTGTATGGCAGGCGGAGGGGAGGAACCTGAGACTCAGTCAGGCTGCGACTTGTCCCAGGCTTCTCTTGGCTGACACTAATCCCCGCCTCCTCCTGGCTGCCACTAATCCCTGCCTCCTCCTGACTGCCACATTCCACAGCCTCCTCCTGGCTGAGGTCTTCCTGTGTATGAAAAAGGGACATAGTTTTAGTATTTTTTCCATCAATCACACACAATTTTCACCTCCTGACTGCTGCAAATTGAATGTTAACAAATATAACAGACTATCCTTCTGAGCTCAGCATTTTGCATTCTTGTCCCAATTTTGGGTGCCCACTACTGTTTATTGATATGTAAAACACTTTTTTTAATCAGCAATTAATGATCAATAATAACATCTAGTAAACATCATTTCTTTATTGCCAAGAAATCTGTAGAAGAATGCTATACCTGACTCCAGCTGGGCTCCTCCACTTCTTCCTGGCAGGAAGGCCCAGGTTGGACATCGGAAGCCTCAGCTGGTATGGAAGGAAGCGTGGAAGGAAGAGTAGAGAGGGATTCCCTGACTTCAGTCTGGTCTGACAGAAATCGCAGTCTCTCATAGTACCACAGCCTGGGGACATAAACGTCATCTGCTGCAGCTCCGGACCTCTGGGAATCTGTGACCTTCTTGCGCTCCCTAAGATAAGTGCTCCTCAGGCCACCAATTTTAGCTTGCTGTGGGGACCACCGGCTTCACCAACTCCAGCAGTTTCTCCAGAGCTGCCTGCCTCTTCTGTTTGTGGTTATAATGGGGGTGTCTGACCTGCCACAGACAGGGCAGCTCTCTGTACTTGTCAATAAACAGGGGCAGGAAATTGTGGTCGTTGAACCCATCCATTTTCTCTGCAAGACACAACACAAGACAAACCCTAATGTCAGGCCAAACTCCCCTAATCTTGTTACAATATAGGCTTCCATTTCGAAGCAGTATAGGCCCAAGTTTAGATCCTACCTTCGTTAGCACGATCGGCGTCTCCGATGCTCCTTCCTCCGCTCACAGATCGTACGTAAGACGCGCGCGTGTTGCGCTTTATACACACTGCGCATGCGTATAACTCCGCCCGCCCCTGACGTTCTTTCTAGTCTTTTCCCCGCCCCTTTTCGTTCGGCGCAGTGGGGGAAGAGCACATGGCGGAGACACAGCAGGATTGTGCTAATTGTAGCAACGAGGAGGAGGAGGAGGAAAGGCCGGAGCCTGAAACGTCCCGATCCAGAAGGAGATTTAAGGACTCAAATATGTCCTTTGGGGAGATTTTGGAGATGGTGGACATCCTGAAGAAGGCCGACTATGACGGGAAGTATGGGCCTTACCCCAACCCCAATGTCCGAAAGGCCAAGATCATGGCGAAAGTGGTTAGGAGTCTGCACCGGAATTTCGGGCTACGACGATCGAAAGATCAGCTCAGGAAGCGGTGGTCGGACCTGAAATTACGAGAACATGAGCAGTACAGAAAGATCCGGAGAGTGCTGCAAAAAAGTAAGTAGTTGTGCTGTGTTCCTATTCTTTATGTTTCTTACGTTCGTGCTGCTCCATGTTCTTTTAGGAACTGTTGTACAGTTTAAAATGGCAACTTTCATGTTCATGGGCACATTATTCGTTCGGATCACACATTTTTATTTCGGACTCTAACATACCATTGTTTAGGCCATATGCATTTGGCCACCATTTGAGGCCCTATACTTGGCTTCAAAGAATTGGGTTGTGTAGATGGCTTTGTTACTAGAATTAAATGCAAACTAGATTCTGTGTAAGGAGAGGACACTCAGCAGCTGTTTTCACATCTGGACACTGGAGCACTAGTGTGGGACACAAGAACACCATTTTTATTAGGGGGGCACACAGGTGCTCCAGTGTATACTATAGGGGGGGGGGGGGGCTACATCTGTGAAGCTTGTACTAAATAGGTAAAGTATTGCAGCTTGACAAAGGACACTAATAAAATTACATCTTGGAACTCTGCTAAAATTGACAATTGTACCCCACTTCCAAACAATGTTTCATATTTATAGTTCTGCCATCAAATATCTGTGTGCTAATTATACCATTTTTGTTTTACATAGGGGAGAAAAGACTCGGAGGACACCCCTCATCCGATGAGACCACAGACCCCCCCCCCCCCCCCTCTGGAAGAAGGTGAAATCCCCCCAACACAATCTGAGCAGGTGGAAGAAGACGTGGTGGAACTAGTCACCACAACAGGTGAGTGTCTGCAACCACAGGCTCAGGAAAGAGATGGATGGAGGCATTTTTTTTGAAACCTAATTTATTTTGGGTTTCCTCTCTTTTTAGGTGATCGTGAGGGTGTGGATGAAGATCCTTTCACATCCGAAAGTGCCCAGATCCTGATCGGGGAGATCATGGGGTGTAATTTACAATTGGAAATCATCAAGCAAAACATCAATGATGTTATTCCAAAATATAAAAACATCATTGATGTTTTGGGGTGAGTTTAAAACCCCTCCAAATCACTTTCTTCTTTTGTGTGCTACAATGTGCGAAATGTTTTTGTGATTTTTCCCAAAGCCAAATTTGGAGGATGCACACAGTGTGCCAACATGTGCTATCTGCCATCACGGGAGATCAATGAACGCGTTTTGGGGGTGCAACCCCTTCCTCAATAATAAAGTAGCGGTGAGGAAGGGCTTTCTCCCCCAAAACACGTCACTTGATCCCCGTGATGGCAGATGGCACACGTTGACATTGTGAAATTTGTGTGCATCTTCCAAAATTGGCTTTTCCTGGGGTGATTTCCCCCCATCTGAACGCAATATCAAACCCAGTTCCTAAATACTGATGTCTGATATTGCCTTCCAGTTCTACCAAATGTGAACTTTGTAAGATCAAGATTTGTGTCTTTCTTGTTGGTTTTACACAGGCCTGTTTTCTATAAAATGGACATTTTGATTTTGGATAATGACACCAAAAAAATTGGTATACAACAAACATGTCGGTTTGTCAGAAAAACCTTTGGTAAATGCACATGTGATTGTGCAGGTATTAAAAAGATTGTTCATCGAGAATGTGTGGATTATTGTCTCAACGCTACAACACTTTTGGGGTGATGTCATTGTTGTTTTATGAGAAAATAGGGGTAATTTCCTAAGGGCTAATCCACTTTGCACTACAAGTGCAGTTTCAGTGCAGTTGCAAGTGCACTTGTAGTGAAAAGTGTCTTTGCATTTAGTAAATAACAGCCAACAGTGCTTTGTAAGGTTACCCAATCACGACATTTTCTGGACTCCACACATTTCTGTCAGGGTCAGCTCAAACAAACACAAGCAGTAAATGTCCACAAAGAAGAGCCTGGGGGGAGATGCCTGTCGAGAACTTCAAGTCCTGCAGGCTTCTCCCTGTGGCCAAATACCGCAAGGTACCGACCAACCTCTGCTCCGGAGTGATGGCTTGCCTCATGCAGGTATCCTGCCTGCTGATATAGGGGGTCAGCGAAGCCAACAAACGGTGAAACACGGGGTCCGTCATCCTGAGAAAGTTCCTGAAATCATCAGGATTATTCTCACGGATCTCACGGAGCAAAGGCATATGAGAGAACTGGTCACGCTGGAGCAACCAATTCTTGGTCCATGAACTCCTCCCCACCCTGTTCATGGACTGGACTTGTGTCAAGGTCAGGACCCCAACACCAAGCCCCCGCACAGCACGAACTCTACGAATCATGGCTAGAAAACGGTCGGCTGCTCAGAACGAAGTAACAGAACGCACTGAAGAACAGCAAGGCCTGTGAAGAGCGACCTGAAAACCAGTAACGAACTAACAAGAATACAATGACTACCTAAAGTCACGCGGAACTTGCTGCACGCACTGAAGAGCAGATACAAACCCACAAGCACAAACTGAACGGCAGAAAATGATCTGAAAGCCACGAGTCTGAAAAAGTGCGAATCGTCTCTCACCAAACTTTTACTAACACGAGATTAGCAAAAGGAGCCCAAAGGGTGCCGCGCTTGGTTCTGAACTGGCCTTTTCTAGTCGCGTCGTACGTGACCGCGTGGTTGGCGATGGGAAATTCCAACAACTTTGTGCGACCGTGTGTAGGCAAAACAAGTTTGAGCCAACATCCGTCGGAAAAAATCCTAGGATTTTGTTGTCGGAATGTCCGAACAAAGCCCGACCGTGTGTACGCTCTATAAGAAGAACTTTAAAAGTAGGCTGAAATTCCGCTTGCATTCTTTGTAATGCAAACATCACTCAGACACACACACATATATTAGTAAAAGCATTCTTAGAAGTCAGTATATGCAGGAGTGGAGTACACCGCCCCCCTTGTGATATCATCGACCTGTGCATGCTGGGTCAATGATGTCACAAGGGGACGGTGCCATCAGGTGACATTGCCAGGTGGCCCCGTCCTTACCTATATAAGAACTGTCAAACAGCAAGCCAGGCATTCTGCGCTTTTTGATGGCCGCCCATTTTTTTCCCCCTCTTTTTTGGGTCCAGCAGTGGCATCAACATCGTGATTTATGATGAATCTGCATCGGGGGGACACTGTTTTTTTTATTTTTAATAAAGGAATTGTCAAACTCCCTGTTTTTATTTTTACACTTTTTTTGGTGAATGGGTAGGGGTACTATGTATCCCATACTCTTTCACATGGGGGGTGGGATCTTCCAGTTTCGGAAAGCCCCCCACCTGCAGATCCCCACAACCACCACCCAGGGTTGTCGGGAAGAGGCCCTTGTTCCCATCAATATGGAGACAAGAGGCTTTGGGGTGGGTGGGGCTTCCCCCCTTTCCTGACCTGCCAGGCTGCATGCTCGGATAAGAATCTGGTATGGATTTTGGGAGGACCCCATGCCATTTTTTTTCATTTTGGCATGGGGTTCCCCTTAAAATCCATACCAGACCCGAAGGGCAATGGTATTGTATTGCTTGCAATTTAAATGTCATTTCATTCATTTTTTTTTTCTTTAGAAATGTCAGTTTTGCTGCAGTAGGTTCTATCTATGGTAAAGATGCACCACTATACAGGAAGACTAAAGGAACCCCCAGGAACTATATTTAAAGGAAATTTTCATTTTTATTGTTTAACTTTAAGCATCATTAAAATCACTGCTCCTAAAAAATCTATCTTTTTTAAAAAACATTTTTGCATTGATACATGTCCCCAAGTGCAGTACCAGCCTTCAAAATCCGGACTTTTGTCTTTTCAAATTCAGGTATCATAGACTTTAAAAGAGTTTGCTGTTCGGGTCTGAACTTTTTCTCTGTTCTGGAGTTTTGGTGCAAACTGAACAGGGGGGTGTTCAGCCCATCTCTATATACGAGCAGTCAGTCCTTGCAGCAATGTCTGGCGTTTAACCTTCCAAGCACTTGCACACCTGGAGCTCTAGGGGAAAGTTCCTATTTACAATGTCCAGAGACAGCTCCCCTGCAATACCATTCTGTAAATAGGTTCCTTCACCAGCCCACCTTCCATAGGTAATGTTCTCCAGCAAGTTTCTTTAAGTGCAGATTCTTTCAAGGCCCACTGAGGCCTAGCAGCCCCAAACATCTGAGTTCTATCCAGACACACCTTCTGGGCCTATCTCCCAGGAATTGGCTAAGGTAAAATGAATATTCATAATCCAGGAAGAAGAAATTAGCCACCAGGGTTAGAGATGAACCTGATCAAACCTAAAAAGTAAGTTGCAGCTAAGCTGTCTACAGCAGTGCTATACACTAAATTTTGCCAGCCCAGGCCAGGGGCACCGCATATGAAAATAATAATTTCAAAACGTATGGATGTCAGGTAAGGTATGGGCCAAAGGTAAAGGCTGTACTGGGTCTAAAGTATATCTGTGGAATGGAGAAGGGAGGGGCAAAGTAATTTGCACCACCCACCTATGAGATTGTGGCAGACTATATACCGTATTTATCGGCGTATAACACGCACAGGCCTATAACACGCACATTCATTTTAAGAGAGAAATTTAAATTTCAATTTTAAATAAGGAACTTTGAAGGAAAATAAGGGTCAGTGCCCCTCTGCAGCCTCACTATTGCCATCAATGCAGCCTGATCAATGCCCATCTGCAGCCTCACAAGTGCCATCAATGCAGCCTCGTCCGTCCACATCAATGCAGCAGCCTCACCATTGCCATCAATGCAGCAGCCTCACCATTGCCATCAATGCAGCAGCCTCACCATTGCCATCAATGCAGCAGCCTCAACATTGCCATCAGTGCAGCCTGACTGATGCCCATCTGCAGCCTAAAGGGGACAGGGAGGGGGGTGGGACGAGGGCCGACAGATTGCATACAGTAGAGCAGTGGTCCAATGGCGGCCCAGGAGATGGGACTTCCTATTACAGAGGCCGCCAAGTAAACAGGAGATTCTCACCGTATGTAATCTGACGGCGCTTGTCCTGCCCCCCTCCCTGTCCCCTCCGAGGAAGCTAAAATGGAAGTATTGGCATATAACACGCACATGCTATTTGCCCCCGATTTTCAGGGTGAAAAAGTGAGTGTTATACGCCAATAAATACAGTATTTAAATTTGACAGAGCAGTTGGCAGTTTGAAGATTTAAGATCCTAAACTTTTGTGCTGTTGTAATCTCTATCTAGGTTAGCAGGCAAGGGGCAGCACATAGAAAGAGTGTTTTGTAAGACATTCGTGTTTGTAATAACTGTGTCCACATTTCCTCCCAATTTCCCAATGCTGAATCCTCATTGTTGATGATGCTATTATTATAATCTTAGTAATTGTATGTCCTTTGCTATGAATCTCATCAAATATTTCTTTCTACTGACCACAAATGTGAAAGAGCATTCTTGCTTCTACCAACATAAGGGTGAATTCTTCCTCCTATTGACCGAAAACATAAGGGAGAAATTTTACTCCGACTGACCACCAAGTTAAGAGTGAATTCTTTCTTCTACTGACCTTTAAGGTAAGGAAGAATTCTTCTTCCTCCTGATCACCAATATAGGGGAAAATTCTTCTTCCTACTGACCACAAATGTGTAGTGTTTACCCTTGAAGAAGCCCCTGGTGATGATGGGTTCTCTGTTCTGCCATGATTCTTGAAACTACTCGGTCCCCACTGACACACCTGGTTCTGGGTATAAGGCCGCTCACACCTGTGTAACTTAAGCGTTAGTATTCTACACTCTAGAATAACACAATGAAATAGGCCAAGCAATGCAGTAAACAATGCATAAATTATACAACAGGCATAGTTACATATATAGTAGACGAGGTTGAAAAAAGACACAAGTCCATCAAATCCAACCTATGTGTGTGATTTTATGTCAGTATTACATTGTATATCACTGTATGTTGTGGTCGTTGAGGTGCTTATCTAATGTTTTTTTGAAATTATCAATGCTCCCCGCTGAAACCACTGCCTGTGGAAGGGAATTCCACATCCTAATCGCTCTTACAGTGAGGAACCCTCTACGCAGTTTAAGGTTAAACCGCGTTTCTTCTAATTTTACTGAATGGCCGCGTGTCTTACTAAATTCCCTTACGCAGTTTTATTCCTATCATGGAGTCACCAGTACGGTATTTATACATTAAAATCATATGACCTCTCAAGCGTCTCTTCTCCAGAGAGAATAAGTTCAGTAATCGTAACCTTTCCTCATAACTAAGGTCCTCCAGACACTTTATTCGTTTTGTTGCCCTTCTCTGGACTCTCTCCAGTTCTAGCACATCCTTCCTGAGGACTAGTGCCCAGAATTGGACAGCATACTCCAGGTGTAGTCGGACCAGAGTCTCGTAGAGTGGGAGAATTATCACTTTATCTCTGGAGTTAATCCCCTTTTTAATGCATGCCAATATTCTGTTTGCTTTGCTTGCAGCTGCTTGGCATTGCATGCCATTGCTAAGCCTGTCATCTACTAGGACCCCCAGGTCCTTTTTCCATCCTAGATTCCCCCAGAGGTTCTCCCCCCTAGTGAATAGATTGCATTCATATTTTTGCCACCCAAATGCATTCATTTACATTTTTCTACATTAAACATCATTTGTCATGTAGTTGCCCACCCCATTAATTTGTTAAGATCTTCTTGCAAGGTTTCCACATCCTGCAGAGAAGGTATTGCCCTGCTTAGCTTAGTATCGTCCGGAAATACAGAGATTGAACTGTATATCCCATCCTCCAGGTCGTTTATGAATAAATTAATTAGGATTGGTCCCAGGACAGAAACCTGGGGGACCCCACTTTCCACCCCTGCCCATTCCGAGTACTCCCCATTTATCACTACCCTCTGAACTCGCCCCTGTAGCCAATTTTCAATCCACGTACTCACCCTATGGTCCATGCCAACGGACCTTACTTTGTACAGTAAATGTTTATAGGGAACTGTATCAAATGCTTTTGCAAAATCCAGATACACCACGTCTACGGGCCTTTCTTTATCCAGATGGCAGCTCACCTCATAGAAGGCTAAAATATTGGTTTGGCAAGAACGATTCTTCATGAATCCATGCTGATTACTGCTAATGATACAGTTGTCATATACAAAATCTTGTATATAGTCCCTTATCATCCCCTTTAGGAGCTTGCATACATTTGAAGTTAGGCTAACTGGTCTGTAATTCCCAGGGATGTATCTTGAACCTTTTTTAAATATTGGTGCTACATTGGCTTTTCTCCAATCAGCTGGTGCCATTCCAGTTAGTAGACAGTTTGTAAAAATTAGGAACAATGGTCTGGCAATTACTTAACTGAGTTCTTTAAGGACCCTCAGGTGCAAGCAATCTGGTCCTGGTAACTTATTAATGTTAAGTGTTTCAAGTCTATTTCTAATTCCGTCCTCTGTTAGCCATGAGAGTGCTTCCTGTGATGTGTCATGAGGATACACATTGCAGTTTTGTTTACCAAAGGCAGATAAACAGATTTAAAGATACCATACTGGATAGATGATCACTGACTTATAAACTGTAGAACTGCAACAATGTTAAAGTGATACTAGAGTCTCCTGTTTTCTTTTGTTAAAAATAACAAACATGTTATACTTACCTGCTCTGTGTAGTGGTTTTGCACAGAGCAACCCAGATCCTCCTTTTCTCTGGTCCCTCTTTGGGGCTTCTGGCTCCTCCCTCCTGTTGAGTGCCCCCACAGCAAGCATCTTGCTGTGGGGACACCCGAGCCGCAGCTCCCTGTGTCCATTCAGACACAGAGCCGTGGCCCAGCCCTGATCCTCTCTCTCCTCCTTGGCTCACTAACTTGGATTGACAGCTGTCTCAGCCAATGAGGAGGAGAGTCCCGGACACCCGAGTCTCTTGTGCAACATTGCTGGTTCGAGATGGGGCTCAGGTAAGTATTAGGGGGGCTGAGGGAGGCAGCTGCACACAGAAGGATTTTTATCTAGATAAAAAAAAGATAAAAAAAAACATTCTGCCTTTACAACCACTTTAAATGTAACTATAACTAGTGCAACTAAAGTTTAAGTATACAGCAAAAACAAATTAAGGGTCTTTATGTGCACACTATGCGTATGTAACACTATGCATTGTTACTGAGAATGCAGAACTTTATTTATCCACAAGATGGCAGCATTCAGCACTTTCATTTTCCATAACCTAAATACAGGTATTCAGAGCCTTCTGGGAGTTGTAGGCTGGAAGCAGGATTTTCCACACACTAAAGCGGAAGTGAAACTACAGAGCCCATGAGCAATCGCCAAGGGGCGGGACAATATAAAAGAAAAAGGCCCATACGACACAGGGAAGTTGGAAAGAGACATTGCTGGCAGAAAGGAGGGTGTGTGTCTGTGCCAAGCCATGCTATTCCAGACCTGGCTGGGTTTAGCTGAGGTGTACAATATAGCTGGGGAAGCTGAGAAGGAGATTAAGTTGAACGTCGAGTTGGGAGGTCCCTTCAGCTGAAGAAGTGTGTGAGTCACAGCCGCCACAGCAACATCTTCAGTCAAAGGGGCCCCCACCACAAAACAACTGGTGCTTCTCTGGATTGCTGCAGAGGGACTGGGTGTAAGGGTCGCTGACCTCTGCTTCATTGCTACAAGATACAGTTAGTTCTTGTTGCCAGAAAGGCCTGAGAAGGCTATGAACATTTTACTACCTTGGCCTTTATCAGTGGTGAACATGCTATTACCCTTTATTGCTGCAAGCTACTGTTTGTTTCTATTGTGGACACTACTGATAGGGTAAATGGAATAACTATTTATCAAACATTTAGTTATGATTATCAAAACATGTATTCTGATTAAGCAGAGGTACTTTTTACAAATGTTTAGAAGTCATATGAGTTAACAGCTGTTTTGGTGATCAAATGCCATTCACACCTTCAGCTGTGAAAAGTTCTATCTCTGGCTTTCTCACAGAACTTGGGAAGTGACGTGTATATGTGAAATGACCATTTGTATATCAATGAATATCACCAAAGAGTTGAATGGTACTTCAAAAGAGTCCTATTCAAGGTGCCACTCCTGTAGAATGTATAAATTGTACTAAGGCTCTCAGCCATTTCAGAACAATCATATTGAATGTATGCCATGTACTTACTGTGTTGTTCTCCCTGCCTATAGCTAAAACTATGGGCTTGTATATTAAATACATGATCTATAATTTGGCTTCAGCAGTCAACGTTATTGAAAGTCCTTAAGTTCTGGCCTTCCCTGTTAATTGGTCCTTCGCAGCCGGAAATTGATACTTTGCAGACGCCGCTGAGACGCGGAACAGGACAACACAAGCTGGAAACTGGCTAAGGTAAACTAACTTTCTGCTTACTGTGATTTCCCCTTGTGCTGTACTGGTTTGCGTAAGTTGGTGTCATGTAGAAGTACTCTTTCCAAGAACCTTGACTGTTGAATTTTGTTGTTTTTTTTTTTTTTTACGTTTCTTTTTTACTTTCCATACTATCTGTACTTATTACTGTCCTTGCAAGTGTGTGTTCTGTGAGAATGGCTTGCCCTATTTCAGGCGCAATGTGTGCGTAGTTAGGATTTCTGCATTTCCTGTGTTTGGGCGACCTTCCAGGTCAGAGATCGGGTCTTCGGACTCAAGGGATCATTCATAGGCTGTGGCTGATAAGGTACTATGTGTGGTGAGGCCCTAGTTTATTGCCCAGGGTGACGGCCTGCTTAAAAAAACAGCGCCGCTTGAATCCTTAGTACCAGTTTTGAATGAAATTCTGATTTACTTTTCGCATCTGCATAGTTCTCCATAAAACTACACAATAAGCAGATGTACTATCTCTCCTATTCTGCACAGTGCCTATAAACTGATGTGGAAGACTTTAGGGAAGCAGAACTGTCAGATTCTATACTCTAGAATTTTCTCCTATTGAGATTTTTTGTTACTGTACTGCACAATTTGTTGGAATATGTGATGCTGTGTTTGTGTCCTGCCTTGTCTAAGGGAGTATCTTTACATTTGTAAACTGATTTAATCTGTCTGTGTAACCCTGTTCAGTTTGTGTAACTGGACTCTTTTTTTTTTTTTTAAGTTGTGTGCCGGTCAGTCTTTGTGGCTGATTTGTGCAGTGTATAGTCTGGTATAGAACCTTGGCCAGGTTTAGGGCCAGATATACCGTTCTGACTATTTAGGATTCACTGTGTCTGTGTGACGTGGGGATCTAGTAATAGATTAATTTTTCAGGAAGTCTCATCACCGTGTGAGATGGGAAATTGTGCCACTGCGTACGCCTCAGAAGAGGATCTGTGTGATCCTATTGTGAACCCTACCTGGTCTGCCAAAGATTATATGATATATAACTTTGGAGCAGGGACGGTTCGTCCCCTGAAGAAATGGAACAGAGGCACACAAGGGTTTATACCTCTAGAAGGGAAACTTGACCCTAAAAAATACTATCCAAGTACTTTTAAAACAAGAAAAGACAAGCAGGCATTAGATAAATGGATGCATGCAAGTGAGCCGTGTCAAAACATGTTGAAAAACAGGAAATGAAAAACTTATTGTCCTGTATATGAATTTGAACCTAATAATAACATTGCTAAAATAACTGCAAGCACATTATACTCTACCACCCAGCGCACTTATAATGACCTAAGTAGACATATAGATTAGAGCCCATTATAGATGAGTGAACATATTAAAAAAAAAAAAAAGGGAAAGTGCAGTTTTATTAGAGAAATATTTTTGTCTACAGGGTGTAGTTGGCTAAGTGTGAGAGTTATGTTTGTTGTATATATGTGTGTGAGATCCATGGATTGTTTTGTCATGTTGTATTAATATGCCCAAACTGCTGTATCAGCAAAACAGTTGATCCAAACCACGACTTTACCTACATGGAGTTTGCGCGTTCTCCCTGTGCCTGCATGGGTTTCCTCCGGGTACTCCTACACTCTGGAGAAATGCTGGGAGGTTAATTGAATCCTGTCTAAATTGTCCCTAGTGTATGTATGAATATGAGTTAGGGACCTTAGGATTGTAAGCTCCTTGAGGGTAGGGACTGATGAATGTGAAATAATAGTAACACAGTATGAATATGGGTGGCATGATGATTTGATTTGTGTGTTTTATGTATGTTTTAAAATGATGAGACATTACAACATGGACAATTACAGGTAACAAGTCAGTGGAATGTTGGTCATTGCAACTTTTAGAAGCAAGAAAAATATTTTGTCTGTAAAGTGTGACCTTAAAAAGACTAAAAATTGTATTTCTGACAAAAGAACAATTTGATTTGGGTATAAAAAATTTTAACTTAAAATTATAAATTTCCGTGTGCAATGTGTAGTCATTTTGCACTGTGGTCAATTTAATATGAAAAAGAAAAACAAATTATTATATTTGCTTATTCTAAAAGAAAGGTTATCTAAAAACTGTGAGCTGAAAATCGTTAAATTAAATACTTGCTGGGGTGGCTGATCATGTGGTCATTGGAGCACCACCCAATACATTTAAAAAAATTAAATTAGTAAGAAAAAAAACTTTTTCACTAATGATTAAAGTTTAAAAATAAGGAATGGTGTTTTATAGTTTAAAGTAGCAACAAGCCCCCACCTTTTTCTTTGACACAGGTTAAATTGCATGGCTTGTGTGTGTGTGAACAGCTGTATTGTCATGCAAATTGAGCGAGCTGAGTAAACTGTAAAAAGAAAAAAAAAAGAGAAAGTAATACCTCCTAATAATGTATATTTATGTGTGTGTATATTAACGGTAATCTTTGTTTCCATAGAAGAAACAGTTTTGGAAGAAGTTTTCCAATGTGCTCAGTATGGTGAAGTATAACTGTCTTGCAAGACAAAGGGGAACTTATAAAAAATTAGTTTTTTTTTGAGCTGCTCATTTTTTAACCATGGTGAATAATATATATTTTTTTTATAGTAATGGTATACCATACATAAAATCCACGTGGTAACATTTAGTTTGACGTCAAACAATTTTTTTGGTATTAGAAAAAGTGCACTGGTAAAACATCTAAGAAAGAAAATGTTCAAAATGCTTACTGTATGCTAAATATCTCTAACCTTTGGTTCATTTTTAGGAGGAAAATATAATGTGTTTTTACTAAAATGTTAATGCTTATTCCTCAGATTAGTTCTATGCCCTGAATCGATTGATTTAAGGTTTTCCAAACAGAAGGAGACCACGGCCTTCAAAGACTATTCACCAATGGAAGTATTATTCTAAAGTGTTTCTATTTTCACATGTGAACATTTATGGGTTTCACTCCCCCCACTAGCTAAATATTGATGCAGTTATTTGAGTCTGTACTGCCCAGTTTCTTGTTCCTATTTACAATATTAGGTGCTAAACTTTATGTTGTGTTATGATCTGACATGTAGGAGCTTTGAAATTGAACGAGTTTCAATGCCCTAGATCGCAGGTGTCAAACACAAGGCCCATTGCCGAATCCGGCCCTCCAGGCCATTTCATGTGGCCCTCGCACCTATCCCGCAGCTGCAGGAGAGCTCCAGCCCTCCTCTAGTCCTCCTCCAGACCCTTACTTTCTGCTTTCAAGCAATGCACCCAGCTTCTTCCCAGCAGCAGCATAAGGAAAGTGGGTGCACTGTGATGTAAGGGAGAGTAGGGGACTCAACTTCTGATGGTGGGGTGGCTCTTGACATCTAATGTAAGGGGAGGGGATGCGCTGGACATCTAATATTACAGATATAACCAGCCCTTTTGAGGACAATCATAATGCTGATGCGGTCCACGATGAAGTTGAGTTTGACACCCCTGCCCTAGATAATTAAGCGTTTCTTGTCTTAGACCACGTTTCCACTATAATGACTACCAAAGTCATGTGATTCAGAGACTCTGGAGTGTGACTTTGATCCATCTTCACAGTCTCTAGATCAGAGTTGCAGTAAATGTCTCATCAAGGTAGTGTAAGAACCTTTTCAAAGTCGCTGCAACTTTAAGTCGCAATAGTGGGAACTGAGCCTTATATAGTTTCTGTATATTATTTTAAGATGAAAAAGTTAACATTGAACTGAAACATTGCTGCTCCAGTTTAAACACCTATGATGATAAAAAAAAAAGTAATGAATGTATTACTACATGTATGTCAGTGTTACTACATTGAGTATTAAGAATTACTTGGGTATTATTAAGATTTTAAATTAGACCTGTCATAGATCGTCAGCTTTTTCACAGAACTATCTCCTCTATTCCCAAAGATGAGCAGGTATGCTGGTATTATTATTGTATTGGTATTGGCATTTAGTTCCAATGCTTTAACATATAAGGTCTGCAGTTGTATTCTTGTCCCACAAAAAAAATTTTTTAAGACTAAATTAAACCTCCTGTTGTTAATTGAATTAGCTACATGCCTAGCCAGAACTGCCTTTTCAAACTGAAGCAGATTGCCATAGGCTTTGAATAATAATGTCCCAAACAAGTCTGCCTTTGTGGCTCCAAGTGTATTTTTGTAAACTAGTTTCCTGTTCGGTGACACCATGCAACTTCACTACTCTTATAGATTCCTGTGTGACTGTTTGCATGGCTACTCATTTCTAGCTGTTAATGTGTCTTTGTGTATCTGTCCCCAATGTCTGTGTATGTCTAGGCACACACCTGTTAGCTTGAATTTTACTCCCTACTGTTTAGTGATCCCAGCACCTCAGCGCTGCAAGGGATTCTCATTTGTCCATTGGCCCTTAGTTCTAGGTATCTGCCTGCTTGGGTGAGTAAGAGGGCCGCAACCGGGGATCTGTCTGCAGCACAAAACCATCTCTACCATCAAGAGCTCTGGAGAAGACAAGGCAGTTCCTTAGACTCTGCGCCTCGGCCCTTTCAAGGGCCCTCACCATTGTTGCATGTGTGGACATGCTGCGTTCTCCCCAGATAGTACCATTAGGTATCCTTCCTGCCTTAGAATCCTTGTACACATCAACTGTATCTTGTGTATCTGACTTTCAGTGAACCCTGAACCCCAGTACTGCACTATACTCCTGTCATTCTTGTAAATCCTTGTCTATGTTCCTGTAGGATCAATGGTCCAGGCCATACGTGATAGCCCCCCCCTTCTGAGAAGCCTATTGTTCATGATAAATGTTTATATAGTCCAGACAGTTTAGTTTAAGTGACAGTTGAATAACATTTTATACTAAATGAGAATGGTTTCTCCTTGTATTAAGACATTTATCTTTTCTCCTAGGTCTTACTGCTAGAACATAGATTTACTTCAGCAGTAAAAAAACTCAAACGGCTTTATGGGTATTTTTGTTAATGATCAAATGTTGGACTAACAATCTGAGTGACGCCATCCTCACAAATATCCTCCCTCATTCCTTGGCTTAATGACATCAGCCACAAACAGCATTGATGGAAAAGCGTGCTTTCAGAAGCTTTTGAGATGTCTGAAGAACTTTTGATACTTATCATGTCAGCTGTCTAAAAAAAATCACAGCTCAGTTTGCTATAATTGCAAAAAGATCTGCACACCTACTGGAAGTTTCTTGTCATGTGGACTGCGATTAGTCCTGAAGAAAACAAGATTATGTATGAAAACTGTATGCCTTCTTAAGGTGTTGCAATGGAGTCTTATGGAGGGCAAGCAGAGCGATCAACTAAAGACTTGGTGTTCATACATTGTTAGTCCAACGTGTAATTATTTTTGTTTTTTAGACATTTTTGTATTTTTATTTTTTGTTTAGCCTTGACAAAGCAAAATGAGATTTTTCTGCAGAAGTAAATTGGGTACATAAATTAGGAGGAATATGAACTAGAAATTAAAAAGATTTAAACTAAGATTAGGCAGTTGGAGGGAGAAGTTGGAAGTTAGAAGCAATTTATTGTAATTTTATCTGCCGTTCTTTAGGTTGTGCATGTGTTATGAGACGTAGTTTGTTCCATTTTCCCAATATCATTGCCTGTAATATTCACATCTAGTTAGGCCCCACACAGCTTTAACTGTCACCAAATGAATTTCTACACTGAATAGTCAAGCACCTAACTGTCCACAACCAGTGTATGAATTGTTTGTTATAGTGCTGTTATGTTATATTTTGTTACTTATGTGGTCAATTTTTAATTTGACCAAGAGATGGGATTGATAGGGTAAATGGAATAACTATTTATTTATCAAACATTTAGTTATGATTATCAAAACATGTATTCTGATTAAGCAGAGGTACTTTTTACAAATGTTTAGAAGTCATATGAGTTAACAGCTGTTTTGGTGATCAAATGCAATTCACACCTTCAGCTGTGAAAAGTTCTATCTCTGGCTTTCTCACAGAACTTGGGAAGTGACGTGTATATGTGAAATGACCATTTGTATATCAATGAATATCACCAAAGAGTTGAATGGTACTTCAAAAGAGTCCTATTCAAGGTGCCACCCCTGTAGAATGTATAAATTGTACTAAGGCTCTCAGCCATTTCAGAACAATCATATTGAATGTATGCCATGTACTTACTGTCTTGTTCTCACTGTCTATAGCTGAAACTATGGGCTTGTATATTAAATACATGATCTATAATTTGGCTTCAGCAGTCAATGTTATTGAAAGTCCTTAAGTTCTGGGCTTTCCCTGTCACTACCCATGGGTTTCCTAACTTAACTAACACTTTGCCCCCCTGCTTGGCAGATTTCTTTCCCTATTGTATCTGCTGTAGTAGATAGTTGTATCTACTGTATTTCGGCCTAGGTCACAAAAAAAGGAGTGCTTTTGCTGCCTAAGTTTAACTTCATCTCTTAAAGTGAACTACTCCAACAACTTCACCTCTTAAAGGGAACAGGGAACTTTGGTCCTACTTCTTAAAGGGACAGCAACTTGCCCCAACGAAGCCAGCAGAAGTCTTAATCTTCAGACTATTTTTTCACCCAGAGTCTATTCTGGTAGCAGTACCTGTGTGCAGGTGGTCTTTTAGGTTTTCAGGCTTAAACCTAGACTCTCCTAACTGAGGGCCTTCAAGGTAGCTAGCCAGATTATTTCCTTGGTTAGAGGGCTACTGTTTGTGCTCTAGGTCCTTCAGGACATAGTAGGCCACACTTTTTAAACATCTTTATCTGACTAAATAAACATAAAAAGTGTAGCGCTAATATTGAAACCTATATATGGAAAAAGAATGTGTTTTAGAAACAATTCTATGTGTATAGAATACCAACATCAAATCTCTCCTGCATAGAGGAACTGGGACATTGAAGTATATTGTGAAAAAAACTATGATTTGTAATCATGTATAGCAAACCATCCTACACATGGATAACACAATTTATGTGATGCAAAGTTAAACTGTGAACCAAAAAATGTGAAAAATACAAATATTGGTAGTGAAAAGTTTGTGATTCTGACTCAGGAGTGTAACCACAATCTCCCGATCAAGTTCAAAATAGTCCACCAAAGGATGCAGAAATGGTAAAATCAGCCCAAAGGTGCAAAGCTAGTGCAATACAGATGATGCAGTGCTACTCTTCTCAGTAGTCATCCAAATCAAATAGAGGATAAAATACTCTTACCGACTTCGGTGGACTCACAGGCCTTTGGCGGTGAGTCAAACAAGCTTTTGAACTGTCATAAGATGGATGACAGTACAAGTGTGGTTTGTATGGTGATGAACCTCCTCCTTGGATGGGGGAACAGAAGCCTGCCCAGGTGGCTTATACGATCATCGTCATTAGCAACATAAGCGAGCCATGCATGAAATATGTAAAAAAGCAAAGACAGGGAGCCTCCACATGGTGTAAATCCAAAAATTCAATTGGGGTTTGTGACAGACCTAGCCGGGAAAGAGACTTTTGAAGGGGACTGTATGCTAGCCTCTTGCCGATCGATCGGGGGCCCTTGCATGTGGGGGAACGGTGCTCTTTGTGAGCTGTATGTCTGGGGACCCTGGATTTGCCATATTGGAATAGTGGCTGATTCATAATGCTGGGACAGATACTGTTAGGAGATGCTGATGTAAATTCCAACACCTGTCTGTCTATTGTCTGCTAAAATGTGTATTGTAAATAAGTCTACTATGGGATCTAAGAGTCATTAGATCCCCATTGTTATTTGTGTTAATTAACTCTGCTATTGTGTGAAGAAGAGTATGTTGATTATGATAATGTTGATTGGATTTTCTGAACTACAAGACGGCCAGTCTGGCCTAAAAGTCATGTCTGAGTCATCTAGGCTGTCTAAAGGGATTAGTTAATTAGCTCATGTTAATTAGGATACAGCTGTATTATTAGAGTAATATGAGCAGGAGGTCTGCACCTCCACTTTGAGTGTATAAAAGCCTGTATTTTGTCAATAAAGATAGATTCCTGTTTGAACTTACATACAGCCTGCCTGGTGTTTGTTCTGAGCTATCACAATTGGACTAGAATGGCATAGAGCTGTAGTTCTAATCCCGGAGCATTGGATGACCGAACCATCAGACGTTGCAATCTGATTCAATAGCTGCAGAGGAGTGTCGGGAGAGTGGAACCGAGCGAGCAAGGGGCTCGTTACAGGGTTTATTTGATCAAACAGGATCATCCAACAATCCATATAAAAAGATAACATTTTAGAATCGATTCCAACAGCAAAAAATAAAAACAAGCGTGGTAAGGGTGGCTGGGTACAGCAAAAAGATCCAACGCGTTTCGTCTAAGGAGACTTCAGCTGGATTATATGCCATCCTGCCACCACCACGCTTATATACACATATTATAATGGTAACAAATGGAACAGCTGATACAACAACGTGCGCTCTGACTTCCTGGATTCCCGGCGTGCGTTCCATTCAGGGTCATGTGTTCCCACAATCCGCCAATCAAATCTAATATTTGTCTCTACCAACCAGGCCTCGGTCTAGTTATCCTATCCGGATGCGCTCTTACTAAATGGGAGTGTCCACTCCTCAATAGCCAGCTCAATGCAGATCAACACAATGTTTGACGTGCACGTGACCCGCGTCACATGCTAACGTCTGACGTGCCATTGGGTACGTGTCATTGCGAAACCTGGAAACAGGAACATATCGGTGAGGTTACCGGAGCGCAACTGCGTTCCAGATGGGTCATCAAGACCGGAAATACTTTAATTGGAAGTAAATATGGCATTCTCTGAGTCTACCGCAATGGTTAGCATATATCAAAAAGGATAAAGTTTACCCATAAAGCCTAATTATCCAGGCTAGGATATCCGACCAAGAAGTCAGTATGCTCGACAATAAAATTTAAAAAATTATATATCGAAAAAGTAAAAGTGATCATCCTATTTTTTACATATCCTATTGTTTACATGTTAAGGCAAGAATTAGTAACACCTATCCTTATTCCTACTAAATGACAAGCATGACCAAAAACAGTCCAGAGCTGCGGAGAGAGAGAAAGTGCTATAACACACATTTAAAATTATATACCATTCTATCTAAAAAAGATTAATTTTTAAATTTATCTAAGTGAGAATAAAAATAATAAGACAAGGACCTTCTTAATCTGAACAGCACAGAGTTATTATTGCGGATGTTATGTCGTAATCCCACCTCATATATACAATCCGAACAAAGCAGAATTATTAATTACAAATATTATATCATAATCACACCTCTTGTGTATATATAGGGGCTATCTTATTTATAAAAAAACACTATTTCTTGAGCAGGTTAGACACACTCGCACTACATGTATCTAAAAACTTTTGTGGAATGAGGTTGTCCGAAAAGAGGGGGGGGAGGGGGGGACCCCTCCTCAAACCATACATTCAGGACTGATTAATAAATGAATTAACATCCCACTCCACGTTAAGTCTGTAAGGCGTAAAACATCTTAACTGATGTATCCAAAAAGTCTCGAGCCTTGATACTCCTCTTACACTTGACTCACCCCTCCAGTGAGGGATGAATTTATCTATTATTTGAAACTTAGTGCGGGTAGGGTCTCGGTTATGGCATGATAAATAGTGTTTGGGTACGCTATGGTTAGTACGTCCCTTTTTGATGGATTTTATATGTTCATTGACCCTTATGGCAAACGTACGTATGGTCCGCCCCACATACTGTTTCCCGCAGGGACAAGTAATGAGGTATACTATATACCTCGTTGAACATGTAACAAAATGTTTGACAGAATATTCTTTCCCAGTGATAGTTGATCCGAAGGTCTCGATCTTTCTAGATCTGTTTACACACCCTACACCTTCGACACGGAAAAAAGCCTTTCATATTCTGGAAGAATGAGGGGGCAGTAGGGGGGTCAGTTATATTGGGTGCAATCTGTCCCCTCAAGGGCATAGCACCTCTATAAATCACCCCTGCTTGTTCTGGAAGAACAGGTCCCAAAACGGTGTCATTTTTTAGTACCTTCCAGTGCCTGTGAATGATATCTTTAACCTGTTTATGCTGAATTGAAAAATTGGTGAGAAAAGACCATTTATGTTTGTTTTCTAAATTATGTTTAGGTTGTTCTGAAATTAGTGAATTCCTATCTACTAAGGAAACATTGTGAATCACTTCATCTATCTCCAATACATTGTAACCCTTATCAGCAAATCTAGATTTCAAGATCTTGGCTTGATCAAAATAATCTGTAAGTTGTGAGCAGTTACGTCTAATCCGCAGAAGTTGACTGCGAGGAATAGATTTCAGCCAGGCTGCATGGTGGCAACTGTCGATCGGAATGTATCCATGGTGGACTTAAAAAAGGTCTTGGTAGCGAGATGGTCATTAGCCACCGTAATCTCAAGGTCCAAGAAATGAATAGTCGATCGGCTAGCTTCATAGGTCAACTCTATACCTATCTGGTTGTCATTCAAAGTGCGTATAAATTCATCCAAAGATTCCACGTTTCCCTTCCATAGGAGGAGGATGTCGTCGATGTACCTGGCCCATAATACCAATTGTGGTGGGTCCAGGGCATAGACGACATCCTCCTCCCACTTGGCCATGAAAATATTGGCTTGGCTGGGGGCAAACTTGGCCCCCATAGCTGCTCCTTTCTTCTGGACATAGAATTCACCATCATACCAGAAATAGTTGTGTTTGGTGGCAAAGCACAACAAATCCATGATAAACCTTTTCTGGGTTCCTGGAATCGTCCCATTTCTGGACAGGAAGGACTTAACTGCTGCAAATCCCAAATCATGAGGTATACAAGTATACAACGCTTTGACATCAGCCGTAGAAAGTATAAGATCTTTACTATATGTAACACGTTCAAGTTTAGCAATGGTGTCTTTAGTGTCTCTTAGATAGGATGGTGTGGATTTCACTAATGGTTGGAGAAGGAAATCGATATATTTGCCGATACGAGATGTTATCAAATTAATGCCGCTAATAATTGGGCGACCTGGAGGCTGTGTGACATTCTTATGGACTTTCGGCAAATAATATATTATAGGGATGCGAGGAGCAACTGGAACTAATAAGTTCTTTTCCTTTTTTTCAAGGATTCCCAATTGAGAACCAGTATCAATTAAATCAACTAGGATCTTCTTAAACTCAGATGTAGGATTTTTTGTTAATTTTAGGTAAGTATCTGTATCACCAAGAATTTTAGTCATCTCTGTATGGTAATCCATCTTGTCAAGAATCACAATTCCCCTCCCATTGTCTGCTGGACGAATAACAAGATTTTTACGTTCACAAAGGGATTTAAGTCCCGTTTTTAAATTGGGATCACTGTGTATTCTTTTATTTGGTAGCTCATCTAGGTCTTTTAGAACCAAATCTCGAAAGACTTTGATGGAAGGTGCTGTAGGGCAGGGAGGGTTGAACAGTGATGGATTGGCAAAACCTGAATGTACAGTATGTGATGTGATTTCCATAGCCGAAGGTCTATTGGGATTAGACATATAGTATCTTTGGATATTCAACTTTCTAATGTATTTGTGTACTTCTATGAAAGTTGAAAATGTATTTAATTTTTTTGGAGGCACGAATTTCAGACCTTTATCAAGGAACTTTACTCAGATTAAAAATACCACTGTCTTTTATACATTTTCATGGCCAAGTAGGAGGAGGATGTCGTCTATGCCCTGGACCCACCACAATTGGTATTATGGGCCAGGTACATCGACGACATCCTCCTCCTATGGAAGGGAAACATGGAATCTTTGGATGAATTTATACGCACTTTGAATGACAACCGGATAGGTATAGAGTTGACCTATGAAGCTAGCCAGTCGACTATTCATTTCTTGAGATTACGGTGGCTAATGACCATCTCGCTACCAAGACCTTTTTTAAGGCCACCGATCGGAATGGATACATTCCGATCGACAGTTGCCACCATGCAGCCTGGCTGAAATCTATTCCTCGCAGTCAACTTCTGCGGATTAGACGTAACTGCTCACAATTTACAGATTATTTTGATCAAGCCAAGATCTTGAAATCTAGATTTGCTGATAAGGGTTACAATGTATTGGAGATAGATGAAGTGATTCACAATGTTTCCTTAGTAGATAGGAATTCACTAATTTCAGAACAACCTAAACGTAATTTAGAAAACAAACATAAATGGTCTTTTCTCACCAATTTTTCAATTCAGCATAAACAGCTTAAAGATATCATTCACAGGCACTGGAAGTGTCAGGAGACAAGTAGACCAGACTGTGTGGACTGCACAGAGATAACCCAAAACGCATGTTAGTGAATAAATAATAATTTATTAAAATAGGTGATAATTCAGAGAATACAAACAGTGCAAAACCAACACAACAAACCCACTACAAACAATATATACAAGGGGCAATACCGGAATCACAGATGTCAGCCAGGCCAGGGTCATACACAGCGGGTCAGCAGGAACAAGGGATATACCAGAAACATAAACTTTTAGCCAAGCCAAGGTCATACACAGGAGATAAACAGCTGAACAAGGGCAGGTTAGGAGAGGGAGATAATGGATGGGATAGGATACAGGCTCAGGAGCAGGCTCAGGTTCAGATACAGGTTTACGGGATACGGGATACAGGTAACAGGTCAGGGCACAAGGAAGAAAGATACCAAGGCAAGCCTATGAGGGCTTGCCGGGTATTTATAAAGCTGTAGTAATTGACCTTATGTTACAGCTGAGCGCAGAGGGTGCTGTTTGCTCCACACTGCTGGAGTGCACCCGCTGGTGGACACCGGTACTACGGCCCAAGGATGCAACAGTGCCACCAGCAGGAGAGACCTCTTACTGCAGGTCCCAGGTGTTGGAAGACACCCGCTGGTGGACACTGGTACTGCGATCCAAAAGACCGATAGCGTCACCAAAGGGTAAACCCTCTCATGACAGTACCCCCCCAAAGGAGCGGCCTCCGGACGCTCCAACAAGGTGCAATTGTCCAAAGTTCATGGCCTCCAACCGAACAGATGAGGGCACATCAGGCTGGGCATCGGGTACATCAAACTGGACAGTGGGTACATCTGAGAAGACAGCAGGCACATCCGAGCAGACAGCGGGCACATCCGGGAAAACAGTGGGCAAATCCGAGCAGACAGCGGGCACATCCGAGCAGACCGCGGGCACCTCCGAGATGACAGCGGGCAGGAATACACCGAGCTGGGCAGCAGGCACTTCGAGCTGGGCAGCAGGCACTTCGAGCTGGGCAGCAGGCACATCAGGCTGGGCAGCAGGTACGGGCACTTTAAGCTGGACAGCAGGCACGGGCACTTCAAGCTGGACAGCAGGCACGGGCACTGCAAGCTGGACAGCAGGCACATCAGGCTGGGCAGCGGGCATGGGCACTTCGAGCTGGGCAGCAGGCACGTCAGTCTGGGAAGCTGGCACATCAGTCTGGGAAGCTGGCACTGAGACATCAGGCTGGAAGGCAGGCACATCAGACTGGGAAGCTAGCACATCAGACTGGGAAGCTGGCACATCAGGCTGGTAGGCAAGCATTGAGGCATCGGGCTGGAAGGCAAGGTTTGAGACATCAGGCTGGGAAGCTGGCACATCAAACTGGGAAGCTGGCACATCAGACTGGGAAGCTGGCACATCAGGCTGGGAAGCTGGCACATCAGGCTGGAAGGCAGGCATGGAGACATCAGGTGGAAATGCAGACACCGAGACATCAGGCTGAAAGGCAAGCTTCGAGACATCAGGCTGGAAGGCAGGCATGAAGACATCAGACTGGGAAGCGAGCACATCAGACTGAAAAGCGTACACCGAGACTTCAGGCTGGAAGGCAGGCATCAAGGCATCAGACTGGAAAGCAGGCACATTAGACTGGAGAGCGGGTACATCAGACTGGAAGGCTGAGACATCCGGCTGGAAAGCAGGCATCGAGACATCCGGCTGGAAGGCAGGCATCGAGACGTTCGGCTGGAAGGCAGGCATCGAGACATCCGGCTGGAAGGCAGACATCGAGACATCCGGCTGGAAGGCAGGCGTCGAGACATCCGGCTGGAAGGCAGGCATCGAGACATCCGGCTGGAAGGCAGGCATCGAGACATTAGACTGGGAGGCAGGCACGTCAGACTGGATAGCAGGCGCATCAGACTGGAAAGCAGGCACCGAGACTTCGGGCTGGAAGGCAGGCGCCAGGACAGACTGGACAGCGGGCACATCAGACTGTGAGGCACAGACATCAAGCTGGGAGGCAGGCGCCGAGACATCAGGCTGGAAGGCAGGCATCAGGACATCAGACTGGAAAGCAGGCGCATTAGACTGGAGAGCGGGTACATCAGACTGGAAGGTGAGCACATCAGACTGGAAGGCAGAGACATCAAGCTGGAAGGCAGAGACATCAAGCTGGAAGGCAGGCATCGAGACATCCGGCTGGAAGGCGGTCACCGAGACATAAGGCTGGAAGGTAGGCATCAGGACATCAGACTGGGAGGCAGGCACATCAGACTGGATAGCGGGCACATCAGACTGGAAAGCGGGCACCGAGACTTCGGGCTGGAAGGCAGGCATCAGGGCAGACTGGACAGCGGGCACATCAGACTGGGAGGCAAAGACATCAAGCTGGCAAGTAGGGATGAGCCGAACACCCCCCGGTTCGGTTCGCATCAGAACCTGCGAACGGACCGAAAATTCGCACGAACGTTAGAACCCCATTGACGTCTATGGGACTCAAACGTTCGGAATCAAAAGTGCTCATTTTAAAGGCTAATTTGCATGGTATTGTCCTAAAAAGGGTTTGGGGACCCGGGTCCTACCCCAGGGGACATGTATCAATGCAAAAAAAACTTTTAAAAACAGACTTTTTTTCGGGAGCAGTGATTTTAATGATGCTTAAAGTAAAAAAAAAATAAGTGAAATATTCCTTTAAATATCGTACCTGGGGTGTGTCTATAGTATGCCTGTAAAGTGGCGCGTGTTTCCCGTGTTTAGAACAGTCCCTGCACAAAATGTCATTTTTAAAGGAAAAAATCTCATTTAAAACTGCTTGCGGGTTTAATGTAATGTCGGGTCATGGCAATATGGATGAAAATCAGTGAGACAAACGGCATGGGTACCCCCCAGTCCATTACCGGGCCCTTTGGGTCTTGTATGGATATTAAGGGGAACCCCGCACCCGAATTAAAATAAGGAAAGGTGTGGGGCCACCAGGCCCTATATACTTTGAACAGCAGTATACAGGCGGTGCAAACAAGACAGGGACTGTAGGTTTGTTGTTAAGTAGAATCTCTTTGTAATTTTGAACGGGTACATTTTTAACGTGTTTAGCTCCAGCCAAAAAATCTTTTTTAAGCTTTTTGGAAAACATAGGGAAGGGTTATCACCCCTGTGACATTTGTTTTGCTGTCTTTCCTCCGCTTCAGAAGATTTCACCTCACTTTTTGTCCCAATGACAAATGTTTTTTGAAAATTTGGGGATTTTTGTGGAACAAGGATTGGAAAGCATCAGTGGAAAGGAGAAATGTTTTTCCCATATTAACTCTTACAGGAGAGAATTTCCCTTCCTAGGGGTAGATTTCATCTCACTTCCTGTTGTCTCCTTCCGTTTGCAAGTAGGAGTCGTTTGTAAGTTAGATGTTTGAAAGTAGGGGCCTGCCCTATATACTCAGCAGAAATTTGGGCCTTAGGTGTTGTTGTGGCCACAACACTGTAAGCCCTCACAGGGCCCTGCTGTGAAATATTAGATCAAGAATTGTAATTACATGCCCCTGTTGAACAGGGGCAGAAAAATTGGGCCTTTGGTGGTGGTGGTGGTGCTGGTGCCACAACACTGTAAGTCCTCACTCGCTCTTGGTGGGTGCAGAAATGGGCCCTGCTGTGAAATATTAGATCAAGAATTGTAATTACATGCCCCTGTTAAACAAGGGCTGAAAAATTGGGCATTAGGCACTGGTGCTGGTGCCACAACACTGCAACCCCTCACAGACACTCTAGTTGGAACGCAGGAACGAGCCCTGCTGCAAAGTATTGCATCAAAAATTGTGATTACACGCCCCTGTTAAACAGGGGCCGAAAAATTGGGCCTTAGGCACTGGTGCTGGTGCCACCATACTGAAAACCCTCACAGATACTCTAGTTGGAATGCTGAAATGAGCCCTGCTGCAAAGTATTGCATCAAAAATTGTAATTACACGCCCCTGTTAAGCAGGGGCTGAAAAATTGTGCCTTAGGCACTGGTGGTGGCGCCCAGAACCAAAAATGTTCTTACAAGCTATCAGCGTGATGATTGAGGAGGAAGAGGATAATTACTCAGGGATAGTCACTCAGCATCAGCATAGGCAGTCTTTGAAGGGATCTGAGATTTCAAAAAAAATTATTCGGTTACATCAGCATCAGGTGCTTGGTAGCTGGTGGTGATCCAAGACTGATTCATTTTTATGAAGGTCAGTCGATCGACCGAGTCGGTGGACAGACGCACCCTGTGATCGGTTACAAAGCCTCCAGCAGCACTGAATGTGCGTTCTGAAAGAACGCTGGATGCAGGACAGGCCAGTAGCTCAATTGCATACTGTGCAAGCTCTGGCCAGTGATCCATCCTCAAGACCCAGTAACCCAGAGGATTTTCGGTGGGAAAGGTCAGATCTTGCCCCTAGGTATTCCTGCACCATGTAAAACAGACGCTGGCGATGGTTGCTGGAACCGATCATACCTTGGGGCTGCGGACCAAAAAATTGTCTGAACGCATCGGTCAGACGGCCACCTTCTCCACCGCTCCTTCTTTGACTGACCGAAGCCTCAGCAGAAACAGAAACAGGAGTTTGTAACCTCCCAGTCTCTGGGAACGTGTTGCACAGACCTTTCTGCAAGGCCTCCCGAAGATGTTTCATCCTCTGCTCCCTCTGCGATGGCAAGATAAGGTCCGCAACCTTACCCTTGTAACGTGGATCAAGGAGGGTTGCCAGCCAGTATTGGTCCTTCTCCTTGATACCACGAATACGAGGATCCTTACGCAGGCTTTGCAGGATCAGGGAGGCCATGCAGCGTAGGTTTGCTGAGGCATTCGGTCCAGAGTCCTCTGGGTCACTAAGGACGACATGGTCCGCAGCCACCTCCTCCCAGCCACGTACAAGTCCATGTGTTTCTTGGGACTGATCCCTTAAAGACTGCTGCTGATGCTGAGTGCCAGGCTCCACCTCCATACTGACACAATCTTCTTCCTCCTCCTCCTCCTCCTCCTCGTCCTCTTCCTGTGTGATCGGCGGGCACACAGGAACACTGTCTGGATAAAGTGGGCCTTGAGAGCTAAGGAAGTCCTCCTCTTCCTGCCTCTGTTCTGCCTCAAGTGCCCTGTCCATTATTCCACGCAGTGTGTGCTCCAACAGGTGGACAAGGGGGACAGTGTCACTGATGCATGCACTGTCACTGCTCACCATCCTTGTGGCCTCCTCAAATGGTGACAGGACAGTGCATGCATCCCTGATCATGGCCCACTGGCGTGGGGAAAAAAAACCAAGATCCCCTGACCCTGTCCTGGTGCCATAGTCGCACAGGTACTCATTGATGGCCCTCTGCTGCGTGTGCAGCCGCTGCAGCATGGCCAACGTTGAGTTCCACCTGGTGGGCATGTCACAGATTAGGCGGTTCTTGGGCAGGTTAAACTCCTTTTGGAGGTCCGTCAGCCGAGCACTGGCATTATATGACCGGCAGAAATGCACACAGACTTTCCTGGCCTGCCTCAGGACATCCTGTAAGCCCGGGTACCTGCCCAAGAACCGCTGCACCACCAAGCTAAGGACGTGAGCCAAACAGGGCACATGGGTCATTTGTCCCTGTCGGAGGGCAGAGAGGAGGTTGGTGCCATTGTCGCAAACCACCATTCCTGCCTTAAGTTGGCTTGGCATCAACCACCTCTGAACCTGCCACTGCAGAGCTAACAGAACCTCTGCCCCAGTGTGACTCCTGTCCCCCAAGCACACCAGCTCAAGCACCGTATGGCATCTTTTGGCCTGCGTACTTGCATAGCCCCTTGAACGGCTACGGAGCACCGCTGGTTCCGAGGACAAAGCACAGGAAGAGGCCATGGAGGAAGAAGAAGAGGAGGGGGTGGAGGAGAGAGGTGTGTCACAATCATTAGCATTTTGGAGGCGTGGTGGCGGAACAACCTCCAACACTACTGCACCTTGTCCTGCATCCTTCCCAGCTGCCAGCAGAGTCACCCAATGCGCCTTGAAACTTAGGTAACGTCCCTGTCCATGCCTGCTGGACCATGAGTCAGCGGTAATATGCACCTTACCGCTGACCGCCCTGTCCAGCGAGGCATGGACATTGCCTTCCACATGCCAGTAGAGAGCCGGAATCGCCTTCCGTGAGAAAAAGTGGCGTTTGGGTACCTGCCACTGAGGAACCGCACATTCCACAAACTCACGGAAGGGGGCAGAGTCTACCAACTGAAAAGGCAGCAGTTGAAGTGCTAGCAATTTTGACAAGCTAGCATTCAACCGCTGCGCATGTGGATGGCTGGGAGCAAACTTCTTTCGGCGGTGCAGCAGCTGGGGCAGGGAAATTTGCCTGGTACAATCTGACGTCGGTGTACCAAAAGCAGATTGCCCACAAGTACTTGGCTGTGACACACCTAATCATTCACCTTCATTCCTCTCAGTGCAGGTCTCAGAGAGGACTGAAGGTATGGTGGGGTTGGAAATCTCAGCTGATGAGGAGCAAGGAGAGGTCCTCTTTGTTCTTTGGTGTGGGTCTTTTAGATACGCTTGCCAACAAACTGCATGGCAGGTCAACATATGTCTGGTCAAGCATGTGGTACCCAAGAGGGAGATGTTTTGGCCACGCAAGATACGCTTGAGACATATGTTGCAAATAGCAGCGGTGCGATCTGATGCACTCGTCTCAAAAAAGGCCCACACCAAAGAACTTTTTGAATAACGCGCAGAGACTGCAGCGTCCTGCACATGTGGAGCTTTGGGGTGTGATGCAGTCAATGTGCTGCCCTTAGGCTGGCCCCTGGAGGGCATCCTGCCTCGTTGGTGATGTGCCGCCTCCTCCTCCTCCTCTCTCCTATCAGGCACCCACGTTGAGTCAGTGACCTCATCATCCCCTCCCTCCTCATCACTGGAGCAAACCTGGCAGTATGCTGCAGCAGGGGGAGCATGACTGCCAGATTGCTGTCCTTTTTGGGCACCCCCTCTGTCCGTGCTCATGTTACTGCCTTCATCGAGCTCAGTATCATCATCAGAGCCTTCCAAACGCTGGGCATCCTCCTGGAGCATGTACCCAACACTGTGGTTAAACAGTTCGAGGGACTCCTCAGGAGGACGTGGTGGGGCTAGGGAAGGAGTCACTGATGACATTGAGCCGAGGGAAGAGGCCGCTGCTTTGCCAGACAAAGTACCCTGGGCATGGGTGAGAGAGGATGAGGAGGATGAGGATGGCTTGGTTATCCACTCGACCAAGTCTTCCGCATGTTGCGGCTCAACACGGCCAGCTGCCGAAAAAAAGGCCAAGCGTGTCCCACGGCCACGTGCTGATGAGGATGCACCGTCTCCACGACCAGTACTAGACACAGAGCCTGCTTTCCCTCTGTTATTGGCTTGTGACTGTCTAGCTGAACACTGTGAGGTGGACGCACCACACTAACTTCTAGTTTTAGCTGAACACTGTGAGCAGGACGCACTGCACTAACTTGTAGCTTTAGATGAACACTGTGCAGAGGTCTCACTACACTAACTTGTAGGTTTAGCTGAACACTGTGAGGTGGACGCACCACACTAACTTGTAGTTTTAGCTGAACACTGTGAGCAGGACGCACCCCACTAACTTGTAGTTTTAGCTGAACACTGTGAGCAGGACGCACTGCACTAACTGTAAATAGTCTAGCTGCCTGACTGTGGTACTAATAGGATCAAAAGAACACCAGCAATTTTCTTCAGGTAGCTGTAAATACTGTAACAAGACAAGCCTGCCTGTCAGTAAGAAGATAACAGGAACGGATCTAGCTGAACACTGTGAGCAGGACGCACTGCACTAACTTGTAGCTTTAGATGAACACTGTGCAGAGGTCTCACTACACAAGCTTGTAGTTTTAGCTTAACACTGTGAGCAGGACGCACCGCACTAACTTCTAGGTTTAGCTGAACACTGTGAGGTGGACGCACCGCACTAGCTTGTAGTTTTAGCTGAACACTGTGAGCAGGACGCACCGCACTAACTTCTAGGTTTAGCTGAACACTGAGCAGGACGCACTGCACTAACTGTAAATAGTCTAGCTGCCTGACTGTGGTACTAATAGGATCAAAAGAACACTAGCAATTTTCTTCAGGTAGCTGTATATACTGTAACAAGACAAGCCTGCCTGTCAGTAAGAAGATAACAGGAACGGATCTAGCTGAACACTGTGAGCAGGACGCACTGCACTAACTTGTAGCTTTAGATGAACACTGTGCAGAGGTCTCACTACACTAACTTGTAGGTTTAGCTGAACACTGTGAGCAGGACGCACGGCACTAACTTGTAGTTTTAGCTGAACACTGTGAGCAGGACGCACCGCACTAACTTGTAGGTTTAGCTGAACACTGTGAGCAGGACGTACCCCACTAACTTGTAGGTTTAGCTGAACACTGTGAGCAGGACGCACCCCACTAACTTGTAGTTTTAGCTGAACACTGTGAGCAGGACGCACCCCACTAACTTGTAGTTTTAGCTGAACACTGTGAGCAGGACGCACTGCACTAACTGTAAATAGTCTAGCTGCCTGACTGTGGTACTAATAGGATCAAAAGAACACCAGCAATTTTCTTCAGGTAGCTGTAAATACTGTAACAAGACAAGCCTGCCTGTCAGTAAGAAGATAACAGGAACGGATCTAGCTGAACACTGTGAGCAGGACGCACTGCACTAACTTGTAGCTTTAGATGAACACTGTGCAGAGGTCTCACTACACAAGCTTGTAGTTTTAGCTTAACACTGTGAGCAGGACGCACCGCACTAACTTCTAGGTTTAGCTGAACACTGTGAGGTGGACGCACCGCACTAGCTTGTAGTTTTAGCTGAACACTGTGAGCAGGACGCACCGCACTAACTTCTAGGTTTAGCTGAACACTGAGCAGGACGCACTGCACTAACTGTAAATAGTCTAGCTGCCTGACTGTGGTACTAATAGGATCAAAAGAACACTAGCAATTTTCTTCAGGTAGCTGTATATACTGTAACAAGACAAGCCTGCCTGTCAGTAAGAAGATAACAGGAACGGATCTAGCTGAACACTGTGAGCAGGACGCACTGCACTAACTTGTAGCTTTAGATGAACACTGTGCAGAGGTCTCACTACACTAACTTGTAGGTTTAGCTGAACACTGTGAGCAGGACGCACGGCACTAACTTGTAGTTTTAGCTGAACACTGTGAGCAGGACGCACCGCACTAACTTGTAGGTTTAGCTGAACACTGTGAGCAGGACGTACCCCACTAACTTGTAGGTTTAGCTGAACACTGTGAGCAGGACGCACCCCACTAACTTGTAGTTTTAGCTGAACACTGTGAGCAGGACACACTGCACTAACTGTAAATAGTCTAGCTGCCTGATTGTGGTACTAATAGGATCAAAAGAATACCAGCAATTTTCTTCAGGTAGCTGTATATACTGTAACAAGACAAGCCTGCCTGTCAGTAAGAAGATAACAGGAACGGATCTAGCTGAACACTGTGAGCAGGACGCACTGCACTAACTGTAAATGGTCTAGCTGCCTGACTGTGGTACTAATAGGATCAAAAGAACACCAGCAATTTTCTTCAGGTAGCTGTAAATACTGTAACAAGACAAGCCTGCCTGTCAGTAGGAAGATAACAGGAACGGATCTAGCTAAACTGAATACAGTGTATATATATATATATATATATATATATATGCAACACCTGGGATGCATATATATACACAATACACTGTAAGTGCAGCTAACTGACTGACTGTTCTGCCTAATCTATCTAACTCAAATCAAATGACACTGTCTCTCTGTCCATCTCTTTCAATGCCGGAACACACACTACACAGGGCCGCCGTGCAGGCGGCCTTATATAGTGTGGGGCGTGTACTAAATCCCCTGAGCCATAATTGGCCAAAGCCTCCTTGGCTTTGGCCAATTACGGCTCTCTGTTCAGACGGCGCTGTGATTGGCCAAGCATGCGGGTCATAGTGCATACTTGGCCTATTATCAGCCAGCAATGCACTGCGATGCCGCAGTGAATTATGGGCCGTGACGCGCCACACGAATTTGGCGCGAACGGCCCATATCGTTCGCAATTCAGCGAACGGGCGAACAGACGATGTTCGAGTCGAATATGGGTTCAACTCGAACACCAAGCTCATCCCTACTGGGAAGCAGGCGCCGAGACATCCAACGAGACATCCGGCTGGAAGGCAGGCACCGAGACATCAGGCTGGAAGGTAGGCATCAGGACATCAGACTGGTAGGCGGGCACCGAGACATCCGAGTGAAAGGCAGGCACCGAGACATCCGGCTGGAAGGCAGGCACCGAGACATCCGGCTGGAAGGCAGGCACCGAGACATCCGGCTGGAAGGCAGGCAGCGAGACATCCGGCTGGAAGGCAGGCAGCGAGACATCCGGCTGGAAGGCAGGCAGCGAGACATCCGGCTGGAAGGCAGGCAGCGAGACATCCGGCTGGAAGGCAGGCAGCGAGACATCCGGCTGGAAGGCAGGCAGCGAGACATCCGGCTGGAAGGCAGGCAGCGAGACATCCGGCTGGAAGGCAGGCAGCGAGACATCCGGCTGGAAGGCAGGCAGCGAGACATCCGGCTGAAAGGCAGGCAGCGAGACATCCGGCTGAAAGGCAGGCATCGAGACATCCGGCTGGAAGGCAGGCACTGAGACATCAGGCTGGAAGGTAGGCATCAGGACATCAGACTGGGAGGCAGGCACATCAGACTGGAAAGTGGGAGCAGGTTGGGTTACTGGCAAGATGGTGTGGGTCGGGAAGAATTTTTGTTTCTTTTTTGGTTTAGCCCGTGCAATTTTGTATGTAGGTGCAGGGCTGTAAGAAAAGAAAGTAGCTGGGCAGAAAGAAGACCAAGGAACTGTAGCTGGAGGAGGGTTTTGTGGGACTGTTACAGGTGGAGGAGAAGAGACAGGTGGATTGAAGGCAGGCTAGGTGTGACACTTGGAGACTGGGTAGTAGTATTTGGTAGGGAGCTGATTAAACTGGGCTGTAGCTGAACCATTGCCCGCTTAGGCTCTGAAGAAAGGGGTGCTCCCCCGAAACGCGTAAGCCATCAGCCATTTGCGCTGGTCCTATCCTCTCGGCAACAGGTCCTGGGGTGTCGATCCACAGAAACAGCGCTTTTGCGCCCTTTTGAAAGCTATTTTCACTAGCTCGTTTGTGAGTATAATTTTTACTGTTTTTATGCTGCATTAAAGTTTACCAGTGGTAATGCACTAGGTTGGTGCGCCCTCTTTCTTTTCTGTTTTTTATAGCTTGAATACCCATTGTTCAAATGAGGGCTGCAAGACGCTAGGCATTACTTCTATAGGTGGCTGCACCACATATCCAGTTCATGGACACCTGAGCGCAGGAGAGGTCTTTTTTCTTCTGTAGCTGAGGTTGCCATAGGCGACGGGGAGATAGATTTTTGGGAAAGCAGATGATTAATGGCAGGGCTGGAATATTGTGGCTTAGCTAAAGACAGGAGATCTGACCATGCCTGCAGCACAGGTTGAACAAACGCTGATTCACACACAGCCTGACTAATCAAGGATTGCACCGACTGGATGCAATTAGACAACACTTGCTGTGAACAGGAGGAATAATGTTCCATGAAATAGGCTGGATCATCCTCTAACAACCAAACCAGGGATTCAACTTGGCCATAATTGAAGGGGGGCAAAAAATCATCACTTCCCTCGGGAGTGCATGACAGGGCTGGTTTTGCACATAACTGGATCAGGGGCTGAACATCTTCAAAAGACATATACCCCTGATCCACTAGGGAATGAGCTGATCGGATAGTTTCCATCAGCTGGTCACTAGTCCACCCTTTTAAAATCTAGCGACAATATTCACCATCCTCTTCTGCTAGCAGAGAATAATAAATTATTTCATTGAAATCCATCTTAGCAGACCCGACAAACCAGGATGGTTTCCTCAGTGCAGCCACGTCTGGTCAGGGATGGCCTTGGTATACTTTCAGGAGACTAGTAGACCAGACTGTGTGGACTGCACAGAGATAACCCAAAACGCATGTAAGTGAATAAATAATAATTTATTAAAATAGGTGATAATTCAGAGAATACAAACAGTGCAAAACCAACACAACAAACCCACTACAAACAATATATACAAGGGGCAATACCGGAATCGCAGATGTCAGCCAGGCCAGGGTCATACACAGCGGGTCAGCAGGAACAAGGGATATACCAGAAACATAAACGTTTAGCCAAGCCAAGGTCATACACAGGAGATAAACAGCTGAACGAGGGCAGGTTAGGAGAGGGAGATAATGGATGGGATAGGATACAGGCTCAGGAGCAGGCTCAGGTTCAGGTTCAGATACAGGTTTACAGGATACGGGATACGGGATACGGGTAACAGGTCAGGGCACAAGGAAGAAAGATACCAAGGCAAGCCTATGAGGGCTTGCCGGGTATTTATAAGGCTGTAGTAATTGACCTTATGTTACAGCTGAGCGCAGAGGGTGCTGTTTGCTCCACACTGCTGAAGTGCACCCGCTGGTGGACACCGGTACTATGGCCCAAGGATGCAACAGTGCCACCAGCAGGAGAGACCTCTTACTGCAGGTCCCAGGTGTTGGAAGACACCCGCTGGTGGACACTGGTACTGCGATCCAAGAGACCGATAGCGCCACCAACGGGTAAACCCTCTCATGACCGGAAGGTACTAAAAAATGACACCGTTTTGGGACCTGTTCTTCCAGAACAAGCAGGGGTGATTTATAGAGGTGCTATGCCCTTGAGGGGACAGATTGCACCCAATATAACTGACCCCCCTACTGCCCCCTCATTCTTCCAGAATATGAAAGACTTTTTTCCGTGTCGAAGGTGTAGGGTGTGTAAACACAACGCACACAGATCTAGAAAGATCAAGACCTTCGGATCAACTATCACTGGGAAATAATATTCTGTCAAACATTTTGTTACATGTTCAACGAGGTATATAGTATACCTCATTACTTGTCCCTGCGTGGGGCGGACCATACGTACGTTTGCCATAAGGGACGTACTAACCATAGCGTACCCAAACACTATTTATCATGCCATAACCAAGACCCTACCGGCACTAAGTTTCAAATAATAGATAAATTCATCCCTCACTGGAGGGGTGAGTCAAGTGTAAGAGGAGTATCAAGGCTCAAGACTTTTTGGATACATCAGTTAAGATGTTTTACGCCTTACGGACTTAATGTGGAGTGGGATATTAATTCATTTATTAATCAGTCCTGAATGTATGGCTTGATGAGGGTCCCCCCCTCCCCCCCCCCTCTTTTCGGACAACCTCATTCCACAAAAGTTTTTAGATACATGTAGTGCGAGTGTGTCTAACCTGCTCAAGAAATAGTGTTGTTTTTTTATAAATAAGATGGCCCCTATATATACAAGAGGTGTGATTATGATATAATATTTGTAATTAATAATTCTGCTTTGTTCGGATTATATATATGAGGTGGGATTACGACATAACATCCACAATAACAACTCTGTCCTGTTCAGATTAAGAAGGTCCTGGTCTTATTATTTTTCTTTTTCTTTTTATTCTCTTAGATAAATTTAAAAATTAATTTTTTTTTAGATAGAATGGTATATAATTTTAAATGTGCGTTATAGCACTTTCTCTCTCTCCGCAGCTCTGGACTGTTTTTGGTCATGCTTGTCTTGTCATTTAGTAGGAATAAGGATAGGTGTTACTAATTCTTGCCTTAACATGTAAACAATAGGATATGTAAAAAATAGGATGATCACTTTTACTTTTTCGATATATAATTTTTTTAATTTTATTGTCGAGCATACTGACTTCCTGGTCGGATATCCTAGCCTGGATAATTAGGCTTTATGGGTAAACTTTATCCTTTTTGATATATGCTAACCATTGCGGTAGACTCAGAGAATGCCGTATTTACTTCCAATTAAAGTATTTCCGGTCTTGATGACCCATCTGGAACGCAGTTGCGCTCCGGTAACCTCGCCGATATGTTCCTGTTTCCGGGATTTGCGATGACATTTACCCAATGGCACGTCAGACGTTAGCATGTGACGCGGGTCACGTGCACGTCAAACGTTGTGTTGATCTGCATTGGGCTGGCTACTGAGGAGTTAACACTCCCATTTAGTAAGAGCGCATCCGGATAGGACAACTAGACCGAGGCCTGGTTGGTAGAGACAAATATTAGATTTGATTGGCGGATTGTGGGAACACATGACCCTGAATGGAACGCACACCGGGAATCCAGGAAGTCAGAGCGCACGTTGTTGTATCGTCATCTGGTAAGAGTACCCATTTTATCTTACTTCCTGATGTTTTCATTCTGATGCCCCATATCGAGATGTTGGTTTACAGCTACGGAAGTTCTGTACCCCGTTGTTGACTCTGTCACAGATCCACACCGTGCACCATTGACTTTATTTTCTAGTTTCACATCATTTTTTGGTCCATACCAGTTCCTCTTAATAATTTGAGTTTGGAATCATCCATTTACCATATGTGGACACTTTATACTGTGTTTGTTCATTTCATTTCACTTATGGTTTTTGCACATATGCTTTACTGTTCAGTACAGCATCTCTTACTTAATTGTTTCATTACACCCTAACTCCCTATTATTTCTTAGCGCTGCATTTTTTCCCATTTACCAGTTATTGTTTGTCACAATGTATGCAGCTGCTGGCTCACATATATTTTATTTGCTATTAGAGCGCAGTGTTTTCATATTCTCTTGCATGTTGTTGTATCAGCTGTTCCATTTGTAACCATTATAATATGTGTATATAAGCGTGGTGGTGGCAGGATGGCATATACCCCAGCCGAAGTCTCCTTAGATGAAACGCGTCGGGTCTCTTTGCTGTACCCAGCCACCCTTACCACGCTTGTTTTTATTTATTGCTGTTGGAATCGATTCTAAAATTTTATCTTTTTATATGGATTGTTGTATGATCCTGTTTGATCAAATAAACCCCAATTGAATTTTTGGATTTACATCATGTGGAGGCTCCCTGTCTTTGCTTTTTTACATATTTCATGCATGGCTCGCTTACGTTGCTAATGACGATGATCGTATAAGCCACCTGGGCAGGCTTCTGGTCCCTCATCCAAGGAGGAGGTTCATCACCATACAAACCACACTTATACTGTCATCCATCTTATGACAGTTCAAGCTCGTTTGACTCACCGCCAAAGGCCTGTGAGTCCACCGAAGTCGGTAAGAGTATTTTATCCTCTATTTGATTTGGATGACTACTGAGAAGAGTAGCACTGCATCATCTGTATTGCACTAGCTTTGCACCTTTGGGCTGATTTTACCATTTCTGCATCCTTTGGTGGACTATTTTGAACTTGATAGGGAGATTGTGGTTACACTCCTGAGTCAGAATCACAAACTTTTCACTACCAATATTTGTATTTTTCACATTTTTTGGTTCACAGTTTAACTTTGCATCACATAAATTGTGTTATCCATGTGTAGGATGGTTTGCTATACATGATTACACATCATAGTTTTTTTCACAATATACTTCAATGTCCCAGTCCCTCTATGCAGGAGAGATTTAATGTTGGTATTCTATACGCATAGAATTGTTTCTAAAACATTCTTTTTCCATATATACGCTTCAATATTAGCGCTACACTTTTTCTGTTTATTTGTTCTACACAATTCTGTCTAATTGTAGTGTTGGCTGCTGTTTAATTTTTGTGATTGCCGCGGTATTTTTTTGATTATTTGTATCTTTATCTGACTGTACTCTATTCTTATTGTGTTGACGCACTGTGTTCAGTTGTTAACTTCTAAACTGTTGCTTTGTCTTAAGCCTGGTACATACTATGAGTTTTTTTCCAATCAACCCTGCGGGTTGAACAAAAAAAAAAAACATGTCAGCTCCGGTCAGAGCCGCTGTACTAATGATCCAACATTAGTACAGTGATCTCCCCCAGTTAGCTGTTGTGTTCTGACAGGGAGGCAACTACCCCACCAGAGCACTCCGGTCAGTGCTCTCAGCCATTGGCTGAGAGCACTGATCGGGAGCTGGTAATCTGGTAATCTGATCGGGAGCTAGCTTCTGTTGGACCGGCTGGCATACACCCGGGCCGAATGTCAGCCGTTTTTTATTGAACCGGCCGATGTCGCCCCGGCATTCGGCCTGTGTGTACGGGGCTTTACCATATGATTTCCACTAATACAACTTGTTCACTTTACCTCAGCTTGTGTGTACCCTTCTTGTTTGACTGCCAGGAGAACCCCAGCAAAGGTATTCTGGTGGTGTCAACAGGGGGTGAGGCTCCACATAGGGCTGGAAAAAGGGCAGAGCACCCAGATCTACCATCGGCTCCTCCTGGGGTAGCGTTACACATACAACCACAATAGCAAGTGGGCATATGTGTTACTGTCATAGGGGTACCCCTGAAAGTGTCTAAAAGTATATTGCGCCTATTTGTCCACATTGGCTATTAGAGGGGGGATCGGCTGCATTCGGCTACAAACACAAGGGAAAATTCCCTTACCAGCATAACTATTCTTCCTTCTACAGATCACCAACATAAGTGAGCATTCTTCCTACTGACCACCAACTTAAAGGGAGTACTCTTCTTTTTACCGACCAACGTAAAATAGCATTCTTCCTTCTACTGATCTCCAACATGCAGGAAAATTCTTCTTCCTATTGACCAACAAGATAAAGGAGCATTATTTCCACTACCTAAAAAATGTATTTATCACTAAACATAAGTGCAATGAAGTGAATCCAGCAGATGTATACAATATGTATCAAATAAAGTGCTTAATATTGCTTTGCAAAAAATCTCTGCAAACAATTAATGACATAAAGTGCAAATACTTATGACAAAAGTGCAAAAAGTGCGTTAATTAATCGTTTACAGAGATTTTTTGCATAGAAATATTAAGCACTTTATTTGATACAGATTATATACATCTGTTGGATTCACGTTATTGTACTTATGTTTAGTTATATATTAAATACATTTTTTAGGTAGTGGGTTTATGCCACTTTAATCATAATATCGTGGGATAATAGAGCTGAGCTACGTGGCAGCAATCCTGGTTAATCCCTCCATTAATATCTTTGGCGCTAGATCTTTTTTTTTTTCCTCAAAGAAGCATTATTGCTTCTACTGAACACCAACGTAAGGGAGAATACTTCCTTCTATTGACCACCAATGTAAGGGAGCATTCTTCTTCCCACTGACCACCAATCTCTCTCCTACTGACTGCCAACATAGAGGAAAATTCCTCTTCCTCCTGAGACCTAAATAAAAGAGCATTTTTTCTCTCTACTGATCACCAATGTACGGGAAAATTCTTCCTCCTTTTGACAACCATTGTAACAAAGAATTCATCTTCCTACTAATGACCAACATAAGGGAGAATTTTTTTTCTATCGGCGACCATTGTAAGGGAGAATTCCTTTTTCTACTGACCACCAGTGCAAAGGAACACTCTTCCTTCTAAAGACCTCTAAACATAAGGGAGAATTCTTATTCCTATGGACCATCAATGTAAAGGAGCATTCTTCCTTCTACTGACCTCCAACATATCAGAAAATTCTTCTTCTACTGACCACCAATGTAAGGAAATATATTTCTTTTTATTGACAACCAATGTAATGGAAAATTCTTCTACTGACCATCAACCTATGGAGTATTCTTCCTTCTACTGACCACCCCCGTAAGGAAAAAATCTACATATCACCAACATAAGGTAATTTTTTTCATTTTACTGTCCACCTATGTAAGAGAACATTTTACATTCTACTGACCATCGGCATAAGAGAGCATTCTTTCTTCTAGTTACCACAAATTTAAGGGAAAAATCGTCCTACTGATCACCTACATAAGAACATTCTTCCTTCTACTGACCATCAAAGTAAGGGAGCATTCTTACTTCTATTGAATACCAACTTTGGGGAGAAATTTTCCTCCTACTCACCATCAATGTATGGAAGCATTCTTTCTTCCTCTGACCACCAAGGTAAGGAAGAATTCTTGTTCTTGCTGACCACCAAGGTAAAGGAGAATTCTTCCTCCTATTGAACAGCAACATAAGTAGGAATTCTTCCTGCTACTGACCACCCACATATGGGAGCATTCCTTCTTCTACTGACCATCAATGTAAAATGCATATTACAGATTTCTTTTTTTTGCTCTTTATCGAAAACTAAAAAAAATTAAAAAAGGTTTTGCTACAGTTTATCAATACATTGGATTAAGGAAAATACACCTTGTGAAAGCTGAGGTACAAAACTAAAACTAGGATCATTATCATTTATGTGTAGTGGAAGCTATTTTTAAAGAAACTATACAAAGTGGGCACATACAATTGCTATTTTACCAACATTAAAAGGGCCTTAAGTGACGTATTCACTTCAGAACTTGCTTCTCCCGCCATACAAGTCAATGGGCAATGTAAACTCAGCTTGAAGCAGACTGATGCAACTTAGAAATTCAAATGCAGATCCTGGGGAGCTCAACTGCAGGTTAAATGCACATGCCAATAAACTGTGAATGACTCAAAAAGCATCTTAAACTGATCCCAAATTATTATCATTATACAGGATTTATATAGCATCAACAGTTTGTGCAGTGATTTACAATATAAAAGGAGACAGTACAGTTACAATAAAATTCAATACAAGAGGGTTCAATGGGCCCGGAAGTGGAAAGTACCTCTAAGCAAGCTACATTTGCCTATTGACACAAGTCACAATATGAATGAGTTGCTCAATCTAAATTCTTTCTCAATCTATAATTAGAAGGAATAACACAAAAGGTAAGGGATATTTGGCAGCAGTGGTTTTGTTGAAGATTACATTGTAGAATGAGAAAATCAGGTAACATGAAGTGGTGGGAAGTATGAATTTTAAGGGTGTGTTTTTATCATTTTGATGTACATGAAAAAAAACGTACTTGAATGGCGTGAAAGATTTTTACAAATGTTTACTTTGACAATGAAGTGCAGAAATAAGGGCAGAAATAAGGAGATGACAAAAAATGAAATGTCAAAGTTAAAAATAATCCCGAAACCACAAGTTTGAAAACCTAGCGATATTAGAATTCCATCAACAGTTATTGCAATGTTAGACAAGGAATAGTTTTAAATAGACACATCAGTACTGTAAATCCATGTTTTAGCAACCAGAGGAAATGAAAATATAAATTGCAGCGAGATATGTCAGTAATTCTATCAACGGCTACAGACAGATTTATTATGATTAGTACAGGAGAGTGTTTTGATTTAGCAGTAATTACATAATTACCTTATCGAGGGTTTTTTTTTTTTTTTGTAAAGCAATGAAAATCAAAACCAAATTTGAGAGAAGAGATAGTCTGACAGATTTTTTGTTTGGAGAAAATCAGAGGAGAAAGGAAAACTTCTAGAGATCTCTATAGCAAGAGATTTATCAAATGGTTGGTTTAATGAGAGCATACTGAAAAGAAGATACTTACTGGAGAGAGAAATGATGTGATGTTAACTTTGGTCTGAACATTGAAGCAAGGGGGAGAAAAGGTTAGGTGGAACTATGTTGTAATTGTAGCCTCCCTGGCGGTTTTCCCGAGTGTGGCTCGGGGTTAAAAATCAGGACCATTAGCGGTAACCCCGGGCCACACTCGGGATTACATCGCAGGATCCTGGTGTGGCATTACTTACCTTGTCCCCGGGATCCTGCGATGTCCCCCGCAGTGTCCGAGGGCTCTGTCCTCTGCCCGAAGCCTCTCTGTGCCAGGCTCCGTTCCCTGTGAGCGTCGCGACGCACGGGGGCGGAGCCTGGCAGCAAATTAAAAAAATGTCAAAATCATAACACATACAGTACTGTAATCTTACAGATTACAGTACTGTATGAAATAATTTCACATCCCTTTTGTCCCCAGTGCTTTGGCCCATGCCCTGCATGCAGTTTTATATTGCATATACTGTTCTTTCTGCCTGGAAACTGGAGATTGTCCATAGCAACCAAAAAGTGTCCCTTTACGTCAAAAATGGCTTTAGACCAGCTAGAAAACAGCGATAGTAAATTAGAACACTTGCAGAATTGAGCGATAGTGAATCGTGGGGAAATTTATTTTATTACTATTTATTTTTATTTTTTTTAATTATTTATTTTTATTTATTATATTATAATTTATGTTTTTGTGTTTAAAAATTTATCATACCCGGGATATCTACTAGACTCTTGTTTGGACAGATTTAAGTGTGTTATTGTTAAGAATTACAGACCTACAATATAAAACGCCAAATTTCCATGCAAAATAATGGTACCGCTTTCAGCACCTAAAATCCGAAATAATCATACCGCCAGGGAGGTTAAGAGGTGATGGTAGACAGCTTGTTCTTTTAGTGGGTTGAAATGTGGGGGCTGTAGAGAAAGTTGGCAGGTCTAGATTGTAAAAATGACTTCCGAATTATTGAGCCAAATCCACATTTTCTCACTTTTCTCCCAATAATATGAAGATAAAGAAGAAGAATTGTTTTAGAGATAAGTATCTATAACCAAAACGTTTTTCAGTTATGGATGGTGAGAAGTTAAAATTCCAGGTATAAGGGTTCTGTCTTTCTCTAGCTCCCTGCTAATACAGTATATAAAGAAAAACTTTAACAGAATCCTCCAAACAATAAAAATGCCACTCTGGGGAAGCCTGTCAGTCAAACATGTCAGTTTAACACGTAAGTTGTATAGATGCACTCCTGGTGCTTCCTGCTTTCCACCAAACCACATTGCTGTATCTTCTTATATGAAATCTGGATGTTCACTTTGCTAACCTACAATGATATGTGAGATTTTGGTAAGATACATCCTTTTCTGACTCTGAGTCAACAGTAGAACATGGATTGCCAAATACATTGAATTCATTGTTTCAGAACATATTCTACATACCAGCACTTACAAAATTTGAGAAACCATATTTTATAGTAGGGATGAGCTTAACACCGCCTAGTTAGGTTCGCAGCAGAACATGCGAACAGGCAAAAAATTTGTGTGAACACTGTTAAAGTCTATGGGACGCGAACGTGAAAAATCAAAAGTGTTTATTTTAAAGGCTTATATGCAAGTTATTGCCATAAAAAGTGTTTGGAGACTCGGGTCCTGCCCCAGGGGACATGTATCAATGCAAAAAAAGTTTTAAAAACGCCCCTTTTTTGGGGAACAGTGATTTTAATAATGCTTAAAGTGAAACAATAAAAATGAAATATTTCTTTAAATACTGTGCCTGGGGGGGGGGGGGGGGGGTCTCCCTAGTCTGCCTGTAAAGTAGCACATCTTTCCCATGTTTATGACAGTACCACAGCAAAATGACATTTCAAAAGGAAAAAATGTAATTTTACATTTTTATCTTTTTATTTGAAAAAATTTTTTCCTTACAACAAACAAATAATAAAGGAACAATAGACATCATCATGAACAAGAACACTTTGATACCATCCTCTTATCCATACATTATTATCATTCCAATGTGTGCCAGTTCAAGACACCCGTAAACAGTAAGCCTCAAGAATACTTTCTTCCTTTTTCTTCCTTTCCCCCCCCCCCCATTCGCTCCCCCTACCCACCCCCCATCACACACCTCACCATACATCTTATTATTTCTTAAACCAGACCCCCCCATACCATCCTCATCCTCATATATATACTTTTCTCTGCAGATCACCTCCCTTACTGCATTCACCCATTCTGGAACCGTCGGTGCCTCCTTTCTCTGCCAATACTGTGCAATAAGCTTTTTACCCTTTTTACCCTGAAACAGGCATCTGACCCTTGCTGTCTGTATGTCCCTTGAGGCCACTTTATCCCCCATTAATCCCAGCAAGCACTCTCTCGCCTCCACCCTCAATGACGTCCCAAACACCAAATTTATCTTTTCCACAACCCCTTTCCAATATCTATGTAGTTTGGGGCATCGCCAAAACATGTGAATCAAGTCTCCGTACCCTCCTCCACATCTCTGGCACTTTGGATTGGGCCTCTTACCCCACTTAAATAATTTCAATGGTGTATAATATGCCCTGTAGGAAAAATAAAAATGAGACATCACCTGGGAAGGAGAGAGAGTGACCCTGGGCCCCAGCGACAGGACATGCTCCCATTGATCATCAGACAGTGCTCCCACATCTCTCTCCCATTTAATCCTATTTTTATTTTCCACCATACCCTCCTGGACTGATGCCTTCAGGCTTCCATAAATGTCAGAGATCAATCCCTTCATAGTGCGTGCATCAATAAGCTTTCTCAGAGAAGTCATTTCGCACCACACTGGCGCATCCTTCCCAAATTGTGCCTCTAGGGCATGCCTGAGTTGCAAATACCTATAGAATGACCTATTAGAGATTGCGTACTCCTCCACCAACTCCTGAAAAGATTTTAACCTCCCTTCCCTGTATACCTGTGCCAAGCAGTGAATACCCTGGCGGTCCCACTCTTCAAAACCATTTTTTTGAGCTCGTTGCGGTTATTATTATCCCAGAGTGGAGAAAATTCTGCAAAGCCAGTGTAGCCCAGAGTTCTTTTAACTTGTACCCAAGCCTTAACCATCATCTGGGTAGTGTGGCATTTGGTACAAAATGCATCTGCCTCTCGTGCCTCTGCAATTGTGTCATGTCCGATATCATTCAACAAGACACTACGACCCACTCCTTCATCCCTTAACCTATTACTACCTCCCACTTGTTGCAGTTGGGATGCCAGAAAGTATCATCGCGGGTCCGGTACCGCCAGGCCGCCCTTCACCTCTGGCTGTCACAACGTCCGCAAACTGATCCTAGCCACCCAATTTTTCCAAATAGGTTCTCTAAACACACTGTCTATTTTTTTAAACCAGTGCTTGGAAATCCACACAGGAGAATTCTGCAGGACATATAAAATTTGGGGTAGCCAGACCATCTTGATCAGGTTGCAGAGTCCGGCAACCGAGAGGGGCAGGCGTCCCCACACCCGGCACTTCTGCTTCAGCTTTTTCATAAGTGGGACTAGGTTTCCGGATATATACTGTCCTGGATCTCTAGTTATATTGATGCCCAGATATTTCATTTGGCTGACTATTTTAACTTGGGATGCTTGATGAGGGAGGGGTTCATTCAGAGGGTCTATAGGTAAAATCGCTGATTTCTCCCATTTGACCAATAGCCCGGAGAAAACACCAAATTCCTCAACTATCCCTATGGCTGTTTTCAGTGAGTTCTGCGTATCTGCCAGGAACAGCAGGATATCATCTGCGTACATAGCCACTTTGTCCACCCCCCTTCTTCTTTTAAATCCCTGCACCCCCTGCGCCATCCTCAAAGCTATAGCCAAGGGCTCAATTGCCAGGGCGAAGAGCAGGGGGGACAAAGGGCACCCTTGTCTCGTACCCCTGCTTAACTGGAACCACTCTGAGCACTGACCATTAATTTTAACCTTGGCCCTCGAGCTATTATATAATAAACTTAGCCACTGGACAAACCCAGAGCCAAACTGATATTCTGCTAGCACCTTCCACAAATAATGCCATTCCAGGGAGTCGAAGGCTCTGGCCGCGTCCAATGAAAGGGCCGCTCTCCCACCACTATTTTCTACAGGTATTTGCATGTTCAGGTACACTCGTCTTATGTTCGTACTTGTGGATCTATCCGGGATAAACCCGGTCTGATCCGTATGTATTAGTTTAGAAATTATCTTATTCAGCCTTGCGGCCAACACTTTTGCCAAGATCTTCACGTTTGAACATAAAAGCGAAATGGGCCTGTATGAGGTCATATCTATTGGGTTCTTCCCTTCTTTCAACAAAGTTACATAGTTACATAGTTACATAGTAGGTGAGGTTGAAAAAAGACACAAGTCCATCAAGTCCAACCTATGTGTGTGATTATGTGTCAGTATTACATTACATATCCCTGTATATTGCGGTCATTCAGGTGATTATCTAATAGTTTCTTGAAGCTATCAATGCTCCCCGCTGAGACCACCGCCTGTGGAAGGGAATTCCACATCCTTGCCGCTCTTACAGTAAAGAACCCTCTGCGTAGTTTAAGGTTAAACCTCTTTTCTTCTAATTGTAATGAGTGGCCACGAGTCTTATTAAACTCTCTTCTGCGAAAAAGTTTTATCCCTATTGTGGGGTCACCAGTACAGTATTTGTAAATTGAAATCATATCCCCTCTCAAGCGTCTCTTCTCCAGAGAGAATAAGTTCAGTGCTCGCAACCTTTCCTCATAACTAAGATCCTCCAGACCCTTTATTAGCTTTGTTGCCCTTCTTTGTACTCGCTCCATTTCCAGTACGTCCCTCCCGAGGACTGGTGCCCAGAACTGGACAGCATACTCCAGGTGCGGGCGGACCAGAGTCTTGTAGAGCGGGAGAATTATCGTTTTATCTCTGCAGTTGATCCCCCTTTTAATGCATGCCAATATTCTGTTTGCTTTATTAGCAGCAGCTTGGCATTGCATGCCGTTGCTGAGCCTATCATCCACTAGGACCCCCAAGTCCTTTTCCATCCTAGATTCCCCCAGAGGTTCTCCCCCCAGTGTATAGATTGCATTCATATTTTTGACACCCAAATGCATTATTTTACATTTTTCTACATTGAACCTCATTTGCCATGTAGTCGCCCACCCCATTAATTTGTTCAGGTCTTTTTGCAAGATTTCCACATCCTGCGGAGAAGTTATTGCCCTGCTTAGCTTAGTATCGTCTGCAAATACAGAGATGGAACTGTTTATCCCATCCTCCAGGTCATTTATGAACAAATTAAATAGGATTGGTCCCAGCACAGAACCCTGGGGGACCCCACTACCCACCCCTGACCATTCTGAGTACTCCCCATTTATCACCACCCTCTGAACACGCCCTTGTAGCCAGTTTTCAATCCATGTACTCACCCTATGGTCCATGCCAACGCACCTTATTTTGTACAGTAAACGTTTATGGGGAACTGTGTCAAATGCTTTTGCAAAATCCAGATACACCACGTCTACGGCCTTCCTTTATCTAGATGGCAACTCACCTCCTCATAGAAGGTTAATAGATTGGTTTGGCAAGAACGATTCTTCATGAATCCATGCTGATTACTGCTAATGATATCATTCTTATTACTAAAATCTTGTATATAGTCCCTTATCATCCCCTCCAAGAGTTTACATACTATTGATGTTAGGCTAACTGGTCTGTAATTCCCAGGGATGTTTTTTGGGCCCTTTTTAAATATTGGTGCTACATTGGCTTTTCTCCAATCAGCTGGTACCATTCCAGTCAATAGACTGTCTGTAAAAATTAGGAACAACGGTCTGGCAATCACCTGACTGAGTTCCCTAAGTACCCTCGGATGCAAGCCATCTGGTCCCGGTGATTTATTAATGTTAAGTTTCTCAAGTCTAATTTTAATTCCGTCCTCTGTTAACCATGTAGGTGCTTCCTGTGTTGTGTCATGAGGATAAACACTGCAGTTTTGGTTACTGAAGCCCCCCGATTCACTCGTGAATACTGAGGAGAAGAATAAATTCAATACCTCTGCCATCTCCCCATCCTTTGTAACCAGATGTCCTTCCTCATTCTTTATGGGGCCAATATGGTCTGTCCTCCCTTTTTTACTGTTTACATACTTAAAGAATTTCTTGGGATTTTTTTTGCTCTCCTCCGCTATGTGTCTTTCATGTTCTATCTTAGCCATCCTAATTGCACCCTTACATTTCTTATTGCATTCTTTATAAATTCTGAATGCTGTGGATGATCCCTCAACCTTGTATTTTTTGAAGGCCAAAAAAAAAGTTATTACAATAGCTTCTGACATAGACAAAGGCAAGACCCTGTCCTCCCTGGCTCCATTGAACACCTCCAAGAGTAGGGGCAGTAGTACCTCCCCGTATTTTTTAAATATTTCTATGGGCAAACCGTCGGGGCCCGGTGACTTTTGGCCCGCCATGTCTCCCACTGCCCTCTGCAATTCTGTGAGAGTCAATGGGGCGTCCAACATTTCCCTGTCTTCATTTGTTAATGGAGTTATCCTCAGCCCCTCAAAAAAACCCTGCATTTCCCCCTCCACATTTGCCTTAGAAGAACTGTATAACTTCTCAAAGTATGTCCTAAATTCACCTAATATATCGGGGGTGTTTTTTTTCATTACTCCCTCCCTCCCCTTAATTGCTGCTATTGTACTCGAGGGACCATTTGCCTTGATTATCAGAGACAGAGCCTTCCCAACACGCTCTCCTTCTCCAAAAAAGCTCCGCCTCTGAAATAATCTCTTCTTTTCCAACCTCTCCCGGAGCACCCTACTGTACTCATCCTGCCTCTCCACCCAGCACTCGTAGTTGGCTTGGGATGGTGACTCTACATACTGCGCCTCCGCCATTCTTACACCCTCTTTAGCCCCTAGTTCTACTGTTTTTTGTTAAATGCAATTTTCTGAATTAATACTCCCCGAAGGTATGCCTTCAGGGAGTCCCATACTACCCCCACTGAGGCCGATCCTAGATTTATTTTAATAAACTCCGATAGGCCCTCCATCATTTTCTCCTCTTCTCCTATCAGTTCAAGCCAGAAGGGATTAACTCTCCAACCCCCCCTAATACAGTGCTCCCCTACCCTCACAGCAGTAATAACTGGCGTATGATCCGAAACAACCCTTGGCTCGTAAATTATTTCTTCTACTGCGTTTAATGCTTCCTCGTTTCCCAAAACAAGGTCGTTTCTGGATAAGGTGGCATGGGTCCTGGAATGGCATGAATATTGCCTCTCCCCAGGATGCCTCCTCCTCCAGATATCCACCAACCCTATTTCATCACAATATTGCATAAGGGGTCTCTTGGGTGCCGCTCCGGTTCTACTTTTCAGGGGGAACCTATCTATGCTATTATCCATCGTCATATTAAAATCGCCCACCACTATAACCGGGGTCCCGGGGAAGTCCATGATAAAACTGGCTAATTCATACAGTATTGCCATGCTAAATGGGGGAGGGATGTAAACATTGGCCAGAATAAATCTTTTATTTTCTATTGAGCAGGAGAGAAAAACATACTGCCCATATTCGTCCACCCTGCTCTGACTGCAGGAGAAGAACAGGCCAGTGCTTATCAATACACTCACCCCTCTTGAGTAGGAGGAGTGGGTGGAGTGATACTGTGTCCGGAATTGCATGTTATCTAAAGTTTTAATTGAATCCTTTACCAGATGAGTCTCCTGCAGGCAGAGTATTTAACTTTCTTCTTTTTTGCTATTGAAAAAATTACCTGTTTTTTAAAATTATGCCCAATCCCCCTTACATTCCATGCGCATATATTAACCCTTCTTCCAGGTCCGGGGGGTTTATTACACCTTCTTTCAATGCTCATAAGCCATTGGGCCTAATAACCTTACAACACTCTGGTCTCCTATTAACCCAAGCCACCTTCTTTTGTGAATATTATATGTTGCCCTACCTTTTATTAAATCCCTTTGCTGTGACAGGCTGAACCAACACACATCCTTCCATGTCCGCACTCCCCACCTTTCTACCCTCAATGTGCACCCCCACAGGTTGACACTTCATTAGGGGTGGAAAAAAGCCTGACCTCCCCCAGAGCTGAAAGACGCAGCCCTGCCAGATACAATAGCGCATAATTAATTCTTAATTGTTGAAGCTTTCGTTTACACTCTCCAAATTTAGCTCTTTGTCTCTGCAGCTCGGGGGAGAAGTCCGGATATATTGAAATCCTGGCACCATTGTGTTGAATGTTTTTTAACTCTCTTGCCTTCTGCAGGATGGTGACCTTGTCCTGGAAACATAAAAGTTTAAAAATAAGGGACCTGGGGTGGCCCCCTAGGGCTGAAGTCCTGGGGGCAATCCTATGTGCGTGCTCTTTAGCGAAAGTGTTTGAGAATGAGTCCTTGCCAAATTTCTCCCTCAGCCAGTCTTCCATAAATTTGATAGGATTATTACCATCACAGCCCTCTGGGAGCCCAAGCACCCTCAAATTTTCCCTGCGCAGCCTGTTTTCCATACTGTCCATTTTCTGCAAACAGTCCAATTGGATTTTCATGAGTGCTACTTCTTGTTTTAATGGATACACGTCATCTTCCATTTGGCTAAACCTTTCCTCCAAGGCTGTTGTCCGGGTACAAACTGCGCGCACATCCTCCCTGACGGCCAGCAATTCATCCCTGATGCCCTTGAGTTGCTCGGACAGCTCAAAGATTGATTGTTTGCAGTTATTAACAGCCAGAAAAATGTCATTCAGGGATGGCTCCTTCTCATTGACCAAGTCGCACTGACCTCCCCCTACTGCCCCCTTCACGCCCAAGACCTGATGTTTTTTTGGGCTTCCTCCTACTGCTGGGCCCGCTGATGGTATAGCTGCCAAAGCCCCATTTTCCTGGGTCTGACTTCTCCTCCCAGGGTGGCCAATTTGATGCTGAACTCCCCCTGTGCTGCTGGCCTTTTTAGGGGTTTGATTCGGGGTATGCGCAAAGCGCTCCAACTTAGCTGCCACTTGGTTCCCCTTTTCCTTGGTGCCACGGGAACCGGGGGCCCCCAGCCCCTCCTGAGCTGATCCGTCCTCCATCCCCTTCCTCCTCGTCATACCGACAGGGTACTATTCCCAACACAATGCTAGACTCCACTCTGACCTGGATCTGTGTGCCTTTTTCCCCCACTGATTTGTCAGCTGTAAATGCTTTTTCCTGATAGACCTTTTTATTATGATGTACTGCGGGTGAGTATGTAAGTAACCACCTACTCACCCCTCCAGTGCTGCGGACATAATCCTCTGCTGCTTAGTTCTATCAGGGGCTCTCCAACACCGCTGCTCGATCCCGGGTGTCGGCGCCCCCCTCTCTCACTGGGCTGGGCGCCGCTGATGTCACTCTCGGGAGAGCTCCGTGTGTGTAGCCCAGCTCAGCTCCGTCAAGGCAGCGTATCACAGCGCAGCATGTCAAGGCAGCGTGTCACAGCCGCAGCAGCTTCCAGGCACTTCGGGCGTTCCCCCTCCACAGCGTCTCCTTTGAGCCGCACTGTATCCTCATATCAGGAGCGGGAGTGAGAGCGAGGGGCGAGGGCTAGGTCTGGCTACAACGCTCTCCCTCACCTCAGCATCCGGTCACATTACAGCTTCTTGCAGCTGTAATGTATTGTCGGATCCTGGCATTATAGATAAAAATCATTGAAAAAAATGGCGTGGGTTCCCCCCCAGACCATTACCAGGCCCTTTGGCGCCAAAAATACCAAAACAAAAAAGGTGTGGATGTCCCCCTCAAAATCCATACCAGGCCCTTCAGGTCTGGTATGGATATTAAGGGAAACCCCGCACCAAAAAAAAATGACGTGGGGGGCCCCCAGGCACTATACACTCAGCGGTATATATACTATACTGCCTGCCCTATATACTCTCCAGAAAAATTGGGCCTTAGGTGTTGGAGGTGCCCAAACACTGTAACCCCTCACAGTTACTCTTGTTGGGTGCAGGAACAGGCCCTGCTGTGAAATATTATATCAAAAATATTGTATCAAAAATATAGCAATCTGGCCAAGCTATCATTTAGACACTGAGCATGTGGCTAGCTGGGACCAAATTTCGTTTTACGGTTCAGCAACTGGGGTAGGGAAATTTGTCTGCTAAAATCAATTGGTGGTATACTGCTAGCACATTGGCTGCAAGTACTTGGTACACCTAATGCTATACCTTCATTCCTCTTAGTGCAGGTTTTTGAGAGGACTGGAGGTATAGTAGGGATGGAGATCCCAGATGAGGATCAAGGAGAAGTCCGCCTCTTTCTATGATGTGGATCTTTCAAGTGCTGTTGCCAACGGACTGCATGGCAGGTCGTCATATGTCTGGTCAAGCATGTGGTGCCCAAGCGGCTGCTGTTCTGGCCATGCTTGATCCGCTTCAGACATAGGTTGCAAACAGCAACAGTGCGATCTGCTGCACACGTGTCAAAAAAGGCCCACACCAGGGAAATTTTAAAAGTCAGTGGGGAGTCAGCAGCGCCCTGCACCTGCGGAGCTCTGCGGTGTGATACAATAGGGTGGCTGCCCTTAAGCTTCCCCCTAGAGGACATCATACCTAGTTGGAGTTGCGCCTCCTCCTCCTCCTCTCTTCTCTCAGGCACCCAAGTACAGTCAGTGACCTCATCATCCCCTCACTCCTCGTCACTGGAGCAAACTTGGCAGTATGCTGCAGCTGGGAGAACATGACTGCCAGTTTCTTGTCTTTCTGTGGCACCCACTCTCTCTAGGCTCACGTTACTCCCTTCCTCAACCTGTGAACCAACATCAGAGCCTTCAAATCTCTGCGCATTCACCAGCAGCATATAACTGACACTGTGGTCGAATAATTCTGGGGACTCCTCCATGCATGATGATGGGGCTACAGAAGGAGTGACTGTGGAAAAGGAGCCAGTGGAATTTGGCAGCTGCGTTGGAAGGCAAACTACTCTGAGCCTGGGTGACAGAGGAGGATGAGGACAGCTTCGTTATCCACTCCACCAACTCTTCTGCATGTTGTGGCTCAATAGTACGGCCAGCAGAAAAAAAGAGGACAAGCATGCCCCACGGCCACCTGCAGAGGATGCACCATGTCCATGACCACCACTGTTGACTGTAGACACAGAGGCTGCTTGCCCTCTTTTAGTGGCTGTGAGCATCTTCCTGTCTTTGGTGGCCCCCCGGATATGATATTTGTTATTGTTTTGCAACACCACACTACACTGTATTATATACTGTGTATACCGCCTGAAGTGTATTAGAAACTATACACCACACACACATATATATACATATATATATATATATATATATATATATATATATATATATATATACATATACACACACACACATATACACAGTGGGGCAAAAAAGTATTTAGTCAGCCACCAATTGTGCAAGTTCTCTAAAAAGATGAGAGAGGCCTGTAATTGTCATCATAGGTATACCTCAACCATGAGAGACAAAATGTGGAAACAAATCCAGACAATCACATTGTCTGATTTGGAAAGAATTTATTTGCAAATTATGGTGGAAAATAAGTATTTGGTCAATATCAAAAGTTCATCTCAATACTTTGTTATATATCCTTTGTTGGCAATGACAGAGGTCAAACATTTTCTGTAAGTCTTCACAAGGTTGTCACACACTGTTGCTGGTATGTTGGCCTATTCCTCCATGCAGATCTCCTCTAGAGCAGTGATGTTTTGGGGCTGTCGCTGGGCAACACGGACTTTCAACTCCCTCCAAAGGTTTTCTATGGGGTTGAGATCTGGAGACTGGCTAGGCCACTCCAGGACCTTGAAATGCTACTTACGAAGCCACTCCTTCATTGCCTGGGCGGTGTGTTTGGGATTATTGTCATGCTGAAAGACCCAGCCACGTTTCATCTTCAATGCCCTTGCTGATGGGAGGAGGTTTGCACTTAAAATCTCACGATACATGGCCCCATTCATTCATTCATGTACACGGATAAGTCGTCCTGTTCCCTTTGCAGAGAAACAGCCCCAAAGCATGATGTTGCCACCCCCATGCTTCACAGTAGGTATGGTGTTCTTTGGTTGCAACTCAGCATTCTCTCTCCTCCAAACGTGACAAGTTGTGTTTCTACCAAACAGTTCTACTTTGGTTTCATCTGACCATATGACATTCTCCCAATCCTCTTCTGGATCATCCAAATGCTCTCTAGCAAACCTCAGACGGGCCCGGACATGTACTGGCTTAAGCAGGGGGACATGTCTGGCACTGCAGGATCTGAGTCCCTGGCGGCGTATTGTGTTACTGATGGTAGCCTTTGTTACGTTGGTCCCAGCTCTTTGCAGGTCATTCACTAGGTCCCCCCGTGTGGTTCTGGGATTTTTGCTCACCGTTCTTGTGATCATTTTGACCCCATGGGGTGAGATCTTGCGTGGAGCCCCAGATCGAGGGAGATTATCAGTGGTCTTGTATGTCTTCCATTTTCTAATTATTGCTCCCACAGTTGATTTCTTCACACCAAGCTGCTTGCCTATTGCAGATTCAGTCTTCCCAGCCTGGTGCAGGTCTACAATTTTGTTTCTGGTGTCCTTCGACAGCTCTTTGGTCTTCACCATAGTGGAGTTTGGAGTGTGACTGTTTGAGGTTGTGGACAGGTGTCTTTTATACTGATAACAAGTTCAAACAGGTGACATTAATACAGGTAATGAGTGGAGGACAGAGGGGCCTCTTAAAGAAGAAGATACAGGTCTGTGAGAGCCAGAAATCTTGCTTGTTTGTAGGTGACCAAATACTTATTTTCCACCATAATTTGCAAATAAATTCTTTCAAAAATTAGACAATGTGATCGTCCTAGATTTGTTTCCACATTTTGTCTCTCATAGTTGAGGTATACCTATGATGACAATTACAGGCCTCTCATCTTTTTAAGTGGGAGAACTTGCACAATTGGTGGCTGACTAAATACTTTTTTGCCCCACTGTATGTATGTGTATATATATATATATATATATATATATATATATATATATATATATATATATATACACATACAGTATCTCACAAAAGTGAGTACACCCCTCACATTTTTGTCAATATTTTATTATATCTTTTCGTGTGACAACACTGAAAAAAATGACACTTTGCTACAATGTAAAGTAGTGAGTGTACAGCTTGTAGAACAGTGTAAATTTGCTGTCCCCTCATAACTCAACACACAGCCATTAATGTCTAAACCACTGGCTACAGAAGTGAATACACCCCTAAGTGAAAATGTCCAAATTGGGTCCAATTAGCCATTTTTCCTCCCCGGTGTTACAAGGTCTCAGGTGTGAATGAGGAGCAGGTGTTGTACATTTGGTGTTATCACTCTCACTCTCTCATACTGGTCACTGGAAGTTCAACATGGCACCTCATGGCAAAGAACTTTCTGAGGATCTGAAAAAAAAGGATTGTTGCTCTACATAAAGATGGCCTAGGCTATAAGAAGATTGCCAAGACCCTGAAACTGAGCTTCAGCAAAGTGGCCAAGACCATACAGCGGTTTAACAGGACAGGTTCCACTCTGAACAGACCTCGTCATGGTCGACCATAGTATTGCGTACACGTGCTCAGCGTCATATCCAGAGGTTGTCTTTGGGAAATAGATGTATGAGTGCTGCCAGGATTGCTGCAGAGATTGAAGGGGTGGGGGGTCAGTCTGTCAGTGCTCAGACCATACGCCACACACTGCATCAAATTGGTCTGCATGGCTGTCGTCCCAGAAGGAAGCCTCTTCTAAAGATGATGCATAAGAAAGCCAGCAAACAGTTTGCTGAAGACAAGCAGAATAAGGACATGGATTACTGGAACCATGTCCTGTGGTCTGATGAGACCAAAATAAACCTATTTGGTTCAGATGGTGTCAAGCGTGTGTGGCGGAAACCAGGTGAGGAGTACAAAGACAAGTGTGTCTTGCCTACAGTCAAGCATGGTGGTGGGAATGTCATGGTCTGGGGCTGCATGAGTGCTGCCGGCACTGGGGAGCTACAGTTCATTGAGGGAACAATGAATGCCAACATGTACTGTGACATACTGAAGCAGAGCATGATCCCCTCCCTTCAGAGACTGGGCCACAGGGCAGTATTCCAACATAACGACCCCAAATACACCTCCAAGACAACCACTGCCTTGCTAAAGAAGCTGAGGGTAAAGGTGATGGACTGGCCAAACAGTCAAACGGAAGGTGGAGGAGCGCAAGGTCTCTAACATCCACCAGCTCCGTTATGTTGTCATGGAGGAGTGGAAGAGGTCTCCAGTTGGCAACCTGTGAAGCTCTGGTGAACTCTATGCCCAAGAGGATGTGGGCAGTGCTGGAAAATAATGGCCACACAAAATATTGACAGTTTGGGCCCAATTTGGACATTTTCATTTAGGGGTACTCACTTTTGTTGCCAGCAGTTTAGACATTAATGGCTGTGTTTTGAGTTATTTTGAGGGGGCAGCAAATTTACACTGTTATACAAGCTGTACACTCACTACTTTACATTGTGGCAAAGTGCCATTTCTTCAGTGTTGTCACATGAAAAGATAGAAGAAAATATTTACAAAAATGTGAGGGGTGTACTCACTTTTGTAAGATACTGTGTGTATATATATATATATATATATATATATATATATATATATATATATATATATATTTTAATACACTGCCTGCACTGAATAAATATATAGAGTAAACAGTTAATATATAGTGGATGCTCAATGCAGGGTATATATATATATATATATATATATATATATATATATATATATATATATATATATATATATATATATATATATATATATATATATATATACTAGACTATCTATATATATCAAATACACTGCCACTAACTGAATAACCTGCCTGCTGAATCTAACTCAAGCTATCTCTGTCCATGCCAACAACACTACACACATTGCAATGTAAGCAGCCTTATATAGTGTGGGGCATGGACTTAGTCCCCTTGAGCCATGATTGGCCAAAGGCACCCTGCTTTTGGCCAATTATGGCTCTCTCAGTGGAGCGCGCTGTGATTAGCCAAAGCATGCAGGTCAGGTGCATACTTTGGCCAATCATCATACAGCAATGCACTGCGATCTCGCAGTGCATTATGGGGCGTTACGCCGTGCTCAAATTTCCTGCGAACGCCCCATATGTTTGGTTCGTTTTAGAACAAACGAACACCCGATGTTAGAGTCGAACTTATGTTTGACTCGACCCGGGGCTCATCCCTATTTTATAGGGATATTGACAATTGCTGACACATATGTGTGTGTGGAGGTGTTATCTTATTATCAGTGGATATCCCAGTACTTTTGTGATCTAAGATGCACTTTTATTTAGTTCAATGTGATAAGGATGATGACTGCCTGATCGATGGAATATCATTTCTAATAGCACATTTTATATATATCAGCATTTGCAGTCTATGAGAGACCATATCCTACATGGATATTGATCTTTGCTGACACATGCATATGTGAGAATGCTATTTATTGGGGGATATTCTTTTCGGTTCCAAAAATGTCTTTTGGGACTGACTTATGAACATTTTTCTAGTTATGATACTATTCACACATTTACTAGGATGTTCTTTTAAACATACAAGCTGTAAATTGTGTTTGGACCATGCTATGGTGGGCAGAGATATGGTTTGGACAGAGATAACAAGACTGAAAATGATGCTATATATTGATGTTGCTATCGATGATCATTATATTTTAATTAGGTGGATCTAATGCATCATAAAGAATTCCTCTAGAAATCAATATTTATAAACAGCACTGCGCCAATTGTTCCCATAGGGATATTTTGAGCCCGTATACAATCAGTTTAATATCACTTGAGTCTTCGCATATGCTATTTATGTAGGAATACTGAGCAATGTAGTCTGAAGTTGTAGTCTAAGAAAATAAATCATATACTGTATGCTTATAATTGGTGTTGTTTTATATGCCAGCAATGTACATAATCTTGAAGATTATGAGTAACATACGATGTGCAGTTGAACTTTTAGATTTCAGGAGTCCATAACCTTTTTCATGTATGGGTAATTATTTTTATCTGTCTGTTCATATTTGTGCTAATAAATATATATATTTTTATAATTCACTTGTAATTGGAAGCATACCTTTATTTAAGTTGTGTTCTTTACTAATAGGTTTATATTGCTGTTTCTGTAAGGAAGATTTACCCTCCCTACTTGTCTGGGGGTCCATTGTCATTGGGAATGAAAGTGTGGTAAAATCTAAAATTTTAGGTTGTCGTCAAAACAAAAAACAAAACAAAAAACAAAACAAAAAATGACCAGTCTTCCATTAGGGCCTTTGTTCTCGTGACAACTGTCTAAGGTGGGATTTACCCTCATTTGGATAGATCTCCTCTCATTTCTTGTGACTACAGGGCAGTAGGTGAAAGGAAATTTCTCAAATGGGACACAAATGGGGAAAAAAATTACAGGTTTTAACCATACCCTATTCTATCTGTAGCACCCTGGTGTTTAGGCAGGGTTGCTAATAAAGTTAGTTTGCCAAAGTTATTAGGTTGCTAATAAGGTGGCACTGTGGCTGGTGACATTAGAAGGACAAGGGGCTTCGCCAGGGCTTTTTTTCAGCAGGAACGCGGGGGAACGCAGTTCCGGCACCTCCTGGACTGACTGTATGTAATGGCAAGGGGTGCTGGGGTATGCTGCAGGGTATTGATGCTCACTGCTGCGGGATCTATTCTAGCTGGAGGGGATCTATTTTTGCAGGGGTGTCTATTGTTGCTGAAGGAGGTCTATTGTTGCTGGTGGGGGACCTATTATTGCTAGGGGTGGGTCTTATGTTGCTGGGGGGGTCAATTGTTGCTGAAGGAGATCTACTGTTGAGGGGATGGGTCTATTGTTGATGGCTGCCAGAGTGTCTATTAATGCTGGCTGTGCAGAGATCTGTTGATGCTGCCAGGAGTCTATTGTTGCTGGGAGGGGGGTTTGTTGTGGGTTGTACATTGTTGTTAGGGGGATCTATTGTTGGTTGAATGGGATCTATTTTACTGCTTTTCTTGATATCATTACCAAATTCCATACAAATTACTTAGCACCACAAAATGATACTTGGTTCTGTATTGTCTAAAATGGGCGGTACTGGGAGGTGGGTAAGGGATGGAACCAAGGGACTCGGAAAAGGGGAGTTCCTGCACCTATTGTCAGAGAAAAAAAGCCCTGGGCTTCGCAATGTCAGAGTATGAATGGATAGGGTGTCTCAGCCAATTGACAGGGGTTTCTTTTAGTCCCTTGGCCTGCTGGGAGATCCTATTTATTTGGGTGGAGTCAGGTGATCAGGGTTCTGTGCCACCTGGACTGCTGTCTGGGTGGACATGTGTTATGTCGCCCCTGGCTGCTAGGCCAGAAGCCTGAGGCCTATTCAGGAGCAGGAGAAACAGGGCAGGGTTTGGACTGCAGGATTGGAGTCCAACCAAGTTGAGAAGGTTCAGCCAGATGGTGAACCAGTTGTGGTCGGATGCGGAAGGGAAGCTGTCGCCACTAAGGGTCCATCCATTTTCCTACTGGAGACTACAGTGAGTAAGCTTTAGCAAGTACCAGAGCAGTCCTTTCACCAACCAGGGCTGGTGAAGAAGTGGGAAAGCTTCAGCAAGTGCCAAGCCAGGGACCCAGCAGGATAGCGGGAGTGACGCTTCAGGAGTATACAGCGGGATAGCTGTGGAAGAGCTCAGGGGGATCCAGTGATGACTGGGATCTGGAAGTCTAGTGAGAGACTGGGAGCTCAGTGAGTGAAGATCTACAATGAGATACTGTGAGATAAGAAACGGACTGTACTGTGTTACCAAGAGTTATGTGCAACTACCTTCTATTGACTGTTGCAAGATTAGTTGCCGTATGAGACAGCGGTCCTACCTATACAGTTAACAATGTTAAAATGACAGCAATAAGAGCAGGGGTTTCAGGGACAGGCATTCCATACTAATGTTATGACTTCTTCTGCATGATATGGTGGATTGTTGTATAGAAAGGCATGTGGTCATGGAAGAGATTTTAGAAGTAATGATACATAATGTAGATACAATTGAATACGTTACATACAGAGCAGCATCAGGTAAAAGTTAGCTTGAGTGTGTGTCTTTAGATGTGGGGCAAAAAGATCCATATTCCAGCCTAAAGGAGTAAGTTAGGTAGAGGAGTGTTATGCCTACAGACTAAAGTCACCTCCAATATACACATGTAGGAGAAGAAATGCAGAAGCCAAGTAAAAGCGCTTATAAAGTCATAAAAGCACACAGGTCTACTGACATTGTCTTTTTTAATAAGGCAATGTTAAAGGAAACCTGTACTGAGATATGAATGATGCAATTGATAAAGTCTCTTTATGAAAATGCAAATTGACACGTAAAACGCAACTACTCATAACAGTCATCAGATGCTAGTATATTGTAATCAGACTGGTGACATTAACTCTGGCTGGCTGTTATGGCATATTGCAGTTTGCATATTATTGTTTCCATAATTTAAAAAGCTAGAAAGAAGAAAGTAGAAATTTCCTTGGAAATAAGCTTGTTGTACCTTTATTATGGAATCCATAATAAAGTTCACTGATATCTATTAACTATTCAGTTTCTCCTGAATTATGTTTGAGCTGGCTTGTGCATATAAGCAGCTTGTATGGTAAATTTCTGTTCTATACAGTAATAGAGAATGGTCTAGTACAGTGTTTCTCAACTCCAGTCCTCAAGGTGCCCCAACAGGTCATGTTTTCAGGCTTTCCATTATTTGCACTGGTGATTTTATCATTTTCACTGCCTTAGTAATTACCACAGCTGTTTCAGCTGAGGGAGAGCCTAAAAACATGACCTGTTGGGGTGCCTTGAGGACTGGAGTTGAGAAACACTGGTCTAGTACACACAGCATAAATTTTAATCTCGACTGCAGCGTTGGCAGGTATTGGAAAGCTTACCAAAAACCTCTATTAAAGTAAATTTAGGTTCACCACAAAGGCATGCCAAATGCTTCTAGGGCATTTGGCATGCATTTGCATGGCACGACTCTCCTCTTTTTTTTTTTCTCACCTCCGCAGAAAAAAATGTCATTCTGAGCTTCAGAAAATGCTTCTGAAACACAACTAAAACATGTCTGAAAAGAACTAAAGCCTGGTACACACATGCTAAAATTTAGCTCAGGTAGCAGGATATGTGAGAAATTTGGTATGTGTGTACTTCTCTCTGTTCAACAGAAGCTAGTCTAACGACTGGCTTCTATTGTATGGTCCTGCTGGAAAACCAGCACTTGATCAGTGCTTGCAGTAAATGGCTGCAATGCCAATCAGTGCATTCAGTCCGAGGGAAGAGGTCCCCATGACAGAAGACAATAGCACAGCAGGGAAGATCCCTGCATCCACGTCGCTTGTTTGTATGCGGGGATCTGTCAGTTAATTTCGTTCAAACCGCTGGTTGAAGGAAAATAATTATCTGTATGCCCTGCTAGACATGTCACTGATGTTTTATGCCGCGTACACACGAGCGGACTTTACGGCGGACTTTGCCCGGCGGACTGGATTTCGTCGGACAATTCGATGTGTGTGGGCTCCAGCGGACTTTGTTTGCTCAAAAGTTGGACGGACTTAGATTTGAAACTTGTTTAAAATTTATCCGTTGAAATCGAGTCCGGTCGAAAAGTCCGCCGTCTGTATGCTAGTTCGATGGACAAAAAGCCACGCTAGGGCAGCTATTGGCTACTGGCTATGAACTTCCTTGTTTTAGTCCGGTCGTACGTCATCACGTATGAATTCGAGGGACTTTGGTGGATTGTGTATAGGCAAGTCCGTTCATTCAGAAAGTCCGTCGTAAAGTACGTCGAAAAATCCGCCGGGCAAAGTCCGCCGTAAAGTCCGCTCGTGTGTACGCGGCATAAGTCTTAACACCTGTGTGAATTTAGCCTTACTATTATACATTACTTAGCATGCATGCACCTAACATGAAATAATATATTAGATCTGTTACAGTGCATCCGGAAAGTATTCACAGCCTTTTACTTTTTTCACATTTTGTTATATTACAGCCTTATTCCAAAATTGATTAAATTCATTTTTTCCTCAAAATTCTACAAACAATACCCCACAATGACAAGGCGAAAGAAGTTTGTTTTAAATCTTTGCAAATTTATTAAAAATAAAATACGAAAAAATACACATGTACATAAGTATTCACAGCGTTACCTTAATACTTTGTTGAAGCACCTTTAGCACCAAGTACAGCCTCAAGTCTTTTTGAGTATGATGCTACAAGCTTGGCACATCTATTTTTGGTCAGTTTCTCCCATTCTTCTTTGCAGGACCTCTCAAGCTCCATCAGTTTGGATGGTGAGCATCAGTGCACAGCTTTTTTCAGATCTATGCAGAGATGTTCAATCAGATTTAAGTCTGGGCCCTGGCTGGGCCACTTAAGGACATTCACAGAGTTGTCCTGTAACCACTCCTTTGTTATATTGGCTGTGTCCTTAGGGTCGTTGTCCTGTTGGAAGATGAACCTTTGCCCCAGTCTGAGGTCCAGAGCACTCTGGAGCAGGTTTTCATCAAGGATGTATCTGTACATTGCTGCATTCATCTTTCCCTCGATCCTGACTAGTCTCCCAGTTCCTGCCGTTGAAAAACATCCCCACAGCATGATGCTGCCACCACCATGCTTCACTGTAGGGATGGTATTGGTCAGGTGATCAGTGGTGCCTGGTTTACTTCAGACATGATGCTTGCCATTCAGGCCAAAGAGTTCAATCTTCATTTCATCAGACCAGAGAATTTTGTTTCTCATGGTCTGAGAGTTCTTCAGGTGGGCTGTCATGTGCCTTTTAATGAGGAATGGCTTCTGTCTGGCCACTCTACCATACAGGCCTAATTGATGGAGTGCTGCAGAGAGGGTTGTTCTCCCTCTCTCCACAGAGAAATGCTGGAGCTGTGTAAGCATGACCATCCGGTTCTTGGTCACCTCCCTGACTAAGGCCCTTCTGCCCTGATCACTCAGTTTGGCCGGACGACCCCCTCTAGGAAGATTCCTGGTGGTTCCAAACTTCTTTCGTTTACAGATGATGGAGGCCACTGTGCTCATTGGGGCCTTCAATGCTGCAAAAATGTTTCTATACCCTTCCCTAGGTCTGTGCCTCGATACAATCCTGAGTTGGAAGTCTACAGACAATTTCTTTGACTTCATGGCCTGGTTTGTGCTCTGATGTGCACTGTTAAAGAGGAAGTAAACCCTGATGAATCCCCTGCAAAGTAAAAGCATAATAGGCTAGTATGCATTGCATGCTAGCCCATTATGTGCCACTCACCTGCAATCGAAGCCCGCCCTGTCCCCGCTGGTGGCCGCATCAATCTTCGCCCCTCTTCCCTATGGGGCTGGTTCTGTGACTGGTCGGAGTTGCGTGACGTCACTCCCAGGCATGCGCGCTGTCAGTCTCGGCACTTGCTAGTGAAGAAATGGCACGGAGGGCTGTTTCTTCACAGTGCATGCGCCAATGACATCATCGGTGCACTACAAGGTAAATATCTCCTAAACGGCACACGTTTAGGAAATATTTACAATACCTATAGGTAAGCCTTATTATATCTTTTCCCACGGCCGGCTTTCAGTTGTGGCCGTTGGAACTATTCAGTCAGATCCATCAGTAATATACATTTATGTTTATGTTCCCTTTTATAATTGATCTCCCTTGAGACCATTTAATTCCTTTTCTTCACTTGCCCCCAGGCTTGGTTGGTCCCGGTCATGTGACTCACCTCCCGGGTCATGTGCTCAGTGTTCGAGCCAGTCACATGGTTGAACAATTTAATTCTTCCCGGGCTTTTCATCCAATGGTAGCCCAGAGTTCTGCCATGTGACCACTGGGTGGTTCTATACACATTTCCAGGTCACTTTCTGGTTGGCTTAGTGATGCATGTGAACAGCAGTAGTGATGCATGTGAACAGCAGTATTCTTTTTTTCATTGGGTTCCAGAATGAGGTCTGGAACTCAGTGATCAGCTGATCACCTTACACCCAATCAGTGGCCATCTTTGGATCTGAACATTGATTGGTTGTTTTGAATTGTTTGATCCCTGTGTGATATTTTAGGCTTATCGCTCTCCACATTGCCCAGTTTTTATTCTTGTGATCATTTTTATATTAGTATTCTGTTTTTTAGAAATAAAATACCATCTTTTTTGATCTACACCATGTGGAAGCATTTTCTTTTTCCACATAATGCTTTGCTGAGAGTGGCTCCAGAGTCCTGTTGATCCTACTATCAAGATCCAGTTTGATGCACCAAGGATTGGAGGTCCATTTTGGAGGTTTTCCGTCTCTTTTCTGGATCCCACCCTGGAAGTCCTGGACCCTGCTGAGCTCCATACTTTGGCCATTTGTGGCACCATGTCTTCATGACTCCATGTCGCTGACATAGGAGTCCACCCGTTCTGGTAAGGGCACGCGCACTTCTTTATTATTGATGTTTCAATATCTTTGTTGTCCACCATACCTATTGTGTTCGGGTCTTCACCACTCTTCACTAGAAGATCAGCCTTGATTGGACATGGCATTTCTGTCTCAGCATTTCAGTCTCAGCGTTTCTGTCATAGCGTTCTGCCCCAGCATTTCTGTCACAGCGTTCTGCCCCAGCATTTCTGTCACAGCGTTCTGCCCCAGCATTTCTGTGGTTACGTTCTGCCTCAGCATTTCTGTCACAGCGTTCAGTTTCAGCATTTCTCTCATAAGTGTTCTGTCATAGCGTTGCTGTCCTTGCATTTCTGCCCCAGGATTTCTGTCATAGCGTTGCTGCCTTGGCGTTTCAGCCTCAGCGTTTCTCAGAGGGGCGTTGTTGTTCAGTCACAGCACATACTCCGGTAGCTGTTTTTCATCTTCTTTGGTTGTCATGTCTCATCGTGTCTTTGCTCATGTTGTACCTGGGTCAGTTAGCTAGGGCTCACATGTCAGGATCTGTCACATCTACAGATCCATACGGGCTGAGGTTTAGTTTGTTAATGATTGTTGGCCACAATCTTCTCGCCCGTATACCATACGTCATATGATGCACGTTCATTCACCACACCTGTACAATCACCCACCACGGTCTGTGGGTACACTAGCCCTGAGTTTTCAGTTTAATTACCTGTCTCTGTGCTGCAGGTTACTCTGGCTCACTTACCACTCACATGAGGGTGGGGGGGGTCCGTCATCAGGTTAATTTACGTACAGTGGTCTTGACATTTCTGCTCATGTTTTCACACTTGGGTAGGCACAGAGGGGCGTTGTTGTTCTCATGTCTGGTTGTCTGTCATTTTTTTACTTTGTGTTCTCAGGTTGGGCTGTATTGGCATCCATACCGATATCAACCATGCTTGCACTCAATTCCATCAGTCCTACCCATTGTTAGGGCTAGATGATTGGTGCAGATGTCGTTTCACCACTGGGCTCACCCTTGGGTCAGAAGCAGTCGTCAATTTTCTTTCAGTTGACCTCCTGTTGCATAGAGGCCCTGGTTACCGCCCAGGGATTCATAGTCTCTCTCAGGGTGTGTGCTGTGCCACTTCCCCTTGACGGTCCTTAAGGGGTAGGTTTGGGAAAACGTCGTCATGATTCTGGATTCCACTCTCGTCTCTGATCTCTTGTCTAGGATGTTGCCTGGAGAACTGCTCAGGGACTTCAGTCCAGTCATCTTTTCCGATCCCCAGCCTGTTCCAGGTAAGGGGGCTTCAGTCACTTTGGGTATGTCTGTATCATGCCACGGGACTTATTTCCCCGGGATGGAGTCTGGCCCTCCTTCCTCGGGTTCAGGATTCAGACTCGGTTGTCAGGTCACAGACTGAAGCACGACCCGATCGAATCAGGTGGGACCAGTGTTCTGTGTCTGGCATGGTTTCTCCAGCATTTCGAACTGCATTTCGACAACTGCCAGTTGTCCTTTTGCACTCACCCTCTCACTTCCCCAGACCAAGCATGGGTAGGCCAGGGGTTGGGGGCATTTCACTGAGCTACTTCACTGGTGTCCGTTTGAAGTATTTCGATTTTCTCGGCCATCATTTGGCAGGGTCTTCTTGGGCCAGCCCTTGCTCTTTTACCCCCACGTATCCTCTCATTCACAAGCAGTTCATTCCCATGTCTGGGTTGTCTCAGGCATCAGGCAATCTTTCACGAGATGTTTAGTTGGGTTCTGGGTAACTTTGCAGGTTCTATAGGGGGTTCCTTCTCATCACCAAGTCAGGAGTCGGTGGGTTTCTCCTGTCACAGCGGATACTGACCGGATACTTACTGTTGCCATCCGGGCGCACGCTACTCCACTTGATGGATTGTTACCTTCCCTTCTTCACCTAAATTTGTCTTTTTGCCCTCTTTTCAGGCATACTGACCAGCTAGGCCAAGGCACACCTCAGGCCTTGGTTCTTAGGAGTATCGCATTTCCCACTTGAAGATTCTGACTACATAAATGGTTTTCAATTTTTTTTTACAAATAAATATGTGGAAAGTGTGGAATGCATTGGTATTCAGCCCCCCTGAGTCAATACTTTGTATAACCACCTTTTACTGCAATTACAGCTGCAAGTCTTTTTGGGAATGTCTCTACCAGCTTTGCACATCTAGAGAGTGACTTTTTTGCCCATTCTTCTTTGCAAAATAGCTCAAGGTCCGTCAGATTGGACAGAGAGCGTCTGAACAGCAATTTTCATGTCTTGCCACAGATTATCAATTGGATTTAGGTCTGGACTTTGACTGGGTCATTCTAACACATGAATAGGCTTTGATCTAAACCTTCCATTGTAGCTCTGGCTGTATGTTTAGAGTCGTTGTACTGCTGGAAAATGAACCTCTGCCCCAGTCTCAAGTCTTTTGCAAACTCCTATGCCCTGTACACACGGTCGGATTTTCCGACGGAAAATGTGTGATAGGACCTTGTTGTCGGAAATTCCGACCGTGTGGGGGCTCCATCACACATTTTCCATCGGATTTTCCGACACACAAAGTTTGAGAGCAGGATATAAAATTTTCCGACAACAAAATCCGTTGTCGGAAATTCCGATCATGTGTACACAAATCCAACGCACAAAGTGCCATGCATGCTCAGAATAAATGAAGAGAAAAAAGTTATTGGCTACTGACCCGTTTATAGTCCCGACGTACGTGTTTTACGTCACCGCGTTCAGTACGATCGTATTTTCCGACAACTTTGTGTGACCATGTGTATGCAAGACAAGTTTGAGCCAACATCCGTGGGAAAAATCCATTGATTTTGTTGTCGGAATGTCTGATCAATGTCCGACCCTGTGTACGAGGCATAACAGGTTTTCTTCTAAGATTGCCCTGCATTTGGCTCCATCCATCTTTCCTTCAACTCTGACCAGCTTCCCTGTCCCTGCTGAAGGAAAGCATCCCCACAATATGATGCTGCCACCACCATGTGTCACGTACCTGGTAGGTTGTGAGCCTGAAGTGCAGAGAAAGACCTCCCTTACAGCTCCCACTCCCGTTCCCCTGGAATGGAAACAGAGGGTCAGGAGTGAAGAGTGGTATGGGTGCCTGACAGGATCAACAGCTGCTGGAAGTACAGTAGTGATGGCACCCTCCTGAATCAGGAAACTGAAGACAGAAACTGGAATGCAGGTAGGACCAGGAACCCAACAGGTAAGCAGGCTGGATAGTGGAATGCTGGACTGGAACCAGGAACAAGCAGTAGGTAGCAGACTGGAACGCTGGGCTGGAACCAGGAACAAGCAGTAGGTAGCAGACTGGAACGCTGGGCAGGAACCAGGAACAACAGCAGGTAGTAGCATGGAACGCTGGACTGGAACCAGGAACAACAGCAGGTAGTAGCATGGAACGCTGGACTGGAACCAGGAACAACAGCAGGTAGTAGCCTGGAACGCTGGACTGGAACCAGGAACAACAGCAGGTAGTAGCATGGAACGCTGGGCTGGAACCAGGAACAAGCAGTAGGTAACAGACTGGAACGCTGGGCTGGAACCAGGAACAAGCAGTAGGTAGCAGACTAGAACGCTGGGCTGGAACCAGGAACAAGCAGTAGGCAGCAGACTGGAACGCTGGGCTGGAAACAGGAACAACAGCAGGTAGTAGCCTGGAACGCTGGACTGGAACCGGGAACAACAGCAGGTAGTAGCCTGGAACGCTGGACTGGAACCAGGAACAACAGCAGGTAACAGACTGGAAGCCGGTATATACAGCGGAGGGTCAACAAGCCGGTGGTTGGTAGTGGTCGGACAGCAGAGGTACCAGGGGTAATGCAGAGGGATGGTCAGGCAAGCCAAGAGGGTCTGGTGCAGGCGGATAGCAGGAGGGTCAAACAGGAAGCCGGGTCAGATAACAGGATACACAGATCAGATCAGGAAACACTCACAGAACGCTGTAGAGCAGACAGCGGGGAGAGAGTGTGACAGGCCGGTTTAAATAGCCCGCCTGACACCAGCGGGAGTGCGCGCGCGCGTGCCCGTGCGTGACCGCACCCGTGAACGCGCACCCGTGAACGCGCGCGCATGCGCAATGGAACCCGTGGCCGAGTTCCCGTGCGCCTGGGACGCCGGTTACTGGCAGGATCCGGCTGCCCCTTTGAAAAAATTTCTCTGGATGGGCTCTTTTAAAGGCTTGTAACAGGTCTTCAGAATGAATATTATCTTCTGGTTCCCAAGAATTCTCCTCTGGGCCAAACCCCTTCCACTTAATTAAGAATTGATTCTGGTTACCTCTTTTCCTGTGGTCCATGATAGCCTCCACCTCGAATTCCTCTTCCCCATCTACCAGGATTGGATCAGGAGGATCCGTGCTTCGACCTGGAAATGGGTTGGTAATAGATGGTTTAAGCAAGGACACGTGAAAAACTTAATGTACCTTTAGTGAATCCGGGAGTTCAAGTTCATATGCAACTTCATTAATTCTCCGTTTAACAGGGAACGGTTCAAGAAACTTGGGACCCAATTTCTTGGAAGGGCAGGCCAACCGGAGGTTTATTGTGGACAACCATACCTGATCCCCAGGTGCAAGTAAGAGCTCACCTCACCTTTTCTTATCGAAGGTTGCTTTGTTGTACTCCTGGGTCCTGGTCATGGTGTCCTGTAAAACTTGGTTGTTAGAGGTAAAGAAATCCAATTTCTCCTGGACTGCGGGTACTGTGCATTCTGGAAGAGAGTTAGGTAAAAATGAAGGGTGGAAACCATAATTCGCAAAAAACGGAGTCTGTATGATAGCAGAATGAATAGAATTGTTATAAGCGAATTCGGCCAATGGCAAAACAGAAATCCAATTATCTTGGGCAAAGGAAGAAAAACAGCGCAAATATTGTTCCAGGGTCTGGTTTGTTCTTTCCGTTTGCCCATTGGTCTGGGGGTGATAAGCCGATGAAAATGAGAGTTCAATGTCCAAGGTTTTACAAAAAAGCCCTCCAGAATCGAGAGGTAAATTGTACCCCTCGATCTGAAACGATATTAACTGGTACCCCATGGAGCCTGATGACCTCTTTAATGAATGCTTGTGCTGTTTCTGTAGCTGAAGGGGTGCCCTTCATTGGGACAAAGTGAGCCATCTTCGACAACCGGTCCACTATGACAAAGATTGAGGTGAAGCCCCCAGCCGGGGGTAGTTCTACAATAAAGTCTATAGAGAGCATTTTCCAGGGTCTATCTGGGACAGGCAAGGGTTTTAGTAGACCCCATGCCTTTGTTTTGTGCCCTTTGTTCCTAATGCAGGTGGTACAGGACTCTACAAACTCTTTACAATCCTTGCGTAGCTGAGGCCACCAGAAGGTACGCTGAACCAAATCAGTGGTCTTAGCTACGCCAAAATGCCCAGCCAGTGCATGATCGTGACAGAGCTCTAGTACTGAAACTCGTAATGTTTCAGGTATAAAGATCCTACTCTCATGCCACAATAACCCATCCTTAACATGGAGCTCTGTCTTAATGGAAGATTCCATTCCTGCGGAGGCCTGTTTAATCTGGGAAAGCAGGTCTCCCTGAAGTAAAAGAAAATTCCCCGGGGACAGAATGGTGTCTGGAGGGGAAATCTCTTGAGGTTTGTGAAACATCCTAGATAGGGCGTCAGGTTTGGTATTCTTGGAACCAGGGCGGTAAGTGACATGAAAGGAGAACCTGGAGAAAAAGAGAGCCCACCTGGCCTGACGTGGTTTCAACCTTTTTGCAGACCTCAAATACTCCAGGTTCTTATGATCTGTAAAAATTAAGACTGGATGAGCGACACCCTCCAACAGATAGCGCCACTCCTCCAATGCCGACTTGATTGCCAACAACTCTCTGTCACCTACATCATATTTTCTCTCTGCCGTGGACAATTTACGAGAAAAGAAGGCCACAGGATGCAGCAGGGCCTTGGTTCCCTGTCTTTGGGACAACACTGCCCCTACAGCAATCTCAGATGCATCCACTTCTAGAATAAATGGCAGAGAGGAATCTGGATGCTTTAGTACAGAAGCGGAGGTGAAAAGGCCCTTGAGAGTCTCAAAAGCCTCTTGAGCCTCGGCCGACCAATGGAAGCGTGTACCTTGTTTGGTTAGTTGTGTGATGGGTGTAATGATGGCTGAAAACCCTTTAATAAATTTACAGTAAAAATTAGCGAATCCAACGAATCCCTGGATTCCTTTCTTGTCTGTCGGGACTGGCCAATCTAAGACTGCAGTGACCTTCTGGGGGTCCATTTTAATGCCCTTACTGGAAATGACTAACCCCAAAAATTGAATACTTTCCTGTTCAAATTCACATTTTTCAGCCTTTGCAAATAGACCGTGTTGTCGAAGTCGGCCCAACACACTTCTGACGTGCCTGCGATGGGATTCAAGGGAACAAGAAAAAATCAATATGTCGTCTAAATAGACGATGACAAACAGGTCTAGAAAGTCACGTAACACATCATTAATAAAGTATTGAAATGTAGCAGGAGCATTGCACAGGCCGAAAGGCATCACGAGGTACTCAAAATGTCCATAGCGGGTACGAAAAGCGGTCTTCCATTCGTCTCCATCCCTAATACGAACTAAATTGTAGGCCCCACGGAGATCAAGTTTGGTGAATATGGTGGCTGTCCCCAGTCTTTGAAACAGCTCTGGTACTAAGGGGAGAGGGTACCGATTCTTCACAGTAATTTTATTTAGTTCGAGGTAATCCACACAAGGCCTGAGGGTTTTGTCTTTTTTCTGCACAAAGAAGATGCCTGCACCTGCGGGGGACGTGGATGGACGAATGAAGCCTCTTTTAAGGTTTTCATCAATGTATTCCTTCAACGCCCCTTGCTCCACTTCAGTTAAGGGAAATATTCTTCCAAAAGGAATTTCAGCACCGGGAAGTAACTCAATGGGACAGTCATAGGCCCGGTGAGGGGGTAACACCTCTGCCCTCTGCTTGCTAAATACGTCCAGATAGTCATGATAGGCGGAAGGAATGGATGGGTGTAGACTAGGATCTGTATCTAGGCATAACAGAGTAGAGTTCTCCTGGGTATTCTGGGTTCTGCAGAACTGTTGGCAATAAGGAGAGGGAAAGGTCACCTCACCCGTGATCCAATTAATGTCCGGATTGTGGGCCTGTAACCATGGCATGCCGAGAATTATGGGAAACAGGGGTGAAGCGATAATGTCCAAGCGTAGCTGTTCCTGATGAACGTTGGAAATGGAAACGGGTATTGGGATAGTCTCTTAAGTGACAGGTCCAGATTTGATAGCAGTCCCATCAGCTAGATGGATAGAGAGTCCATGGGCTTTAGGTGACAAAGGTATTTGGTGTTGGGTGGCAAAAAGAGAATCCATGAAACAGCTGCAAGCTCCTGAGTCAATAATGGCGGTTATTTGTAGGTCCTTTCCTGGAAGCTGTAGCAGAAGAGGAAGAGCAAGGTGAGTGGTATTTTTAACCAGAGGTGTCACATAGTCAGTAGATAGAGATAAACACTTACGGAGTTTAAGGGGACAGTTCCTGACATAGTGCCCAGGTTCCCCGCAATACAGGCACAAGTTATTTGCTCGACGACGTTGTCGTTCCTCTTGGGTGAGCGAAGGCCGCAGGACTCCTAATTGCATTGGTTCAGGTAAGTTAAACGTGGAGGTAGGTGGTGTTGATGATGGGTGATGAGGAACTTTAGGGGTAACCCAAGTTGGACGAGAAGACCCCATAGCTCTCTCAGACCTGCGCTCTCGTAGGCGTCGATCGATCTGGATGGCTAGATCGATTAAAGCATTTAAAGTCTGTGGTGTACCCACCCTGGCCAGTTCATCCTTCAGAGGATCAGAAAGTCCCAACCGAAATTGATAACGGAGAGCCGCATCATTCCAATTAGTATCCGCACTCCACTTCCTGAATTCAGCCACATAGTCCTCTGCTGCTCTGCGACCCTGTTGAAGGGTGTGCAGAGCTGTCTCTGCGGTTACGGATAGCTGGGGGTCATCATACAACTGACCCAGTGTGTCAAAGAAAGTGGAGAGGTTGGTCAGGGATATGTCCTTTTGCTCTAAGAGGCGATGGGCCCAGGTTTGGGGGTCACCAGAGAGTAGAGAAATTACATAGCCCACCTTTGTGGCCTCCAGGGAAAAGGTACGTGGCTGAAGAGCAAAAAATAATTCGCAAGAGTTGCGGAAGGCTCTGAACTTATGGCGATTTCCGAAGAAACGTTCAGGTGTGGGAACCTTAGGTTCCGGAGGGAGCATCACCACTGTTGAGAAAGGCCAGACTGAAGGAGCAGGAGCAGAGGAAGCTCCCTGGGCCCCAATGGGGTTAGATAGGGTTAACACTCGTTCCTCAGTCTGGTGTATCCTTGCTGTAGATTTTTGACTGCTTCAGTCAATCCTGCCAGGTGTGCACAGAGTTCCTCCATGGGAGACGTTCCCTGCTCAGGCTCAGACATGGCTGTCTGCAACTGTCACGTACCTGGTAGGTTGTGAGCCTGAAGTGCAGAGAAAGACCTCCCTTACAGCTCCCACTCCCGTTCCCCTGGAATGGAAACAGAGGGTCAGGAGTGAAGAGTGGTATGGGTGCCTGGCAGGATCAACAGCTGCTGGAAGTACAGTAGTGATGGCACCCTCCTGAATCAGGAAACTGAAGACAGAAACTGGAATGCAGGTAGGACCAGGAACCCAACAGGTAAGCAGGCCGGATAGTGGAATGCCGGACTGGAACCAGGAACAAGCAGTAGGTAGCAGACTGGAACGCTGGGCTGGAACCAGGAACAAGCAGTAGGTAGCAGACTGGAACGCTGGGCTGGAACCAGGAACAACAGCAGGTAGTAGCCTGGAACGCTGGACTGGAACCAGGAACAAGCAGTAGGTAACAGACTGGAATGCTGGGCTGGAACCAGGAACAAGCAGTAGGTAGCAGACTGGAACGCTGGACTGGAACCAGGAACAACAGCAGGTAACAGACTGGAAGCCGGTATATACAGCGGAGGGTCAACAAGCCGGTGGTCGGACAGCAGAGGTACCAGGGGTAATGCAGAGGGATGGTCAGGCAAGCCAAGAGGGTCTGGTGCAGGCGGATAGCAGGATGGTCAAACAGGAAGCCGGGTCATATAACAGGATACACAGATCAGATCAGGAAACACTCACAGAACGCTGTAGAGCAGACAGCGGGGATAGAGTGTGACAGGCCGGTTTAAATAGCCCGCCTGACACCAGCGGGAGTGCGCGCGCGTGCCTGCACCCGTGAACGCGCGCGCATGCGCAATGGAACCCGTGGCCGAGTTCCGTGCGCCTGGGACGCCGGTTACTGGCAGGATCTTCATGACACCATGCTTCATGGTGGGGATAGTGTGTTCAGGGTGTGCAGTGTTAGTATTTTGCTTTTAGGCCACAAATGTAAATCTCATCTGACCAGATTCTCCCACCTGATCTGTGGATCTCTGCAGCTCCTCAAGAGTTACCATGGGTTTGCAGTTGTGCCATACTCTTTGCCTTTTTGGATGATGGATTGAACAGTGCTCTGTGAGATGTTTAAAGCTTGGGATATTTTTTATAACCTAACCCCGCTTTAAACTTCTCCACAACTTTACCCCTGACCTGCCTGGTGTGTTCCTTGGCCTTCATGATGTTGTTTGTTCACTAAGGTTCTCTAACAAACCTCTGAGGGCTTCCCAGAAAACTGTATTTATACTGAGATTAAATTACACACAGGTGGACTCTATTTACTAATTAGGTGACTTCTGAAGGCAATTGGTTCCCCTAGATTTTTATTAGCGGTATTAGAGTAAAGGGAGCTGAATACAATGCAATGCACGCCACACTTTTCAGATATTTATTTGTAAAAAAAAATTTGAAAACCATGTGCCACTTTGTGTTGGTCTATCACAAAAAACCCAATAAAATACATTTACATTTTTGGTAGTAACATGACAAAATGTGGAACATTTAAAGGGATATGAAAACTTTTTCAAGGCTCTGTATGTGGACTATACCTTTCTTTTCTGCTTTTTATCTTTGCAACATATTTATTTTAAGGCTGCTTTTGCCAGGTGCAGCACAGTATACCCGTGGTATCCAATACACTTCTATTATGCCCTGCATTTTTCTAAAAGCACACCAAATTCCACCATGTTGAACTTTTTGTGGGCTTTCAGAAAAACATGGGACTTAAAGTACTAATAAATGTAAGGAAGGAGTGTTTGGGATTTTAAAGGCACAGAAATACAAAAAATATAGAAAAAAGTATACATTTAATAGATAATATTGGTAAAAAACAGTAAATACATTACAGTACATTCAACAAAGGATCAAATAATACACAAAGGAGGTGCAGACTGAATGGATCTCTACATGTTTTACCATGCCGATGGCTTCTTCTTCTTGATAATATTTAAATGGAAAAAACTGATTTATAAGTTGTAAGCACTGCGGGGGGGGGGGGGGGTAGATGCACTATTTTTATAGTATTGAAAAACCATGGGTAACCTGCACAAAAAATGCAGCTACACTGCGCTGCACCTATGCTGGAGACAATATCATTAAGAACTTTCTACGCCATAAAGAAAATCAAGGAAGTGATGATTTGGTCCCCACAAAGCCCTGATTGCAACATCATAGAATCTGTCTGGGATTTCATAAAAACACAGAAGGATCTGAGGCAGCCTGCATCCACAGAAGAACTATGGTTACTTCTCTAAGATGTTTGGAACAACCTACCTTGTCAAAAGTATTGGGACACCTTCCTTTTGGGTGCTCAACCTGTGGCCCTCCAGCTGTTGCACAACTACAAGTCCCACGACGCATTGCAATGCTGACAGTTACAAGCATGATTCCCAAAGGCAGTGGCATGATGGTACTTGTAGTTCAGCAACAGCTGGCGGGCCACAGGTTGAGCACCTATGCTTTACACGGACATAAACTGTAATGGCATCACAGTACACACGGTCGGATTTTCCGATGGAAAATGTCCGATCAGAGCGTGTTGTCGGAAATTCCGACCGTGTGTGGGCTCCATCGGACATTTTCCATCGGATTTTCCGACACACAAAGTTGGAGAGCAGGAGATAAAATTTTCCGACAACAAAATCCGTTGTCGGAAATTCCGATCGTGTGTACACAAATCCGACGGACAAAGTGCCACGCATGCTCAGAATAAATAAAGAGATGAAAGCTATTGGCCACTGCCCCGTTTATAGTCCCGACGTACGTGTTTTACGTCACCGCGTTTAGAACGATCGGATTTTCCAACAACTTTGTGCGACCGTGTGTAGACAAAACAAGTTTGAGCCAACATCCGTTGGAAAAAATCCTAGGATTTTGTTGTCGGAATGTCCGAACAAAGTCCGACCGTGTGTACGGGGCATTAGTCTGTAGGGATCAATATTTAGTTGGCAATTTTTTTATTTGAGAATCTTGCAAACAAGAAACACATTCCAACTTTTTTTTTTATACAAAAATACAAAAAAATAAATATTATACATATATACATATATATACATACATACATACATACACACACACATATATACACACATACATATATTTCCTTTTTTTTTTTTTTTTTTAAATATGCATAACATATTGTATATACAACTAAACATAATAATAAAGGCTTACTTCAACCTATAATATATGAACAAAAGGGTTTTTTTGTTTTTTAAACCAAGAGGAATATCACTGTATTATATTATACTATATACATATATCACTAAATAGCACAGACATCTTCAACAATTCTACACATTACTCAACTTGATTAACATTCAGACCAAGAAACATAGATTATCATGTGTATGTAGCCTTTCTTCAAAATTATGTTTATCCTTGAAAATCTAAAGGAGTGTCCAGAGAGAAAACAGGGAAAGAACCCAACACCCAGAGATCAACAAACAGCAGCTACAGGCCTGATATTCCTCCACGCCTTTATCCAGACCCTTTGCCGCCATCTGTCTTTCTCGAGACCCCGAATTTTCCCTACCTCACCAAGAATCTCACACACCACCACCGGAACAGGAAGGACTTTCTGCCGAAGGGATACCTGACACCGTGCATTCCAGGTGTAATATCGGACTACTAAGCTGACTAGAAAAAGAGTGTCCAAATCAAATCCCTTGCGATTCTGCAATGCTCCATACACCCACTCAGCATAAGACATGCAAGGCAGGAAAGGAATATTCAGAGCCCTCCCCACCCTTTTATAGACTTCTATATTGAAAGGGCACTGAAGCAAGAAGTGGTCCATGGTTTCCACTTCACCCTGACACTCCACTCTTGGACAAACACGATTGTCCAAAGAGCGGCACTTCACGTTCCCCCTCACATAGAGCCTACCGTGGAAAGCGAGCCAGGCCTGGTCCCTAAATTTCAAGGGAATCCGCTCAGAATTTATTAAACGTAAACCCTCCCTCATAATATGACCTGGGCAATCCCTTAAGGCCAGTGGCGCATGAAAGACAGTACCCACGATCTTCTCCCCCAGGAGTCTCCTAGGAAGGGACCTGATATCCTCTGCTGTCACATGCCACCGTTTAAGAATTTTCAGGCACAGGGCAACATAAGCCGGGAGCTTACCATGCTTGATCCTTAGGCTTTTCACTGGCCCGCCACTCTCCCAACAACCCAGAAAAGGTCTAAACCAGATCTGGAAAATACCTACCCATCCAGGCGGTCTCCCTGCTAGCATGTTACCAAAATTGTGTTTCAAAAACATCAGAGAGAAGAACACAACCGGGTTGACCATCCCTAGGCCACCCTTCCACCTAGATAGGTAAGTCACATTCTGCTTCACAAGATTCAGCCTGTTCCCCCATAATAATTGGAAGAAACAACTATAAATCCTGGTATAGCAAGACTCTGGCAAGATGCAAACAAAGCTGACATACAAAAAGGTAGGAATCAGGTAGGTCTTAATCAAGTCCACCCTTTCCCTCAAGGAGAGCCGCCACCCTTTCCAGCATTTCACCTTGACATCAGCATCATTCAGCCTGGCTTCCCAATTTGACTTACTGTAATCATCAGGGCCAAACTCGATGCCTAATACTTTGACTTTCTGCTGAGGCCTCGGGGAGGTGTCCGGAAGTGCAAAGCTCTCACCTCCCTCGCTCATCCAAAAAACTTCACTTTTAGCACGGTTGACCTTGGAGCCTGATGCCTCGGAATACTGCTCTATAACTGAAACCACCTCCTGTGCCTCCTCTGTCCCAGAGATAAAGACAGAAACGTCATCAGCATAGGCTACAACCCTCAAGGGCGGCTCACCAGTAATGCCCACCGGCACCCCGCACAACGGTCCGCTCTCTAGCCTTCTGATGAAGGGGTCGATTGCGAACACGTATAGCAAAGGGCTCAGCGGACACCCCTGGCGCACCCCCGATCCAACCCCGAAGGGCCATCCAACCCAACCGTTAACAAGCATGAAGCTCTCTGCCTCTCTGTATAAAGTCTTAAGCCATCCAATAAACCCACCCTCCAGGCCATACTTGTCAAGGAGAAGCCAGAGGTACTCATGATTGACACGATCAAAAGCCTTCGCCTGATCCAGTGCCAGCAAATACTTTCCCCAGCCTTCAGCCCTGCAACGTTCCAGAGCCTCCCGGACAGCTAACTCCGCTGAAAAAGTGCTTCTGCCCTGGACCGAACAGTGCTGATGACGAGAAAGCAATCTGTCTGCTACTGACGACAAGCGCCAGAAAATTATCTTCGCCAGAATCTTTCTATCGACATTGAGAAGGCTAAGGGGGCGCCAATTCTCAATCATCGAGGGATCCTTGCCTTTTGACAACAGAATCACAGCAGATTGTCTCATGGAGGGAGGGAGCGAACCCTCCTGCAGACAGCCGTTAAATACCTCCACAAGATAAGGTACCAAGCTGGATTTGAAAATCTTATAAAATTCAACCGTCAATCCGTCTGGCCCAGGGGTTTTCTTAATAGCCAGACCATCTATAGCTTTGACTACCTCTTCTGCTGTGATTCCCCCTGTCAAACTTGCAAGCGGAATGTTATTTCCCAGACCTGGTGTAGAATCCAGAAAACTTGACATCTTTGCCCAATCGAGGTACTTCTCCCCCAGAAGATCCACATAAAAAGACCTTGAGACCTCCAGGATCCCTGACCTGGATTTCGTCAAAGAGCCCGTACTATCCCTTAGCCCAACAACCGTCTTAACTGCTGCGCTTTGTTTGCAGTTCTGATAAGGGTTGGGCGAGTGATATTTCCCGTAGTCCCTTTCCAGAACCAAAGAAGCGTGCCGGTCATACTGATACTTCCTAAGGAGAAGTTTCACCTCAGAGATTGCCCCGGAATCTCCACCACTCGAGACAAGGCGATCAAGTTTTCTCCGCAGCTGCTGGTAGGCAATGTACTTACCAAGCTGTTTCCTTTTTCCTATGGCCTTGATAAACCCACTAATCCGGCTTTTGGCAAGCTCCCACCACTCCGACTTACTGCTGCAGAAATCCAGGATGGTTACCTGAGCCTGAAAAAAATCCTCAAAAGATTGTCTTACCTCCTCGTCATCCAGCAGAGCCGAATTCATCCTCCAAATACCCTTTTCTTTAGGTGGTATATCTGAAGCATTGAGAATAACAGACAGCAAAAGGTGATCAGAAAACTCCACCATACGACACTCAGGAGCCGAAAAGGCAGAGTCCCCTTTTAAAAAAAACCTATCTATCCTGCTCTCACAACTGCCTCGCCTAAATGTGTACCCCGTGCTGTCTGGGCAACACTTAATATGCGCATCTTCCAGACCTGCTTCCCTGGCTATCGTATTAAGAAAAGCGCTATCATATCTCAGGCTGTCAGTGGAGCCTTTCCTGTCTTTGGGCCTAGTAACGGTGTTAAAATCACCTCCAAAGACAACCTGCCGAGATGTAAAAAGGAAAGGCTTAATCTTTGTAAAGAGGCATTTCCTCTCCCATCTTGTCTGTGGTCCATAAATATTTATTAAACGCAGATCATGCCCCTTCACAGAGACGTCCAGGACCATACACCTTCCAATCTCTACCTCGATAACCCGCCGACACGTTACCATGCCAGTAAAAAGTACTGCAACTCCGCTGTAAGGCTCAGCCGCAAGAGACCAGAAGGAGGGCCCACGCCTCCACTCCCTCTTTGCCAGGTGGACATCGGCAAGTCTATTTAGTCGGGTCTCTTGCAAAAATAAAATATCAGCATCCATCTCGCTGAGCAAAAATAAGGCCATATTACGAGCCCTTACAGATTTTATGCTGGCAACATTAATCGTTGCCAACTTTATCGGAGTGGGAACTGCCATCAGGATGATTGAGGTAGGCGTTTTTTAGCCCGAGCTCCCTCCCCCCTTACTGGAGACCTTGACCTCTTTAGAGAACACTCTACCTCATCCTCCTCCATCTGAGACACAGAATTAGAAGACTCCTCCTCCCCCTCAGATAAGGACCCAAACTTGTTTCCCAGCGGTAGATCATCTACCTCTAAGGATGAAACCGAGGAGGCAGAGGTCAGGACTACCTTATTCCTCCTTCTCCCCACCTTGATCCACTCTCCCTCCTCCCCTGAAACATTACCCTGAAAGACCTCATCTACATTATTAGCAGTGGCAACTTCCCCCTTCTTCACCTTAGAACCTCCACTAGAGGTTTTACGCTGCCTTAGGGAAGGCCCTGATGAAGCTGCCACCTCAGATCTGCACGAATCTGCCCCTTTGGCAGCCTCAGCCAATCTGGATGACTTATTTACTTTTGGAACACTGGGCACTTGAAACACTGGGGAAGAACACACAACAGAAGTAGACACAGACACAGTAGGGAGCACAGACTGGGGAGCAGACACAGTAGGGATCACACCTTCAGGCTGGGAAACTGACACCTGGGGGGGGACCTCAGGACCAGCTGAAACAGCTCCACCAACCCCTTGCTGCCCCCCACGTTCCTCCTCCTCCATCCTCAGAAGTTCTTCCACCGCCTCTGGCTGATTATGGAGGGCTTCAGGGCAAAGACTATAGGGGTGACCTAACTTGTTACAAAGATTACAACGAATACTATTGCAGTCTTTTGCAACATGCCCTGAGCCCTGACAGAGGGAACATTTCTGCACAGAACATGAGCTTGAAAAATGCCCCTTTTCACCACAGCGATGACACAACTTTGGTTGCCCTGCATAAAAAGTAATAATCCTGTCACAACCTATAAAGGCAGATGAAGGGATGTGCTTAACAACATTACCCGTGACATGCAGTTTTACCAACACCGTCCATCCTCCTGTCCAAATCCCCCTATCATCTACAACTTTCCTCAAGGGAGCTTGGACATCAGCATATCTCCCCAACCACACCACCAGATCCGCAGGAGGAATAGACTCATTGCCTACTAGAATGGTGACGTTCTTATATAATGGCTGGCGAGAGATTACTTTGGGTGACAAACCTGCCCATTTTGGGGACTCCTTCCACCTCTGCTCATATCTCTCCCAAAAGACATCTAATCCTTCCGCCTTGACAAAGGAGAGGTCATACTCATATGACCCAACTGGGCTGATAAGGGCAAAAATCTCCTCCGCTTTAAAACCCATCCCCAGAATACAGTCCACCACATCTCTCCTATTTGGGGGGGGCCTTCTCCAGTCCACCTCAATTGGACCACATTGCGGCGTTTAAAGGAGCTACCAGATGGTGTCAGATTGGCCTGACCTTCGTTCACATCAGTCCTAGTGACCTCTGAATAACTGGCCTTACTCACCCTTGGGACAGGTGCAGCCACCACTGCAGCATAGGAAATAACTGCACTCTTTGCAACATCCCGCACATCACTTTTAGTTACAGACCCCTCTTTAGATAAGTTAGAAACAACATTATCATCAACAGATGGAACAGAGACTTCTGACACAGAAATATCATCTACATTACCCTTGGTAATTCTTACTTCATTACCAGTAACTAAAGGGTTACTAACAGCGGAGATGTCTTTATCAGCACTCTTCACAGCAGAGTCTGCACACCCCTCACTGGCTCTCTGTACACAGGTGGTAGTCTCAGCCAGGAGAGGAGCTTGCTCTCCACTGCCCTCTACAGCACCATCTATAGGAACTACATCTCCATTATGTTGTATAGGCAAAACTTTAACAAAAACAGCTTTTTCAGCCAACCGATGTTTCAAAGGTTTTGTGCTGACATCACTATCCTCTTCTTCATCCTCAGATGATCCTGACACTGCAAACTTGCGACCATGCAAAGGGGATTCCATTTCTGTGATAAACTTAAGCATTCCTGCTCCCTTCACAGACTCAGATGGATCATCTTGCTCCATAGCCTCCTGCTGCGGAGACAAGGGCACAGAACTTGCTTGACCCGATGACATACTGGCAGTCAAAACACCTGACTGCTGATAACCCGCAGCCTGTGTGCCAGAGCTTTCTCCACTTTCTGCAGGCATACTGATACTTGGCTCAGAATGTAAAGATTTTCCAGCGTGATGGCCAGAAACACAGTCCAAGCCCGAAGAAACTTTTTTGCTTTGCACTGACCTTTCTTTCTCGCACTCCGGTGATGCTTCTCCTCCACTGGACTCTATGGCCCCTCTGCGCATTGTACGGAAGTGATCCTCATTGCCATATTTCTCCTTGAAAGCTCCGCTGGTTTCTTTCAATGCAGCCACCAGCAGACTCTGCTTTTCCACTTTAGCCTCCAAAGCCATTAACTCAGGCCGCATCTGTCTTCTCTTAGAACTGTGAAGCCTGTCATTTGCAATTTTTTTATGTTTGAAGTCAAACTTCAACTTCGCCAGTACTTCCTCCTCCTTGGCAATTCTCGCAATCCTAGCACAAACCTTCTTTCTGTAGGCTGACAGGCTTTCACCTTTAGCTGGGCCATTTCCCAGGTCCTCAAACACTGGTATGGAGGGACCAGTACTCTGGCCATCCGGGGGATCCTCCCCGGGGTCCACCCCAGATTCCTGCATCCACTCTGGGTATAGGGAGTAATCAAGCTCCCTGGATCAGTAGGCCTCTCTGGAGCTCAGGAGATCAGCAGTAGTGCAGCCACACCCTTTGCAGCTATAACAGCTTCAACTCTTCTAAGAAGGCTGTCCTCAAGGTTTAGGAGTGTGTCTATGGGAATGTTTGACCATTCTTCCAGAAGCTCATTTGTGAGGTCAGACACTGATGTTGGACGAGAAGGCCTGGCTCGTAGTCTCCATGCTAACTTATCCCAAAGGTGTCCTATCGGGTCGAGGTCAGGACTCAGGCCAGTCAAGTTCCTCCGCCCCAAACTCGCTCATCCATGTCTTTATGGACCTTGCTTTGTGCACTGGTCCAAATCATTTGGTGGAGGGGGGAATATGGTGTAGGGTTGTTTTTCAGGTTTTGGGCTTGGCCCTTATGCCGCATACACATGATCGGAAATTCTGCCAGCAAAAGTCCGATGTGAGCTTTTGGTCGGAAATTCCTACCATATGTAAGCTCCATTGGACTATTACTGGCCGAATTTCCGCCAGCAAAAAATTCCGTTCGTCTGTATGCAATTCCGACGCGCAAAAAACCACGCATGCTCAGAATCAAGTAGGAGACGGAAGCGCTCAGTCTGGTAAAACTAGCGTTCGTAATGGTGATAGCACAATGCTAGAAGAATGAAATTGTTTTGCTGCTGATATTCACACAGAGTTGTGACAAACTTATTTCTTTATTATTTCTTGTGATCTCCTTAACCGCTTCAGCCCCGGAAGATTTTACCCCCTTCCTGACCAGAGCGTTTTTTGCGATTCGGCACTGTGTCGCTTTAACTGACAATTGCGCGGTCGTGCGACGTGGCTCCCAAACAAAATTGTCATCCTTTTTTTCCCACAAATAGAGCTTTCTTTTGGTGGTATTTGATCACCTCTGCGATTTTTTATTTTTTGCGCTATAAACAAAATAAGAGCGACAATTTTGAAAAAAACGCATTATTTTTTACATTTTGCTATAATAAATATCCCCCAAAAATATATAAAAAAACATTTTTTTCCTCAGTTTAGGCCGATCGTATTCTTCTACATATTTTTGGTAAAAAAAAAATCGCAATAAGCGTTTATGGAAGCGTTTATTGAAAAATCATCCAAGGTTTTTCCGACAAAAATTCAGATTGTGTGTATGCGGCATTAGTTCCAGTGAAGGGAACTCTTAAGGTGTCAGCATACCAAGACATTTTGGACAATTTCATGCTCCCAACTTTGTGGGAACAGTTTTGGGGTGGGCCCTCCTGTTCCAGCATGACTGGGCACCAGTGCACAAAGAAAGGTCCATAAAGACATAGATGAGCGAGTTTGAGGTGGAGGAATTTGACTGGCCTGCACAGAGTCCTGACCTCAACCCGATAGAACACCTTTAGGATGAATTAGAGTGGAGACTACAAGCCAGGACTTCTTGTCCAACATCAGTGCCTGACATCACAAATGCAGTTCTGGCAGAATGGTCAAACATTCCCATAAACAAACTCCTAAACCTTGTGGCCATTGAAGTTCATGTGCCTATAAAGGCAGTGTAATGGAAATTTGTACGTTTTGTATATAATTGTGTTGTATTTTGTATGTATTGCACACTGCCCTCACTGTGCACACAGAATTAATAATGTTTTCAGTAAATGTTTACATTCTTTCGAGTCCTGATTAGAATTAGCCTGCCTATGTAACGCCCCTTGTTACCATAAACGTACAATTGTAATATTAATGTGATACCTACATAATCATGTGCATAAAAACCTTCAATTGCGTCATAATAAAGCAGAAGAGTTATTTGGAAAGATGCTGAGCGTATCTTTTGTGTCTGTTCCCTACTGCAGTAGTTATTATTAATTTGGAACCACTAATCAATATGAGGATAGGAGTTGCCTATCATCAATTTACCCGAGTCAGCATGGCGAGCTTTGCCTTAGGAGGGGATTCCAGGTGACCCTGAGTATCCGAAACGAGGAGCTTGAGACGATCCGGGAATTTCTGATAATCAGCCGGCTGAGGTAAGCCTTTTGCTTACATTTGAGTTATCAGACTTTCTTGATCGGTAAGGCATTTTCGGGACAAAGGGTACCTATTTTACTCCCCTTAATCGAACTGTATTGATTGGTGGTTATATGTTATGTTGTCCCTGTCTATTGTCCATCGGAGTGTTATAGATAAGAAAGGGAAGAATAGTGCTGTTCACAGGTATACGTAGTAAATCTGCTAGATAAAGTAGTTTAGAGGCAAGAGGGTATAGGCACACGTAGAGAAGAGAGAAGACTGGCCAGTCATTATGGGCATTGAATTAAGTAAGGGAATGAAAGGTAAGAGACCCTCAAAAATGCCCAGCGCAAGAGGAGCGCTATATATGAACCGAAGGTGCGGTTCCGCCTATACTGAGCCCCTAGATTAATGGTAAAGTGGACATGGATCCACAATGGGTAACTGGGTTACCAAGGTCCACAGGGACTAAGAATCATGCAGAGTAAATAGCTAAAGAAACAGTTATCTATGTGAGCAGGATGGATCAAGGGTGACATTAACACTAGACAGAAAGGGACCTTTTCATGTTAAGTTGTGGGATGAATTTGGGGTCAGGCACTACAACTAGTAAAAATCAGAAACAGAGAAATGAGAGGTAAAACAGAATACTTTATATGTTGTCAGAGAGGGAAGATGGGATGAGTACTCTGGCTCCCCGTCTGATCATAGAAGCTAGAAATAAAAGATCTGAACAAAATAAGGAAAGCAGAATTTAGGCAGGTAAATATTAAAGAGTCAAAAGAAAGTGAGAGAATGATATGCATGTGTTGTGTACAAATGGGAAAAAGTAAGCGATTTTAGAGAGATATTGGTGTATGTGTGTGCGAATGCTGGGACCTTTAGTTCTATTGCTTGTGTGTTTCATGTACGCAGATGTGACCCCCTCCTTTGCGCTCTCATGAAAGAAATGTGGCTGGGATGAGAGGTCAGTGATAAGCTGGAAGGACACCATGCCAATTTCAGTTTTTTAGACAAAACATTTATAACAAAATGTGCCGGGTTAACGAATCTAATGGTAAACAATGTGATCACAATTATTTTGAATCTGTTTTCCAAACATGGTAAAATGAAGGTTACATTGAACCATGTATTATACAAATTGAAAATCTTTTGAGAGTGGAAACAGTGCATTAAAAAAAGGGAAATTAAATAAAATTAAGTAATGAGTATTCATTTCTAATATAAGTTTAACAATTTTATTAATAATATAGATATATTGAAACTGGTTTAGACAACCTTTGGTTGGAAATGAAATCCAGGTTATTGGGGAAATTTTTAAAAATGGAATTAGTTTAGATTAAGATACCAATTTTGTAATTTTACGTTTATACAATAAGCCCTTATTGAGAGAAAAAAAGATTAAGAAGAGGTTGTTATTTGAAATACAGCTGCCATAATATTTAACAAAGCCAAGATGGATGGAATATATAAGAAGTTTTTCTACAAAAATGAAATTTCAAGGTTCTTGATAATAACTTGATGTGCGGTCCATGATGTGAGAGTTATAATAATTACAATTTAAATATAACAGACCCATCACATCAAGTCCACACACCCTGTTAGGATAGATGCCACCTGCAGCCAGTTTTTTTATAGTTTTTGATGCTCTCTGGTCCATCATACAGATTGTTGATCCTTTTGTTTTTATTTATTTTTATTTTTGAAATCCAAAGCAGAATGTGTGGATTGTGAAATGATGTGCCCCTTTTCCTTGTAAGTGCCGTGGTATAAGCAGAGGAATATTTTGGATTTATGGGCATCTCTGCATGACCGCAGGGTATTGTTATCATTTATCATAATATTGCCAGGAAAAATTTGTCTTTTGAAACATGAAACTGGAGTTCTTACACAAACAGCATGATAGAAAACAAGCCATTGTAATATATTTATGCAAGCTGGACCCAGTAATGAAGGGTTCACCCCGATATATCAGAGCTGTAGCTTTTATGCAAAAGTGCTATTAGACAAAGTTAGATATTGTTTTGGTCAAACATTTAATTTTTAATGGTCCGACATTCTGTGCAGCAAATATACAGCTAACTAAATGTTTGTCTAATGAAATGTTTAAAATATGAGTTTGTTTATGTACATATCTAACAATGAAAAATGCGTACATTTGAATCCAGCCACCTTATTGCCTCTATTGGAGGAGGCTGGAGACAAAGGAAGACACATGTGTTAAATTGATGGTGTAGGAATCAGCTGCTGTGAGCCCAGTGCAGGACACACTCCCTGAAGACCCAGATATTACATTTTTTGTAGATTTGAGTATGCAGTTTATCACCCAGAAGGATACTCTGTATTCAAAGTCATTGGATCTTTTTTCCCCAGCTCATGAAGCAGAGCTCCATGTTTTAGCAAAGCCTGTGAGCTATAAAAAGAATGTATATTTATATAGATAGTCGAGATATAGAGAGCTTTTGGTTCCATTTGAAGGGCCAGAAGTTTGTTTTTACTTCGGCAGGTAAACCAATAAAGCATGCCAAGTTAATTTGATCGACTGTTTTCAGCCTTCCAGGTTCTTACTGAGGTAGCCATATTAACTTTCACACATGGAAGCAGACCAGGATGCACTAAGGATGCTGCATTTACAGCCCCGGACACTTGATGGGTCTGTGCAACTCACAGATTCCACCCTAGTTCTGGCCCAGTATAGCTGGGATTAATAATTCAACTTTAAGGACCCCAGAATGAGAAGAACAAGTGGTCCACAGGGGGCAACTTCTTATGAAACAGGACTTTGGAAAAGGTGATCATTTATGTCTGTCAGCCACTCTTTTCCCTCCAGCTTGACACATGGGCCGTGTCACCAGTCGCAAGCATTTATGGCTGCCTTAGTAAATGAGCATGGGATAGAGCCAGGGTTCTCCACAGTTGTTTTTATAACATACCACTTCTTGTTTTACCTGTTACCAAAGGTGTTACCAAAAGCTGAACATCCCTTCCAGAGATTACAAAAAGATATATCCAGATGCCCAAGTTAGGATCTTACGAGTATGCATTTTGTCTGTATGGACATGTTTTTTTGATGTCCAGTGGCAAATGCTACTGGCAAAGGCCACAGTAAAAAGTGTTATCAGAAGTAGTTTGTAAGTACAGAGTGCAGAAAGTACAGAGAGAAACAGAGGAATATATTTTTTATAGGAGAGTCCTTACTAGAATTTTGAGGTTTTATTTTTACACCCCCTGCTGTCTACAATGTAGTGGGCAAAGTAAAGTAAGAAACTAGAAAACTTTTGCCTGAATGTTTTCTTATATATTATGAAGCCCCTAAAGGGGATATTGGACTCTCTCCCTATGAGATTTGGTTTGGGAGTGTGTTACTCACTTGCTTATACTTTGTCTCAGCAGCTGAAGTCCTTCATTCGGATCTCACAGAGAATGTTGCTGATCTTTTAAGGTTTTTGACAAACTCATTTATGTGTTTTTTCCCAATTTCCAGTTCCTAAAAGTTTGGAAGGATCTAAAACTAAAGCCAGGTGACTTGTGGATTGTTAAGAGACATTTATATATAAGGAAATGTTTGGAGACTCAATACAGCATCTATTTCATGTACAGTTTTTGCAAAACTTGAAGGAAAAGTCACCTGGATCCACACCAGACACTGCAAAAATGACTGAATTAAAGAAATCTCTGTGTTTGATTTGTTTCCCTCTTGTGATCACAGTCTAGGGTACTTTTTGATTCAATTACTTTAATTGTAAGGGATATATATATATATATATATTTGAAAAGTAGTTTAGCCATGTTGAAGTCATATTTGTCTTTTGTTTGTCTTCCATTTTATGTAGAATTGTCTGTGTTTACATATGCTGATAAGTCAGCATGCCAACAATTCAGCTAGAAGGCCATTCTGGCCACAGGAGTGTACAGCCAGTACTCTGTAAATATGTCTTATAAATCATTTGTTTTTCACAATGAAAAGTCATTTGGTAATGAAAAAAGTTGCTCAGCTATTATTTTCTCCACAATGGAGTTTTTTTGCCTCTTTGGCCAGGACTACCTCCACCTAAGCGTGTGGAGGTTCCAGGTTAAAGGTTATAGCAGGTATGGTTAGTGATCAAAATATTGATCAAAAGAGGGGAGACTGTAATGGAAATTTGTACGTTCTGTATATAATTGTATTGTATTTTGTATGTATTGCACACTGCCCTCACTGTGCACACAGCATTAATAATGTTTTCAGTAAATGTTTACATTCTTTCGAGTCCTGATTAGAATTAGCCTGCCTATGTAACGCCCCTTGTTACCATAAACGTACAAATGTAATATTAATGTGATACCTACATAATCATGTGCATAAAAACCTTCAATTGCGTCATAATAAAGCAGAACAGTTATTTAGAAAGATGCTGAGCGTATCTTTTGTGTCTGTTCCCTACTGCAGTAGTTATTATTAATTTGGAACCACTAATCAATATGAGGATAGGAGTTGCCTATCATCAATTTAACCAAGTCAGGCAGGCATCCCAATACTTTTGACAATATAGTGTGTATATATATATATATATATATATATATATATATATATATATATATATATATATATATATATATATATATATATAATATTGCAACTCCTTCCCCTGTGCATTATGGGTCTAGTTTATTTTGTATCCACAGATATTTTTTTGCAGTTATTGAAAAATTGTTACTTGTATACAGTTAATGTTCAGCATTAGCAATATATCAAATGCAAATAGAAGTTTATGCGATTAGCTCACAGTTTACAAAATCCATAAAATAGAAAATCATAATTCAGACCGTATGTGTATGTTTTTACTGACTATGGGGTAAAACCAAGCTGTGTGTTCATCAAAATGCAATTGATTCATCAAAAAGCATTTAAAGTAACCTGCCATTGAGACAAGATTTCATACAGCGTGGCAAAATACTCACTGTAAATTAAGATCTAATACCCCAAGGACTTTACATGAAATCCATATCAAATACACTGTCTCACTGAGACATGCTGAGATCATTGGAAACTTCAAAGGAAGCTGAACTGTGTGCGGTTTTGTAACACTTACAAAAGTCTTTGCTAGCACAACAGATATACAGAAGTTGGTAAAAGGGAAGACTAAAGTCAGCTCTGCAAAAAGATAGGCAAGATTTGCTGTGTTATCTAATTTTTTTACCATGTTTTTTTTCTTGTTAAATCTAACTGTAAATGGACTGAACAGCAAAGTCACAGTTCATTGTATATGGAACTGTGCATTTTTTCTACCTTAATGTGACTTGCTGTGCATAGTTGATGCTTTTCTAATAGAATTGTCACTTCTTTTTCTAAAACTTAACATACAGTATATGAACTGAATAGGCTTTTAAGCAGATTAGAGTGGTAGTTGGATTCACTGAGTGCCTTCCTACTTTTAAAGTAAACCTTGCTTTGTTCATGCAAGGTTTACTTTAATGGTAGGCTTAGCAGCAGAACATATCCGCCATCCTTGGCCCCTCGGGCATTCTGTTTAGCCACCAGGATCAAAGAATACTCATTTCCAAGAGCCTGGTAGCATGTGATTCACTCCCCTTCTTTCCATGTGGCAGCGCTGCTGCTTGGTACCTCAGACACACAGGGGTTGAGTTACTAAAACTAGAAACTGCTAAATTTGGTGCAGCTCTGCATGATAGCCAATCAGCTTCTAACTTCAGCTTGTTCAATTTAGCTTTGACATAAAAAGTTGAAAGCTGATTGGTTTCTATGCAGAGCTGCACCAGATTTTGCACTTTCTAGCTTTAAGCCTCGCACACACGATCGGATTTTTGGCAGACAAAGCGTCAGACTTTTGTCCGAAGGGCGTGTGCTGTGAACGTGTCTTGCATACAGACATTACACAATTGTCAGCCAACAAACACGAACGTAGTGACTAGGGATGAGCCGAACACCCCCCTGTTCGGTTCGCACCAGAACATGCGAACAGGAATAAAGTTTGTTCGAACACGCGAACACCGTTAAAGTCTATGGGACACGAACATGATTAATCAAAAGTGCTAATTTTAAAGGCTAATATGCAAGTTATTGTCATAAAAAGTGTTTGGGGACCTGGGTCCTGCCCCAGGGGACATGGATCAATGCAAAAAAAAGTTTTAAAAACGGACGTTTTTTCAGGAGCAGTGATTTTAATAATGCTTAAAGTCAAACAATAAAAGTGTAATATCCCTTTAAATTTCGTACCTGTTTCCTGTGTTTAGAATAAAATGACATTTTGAAGGAAAAAACTCATTTAAAACTACCCGCGGCTATTGCATTGCCGACAATACACATAGAAGTTCATTGATAAAAACGGCATGGGAATTCCCCAAAGGGGAACCCCGAACCAAAATTTTAAAAAAAATGACGTGGGAGTCCCCCTAAATTCCATACCAGGCCCTTCAGGTCTGGTATGGATATTAAGGGGAACCCCGGCCAAAATAAAAAAAAAAAATGACGTGGGGTTCCCCCTAAATTCCATACCAGACCCTTCAGGTCTGGCATGGATTTTAAGGGGAACCCCGCGCCAAAAAAAAAAAAACGGCGTGGGGCCCCCCCAAAAATCCATACCAGACCCTTATCCGAGCACGCAACCTGGCAGGCCGCAGGAAAAGAGGGGGGACGAGAGTGCGCCCCCCCTCCTGAACCGTACCAGGCCACATGCCCTCAACATTGGGAGGGTGCTTTGGGGTAGCCCCCCAAAACACCTTGTCCCCATGTTGATGAGTACAAGGGCCTCATCCCCACAACCCTGGCCGGTGGTTGTGGGGGTCTGCGGGCGGGGGGCTTATCAGAATCTGGAAGCCCCCTTTAACAAGGGGACCCCCAGATCCCGCCCCCCCCTGTGTGAAATGGTAAGGGGGTACTTACCCCTACCATTTCACTAAAAAACTGTCAAAAATGTTAAAAATGATGAGACAGTTTTTGACAATTCCTTTATTTAAATGCTTCTTCTTTCTTCTATCTTCCTTCATCTTCTGGTTCTTCTGGCTCTTCTGGTTCTTCCTCTGGCGTTCTCGTCCAGCATCTCCTCCGCGGCATCTTCTATCTTCTTCTCCTCGGGCCGCTCCGCACCCATGGCATGGGGGGAGGCTCCCGCTCTTCTCTTCTTCTTTTCTTCTATTCTTCTCTTCTTCATTTTCTTCTCCGGGCCGCTCCGCACCCATGCTGGCATGGAGGGAGGCTCCATGACACACGGTGACTTGACGGGACTTCCCTGTGACGTCACAGGGAATGCCACAGGGAAGTCCCGTCATGTCCCGTGCATCAGAGGGGGGCGGGGTCACCGGGTGGCCCCGCCCCCGTTATTTAAGAACTGTCAGACAAGGAGCGCCGTCACACAGCGGGAGCCTCCCTCCATGCCAGCATGGGTGCGGAGCGGCTCGGAGAAGAAAATGAAGAAGAGAAGAAGAGAAGAAAAGAAGAAGAGCGGGAGCCTCCCCCCCATGCCATGGGTGCGGAGCGGTCCAAGGAGAAGAAGATAGAAGACGCCGCGGAGGAGATGCTGGACGAGAACGCCGGAGGAAGAACCAGAAGAGCCAGAAGAACCAGAAGAACCAGAAACTCATCAACATGGGGACAAGGTGTTTTGGGGGGCTACCCCAAAGCACTCTCGTCCCCCCCTCTTTTCCTGCGGCCTGCCAGGTTGCGTGCTCAGATAAGGGTCTGGTATGGATTTTTGGGGGGACCCCACGCCGTTTTTTGTTTTTTTTTTTGGCGCGGGGTTCCCCTTAAAATCCATACCAGACCTGAAGGGTCTGGTATGGAATTTAGGGGGAACCCCACGTCATTTTTTTTTTTTGAATTTTGGCTGGGGTTCCCCTTAATATCCATACCAGACCTGAAGGGCCTGGTATGGAATTTAGGGGGACTCCCACGTCATTTTTTTTTTAAATTTTGGTTCGGGGTTCCCCTTTGGGGAAATCCCATGCCGTTTTTATCAATGAACTTCTATGTGTATTGTCGGCAATGCAATAGCCGCGGGTAGTTTCAAATTAGTTTTTTCCTTCAAAATGTCATTTTGCTGTCAGACTGTTCTAAACACAGGAAACATGCGCCCCTTTACAGGCATACTATAGACACCCCCCAGGTACAAAATTTAAAGGGATATTACACTTTTATTGTTTGACTTTAAACATTATTAAAATCACTGCTCCTGAAAAAACTGCCGTTTTTAAAACTTTTTTTTGCATTGATCCATGTCCCCTGGGGCAGGACCCAGGTCCCCAAACACTTTTTATGACAATAACTTGCATATTAGCCCTTTTGATTTCTCCCATAGACTTTTAAAGGGTGTTCCCCGGCATTCGAATTTGCCGGGAACACCCCAAATTGTTCGCTGTTCGGCGAACTTGCGAACAGCCAATGTTCGAGTTGAACATGAGTTTGACTCGAACTCGAAGCTCATCCCTAGTAGTGACGTACTAGACGTACTACGAGCCAATAAAGAGGACGTTTAATATTCATGCGTCACCCTTTGGGCTCCGTCTGCTAATTTTGTGTTAGTAGAAGTTTGGTGAGTGTTGATTCGCGCTTTTCAGTTAGTGCTTGTCAGTTCATTTCTGAATGGCCCTTCATCAACCAGCCATGTTGCGGAATCTGAGGAGAGAATGTGCCATTATTGGCGTTGGAGTTATTGCTTTTACCCAAGTCCAAGAACAGGAGGAGGAGGAGTTCTTGGACCAAACATGTCATATGCCCTTGCTGCAGGAGCTTCAGGAGAATAATCTGGATGATTTTCGGAATTATCTCCAGATGACGGACCCCTGTTTTCACCAACTGTTGGCATTGGTGATCCCCTATATTAAGAAGCAGGACACATACATGCGACTTGCCATCAGTCCTGAGCAAAGGCTCATAGCCATCTTGCGTTACTTGGCAACGGGGAGAATTCTCCAGGAAGTTTACCACTGGGATCTCCCCCCAGGCTCTGAGACTCATTATTACAGAGACCTGCTCAGCCATTATTCAAGTCCTGCAGAAGGACTATATTCAGGTAAGTTTTTTCCTTTAAAATCACATTCTATGTATTTAATGTTTGCTAATGTATTGTATTAATGTCTTGATTCCATAATTAACTTTATTGTAACATTATTGTCCTCATGCATGCTGTAAGCTTTTCCTGCTTCTTTTTTGGCCTACATGCATATTTTTCTTTCACTAACCTCCCAGCATGCTATCCTGGGCCCATACACATCTAGCCTAGTAACTTAACAATGTTTTTTTGTCAGCTACATTTTTGTGCTTATCCTAAACACCCCCTAAAATGTGTCCACATGTTATTATTGTCCTCCAATTCAGGCAGAGTCCAAGAGGCAATTTTTTGGGGCCCAAACTCATTTGTAAGCCCCCAAAATGCTCAAATACAAATACTCTATCTGCTGACTTTGCAAAACCCATACACACTATCCCTTTTTTGTGGTAATATTTCTGTATAAATTCACCCAATTTCTGAATGTCAAAATGTGCTACAATTTGGCCAGTGTGGATCCATATTTTTAGATTATGACACTTCTTACCTGTCCACTGGGCTGCCAATAGTGTAAGTAAGGAGGGGCTGGCTAAAGTACCCCAGATTATTTATGAAAACAGCTCTCATGGAAGTGGAGAGGGTCACTTGTCCAAAACATCTACCCATTTTCTCCCCCCACCCTAAAATTTTGCTAATGGGCCACCAGAGGGGGAGATGAGTCAGATAAGTTGACCTTACCCTTTTTTATTTAAATACTAATTTACATTTTCTCCTTATGTTGGCTAAGCATGTTTGTGACAAATCGGCTTGCAATGTTATGTGCAGAAGTAGTATTTTTTTTCTTTTTTAATCCATAGTTTCTGTCAAACCCACAACAATGGCAGGACATTGCAGCCCAGTTCCACCATCAGTGGTAATTTCCCAACTATGGTGGTGCTATTTATGGAAAACATTTCTGGATTGTCCCACCACCCAACTCGGGCTGATATTATTACAATCTAAGGGCTCTTGCAGCACTGTCCTGCTAGCTGTAGTGTCTGCCACGTATGAGTTCTTGTATCTTGATGTTTGGAAGAACGGCCACAACTGATGGAGGAGTCATTATGCAGACAGAACTCTACAAGCGGCTCCAGAATGGCACCTTAAATTTGCCACCTCCTGAGGAGAATGTTGAGGGCCTTAATTTTGCAATTTTGTTGCAGATGAGGATTTTGCTCTGGGGGAGCATCTTATGAAGGAATATGAGGAACCTCACCCCAGAGCAGAGAATATTTAATTACAGGCTCTCTCGTGCCAGAAGGGTGGTTGAAAATGTCTTCGGCATCCTCTCCAGTCAGTTTTTAACACTAATTAACCCGGCACTATACAAAGTCAACCATGTGGTATTGTGCTTCTGTATACTGCATAATTTTTTGCAGAGGAATGCTAGCAGCTACCTTGCCTCAGTGCCAAAGGATGCAGACCCTGCAGTGGCAGGCCCAGCTGAAGAGGTTGCAACTCGGCCATCTGTGGGCGTGATGATGGCTCTAGAACCTGGCCGTGCTGGATTGCCCTCCCAAAATGCCAGAGATATACGTCACAAATACCTTGATTATTTTGTGGGTAGAGGGGCAGTGTCTTGGCAGCAAATTGGAGCTGATCCTGAATAATATTTTTATTTGATAATAAACTTAGATTTCATTTGAACTACTGTTGTCTGTGTTTCTTATCTGTGTAAAATGTTCTCAAATGGCCTTTATTTTGGCCACTTGCTACAATAGTGCAAATGTACCTTATTTGCTACATGAGGTGACAATCTTTTCATCAGCATACTATTATGGTGTGCTGTGGGTCTGCTACACACACAATGTTTTTGTTCTTAATGGATCTAATGCATGAATTACAAAAACATTATGGCTTTTCAACTCCTTTAATTTTTTGGAGGCCAAAAAATTGCCGGAGTTGGCCACATTTAAGAGCACATTGTCACTGTAACTACAACAACTTAACAAATACACTGGTATTGAGCATTGAAATAATAAGCCACACATTGTTTAGTAAAAACACTTTACTCAAAGCACATTCACATGTGCATTTTAAGATTTTAAAACAAACCAACATCTTGGTATATAACATGTATGTTTGCCATTATTTTGCCTTTTTTGTGGCTAAACAGGCATGTTCAAAAACATAAGATACACATCCCCAACTCAGGAACTTACAAAGTTTGATTTTGGTAAAGTGAAAGCCAAATGAGACATTGGTATCCCAAGACTGTGTGGATGTTGCCTTCCTCAGATGGGGTGATCTCACCCCTCTCAAAGCCAAAATTTTAAGCCACGTACACATAGAGGCCAAACTATTAAATGTCCCTTATGATCCCCTGCCAAAAATGTGTGTAGTTCCAAACATGTCATTTTAGAAACCCCCAAAAAGCACATGTTGACACACTGTGTGATCTCCCATGACGGGGTATCAATGGACGCGTTTTGGGGGTGCAACCCCTTCCTCATAACTAAAGTAGGTCAGAGGAAGGGGTTGCGCCCCCGAAACATGTCCATTGATACCCCATGATGGGAGCTAGCACATGTTGACACTCAGTGTGTTTTGGGGCTTTAGCAAATTAGATGTAGGGAAAGTGTAAAAAGTCTTGCGAGCTACCTAATAAATCTCCCTTAGTACTCAGTGATATATTGACAGCTGCTAGCACTAATCACATCACATACTATCGTGTGATAACAGAATAAAAATAATTCATGTGCTGCGCTATCTCCCTAATGATCTGGTAAAACTGCAGTGGGTATAAATAGCCAATAAAATATAATACACAGATAATATGTTATAATGATATATAAGTGACCGTTGTCACAATACAAATTCCTATATCATAAAATGTGAATAAACATATACATCCTTATAATTATATATATAACATATATAATGTGATACAAAAAGTGATCTGTAAAGTGCTCAAGTGCATATGAGTTTGTGACAACCTGATTAAAAAAGATCAGTTTAAATTAATATAATATAAAGTCCTTATTGAAAAGATAATAAACGTGACTTGATTGGTGACCGTGATCAAAAAATGTTTTATTGCTGTGATCTCACTCAGGTGCCCTCCACCCCTAGGTAATAGCCACTCACCTCAGAGCGTGTGACATCACAGCTAAGTTTGGTCAATACACGCTTGTAAATCACCTTAAAAGGATTCCTGGTTAGTTGCAAGGTCCCAAATTGCTCAATGATGATGCCCCCTCACATGTAAACAGCAGAAAGGAACTCCACAGGTTTTTATTAACACAAAATAAAGCCCTAGTACAGGGTACTCACATGGGTTTGGTGCGTTAGTGCACCGTTCTATATCGAGCCTTTAAAATCGCTGGAAAATAACTGAGGTCGTATGCTCTCACTCCGTGTGAAGTAAATGGTACAATAAATATTATTGTACCTATGTATTAACTTGTCTATTCCTCTAGTTAGTCTGATCACATGTTACTGTTGATATCACAATAATACAAGGTTAGCTATGAAACCAAGCACACAGCTTAATAAAACAAAGTCTTCTTTATTCCCCAAGAAAATAGGAAATGCTCACATAAAAGTATTAAATAGATATTACAAACATATACCAACAAAATACATCATATCAAAGATACTTATCACAAGGCTATCCGCGAAGCTTTGTATCGTCAGGCTCAAAATGGTGGAGAGCCATGTGGCTCAGGCAGCCACCTGGCTTGAACCAACAGTGAAAAGGGGACAAATTCTCTCCTGTGTGACCTTAAATACCCATTCATTCAGACCCATTCGTAACCACCCTGACTAGCCTCCTGTCCAATGAGGTATTGCCAAGAGGTAGTCTTTTTTAATATCATCTCTGGGTGCCTGTTGATCATTTGATCTTTGTCAACCACCATCATCAATCATCCTGGCAGCCATGGTTCTCTTTGAAGATTGCATTATAGTAACAGACAGTCCGGAGTCAAGAGCTGAGAAACGACATTCCAGACCACCCCCAGGAAAGCAAATGCTTGGTTGTATCAACCAGAAAGAAACTCAAACCTCTACCATTTAGAGGCATGGAACTGCAAGGATCAGCATGGCTGATCTCTGGGAATATGAAAAGATATGTAGAAACTCCAGAAATATGGCATTAGACCATGTTGTCTTCCAACACGGTGAGACAGACCAGCTGTCTCCTGCACCGTCCAGGGGGACTAGACGGTGCAGGAGATAGCTGGTCTGACTCGCGGAGTGAGAGCATACGACCTCAGTTATTTCCCGGTGATTTTAAAGGCACGATATAGAGCGGTGCACTAATGCACCAAACCCATGTGAGTACCCTGTACTAGGGCTTTATTTTTTGTGTTAATAAAAACCAGTTTTAAATGATATCACACTATGGAGTTTCTTTCTGTTTATATGTGAGGAGGCATCATCATTGAGCAATTTGGGACCTTGCAACTAACCAGGAATCCTTTTAAGGTGATTCACAAGAGTGTATTGACCAAACTTAGCTGTGAGGTCACACGCTCTGAGGTGAGCGACTATTACCTAAGGGTGGGGGTCACCTGAGTAGGATCACAGCAATAAGAATTTTTTTGATCACGGTCACCAATCAAGTCATGTTTGTTATCTTTTCAATAAGGACTTTATATTATAATAATTTAAACTGATCTTTTTTAATCAGGTTGTCACAAACTCATATGCACTTGAGCACTTTACGGATCACTTTTTGTATCACATTATATATGTTATAATAATAGTTATAAGGATATATGTGTTTATTCACATTTTATGATATAGGAATTTGTATCATGACAACTGTCACTTATATATCATTATAACATATTATCTGTATATTATATTTTTTTGGCTATTTTTACCAACTGCAGTTTTAGCAGATCATTAGGGAGATAGCGCAGCACATGATTTATTTTTATAGATGTAGGGAAAGACACACATTTTAGGCATGGGATCATGAGGGAAATAGGAATGTTAAGGCACATTTTGTGTGCATCTTCAAATTTTGGCTTTGCCATTCTTCAAAACACAGAAAGATTACAATTCACAATACTTAGGGCAGTGTTTCCCAACTCTCCTTTTCAAGATGCAAACCCAGGTCATGTTTTCTATATTTGTTGAATTTGGCACAGGTGATGTTGTCATTTTCAATGTTAGTAATTCACATAGTCGTTTTTAGACTGAGGAAAATACAGAAAACAGGACCTGGTGGTGCACCTAGGAGTGGAGTGGAGAAACACTGAGTTTGGGCACTAAAATTTCTCATTTAAAAGTGGGAAAAAACATGGTAAATATTAAAAGTGCAACAGGAGCCAACAAGTGGAACAAGAAACTTTCAAACAGGCAAGAAGAATTTAGAATTTGGCAAGCATGTCTACAAAATCTGATTCTTCACTGTAAAGCAGTGGCAGCCTCCTTTATTTGCTCCAGATCCTTCAAACAATGCAACATATCTGGACTCATTCAGCCAATTGTGCATCTTGGAAGATCATGACCTAGTAAGAAGACAAAAAAGGATTAAGGGAACGATGGTCAAGTGGCTAAGGCCCTACATAGTGAGTTATGGTCAAGTTACTAGTCAAATTCAGGAAATACTTACCTACCCAGTCTATTGTTGCTTGCAACCTGCTTGCCCTTCAGACACCTACACTACTAGGAATGCACACCCTGCAACTACTCAGTAATCTTGATCCTGGTGCCTGGGTCTTCAAAACTCAGGTACCTAGCAAAAAAGACAGCTCCTTTCACCTCTTCCTTCTCCATTTAATGTTAAGGTACTACATACTTTGCTAATGTGTGGAGTGGGTGTTTTGTTTGTTCAGCTAAACACTCGACATGTAGACACATTGAAGCCAGGTTCCAAGAATACTTACTTGTGCAAACAAGTAATACTTTCTTCCCCTTCTGGATCGCTTTGGCCCGAAGTATGACTTGCGTCAGGGGATTTGACGTCCACAACGGACAGGTCTGTGCTGGGTCCAGGAGTCAGATCCCATGCCTCCAAACCAAACCTCCAAACCAACATCCTGGGTGAGATGACCACACTCACTTTCCTCTAAAAAGAAACAATACACCATTCATTAAGCAACCCCCATCTGTTTCTAGCATCCATTTTGCTACATTAGTTGACAAACCTTGCACTTGGTCTGATGACAACGTTTGCTCCTGACTAGTGGACTCCACCATGCTGCACTGTGGGTTTTTTTTACAGTGAAAAATGCATAGAAAAGGGAAGGTGATGTCATTTTACAGAGGGCAAACACTGGACAAGTGCCAACATGAAAAAAATCCTGCAGTTGCCCCCCACTCCTCTTGTCTCCTATGGGATAGGGGACATATCATGATCATTCTAGCAGGCGTGACTCTTTATGACTGTGATCCCCGGGGCCTCTCCTCTAGCCATGTCTACACTGGCAAGGCTGCATTAATGGGCACTGATGAGCCAGGCAGCAACCAGAAAGTGTTCTTTACCCCTTAAGTTCTGCCCTAAGCCCATGGCCTTTGGCCCACCTAGAATCACCCCTGTTGGTGGCTAACTCAGTGTGTTTGAAGTTGTCACTTAAATTTTTGGTGGGAAGATGGCCTTGTTGCCTCCCCTGTTGGGGCCCAAATGAGGGTAGCCTCCCTTTGCCCCTTCTGGTGGCTTGGCTGTTGCCTCATTTTTTGGTGCCTTCCTGTTGAAAGAAGAGAAAAAAATTAGGTACAAAAATAAAGAAATGTCCAAAAACAGAACCAAATAAGAATGCTCATATCTGCTTTCTATTTTACTTCATCTTTAAAATAACAATTCAGACAAAGATTTTAGAAAACTTTATATATAATTACCCCGAGCTACATGGAGAAAGCACATATACAGACAGCTAATTTACACATATCCATATTGGTTAGATACAAATATTGCTTACTTTTTTGATGATCTTATGTATGGACACCATCTGGTCTTGCTCACGGTGTTTAAGATCAGACCATCGTTTTCTGATTTGGTCCTTTGTTCGTTGCACCGAAAAATCACCCTGCAAAACAGCGATGACCTTCTCCAAAATGCTGTCCTTTCGGCTGTTGGGCCTTTCGTAATGTGCAGCTTGCAGTCATAGTCGTGCTCTTCTAGGATGCGCACCATTTCCACCATCTCACCCTTGCTCATGGGGGTTGCTATGTGCCTCCTATGAACTACACCACCGTGGGGCTGCCTGGAATCTGCCGAATCTGCCATGTTGTCCCTCCTGAATGTTCCACCGTGTGTGTCGCATGCAGAAAAGAGAGATGATCACGCCCCAGCGTCATAATACACTGAGAGCGGAGTTTCACGCATGCGCAGTGTATATATAGTTACATACTTACATAGTTAGTCAGGTTGAAAAAAAAAAAACACACTAGTCCATCCAGTTCAACCATAAAAAAAAACAAAAAAAACAAAAAAACAAAAAAATCGTACAATCCAATATACCCAATACTATACCCACAGTTGATCCAGAGGAAGGCAAAAAACCCCAGCAGAGCACGCTCCAATTTGCTACAGCAGGGGAAAAAATTCCTTCCTGATCCCCCAAGAGGCAATCGGATGTTCCCTGGATTAACTTTACCTATAGATGTTAGTACCCAGTTATATTATGTACATTTAGGAAAGTATCCTGGCCTTTCTTAAAGCAATCGACTGAGCTGGCCAGAACCACCTCTGGAGGGAGTCTATTCCACATTTTCACAGCTCTTACTGTGAAGAAACCTTTCCGTATTTGGAGATGAAATCTCTTTTCCTCCAGTCCTAAAGAGTGCCCCCTTGTCCTCTGTGTTGACCGTAAAGTGAATAACTCAACACCAAGTTCACTATATGGACTCCTTATATATTTGAACATGTTGATCATATCCCCCCTTATTCTCCTCTTCTCAAGAGTGAATAAATTCAGTTCCTCTAATCTTTCCTCATAGCTGAGCTCCCCCATGCCTCTTATCAATTTGGTTGCCCTTCTCTGCACTTTCTCCAGTTCCCCGATATCCTTTTTGGGAACTGGTGCCCAAAACTGAACTGCATATTCCAGATGGGGTCTTACTAATGATTTGAACAGGGGCAAAAGGATATCTCTCTCTCTGGAGTCCATACCTCTCTTAATACAAGAAAGGACTTGCTTGCTTTAGAAACCGCAGCTTGGCATTGCATGCATTGCATCAAGGTGATGGACTCGCAGAGATATGGAGCATCAGCAGATCACATATATGTCCCCAGGCTGTGGTATTAGAACAGCCTGCATTTTTTGTCCGACCAGACAGAATCCAGCCCATCGCTGTCTAAACTCCCTTAGACATCTGCTGAGGCCATAGCTCCAGAGGTCCACCCAGGTCCTGCTGCACAGGATGAAGATGTGGAGGAGCCCAGCTTGACCCAGGTATAGATTGAACATATTTGTATTCAAAAATACAATGATGATAACTAGACATTATTGTTAAAATATTTCTGACTTAACAAAGTGGTTTCCATATCAATAGACAGTAGTGACCAAAAAATGATTTGTACATGAATAAAAAATGCTGGGGTCAGAAATGATAGTCTTTTCCATTTGTCCACATTCAATTTGCAACAGTGAGGAGATCAAAAGTATGTGTGATTGATGACCAAACCCTAAAAAAGTTTCTAATTATGTCCCATTTTCATACACAGGAAAGTGTCAGTCAGGAGGAGCCTGTGGCCAGCAGCCAGATCCCTCCCCTATGACCTTCTGCTAAAAGGGCCAGGAAGAGCAGGAATCTGGACGAGGTCACAGCTGCCTTCCTCAGCCAGGCCATTACTGCCATCGGGACAGATCCAGATGAGGCTGAGGGATTTGCCTTGCTGACTGCCAATAAATTAAGGCAGATGGATGGTGAGCAAAGGAGCAGGTGTGAGGAACTCATCCTGCAGCTCCTCAACAAGGGGGTGAGGGGCCAAATCTCTGAAAACACAGACCTGTGTGATTTTGTGGCCCCACACCCACCACGTCCACAGCCAACTCACATACCACAGCCACTCCACCCACCACAGCAGCATGGCGGTCAGTGGCAATACCAGCCACAAGACCCCCAACAAGCCCACTGGACTAGGGATTTTCACCCCTTACTAATTTTTTTGGTTGACTAATTATTTTACTTATATTTTCTATATTTTGTAGGCATAGAATGCACTTTTTGGTTAAGTTCTTTGTATTTGGATGGCAGATAGCATCTCTAATTTAATTTGTTTTATTTATGTTTATTTATTTTTGTTTATTTATTTTTCTGCACAATAAAACAATTGGAGTGGCAAATAATACTTGGCTATGTGTTTTACTTCAAATGACAGTTTGGGAGTAGGCAGTTACATTTTTAAAAATACAATGTAAAATTACCAAGGGACAACAACATAGTTGTATCTTTGATCTTAAAAACTACAGGATAATGGTGTTGTGGTAACTTGCACAAAAACAAAAAACAAAAAACAAAAAAACACAAGCATAATAATATTATTTTTGATATCACTAGAAAAAAAGCCTTTGAAAAGATGTTTGCCATAACTCCATCAGTATCACCAGCAAAGCAGCTTCATTATTATCCCATTAAAGAAGAAGAGAATGTGCGCTGCATTTCAAGATTTCATAATTTGCCATGTCACGAATGTTGATTCTTCATTACGAATGCTAATTTACAAGACCGACTGCTTCCGGCTCTTCCTTGCTTCCTAGAATGCGTGTTTGTACTTTGGACTTTTGCGTGAAGGATTTACGTACACATGATAGGAAAATCTGACAACAGACCACTGTCCGCTGAAAATTTACTAGCCTGCCATCCAACATTTGTTGGCAGAAAGTTGGCCACAAATTGTCTTATGGAGCGTACTAACAGTCGGATTTTAAGCAAACCGTCTGTCATCACACAATTCCCTGCCAAAAATCCAATTACGGTATGTGTACGAGGCTTTAGCAAATCAACCCCACAGAGTTGTTACTCAGGCATAGGGAAAAAAGTCTCAGCCCTGTGTAAGATCAAAGTTGCTGCATACAGCCAACTAAAGGCTTTTTTTTACTCACGTGGCCAATTGTAGTCGTATGGAAGCAATTGTAGTGAAGGCAGTATCTATGTGTCCTGCATTGGTAATGCACGCGCTTATTTTATATACTTTGTCCACTTTCACACCTGTCCATTTTCCTAAATTAAAATGTATTTCAATAAAGTTAAGAAAAAAAAAGAAAAAAAAATGAAGTTAAATATACAAAATAATACCTCAAAATGTTTTTTTTTTTAAAGAAATCTGCCCCCAAGTACACGCACATACAAATGTAAAAGCAAAAATTCTAGGACCATAATTCACTGCTAACTGTAAACTGACGATCTAAATCTTTGAGTATGGACAATTTAGGTACCATACTTTGTCGCTATTTGACAGGTGCACACATTTTTTAGGCTTAACATGTTTTGTATCTACTGTATTTACTCAATGCAATACTGGTTTGATAAACCAGTGCACGAATATCGTGTGACGTAAAAAAATTTAAACTAGTACCAAATTTTTTTTCTATGGTCTCTTTTATAACCTTGTGGGGGTTTTACGTAATCTTGTAAAGTATATTTTAACACCTATGCAAATGGATTAAGGATGCAAAGATGTTAGTAGGTATGGCGATTTCATATTTCACATACTGTAACCTTGTTTTAATTTCACTGTCTTTTGCCTAGGAAGCCTTAGTTAGTAGTAATAATAATAAAATGTACTAATGCAGACACCAACAACAGTTTTATACAGTATACAGACACCAACAGCAGTATTATACAGTATGCAATGAACTGCCACTCATTAATGCTGTTTAAAATGATTAGATACCAAAAATGTATGATAAACAGAAAGCATTTACAATAGACAGGACCCTTCTTACAAATTTAAAATGTAGATAACATGTAGAGCAAACTGGGAAATTGTACATAAAACAGCTTTTCACTGATGGACGCCAAAAGAAGCTTTTACTATTAAATATTGATTTATGTGATTGATATATACACATGAGAATAGTTTACAGCTAGTTCAGTGAACCTGTAAAACATGTAACCAGCCCCAATAAACCATAGCATGTTTTAACAAAATCTGCTGTTCTACTAAAGTGCTCCCTTTGACATTATTCAGGTTTAAACACTGTCTGCTGAGTTGTTTATACATTGTTTTAGGCTTGTGTTTTATATAACGTTCTATAGTCATTTATTTTGTTTTTTCACAACTTTATAAGGTCTAAAAAAAAGCTCACAATTTCCCTTGCATGTTTGTATAAAGTTTAGTGTCAGTAAGTGGAGCCATCTTGTGGAGAGATGTTGAATATTTTCGGATACAGGTAATGAGTACTTTGTGCTGGCAGTGGCATGCTCACTGTTTTCCACCACCTGTTTTCTCTTTATTTCAATACATTGCTTAGCTCTTTGATTTGCTAAAATACAATTGCTTTTGAGAAGGAAGCAGCCTGAGAAATGAACAAAGTCCGGGTGTTTCAAGGACACCACTAGGCTACCTGGGAGACACCACGAGGTGAGGAGAAGACCGGGCACAAGTGAGGGGGCTGCTGTTTCTCCGTCTGTGTGACTATCCTGCCACAGATCTGGAGTCAGTGTGACTGTCTCCTGCCACAGCTCCACGGTCGGTTGCGGACATCTCACCAGGGAGGGCCCCAGGTCATAACTCCAGGTGCATCTCTGCAGATGTTGCAAGGCATTCCGGTCACCAGGTAGCCAGTCAGGAAATCTGAGGAACCTGTTCCAGGACATCGCTTCGTTGGGCCTTCTGTCACAGGATTGGTGAGTGGGCACTTGCCCCTCTCCTCATAACAAAAGGACACTGCATGCAGACACCATCATCTTGCTGCTTCAACTAAATTAGAGAAAGATCTTGTGCTACATTTACTTTTGCTGAGCAGCAACAAGAATTCTCCTGCTTGCCAAAACTCCACAAGTACCATTTGCATCACCCTGCTTTTCAGTACATCTAAAGTGCACCACTAAAGAGCTAGCTGAAGATGCAAGGCCTTCTTTTCTTCTGAGAAACAACATCATATCTTTCCCCAAAGGGGATTAAATCCATTGGTGCCTTAAGGGCCCATACTTTCACCCAGGACTCTATTTACAAAAATAAGCGGGTCACTATAACTTAAAGGTTAAGTTTTTAAGTTAAACTAAATACTGTGTTTTGAATGGTTCTTTGAGGCTGTGGTTTTAGGTAATATAAGGGAGTGGTCGGGGGGGTGTCCAAGATGGCGACAGGAGAGGGAGCTCCTGGAGTTCGGCCGTTTATCCTTCTCCCTCCAGGCATTAGAACTGCTTTTACAGGGGTGGAACACTCCTCAGTGTACTGCGGGAGCTCTGGGTCATGCCCAGCAGCAAAAGCCGGCGATCTAAGTCTACAGCAGCATCCGTAGACAGAGCCAGGATGAGAGGCCAGACCGCCATTACAGACCACATGGCATCTCAGACGGAGGCAGTGGAGTCCCCTCCTGCCACAGCGGCGGATCTTGCTGCTGCCATGCAAACTATTGCAACGGGTCAGGCGGCTCTTATGGACAAAAATCGACCATGTACAGTCGAACGTGGATTTTATACGCCGGGAACTGGATTCCTTCCGAAGGCCGGGTGACGGAGGTGGAACACCGGGTCTCGGCGACTTAAGACACTGTAAGAGAACATTCGGGGGACCTGCACAGCCTGAAAGCTAAGGTGAAAATCCTGGAAAGCCGCGCTGAAGACGCGGAAAATCACAATAGATGCAACAATCTGCGGATCATCAGCCTCCCGGAGGGGGCTAAAGGTAAATATCCTGTCACGTTTATTGAGCATCTCCTCAAGGATTTGCTGCCCAATGCTAGATTTTCCCCATTCTTTACAGTAGAGAGGGCGTACTGCATGCTTGCTGCCAGGGGACCCCAGGGCTTTCCCCCTCCCACATTTATTTTTAAGCTATTACATTTCAAGGACAGGGATGTGGTGCTGAGAGAGGCCAGGGCCCTGCAAGAGCTGAGGTTTGAAAACACCAGACTGATGATATTCCCCGATTACTCTGTAGAGACTCAGCGACAGCGTAAGTCCTTTGATGCAGTGCGCGCCAAACTGCGTGCAAAGGGCCTCAAATATAGCATACTCTTCCCTGCCAGATTGAGGGTGGAAGATGGGGAGACAGCTCGTTTTTTCACTTCCCCTGAGGAGGCATCCTCTTGGATTGAAACAGTTCGTAGACATTGAATGTTTTACCTCCTGCGTGACAGATGGAAATCTTCCCCCTGGGAAGTGTTTAATATAACCTGGAATAAACTGAATGGCTTGTTTGACGAAGCCCATTATTTTCCCGGCAGCCCAGATGTGCCGGATTGTTGCATGGTGGGGTGCTGGACTGTGTGTGGCCATCCAACCCCCTCTTATTACCTATAGGGGCAAGGGTATATATCCTAGACTTACTAAGGAGGTTGCACGGTCCCTTTCCTCTCATGATGGCTTCTCACCTGCTTTGTTGGCCACTTATCCCGGGGGCTCCTGGGGAAGGATGCTGACTGAAACCTGAAGGTGGGGACGGTTGGACAGAAGGACATAACATCTTGATGAGAGCTGGAGTACCCCACACCCACGTCCTCCTCTTTTTGAATCGTTGGCCTGCAATATCCTGCCACTGTCCCTTCCACAGGAACTAGGATGACTAATTTTTGGCTGCTGTTGCTCAATGTTTGCCACAAGTTTTGTTGTAACTTCAAGATTGTACCCCCAGCACAAACTGGGAGACTGCACCGATCCATTTATCCGGACTCCACATCCGCTCCACAGGACGGACTCCGGTGCCCTCTTGCACACTGCATCCCCACATGGGCATGTTGCCCTTCTTCGTTTTGGGTATAAGGCCCCCTCCGGTTGGGGTGGGGGGAGGCTAGGGGGGTGTTATTGTTTTTGTTTTTTTTTTTGGTTAAATTATGCATACATGAGTCAGTATATTTGTTGCAATACATGTGTAGTGTTCATTCAAAGAATCTGTTATATGTGCAAAGTGGTGGTGTGGTGGGTGGTCAACCCGCTCAATGTGTATTTCTTCCTCTTCTAGGCTGGATAACGAGACCCTATGTCAATTTGTAAAATAGTGTCCTGGAACACCAGGGGCCTGAATTCCAAATTTAAAAGGTCACTGGTGTTCCAGTTTTTGCAGAGACAGTCGCCCCATATATGTATCCTCCAAGATACCCACCTAACGGGGGGTAAACTCCTGAGTCTCAGAAGGTCATGGGTGGGTCACTCATATCATTCGACTTAATCTAACCTCTCGAGGGGGGTTAGCATATTAATACGTAAATCTCTACCCTTTCACTTATTGGCGGTCGAGGTGGATCCTGGAGGGCGGTATGTGATTATGCATGCTAATATCATGAACTTGGAGGTAGTTATCGTAGGACTGTATGTACCTCCTCCTGCCTCCATTTCCTTTTTATACCAGGTGGTGTCTAAGATCCTGCAGTATGACACTGACAATATCCTGTTGTTGGAGGATTTTAATATGGTCCCGGACCCTGGGATGGACAGACTCTCCCGAGCGACAGGCTCTGCCAATGAATTGAAGGCATAGGCAGAGGCATTTAATTTCACAGATGTTTGGCGTTGGAGACACCCACAGTTAAGGGCCTTCACATGCCACTCAGCTTCTTATAAAACTTTTTCCAGGATTGATCTGGTGTACTCCGGAGGAACTGTCCTATCCAGAATAAGAGATATTGCCATATTGCCTAGAGGGGTCTCAGACCATGCCCCAGTGTCTTTGCAGCTGGAATTGTCATGTCCGCCATCGGAGGGCTTATGGCGACTCTCTAGGTTTTGGTTGGTGGACTCGAGAGTGGAGATGCCTTGTAAGGCTGACATAATTTCCTTTTGGAATACACGGGACAGATCTGTCCCTGCTCCAGTCACCTGGGACGCCTTTAAGGCTACTATGAGGGGTCGTTTTCAGGAGCACATTGGGAGAGTCTGCAGAGGGGCTCGCAGGGAGTTGCAGGAGGCTGAGGCCAAAGTGGGGGCTCTGGAGACTGTTTTTATTCAGGAGCTCACTCCGCAGGCGTACTCCTCATTTCAGGAGGCCCTGCGGGATGTGTCCCTAATCCGGATCTCTACTACAAAAATCCATTTACTCCACCAGAGTTAAAGATAATTTGAGCAAGGAGAGAGAAGCAGTCACTTACTTGCCTGGCTGTCTCGGGAGCATTCCTTCCCAGTGTCCATAGCCCAAATACAATCCAGCAATGGGGAGCTTCTGACGGATCCTACCCACATTAATGCTAGATTCTCCTCTTACTACCAGGAGCTATATAGCTCAAAGGTGCAATATACTGATAGGGAGCTGTGGGGCTATCTGGACCAAATAAATCTGCCCTGTCTCACAGACGCCACCAGGGAAAGACTGGATAGTCCATTAACCCATAAAGAGATCCAGACGGCAGTTAAATTTTTGCAGAATGGGAAAACGCCAGGCCCAGATGGGTTCCCGGCGGAATTTTACAAACAATACGCTGATGACCTTCTACCCACATACTGCAAAGTCCTTATGTCGGCCCTGGACAGCAATGAATTACCTCTGTCCATGTCTGAGGCGGTGGTGGTGATCCTCCCTAAGCCGGGTAAGAACCCTGAGCTATGCTCCTCTTATAGGCCAATATCTCTCCTAAATGTCGACCTTAAAATACTCGCTAAAGTATTGGCCGGCTGCCTGAATTCTGTCATAACGGCTCTGATCCATCCTGATCAAACTGGGTTCATGCCCGGCAGAGGGACTGATATAAATATACGCAGGCTGTTGACACATATGGACTTTTCACTAGGCAGGGGCACCAGGCAGGGGTGTCCTTTTTCTCCGGGGCTGTTCGCCCTGGTGGTGGAACCCCTGGCGTCAAAGATTAGGTCCGAGCCCACAATCAAGGGAATCCGGGTGGGAGTGGTGGAGGAGAAAATATCCTTGTATGCAGATTAGGGATGAGCCGAAAACCCCCCGGTTCGGTTCGCACCAGAACCCGCGAACGGACCGAAAGTTCGCACGAATGTTAGAACCCCATTGATGTCTATGGGACTCGAACGTTCGAAATCAAAAGTGCTCATTTTAAAGGCTAATTTGCATGGTATTGTCCTAAAAAGGGTTTGGGGACCCGGGTCCTACCCCAGGGGACATGTATAAATGCAAAAAAAACTTTTAAAAACGGCCGTTTTTTCGGGAGCAGTGATTTTAATGATGCTTAAAGTAAAAAAAAAAAGTGAAATATTCCTTTAAATATCGTACCTGGGGGGTGTCTATAGTATGCCTGTAAAGTGACGCGTGTTTCCCATGTTTAGAACAGTCCCTGCACCAAATGTCATTTTTAAAGGAAAAAATCTCATTTAAAACTGCTTGCGGGTTTAATGTCATGTCGGGTCATGGCAATATGGATGAAAATCAGTGAGACAAACGGCATGGGTACCCCCCCAGTCCATTACCAGGCCCTTTGGGTCCTGTATGGATATTAAGGGGAACCCCGCACCCAAATTAAAATAAGGAAAGGCCCTATATACTCTGAACAGCAGTATACAGGCGGTGCAAACAAGACAGGGACTGTAGGTTTGTTGTTAAGTAGAATCTCTTTGTAATTTTGAAGGGGTACATTTTTAACGTGTTTAGCTCCAGCCAAAAAATCTTTTTTAAGCTTTTTGGAAAACATAGGGAAGGGTTATCACCCCTGTGACATTTGTTTTGCTGTCTTTCCTCCTCTTCAGAAGATTTCACCTCACTTTTTGTCCCAATGAAAAATGTTTTTTGAAAATTTGGGTTTTTTTGTGGAACAAGGATTGGAAAGCATCAGTGGAAAGGAGAAATTTTTTTCCCATATTAACTCTTACAGGAGAGAATTTCCCTTCCTAGGGGTAGATTTAATCTCACTTCCTGTTGTCTCCTTCCGTTTGCAAGTAGGAGTCGTTTGTAAGTTAGATGTTTGAAAGTAGGGTCCTGCCCTATATACTCAGCAGAAATTTGGGCCTTAGGTGTTGCTGTGGCCACAACACTATAAGCCCTCACAGGGCCCTGCTGTGAGGGCTTACTAATGCTATTAGATCAAGAATTGTAATTACATGCCCCTGTTGAACAGGAGCTGAAAAATTAGGCCTTAGGCACTGGTGCTGGTGCCACAACACTGCAACCCCTCACAGACACTCTAGTTGGAACGCAGGAACGAGCCCTGCTGCAAAGTATTGCTTCAAAAATTGTAATTACACGTCCCTGTTAGACAGGGGCAGAAAAATTGGGCCTTAGGCACTGGTGCTGGTGCCACAACACTGCAACCCCTCACAGACACTCTAGTTGGAATGCAGGAACGAGCCCTGCTGCAAAGTATTACATCAAAAATTGTAATTACACGCCCCTGTTAAAGAGGGGCTGAAAAATTGTGCCTTAGGCACTGGTGGTGGCGCCCAGAACCAAAAATGTTCTTACAAGCTATCAGCGTGATGATTGAGGAGGAAGAGGATAATTACTCAGGGATAGTCACTCAGCATCAGCATAGGCAGTCTTTGAAGGGATCTGAGATTTCAAAAAAAATTATTCGGTTACATCAGCATCAGGTGCTTGGTAGCTGGTGGTGATCCAAGACTGATTCATTTTTATGAAGGTCAGCCGATCGACCGAGTCGGTGGACAGACGCACCCTGTGATCGGTTACCACGCCTCCAGCAGCACTGAATGTGTGTTCCGAAAGAACGCTGGATGCAGGACAGGCCAGTAGCTCAATTGCATACTGTGCAAGCTCTGGCCAGTGATCCATCCTCAAGACCCAGTAACCCAGAGGATTTTCGGTGGGAAAGGTGTCCAAGTCTGATCTTGCCCCTAGGTATTCCTGCACCATGTAAAACAGACGCTGGCGATGGTTGCTGGAACCGATCATACCTTGGGGCTGCGGACCAAAAAATTGTCTGAACGCATCGGTCAGACGGCCACCTTCTCCACCGCTCCTTCTTTGACTGACCGAAGCCTCAGCAACACGTTGTCCAGAAACAGGAGTTTGTAACCTCCCAGTCTCTGGGAACGCGTTGCACAGACCTTTCTGCAAGGCCTCCCGAAGATGTTTCATCCTCTGCTCCCTCTGCGATGGCAAGATAAGGTCCGCAACCTTACCCTTGTAACGTGGATCAAGGAGGGTTGCCAGCCAGTATTGGTCCTTCTCCTTGATACCACGAATACGAGGATCCTTACGCAGGCTTTGCAGGATCAGGGAGGCCATGCAGCGTAGGTTTGCTGAGGCATTCGGTCCGGAGTCCTCTGGGTCACTAAGGACAACAACGTCCGCAGCCACCTCCTCCCAGCCACGTACAAGTCCATGTGTTCCTTGGGACTGATCCCTTAAAGACTGCTGCTGATGCTGAGTGCCAGGCTCCACCTCCATACTGACACAATCTTCCTCCTCCTCCTCCTCCTCCTCGTCCTCTTCCTGTGTGATCGGCGGGCACGCAGGAACACTGTCTGGATAAAGGGGGCCTTGAGAGCTAAGGAAGTCCTCCTCTTCCTGCCTCTGTTCTGCCTCAAGTGCCCTGTCCATTATTCCACGCAGCGTGTGCTCCAACAGGTGGACAAGGGGGACAGTGTCACTGATGCATGCACTGTCAGTGCTCACCATCCTTGTGGCCTCCTCGAATGGTGACAGGACAGTGCATGCATCCCTGATCATGGCCCACTGGCGTGGGGAAAAAAAACCAAGGTCCCCTGACCCTGTCCTGGTGCCATAGTCGCACAGGTACTCATTGATGGCCCTCTGCTGCGTGTGCAGCCGCTGCAGCATGGCCAACGTTGAGTTCCACCTGGTGGGCATGTCACAGATTAGGCGGTTCTTGGGCAGGTTAAACTCCTTTTGGAGGTCCGTCAGCCGAGCACTGGCATTATATGACCGGCGGAAATGCACACAGACTTTCCTGGCCTGCCTCAGGACATCCTGTAAGCCCGGGTACCTGCCCAAGAACCGCTGCACCACCAAGTTAAGGACGTGAGCCAAACAGGGCACATGGGTCAGTTGTCCCTGTCGGAGGGCAGAGAGGAGGTTGGTGCCATTGTCGCAAACCACCATTCCTGCCTTAAGTTGGCGTGGCGTCAACCACCTCTGAACCTGCCCCTGCAGAGCTGACAGAACCTCTGCCCCAGTGTGGCTCCTGTCCCCCAAGCACACCAGCTCAAGCACCGCATGGCATCTTTTGGCCTGCGTACTTGCGTAGCCCCTTGAACGCCTACGGAGCACCGCTGGTTCCGAGGAAGAGGCCATGGAGGAAGAAGAAGAGGAGGGGGTGGAGGAGAGAGGTGTGTCACAATCAGCATTTTGGAGGCGTGGTGGCGGAACAACCTCCAACACTACTGCACCTTGTCCTGCATCCTTCCCAGCTGCCAGCAGAGTCACCCAATGCGCCGTGAAACTTAGGTAACGTCCCTGTCCATGCCTGCTGGACCATGAGTCAGCGGTAATATGCACCTTACCGCTGACCGCCCTGTCCAGCGAGGCATGGACATTGCCTTCCACATGCCGGTAGAGAGCCGGAATCGCCTTCCGTGAGAAAAAGTGGCGTTTGGGTACCTGCCACTGAGGAACCGCACATTCCACAAACTCACGGAAGGGGGCAGAGTCTACCAACTGAAAAGGCAGCAGTTGAAGTGCTAGCAATTTTGCCAAGCTAGCATTCAACCGCTGGGCATGTGGATGGCTGGGAGCAAACTTCTTTCGGCGGTGCAGCAGCTGGGGCAGGGAAATTTGCCTGGTACAATCTGACGTCGGTGTACCAAAAGCAGATTGCCCACAAGTACTTGGCTGTGACACACCTAATTCTACACCTTCATTCCTCTCACTGCAGGTCTCAGAGAGGACTGAAGGTCTAGTGGGGTTGGAAATCTCAGCTGATGAGGAGCAAGGAGAGACCCTCTTTGTTCTTTGGTGTGGGTCTTTTAGATACGCTTGCCAACGAACTGCATGGCAGGTCAACATATGTCTGGTCAAGCATGTGGTACCCAAGCGGGAGATGTTTTGGCCACGCGAGATACGCTTGAGACATATGTTGCAAATAGCAGCGGTGCGATCTGATGCACTCGTCTCAAAAAAGGCCCACACCAAAGAACTTTTTGAATAACGCGCAGAGACTGCAGCGCCCTGCACATGTGGAGCTTTGGGGTGTGATGCAGTCAATGTGCTGCCCTTAGGCTGGCCCCTGGAGGGCATCCTGCCTCGTTGGTGATGTGCCGCCTCCTCCTCCTCCTTCTCCTCTCTCCTATCAGGCACCCACGTTGAGTCAGTGACCTCATCATCCCCTCCCTCCTCATCACTGGAGCAAACCTGGCAGTATGCTGCAGCAGGGGGAGCATGACTGCCAGATTGCTGTCCTTCTTGGGCACCCCCTCTGTCCGTGCTCATGTTACTGCCTTCATCGAGCTCAGTATCATCATCAGAGCCTTCCAAACGCTGGGCATCCTCCTGGAGCATATACCCAACACTGTGGTCAAACAGTTCGAGGGAATCCTCAGGAGGACATGGTGGAGCTAGGGAAGGAGTCACTGATGACATTGAGCTGAGGGAAGAGGCCGCTGCTTTGCCAGACAAAGCGCCCTGGGCATGGGTGAGAGAGGTTGAGGAGGATGAGGACGGCTTGGTCATCCACTCGACCAAGTCTTCCGCATGTTGCGGCTCAACACGGCCAGCTGCCGAAAAAAAGGCCAAGCGTGTCCCATGGCCACGTGCTGATGAGGATGCACCGTCTCCACGACCAGCACTAGACACAGAGCCTGCTTGCCCTCTCTTATTGGCTTGTGACTGTCTGCCTCTCCTTCTTGGCCTTCCAGACATACTAATGGCCTGTAGCTGCACTAAGCTGGGATAGAACACCTGTAATTTTCTTCAGGTAGCTTTATATACTGTAACCAGACAAGCCTGCCTGTCAGTAGGAAGATAACAGGAACGGATCTAGCTGAACACTGTGAGCAGGACGCACTGCACTAAATGTAAATAGCAGGAACAGATCTAGCTGAACACTGTGAGCAGGACGCACTGCACTAAATGTAAATAGCAGGAACGGATCTAGCTGAACACTGTGAGCAGGACGCACTGCACTAAATGTAAATAGCAGGAACGGATCTAGCTGAACACTGTGAGCAGGACGCACTGCACTAAATGTAAATAGCAGGAACGGATCTAGCTGAACACTGAGCAGGACGCACTGACTGCACTAAATGTAAATAGCAGGAACGGATCTAGCTGAACACTGTGAGCAGGACGCACTGCACTAAATGTAAATAGCAGGAACGGATCTAGCTGAACACTGTGAGCAGGACGCACTGCACTAAATGTAAATAGCAGGAACGGATCTAGCTGAACACTGTGAGCAGGACGCACTGCACTAAATGTAAATAGCAGGAACGGATCTAGCTGAACACTGTGAGCAGGACGCACTGCACTAAATGTAAATAGCAGGAACGGATCTAGCTGAACACTGTGAGCAGGACGCACTGCACTAAATGTAAATAGCAGGAACGGATCTAGCTGAACACTGTGAGCAGGACGCACTGCACTAAATGTAAATAGCAGGAACGGATCTAGCTGAACACTGTGAGCAGGACGCACTGCACTAAATTTAAATAGCAGGAACGGATCTAGCTGAACACTGTGAGCAGGACGCACTGACTGCACTAAATGTAAATAGCAGGAACGGATCTAGCTGAACACTGTGAGCAGGACGCACTGCACTAAATGTAAATAGCAGGAACGGATCTAGCTGAACACTGTGAGCAGGACGCACTGACTGCACGAAATGTAAATAGCAGGAACAGATCTAGCTGAACACTGTGAGCAGGACGCACTGCACTAAATGTAGATAGCAGGAACGGATCTAGCTGAACACTGTGAGCAGGACGCACTGCACTAAATGTAAATAGCAGGAACAGATCTAGCTGAACACTGTGAGCAGGACGCACTGCACTAAATGTAAATAGCAGGAACGGATCTAGCTGAACACTGTGAGCAGGACGCACTGCACTAAATGTAAATAGCAGGAACGGATCTAGCTGAACACTGTGAGCAGGACGCACTGCACTAAATGTAAATAGCAGGAACGGATCTAGCTGAACACTGTGAGCAGGACGCACTGCACTAAATGTAAATAGCAGGAACGGATCTAGCTGAACACTGTGAGCAGGACGCACTGACTGCACTAAATGTAAATAGCAGGAACGGATCTAGCTGAACACTGTGAGCAGGACGCACTGCACTAAATGTAAATAGCAGGAACGGATCTAGCTGAACACTGTGAGCAGGACGCACTGACTGCACTAAATGTAAATAGCAGGAACAGATCTAGCTGAACACTGTGAGCAGGACACACTGCACTAAATGTAAATAGCAGGAACGGATCTAGCTGAACACTGTGAGCAGGACGCACTGCACCAAATGTAAATAGTCTAGATAGAAGATAACAGGAACGGATCTAGCTAAACTGAATACAGTGTATATATATATATGCAACACCAGGGATGCATATATATACACAATACACTGTAAGTGCAGCTAACTGACTGACTGTTCTGCCTAATCTATCTAACTCAAATCAAATGACACTGTCTGTCTCTCTCTCTCTCTCTCTATATCTCTCAGCACACCGGAACACACACTACACAGGCCCGCGTGCAGGCGGCCTTATATAGTGTGGGGCGTGTACTAAATCCCCTGAGCCATAATTGGCCAAAGCCACCCTGGCTTTGGCCAATTACAGCTCTCTCTACTGACGGCGCTGTGATTGGCCAAGCATGCGGGTCATAGTGCATGCTTGGCCAATCATCAGCCAGCAATGCACTGCGATGCCGCAGTGAATTATGGGCCGTGACGCGCCACACGAATTTGGCGCGAACGGCCCATATCGTTCGCAATTCGACAGACGGTCGAACAGCCGATGTTCGAGTCGAACATGGGTTCGACTCGAACACGAAGCTCATCCCTAATGCAGATGATACTATCCTGTATTTGAGTGATGTCTCCTCCTCCCTCCTGGTTTCTCTACAGCTGATAAACGTGTTTGGGTCGTATTCCGGAATTAGAATAAATTGGGACAAATCCCTCATATATCCCTTGGATCACACTAGGCCTAAAAGTCCCATTCAGGGCCCATTGGTGTGGGTAGACAGCTTTAAATATTTGGGGATCCATATGGGTGAGCCAGATATATAGATCTTAATCTGACACCCTTGCTGGAGTCATTTTCAAAACGATGCACAGAATGGAAGTCACTTCCCCTGACCCCTGTGGGTAGGGTCAACTTGATAAAGATGATTTATCTCCCAAAATTCAATATATTTCTTTAGAAATAGCCCGATCCTGATCCCGGCATTATTTTTTTAAAAATTACAATCAAGTCACTTCCTTCATTTGGCTTGGCAAGGTGCCTAGACTAGCTTTAAAAATGCTGCAGTTATCTGTGGAGCAGGGGGCGGGTTTGCCCTCCCTAACTTCCAACAATATTATTGGGCAGCTGTCTTGGTGATGGTTCGCTGGTGGTTTTCGCAGCCCAGGGATAACCCGGCAGTGACCCTGGAGGCAGCGCTTCTCGGGTCATATGCTACGCTTAGCAACCTAGTGTACTGAGGAGTCAAAGCCCATCCGGAATTAACTACACTGATGCATACAACTCCTATGGTATGGCACAGAGCTAGGGTGGTTTACCGCTCCCCAGATACTTTTCCCCTCACACACCGCTGTGGGGCAATCCTAATCTCCCTCACATGTGGAGCGTGCCTGATCCACAGCTGTGGGCAGCGAGGGGCATAGTGGGACTGAGGCATTTATTGACAGGACGCAGGTTGCATACATTTTCAGAACTCAAGCCAGCACATAACCTCCCTAACTGGATGTTCTTTAGGTTTTTACAGGTGAGACATGCCTTCCAGCGTCAATTCCCCAATGGCGTCACTCTCGGGTCGGACCCAGTGGAGAGTCTGCTGTCCTCTAAAGTACTGATAGGCCCCCTGTCCGCACTGTACCTCCACCTCTCAGTGTCCTCACCAGCTAAGTTAACTAAGATCTTTCTAAAATGGAAACAGGACATCCCTTCCCTCACGGAGGAGGCCTGGGAGGAGTGCGTCTCCTCGTACGTGTCGAATATGATCTCTGCTAGGGATCGTTTTGTTTAATTGAAGTTTTTGCACTGGGCATACTATACCCCAAGTAGGCTGGCAGCCATTTACCCAGAGAGGTCCTTCTCTTGTCCTAGATGCAGGGACACAGAGTCCTCTTTTCTGCATATGACTTGGTCGTGTCCCCTTCTGCAGGGTTTCTGGAACCAGGTTTTGGAGGATATAAATCAGACAGCGGGGACCTCACTCCCTCTGGCCCCTGAGATCATGTTGCTAAATATACTAGCTGACCCCACAGTGCGAAAATATGCTAAATTGTTTACAGTATACTCTACCTTCTATGCTCACAGGGAAATTTTGCTGCGTTGGAAGAGTGGGGCACCACCCACCGCCACAGATTGGAGAAATACCTTCAACACTGTATTACCCTTGTACAAAATAACATACATCAACAGGAACTGCCCGAATAAGTTTGATAAAATTTGGTCCTCCTGTATAGATTCCTGGGGATCCTTACAATTGGATGTAGCTCCGCCTGATCTGGACGACGGTCATTAATGGATCCAGACTGGGCTGGGCTGACCATGGCCTGTGAGATGTTAGGGCATTCCCCCCCCCATCCCCCCCTTACAATCCTCCAGTTTCCTTCCCCCCCCCTTTCCTGCCTCCCCGCTCCCCCCCTTACAATCCTCTAGTCTCCTATCCCCTCTTTCCCCCCTTTCCTGCTTCCTCCTGCCCCCCCCCCCTGAATTTATCCAAGACTCACAGGTCCAGGTGAGAGTATTCTCCTATTGGTATATTTCAAATCAAATGGGATATAATTGCAGGATGATTGCTCTACAGATGTATGTATATAAACACACTATACTTTTATTTTTATTTGTACTTCTTTGATTACTATGCAATAAGTTGTAAACTGACATGTGAATATTGATCTTGAATAAAGTTTACCTTTGTAAAAAAAAAAAAGAAGGGAGTGGTCTGACACAAACCTGGTCATCCCATTGCCCTCCTCCTGCCTGGACCCATAGAGCTCAATTTAAACAAATTTGTTGGTTATTTGAGTATTTTTATCAGACTCAATTAGTCATCATTTTTTGTGATTATCTCCCCTTTCAGGGTTATTAGCCTTAAAGAGTCCCCTGAAGGTAGCCAGATCATATTGCTGAATTTCATTGCTCTTAATCTTTCAGTCAATAGTACACAGCTGATCTATTCGGGCTATATGATTATATTGTTGTTTGTTTATTTTTTGCTAAAAGAAAGTCTTTCAATAAAAATACTTTCTGGTTTAAAACTGCCTGTGTCTATTCACTATTGTGCCTGCAGTAACATTGCTTATTAGGTGTGCCAGGGGGGCTGAGAGGTGGAGTACAGAGCCAAATAGACTCAAGCGTCTCCTTCAGGGGTGGCCCTACACATGCTTTACTGCATACACAGTCTGATTTTACTGTTGTGTTTTTTTTTTTTGTTTTTAACAATCAGGATTGCTTTATTAAAGGATTAGAAATATAGCATTGATGAAGAAAAAGATACACAAATACCATTTGACATGGTGTGGAATAGTACAATCAGTACAAAAGTAAAAGGTAGACAGAATCCAAGAAATTATCCAGCAGTAGCACAAATGGACAAATAAAATGTATATGCACTACAGTACCAAAAGACCGATTCCAACATACACATAGTAAGATAACTAATAACATCCCAAAGGAGAGTGGGAAAAAAATTGAGGGGGGGGTGGGGGAGAGACATGGGGCAAGGGCTACAAAACACAGTGGCCCACTTATCAAGAGGAGGGAGGGAACACACCCAATCCACTATACTGGGAAGTCCATGGCAGCCAAACCTTGTCGAATTTCCAGGGGCAGCCACAACTAATATACATCAGTTTGTAAAGAGGCAACGCAGCATCAATCATGGCTTCCCAGGACGACAGGGCAGAAAAAGGGGGGGATACCACTTACAGAGGATTTCCTTTTTACCAAAAAACAAACAAGTAAACAATAATTTGCTATGATGGTACCTTTGTGCCTCACCGTGAATCCCCAACAGGGCCAGTTCCTGTGACATAGGGACCGACAACTCAAGCCTAAGGTTAATAAGCTCAAATACATCTGACCAAAAGGTATAAATCCTAGGACACTCCCAAAACATGTGAAACTAGCTACCTAAGTGAGTCTGGCAGCGATGACAATGAGGGTCTCTGTCTGAATATATTCTTTGCAGTCTCACTGCCGTATAGTATACACAATGTAAAAAATGAATTTGTATTAATTTATCTCTAGAGGAGATTACCAATTTGGGGCATTGCTCAAGACAGCCCTCCCAGTCTTCCCTGTCTAGGGAGGGAATGTCCCGTTTCAATCCGATCCTACAGTTTATTAATTTTATTTCCTCAACAGGATCTAACTGGAGTAGAGGAGGAGTGGAAAATTGAGCTCTGGCGGCATAGCGTAGGTGAGCATAGCGGAAAAACATCCAACCTGGCAGCAGGAACATTTGAGAAAGCTGGGGAAAGATCAACAGCGCACTTGCAGGCATAACATCTCGTAGCGTCTTAATGCCGTATCGCGCCCACACTTGGGGATCAGGACCCAACCAGATTTGAGCTAATCTGGGACTACCCCAGAGAGGCTGAACAGGGGACTAATGCTAATCCTGCAAAAACCGATGCCTAGCTGCCATCCAAACCACTTTTGCGGGTTTGGAAACACTTTAACTAGCTGGCAATAGAATTCAGACAATCCCAAAATGGCTGCAGCTGTTTACTTTTGTGGGATAGCTACTGAAAAGGGAGATGCATGTGCCAGTTTACAGAATGAGTGACATCAGAGGGAGGAATGTTCTGCAACACAGTCTGGGAAGAAAGACATGTTTTTAGAATAAAGTAAACGGTTTGGTAAGAGATCTTTTTTTAAAGGTGAATCATCCTAAATAAATACACATCTTTTATTTCTTTCAATGTGTAGTATCCTAAAAAGACAGTACATTTGTTGCTACTTTGTTACTATAGAAAGTCTGGAAAGGATTTCTTACTGTGCAGTTGTTCAGGGCCTCAACATAGACCAAGGTGTGAGCTCACTAATGGACAAATCTGGGACTTATATTACAGTTACCTGTAACTTAGTATTAATGTCACTGTGTCATGAGATTTCGAGGGAATTGCTAGTAGTGATGAGTAAACCAAGCAAAGTTCAGTCCGCTAAATGTTCCCCCCGAACAATTGAAAGAATATACAAACTACAAACATAGCATCAAACACCATTAAAGTCTATGGGAGCCAAATCCTGACATTTTTTTCTTGCCTTTTTCAAGGCAGGTTACAAACCTTTTGGAAAAAATGGCATGTATATACGGGCACTGCCATGGAGGGCGTGGGGGACATATAACAACTGAAATAAATGTAAAAAAAAAAAATACCACTCAGCGGGGAGCAACTCTTTTACAAAGGTCTAAAGGGCAACATTAACCATGTACAATTTCTTTACATAGTTGGTAAGGTTGAATAAAGACACCAGTCCATCCAATTCAACCTGTGTGGGTGTGTGTGCTCATGTCTAAAATCATATCCCATATCCCTGTTTACTGTGCTCACTAAAGATGCCCATTCAAGAGTTTCTTGAAGCTGTCAATGCTTTCTGCTGACACCGCCGAATGTGGAAGTGAGTTCCACATCCTTACTGCCATGACAGTGAAAAAACCCCTATGCAGTTTGAGGTTAAACCGCTTCTCTTCAAATCTCATCGAGTGGCCCATGTCTTCTTATACTCCCTGAAACTAAATAGTTTCCTCCCTATGCTGAGCTTACCATTGAGGTATTTGTACATCACTATCATATCTCCTCTCAAGCGTCTCTTCTCCAGGGAGAATACGTTTAACGTGCGTAGTCTTTCCTCGTAACTGAGGTCCTCCAGTCACCGTATTATCTTTATTGCCCCTCTCTGGACTCTCTTCAACTGGATGGCATACTCCAGATGTGGCCGAACCAGAGTTTTATAAAGTGGCAGGATTATCTTTTTATACCTTGAGTAAATTTCCATGTATGCTAATATTATGCTGACTTTCCAATTCATAATTTTTATTAGCACCAAATTTTAGTTACACTTAGAACAAAAACAACTAAGTACATATTAAAAACAAAAAACAAACAAAAAACAGTAAACAAACCAAGAGACCAACACACATACACCGCCTATCTTTCTCTAAATTACATCGACACTATTATTCATGTAAATAACTCGTCCCTTTCCCCCCTTATCTCCCCCCATCTACCTTATCCTATATCCATCCTCGGGAAGAAATCCCCCCTGCAATAAGATCAACAGTCATATATATCTATAGGTACGCCCATCTATACAATCCATTTATAGCCTAAACGTATCCCTCTACTCTTCCTTTCTCTTTTTCCCCCTTTCTTCCCTTTCTCTTTTTTTCTTCTCCCTCTTCCTTTTTTGCTCTTTTTCCCACCTCTCGCTTCTCTCTTTCCTTTTCTCTCCTCCTACCTTTTATTTACTTTCCTTTATTCCACCCTCTTTTACTTATCCTTCCCCACATTTTCTATAATTTGAAAAAGAACCATCCACCCCTGGAGTTCCATCTGTTGCTTTTATAAAAGGAGTCATCCTGGACATGCCCAACCACAAATCTCATTTTTTTTATGAAACTTTTTTATTGACCCCCTATTTAGATAAACTTGCCATTCTTTTAATACAGTGTCATTAACATGTAAGCATCATTCCTCGTATGTTGGCACATTCGAGGAAATCCATTTTTGTGCGATTAGCTTGCGTGCAATAAACAACATCTTGTTAATTGCTATCCTAATTCTTGATGCGTATGTTTCTTTTTGTAGGCACCCCAGTAAACATATTTTAGGAACCCTTTGTACCTGTAGTTAATATACCCAGTTAATAGTATCAATTATTTTTTGCCAGTACCTAAATAATTTGGGACATTTCCATTGCATATGTATTAGGTCAGCTAAGGTTCTCCTACACCGGGGACAAACAGATGTATCTCGTCTACCCAAGTAAAATAATTTAATTGGGGTCCTATGCACCCTATGGATTATGTATAATTGTATTAGAGTTTGCTGGGAAGAAACTGATACTGATTGTACTTGATCCAAAATATTTTGCAATTGTCCATCTGTTAGATCTCCTAGGTCCTTTTCCCATCCCTGTCTAGCTTGACAGGTAGCCTTTCCCTGTTGTTGACCAATTAAATAGCCATATATTTTAGAGATGATGCCCTTTTTCAATTGTATCTTTGCTATTAAGTCTATTAATGGCATATTTTGAACTAAATTCTTTCCTTTAAATTGGATCTGTAAAGCATGTCTTGATTGTAAATATTGAAAAAAGGTGTTGGGGGAAGGAAATATTCTTTTTTGTAGTTCTTGATATGTTTTTAGAACCCCAACAGAGTAAAATTGGTCAATATATTGAATCCCCAATCCTTTCCATACCCCAAATCCTTATAGTTTATCTTCTTATACTTTATATTCTACCATAGAGGAGTATAAACTGAAATGTCTATATATTGCATTTTTAATTATATTTCCTGCCATACTCTGTTCATCAACACTAAGGTGGATCGTTGTATAGCGTTTCCAATGGATCCAGATTCCAATTGAGCTATTAAATAATTACAAGAGGGTCGAGTCAAAAGTATTGATTGAATTGGGTCCATCCTGTCTACATTGCCCCATCCCACCATCTGTTGCAGTTAAGAAGCAATAACCTGCATCTTTGCATTTGGCACAGCAAGTCCCCCCTTATCTTTGGGAAGTTGTAGTGTAGAAAGCTTAATTCTAGGAATTTTACCCTTCCATAGTAGGATACGGAACAGGAAATCTATTTTCTAAACCATTTAAGAGGAGTCCACATAGGAGAATTATGTAGAATATAAATTAACTGAGGGCCCCAGAACATTTTAATCAAATTTGCATGTCCCACCAGAAATAAAGGTAATTTAGTTCATATTCTACTCTTCGTCTTAAATTTATCTAAAAGTGGCATCAAATTTTGATTCAAATATTCCTCAGTTTTAAGAGAAACCCAAATACCTAGATACTTAAAAGACTTAGCTATTCTAATCTGATTTACCTTCTTTGGTAGTAGGATGGGAGACATCTCATCTAGTGTAATCAATACAGATTTATCCCAGTTTATGCTGAAACCCGAGAAGAAGCCAAAGGTCTCTATCAGGGTTACAACAGGAACTAATGATTCATCCGTATCTCCCAGAAACAACAGAGCATCAACCGCATACAAACAAAGTTTATCTTCCGTTTCTCCTCTCCTAAACCCTTTAATTATGGGTGTTTGTCTAATTGCTATCGCTAGGGGCTCTATTGCTAATGCAAACAACAATGGGGATAACGGGCAGTCCTGTCTGGTACTCCTAGATAAAGAAAAAAAATCTATATAGTACCATTAATCTGTAAACATGCTTGGGGAGCACAATATAATAATTTTATCCACCTCACAAAACCTTCACCCGGGCCAAATTTTTCCAAAACCTCCCACAGATATGTCCACTCAATGCAGTCAAATGCTTTTGCTGTGTCGAGGGACAAAACCGCTCTTTTTCCCACCTTATCAGGAGTCATCTGCAGGTTAAGAAACAATTTCTTCAAATTTATTGCTGTGGTCCTTCCTGGGATGAAACCTGTTTGGTCCTGATGTATCAAATTCCCTATAACGGTATTTAGTCTATTGGCCAAGACCCTTGCCAATACCTTAACATCTGAGTTCAGCAACAAGATTGGCTGATAAGACTCTGGTAGTGTCTGATCTTTATCTGGTTTGGGTTTAACGATAATAGTTGCTTCATTCATTGATTCCGGGAGTCTATCTGTGTCGAATGGCTGCTTAAGCATTTTCAATAATTCTGGGAGCAGTATTTCTCCATACGCCTCAGAAATCTCCAGCGGCAAGCCATCAGTACCTGACGCTTTACCGCTAGCCGATTCTGAAACGGCTCTTGTTATTTCCTCCAATGTGAGTGGGGAATTAAGTCTTTCTCTGTTATCTGCAGAAATTGAGGGTATCTCCAGGGGATGGAGAAAGTCTCCAAGTTGGTCCAATTTATAAGTCACCTTGCTCCTATATAAATCACCATACAAGGATAAAAAGGATGATATAATATCTATCTGATTATGTGAGATGTCTCCTGTTGGCAAACATACCGCAGGGATATAATTTGAACAGGTCTGAGCTTTGAATAATACAGCTAACATTTTCCCATTCCTTTCCCCTTCTTTGTAATACCTACTCCTTACAAATAGGAGATCTTGTTCTGCTTTTCCCAGGTCTGTCCTTTTGTATAAAGTTGAGTGACTTTCCATATAGAATGATTCATTAAAGTAGGGCACTGGATATATTGAAATTCTTTTTGTTGCACTTCTCCTACAAGGCTAGTTTCCCACTCTGCATTTGATTTTTTAAACCGACTAATTGCTTGTATTAGTATTCCTCTTAAAAATGCTTTCATTGTATCCCATATCACCTGTGATGTTGCAGTATCTGCATTATTCTTGAAGAAATCGGTCAGAGATTGACGTATGGGGCTGTTCTTCTGTATTTCATTGCAATCCATTTTCAAAATCATCAATATGATTAGCATGTTGCTTTAACTGGAGGCCCGCTGCTTTGAGATCTCTTTGCATGAGTGGCATTGTGTCCTCAATACTAACAACTCGACTTTCTACCGCTGTAGTGCGCTCTTGCACTTTTCGCATATCTTGACGAATAGTAGCGACCTCCTCACGCATCTGTTGAAGCTGATTTGTTAAAAAAGATAGTGTAGCATTGCTTATTTGAACCGCATTAAACAACTCTTTCAACGTTGGCTCTTCAATCTGAACTTGTTGCATGTGAAGCGCTTACCCTGAAGGAGCGGCTAAATAATTATTATATCCGTAATTCACGTTTACCACCCAACCCTCACAGCCCATAGATTCATAGAACACAGTCCATAATGCTTTTTCTCTTGCTTTATTGATTAACATGAACTGGGATGGGAGAAGGACTTCTTTGAGATGCTCTTTTGTTACGTTATCATCTTTCACTGTTTCTTATGGGAAAACTAGAATCATTTGCGGATAATTAGGAAATCACTTTGTGTGATTTCTTCAATCAGGGAAGATGGAAGTAGTTTTGATAGAGAATAATTGATAAAGAGTCACTCTGAATAACTTCTTCATCTGCATGACTTTTAAAGAACAGTCCGTATCTCTATATGTGTGCTTGCAGCTTCACCGCTACCTTTTTACCACTACTTCCCATCTGCATGGTACTTCCAAGTTGAGCCGAGAGAGTGACTCTGAATAACTTCTCCCGCCCAACTGATTGGAATCCCGGGGCACTGCTGAGCCCAAAGTCATAGGCCATCACTGCCCATCTCACTGACTTGCGTACCAACATCCCTCAGCCTCTGGTAGTACCCTTCCCTTGGGGCTTTCACTCACGTGATCAATAGTCCATGTGCCACTCATAAATGATCGATCGCCCAGTTTCCTTCCGCTTTGTTGCTTCTTATCCCGCAATGATTCTTAGTTCCTTTTCTCCTTTATGGCCCGCCCCCCTCCCCGCAGGGGTGGCCAACGACACCAGCGATTACATGCTGTAAGATGTCGCCTCTTCCTCCATGGAGACCAGTTCCCCACCCTTCTTGCAAGGGGGGGAGCTCCGTTGGCTCCCCGGAGGGGGAAAACTCTCCCCTCTGGGAGCCAGGCTCGCTTCTCCTCACTCCTACAAGACACCTCTCTCTCTCTCACGTGACCCCGCTTTTATATGAGAGTCCAGGGCATTACCAAGCAAATGAATGATTGGCCGAGACCAGCAAACAAACTACCAGCCATTCAAATGAGAAATGAACAACAACAGGCCTGCTGTAATATCACAAGCCTGTCTAAATTTACCTGACATAGTAAACTACCAGGAAAGGTCACCTACCTAAAAGGAGGTGCCCGCTACACATGTTTTTTCCATATGGAATTCGAATAGAATTTTTAATAGTAGTATTATTTCCCTCCTCCTGTGCAATCTCTTTTTCTTGACCATTACCTTGTGCCTCTATATAAGTATTAACTTTATACCGTCCAAGGTTATCCTGCTTGTCCTCTGAATGTGCAGGGGGTGTAGGGGTTGAGTATTGTTTAGGAGAAGCAGAGGGTTCTGAAGTGGAGTTATATACAAAGCCTTGTAATTTCTCTGCTGCGCTCAAAGCTGCTTCTTTCTGCCATGATCGAAGAGAAGGCGGCCCCACTCCATCTTGAGCTCCTGGGCCTAACCCTGTCCCATCCATTTTATTCCTCCTCATTATTGCTTATACCTGAGCCGAGTTTTTACCTCCAAAATTTCAAATTTGTACAAGTTTCCCAAACCCAAACACAGTCCTGTGTCTCTATATGCTATGTAGCTGTGAATGATTCAAATATGAATATTTTCTTATTCTGTCCTTTAAATCTTGAAGAGACTGTGATGCATGGTAAATGATAAGTAAGAAATGCCAAATAAAAAACAAACAAAAAAAAAGGGAGTGGGAGAAGAGTATCTCCACTGCAACCTCTACCTCTCCCCTTAGTCATTATTTCCCATGCACATACTACATGGTATTTTAGTGTTGGTCTGCTTATATCAAAGATTCACAAATCACATGTTTTATAGCCACTATAAGCATATCATTTATATTCCTGGATGCAGAAAAAAGGAGGAGTGCTTACTTCTGAGCACAGCAGACCTACCACGCTGGATCTTCCAGCAGTGAGTATAACAGTAGGTATAATAATAAAGGAAATAAGGAGAATACAATGGAAATAAAAACAAAATGCAGAGTTCAGTTACCACATGTATTCCTCCATATACTCCTCCACTCCAGTGCAAAGATCTCCAGTTAGCTCAGACTCCACAAATGCTCAGTTTAGAGCCCCGTTTGGGCCTATTTATACCTCCACATCACACATCATGACCAAGGACATCAACAGCGGATAATTGCAGACAAAGAAGAGTGGGCAGATGATCAAAAAGACCGGGGAACAAGCCGGAACATCGCAGCAAGTCGCAGGCTTTTCCCAATCGCAGTCGCGATCCAGGGATCTAATATCTCTCCTAGCCGTTCCACCCAGCACAGACTTCCTAGCTCCAGGCACAACCACTGACCATCCAGCTTCCCAAAGGCTCCCATTCTCTAAGGTTCTGAGCACGGGTGTTCACATGTTCTCCCAGGTGTTATCAGACTGGTAATCAGCAGCAGGAGGGTGGTATTCCACTCCCATTCACATCCTGCTCACATTGCTAACTGATCACTACCTCCCTCCTGGACCCATTATGCTGGTTTTACTTGCTGCAGCTTGACATTGCATGCTATTGCTGAGCCTGTCATCTACTAGGACCCCCAGATCTTTTTTCATCCTGGAGTCCGCCAGAGGTTCTCCCTCTAGTATGTAATTTGCGCTCATATTCTTAACCCCCAAGTGCATTATTTTACATTTTTCAACATTAAACCTCATTTGCCATGTAGCTGCCCAATCCATTATTTTATTTAGGTCTTTTTGTAAAGTACCTATATCCTTCTGTGAAGTTATTGCCCTACTTATCTTTGTATCGTCAGCAAACATTGACAGTGAGCTATTTATCCCATCCTCTATTTCATCCTCTAATTAAACAGAATTGGTCACAGGACAGATCCTTGGGGAACCTCATTTGCTACCAGTGGCAGCCTGTCAATAGGGGGAGCACGGGTGCCCCCCAAAGCTAGATATGAAAAAAAAAGTGGTCCTTTAAGTGTGTACGGGCACCGGACACTGAGCTGTCTATTGGAAGCTTGACTGTTGCAATCAGGTGATTGCAGCGGAAAAGCTTCATTGGGCGGTCTGTGGTGTGTCCTGGGGGGGGGCAAGCCATGCAACCGGAACACTCCCACTCTAGATTGATTTTGCTTGTTGACTGCCACTTCTGGTTTCCCACCATTCAGTTGGATGAAATAGAAACGGCCTGCTGGGCCGGATGGGTAAGCTAAGCAGCACCGTCCGACTCAGTGGCAGCCACAGGCCTCAGCTGCTGTGCTGTGTGGGCGTGGCTTTGGGCGGCTATGTTTTCCGGGGTTGCCATGGGGCTGTCAGCCACCGCTGCTCTGGTGATCGGTGCACAGTGGAAGGTGTGTGGAGAGTCTATGGGGGGGGGACTTCTGTAGAAATAAGAAGAATATTTGTTTTGTGCTACTGAGAATTAAAATTTCCGGAGCTGTGACATGAATTCTAATACTGAGCTTTACTGACAACACTGCCAGCATACTGGGTACTATAGGAGGTGTAATAATGTATTCATATCCCATTTATCGTTGCCCCCCCACTCCCCTGTCTGTGTGTACATCATCATCACTCAGCAGGATTCATATTCTGCTGTAACACTCCACCAACTCCTGGCTATCCATCCTGTCTCTATGTCTGATTCACACAGTGTGACAGGTGATTAACCCTTTCATTATTGGGGGATTTGTGATTTTGGAGCGGTAAAAGTCACAAGGCATTAAATATTGTTTTTCATACTCAGACGTAGGGCTGAGCCGAACACCCCCCGGTTCGGTTCGCACCAGAACCTGCGAACGGACCGAAAGTTCGCACGAACGTTAGAACCCCATTGACGTCTATGGGACTCGAACGTTCGAAATCAAAAGTGCTCATTTTAAAGGCTAATTTGCATGGTATTGTCCTAAAAAGGGTTTGGGGACCCGGGTCCTACCCCAGGGGACATGTATCAATGCAAAAAAAACTTTTAAAAACGGCCGTTTTTTCGGGAGCAGTGATTTTAATGATGCTTAAAGTAAAAAAAAAAAAGTGAAATATTCCTTTAAATATCGTACCTGGGGGGTGTCTATAGTATGCCTGTAAAGTGACGTGTGTTTCCCGTGTTTAGAACAGTCCCTGCACCAAATGTCATTTTTAAAGGAAAAAATCTCATTTAAAACTGCTTGCGGGTTTAATGTCATGTCGGGTCATGGCAATATGGATGAAAATCAGTGAGACAAACGGCATGGGTACCCCCCAGTCCATTACTAGGCCCTTTGGGTCTTGTATGGATATTAAGGGGAACCCCGCACCCAAATTAAAATAAGGAAAGGCCCTATATACTCTGAACAGCAGTATACAGGCGGTGCAAACAAGACAGGGACTGTAGGTTTGTTGTTAAGTAGAATCTCTTTGTAATTTTGAACGGGTACATTTTTAACGTGTTTAGCTCCAGCCAAAAAATCTTTTTTAAGCTTTTTGGAAAACATAGGGAAGGGTTATCACCCCTGTGACATTTGTTTTGCTGTCTTTCCTCCTCTTCAGAAGATTTCACCTCACTTTTTGTCCCAATGACAAATGTTTTTTGAAAATTAGGGTTTTTTTGTGGAACAAGGATTGGAAAGCATCAGTGGAAAGGAGAAATTGTTTTCCCATATTAACTCTTACAGGAGAGAATTTCCCTTCCTAGGGGTAGATTTCATCTCACTTCCTGTTGTCTCCTTCCGTTTGCAAGTAGGAGTCGTTTGTAAGTTAGATGTTTGAAAGTAGGGTCCTGCCCTATATACTCAGCAGAAATTTGGGCCTTAGGTGTTGCTGTGGCCACAACACTGTAAGCCCTCACAGGGCCCTGCTGTGAAATATTAGATCAAGAATTGTAATTACATGCCCCTGTTGAACAGGAGCTGAAAAATTAGGCCTTAGGCACTGGTGCTGGTGCCACAACACTGCAACCCCTCACAGACACTCTAGTTGGAACGCAGGAACGAGCCCTGCTGCAAAGTATTGCATCAAAAATTGTAATTACACGCCCCTGTTAAACAAGGGCTGAAAAATTGGGCCTTAGGCACTGGTGCTGGTGCCACAACACTGCAACCCCTCACAGACACTCTAGTTGGAATGCAGGAACGAGCCCTGCTGCAAAGTATTGCATCAAAAATTGTAATTACACGCCCCTGTTAGACAGGGGCAGAAAAATTGGGCCTTAGGCACTGGTGCTGGTGCCACAACACTGCAACCCCTCACAGACACTCTAGTTGGAATGCAGGAACGAGCCCTGCTGCAAAGTATTACATCAAAAATTGTAATTACACGCCCCTGTTAAAGAGGGGCTGAAAAATTGTGCCTTAGGCACTGGTGGTGGCGCCCAGAACCAAAAATGTTCTTACAAGCTATCAGCGTGATGATTGAGGAGGAAGAGGATAATTACTCAGGGATAGTCACTCAGCATCAGCATAGGCAGTCTTTGAAGGGATCTGAGATTTCAAAAAAAAATTATTCGGTTACATCAGCATCAGGTGCTTGGTAGCTGGTGGTGATCCAAGACTGATTCATTTTTATGAAGGTCAGCCGATCGACCGAGTCGGTGGACAGACGCACCCTGTGATCGGTTACCACGCCTCCAGCAGCACTGAATGTGCGTTCCGAAAGAACGCTGGATGCAGGACAGGCCAGTAGCTCAATTGCATACTGTGCAAGCTCTGGCCAGTGATCCATCCTCAAGACCCAGTAACCCAGAGGATTTTCGGTGGGAAAGGTGTCCAAGTCTGATCTTGCCCCTAGGTATTCCTGCACCATGTAAAACAGACGCTGGCGATGGTTTCTGGAACCGATCATACCTTGGGGCTGCGGACCAAAAAATTGTCTGAACGCATCGGTCAGACGGCCACCTTCTCCACCGCTCCTTCTTTGACTGACCGAAGCCTCAGCAACACGTTGTCCAGAAACAGGAGTTTGTAACCTCCCAGTCTCTGGGAACGCGTTGCACAGACCTTTCTGCAAGGCCTCCCGAAGATGTTTCATCCTCTGCTCCCTCTGCGATGGCAAGATAAGGTCCGCAACCTTACCCTAGTAACGTGGATCAAGGAGGGTTGCCAGCCAGTATTGGTCCTTCTCCTTGATACCACGAATACGAGGATCCTTACGCAGGCTTTGCAGGATCAGGGAGGCCATGCAGCGTAGGTTTGCTGAGGCATTCGGTCCGGAGTCCTCTGGGTCACTAAGGATGACAACGTCCGCAGCCACCTCCTCCCAGCCACGTACAAGTCCATGTGTTTCTTGGGACTGATCCCTTAAAGACTGCTGCTGATGCTGAGTGCCAGGCTCCACCTCCATACTGACACAATCTTCCTCCTCCTCCTCCTCGTCCTCTTCCTGTGTGATCGGCGGGCACGCAGGAACACTGTCTGGATAAAGGGGGCCTTGAGAGCTAAGGAAGTCCTCCTCTTCCTGCCTCTGTTCTGCCTCCAGTGCCCTGTCCATTATTCCACGCAGCGTGTGCTCCAACAGGTGGACAAGGGGGACAGTGTCACTGATGCATGCACTGTCACTGCTCACCATCCTCGTGGCCTCCTCGAATGGTGACAGGACAGTGCATGCATCCCTGATCATGGCCCACTGGCGTGGGGAAAAAAAACCAAGCTCCCCTGACCCTGTCCTGGTGCCATAGTCGCACAGGTACTCATTGATGGCCCTCTGCTGCATGTGCAGGCGCTGCAGCATGGCCAATGTTGAGTTCCACCTGGTGGGCATGTCACAGATTAGGCGGTTCTTGGGCAGGTTAAACTCCTTTTGGAGGTCCGTCAGCCGAGCACTGGCATGACTGGTGACCGGCGGAAATGCACACAGACTTTCCTGGCCTGCCTCAGGACATCCTGTAAGCCCGGGTACCTGCCCAAGAACCGCTGCACCACCAAGTTAAGGACGTGAGCCAAACAGGGCACATGGGTCATTTGTCCCTGTCGGAGGGCAGAGAGGAGGTTGGTGCCATTGTCGCAAACCACCATTCCTGCCTTAAGTTGGCGTGGCGTCAACCACCTCTGAACCTGCCCCTGCAGAGCTGACAGAACCTCTGCCCCAGTGTGGCTCCTGTCCCCCAAGCACACCAGCTCAAGCACCGCATGGCATCTTTTGGCCTGCGTACTTGCGTAGCCCCTTGAACGACTACGGAGCACCGCTGGTTCCGAGGAAGAGGCCATGGAGGAAGAAGAAGAGGAGGGGGTGGAGGAGAGAGGTGTGTCACAATCAGCATTTTGGAGCCGTGGTGGCGGAACAACCTCCAACACTACTGCACCTTGTCCTGCATCCTTCCCAGCTGCCAGCAGAGTCACCCAATGCGCCGTGAAACTTAGGTAACGTCCCTGTCCATGCCTGCTGGACCATGAGTCAGCGGTAATATGCACCTTACCGCTGACCGCCCTGTCCAGCGAGGCATGGACATTGCCTTCCACATGCCGGTAGAGAGCCGGAATCGCCTTCCGTGAGAAAAAGTGGCGTTTGGGTACCTGCCACTGAGGAACCGCACATTCCACAAACTCACGGAAGGGGGCAGAGTCTACCAACTGAAAAGGCAGCAGTTGAAGTGCTAGCAATTTTGCCAAGCTAGCATTCAACCGCTGGGCATGTGGATGGCTGGGAGCAAACTTCTTTCGGCGGTGCAGCAGCTGGGGCAGGGAAATTTGCCTGGTACAATCTGACGTCGGTGTACCAAAAGCAGATTGCCCACAAGTACTTGGCTGTGACACACCTAATTCTACACCTTAATTCCTCTCACTGCAGGTCTCAGAGAGGACTGGAGGTCTAGTGGGGTTGGAAATCTCAGCTGATGAGGAGCAAGGAGAGATCCTCTTTGTTCTTTGGTGTGGGTCTTTTAGATACGCTTGCCAACGAACTGCATGGCAGGTCAACATATGTCTGGTCAAGCATGTGGTACCCAAGCGGGAGATGTTTTGGCCACGTGAGATACGCTTGAGACATATGTTGCAAATAGCAGCGGTGCGATCTGATGCACTCGTCTCAAAAAAGGCCCACACCAAAGAACTTTTTGAATAACGCGCAGAGACTGCAGCGCCCTGCACATGTGGAGCTTTGGGGTGTGATGCAGTCAATGTGCTGCCCTTAGGCTGGCCCCTGGAGGGCATCCTGCCTCATTGGTGATGTGCCGCCTCCTCCTCCTCCTCCTCTCTCCTATCAGGCACCCACGTTGAGTCAGTGACCTCATCATCCCCTCCCTCCTCATCACTGGAGCAAACCTGGCAGTATGCTGCAGCAGGGGGAGCATGACTGCCAGATTGCTGTCCTTCTTGGGCACCCCCTCTGTCCGTGCTCATGTTACTGCCTTCATCGAGCTCAGTATCATCATCAGAGCCTTCCAAACGCTGGGCATCCTCCTGGAGCATGTACCCAACACTGTGGTCAAACAGTTCGAGGGAATCCTCAGGAGGACATGGTGGAGCTAGGGAAGGAGTCACTGATGACATTGAGCTGAGGGAAGAGGCCGCTGCTTTGCCAGACAAAGCACCCTGGGCATGGGTGAGAGAGGATGAGGAGGATGAGGATGGCTTGGTCATCCACTCGACCAAGTCTTCCGCATGTTGCGGCTCAACACGGCCAGCTGCCAAAAAAAAGGCCAAGCGTGTCCCATGGCCACGTGCTGATGAGGATGCACCGTCTCCACGACCAGCACTAGACACAGAGCCTGCTTGCCCTCTCTTATTGGCTTGTGACTGTCTGCCTCTCCTTCTTGGCCTTCCAGACATACTAATGGCCTGTAGCTGCACTAAGCTGGGATAGAACACCAGTAATTTTCTTCAGGTAGCTTTATATACTGTAACCAGACAAGCCTGCCTGCCAGTAGGAAGATAACAGGAACGGATCTAGCTGAACACTGTGAGCAGGACGCACTGTACTAAATGTAAATAGTCTAGCTGCCTGACCATGGTACAAATAGGATCAAATAGAACACCAGTAATTTTCTTCAGGTAGCTTTATATACTGTAACCAGACAAGCCTGCCTGTCAGTAGGAAGATAACAGGAACGGATCTAGCTGAACACTGTGAGCAGGACGCACTGTACTAAATGTAAATAGTCTAGCTGCCTGACCGTGGTACTAATAGGATCAAATAGAACACCAGTAATTTTCTTCAGGTAGCTTTATATACTGTAACCAGACAAGCCTGCCTGTCAGTAGGAAGATAACAGGAACGGATCTAGCTGAACACTGTGAGCAGGACGCACTGTACTAAATGTAAATAGTCTAGCTGCCTGACCGTGGTACTAATAGGATCAAATAGAACACCAGTAATTTTCTTCAGGTAGCTTTATATACTGTAACCAGACAAGCCTGCCTGTCAGTAGGAAGATAACAGGAACGGATCTAGCTGAACACTGTGAGCAGGACGCACTGTACTAAATGTAAATAGTCTAGCTGCCTGACCGTGGTACTAATAGGATCAAATAGAACACCAGTAATTTTCTTCAGGTAGCTTTATATACTGTAACCAGACAAGCCTGCCTGTCAGTAGGAAGATAACAGGAACGGATCTAACTGAACACTGTGAGCAGGACGCACTGCACTAAATGTAAATAGTCTAGAAGATAACAGGAACGGATCTAGCTGAACACTGTGAGCAGGACGCACTGCACTAAATGTAAATAGTCTAGAAGATAACAGGAACGGATCTAGCTGAACACTGTGAGCAGGACGCACTGCACTAAATTTAAATAGTCTAGAAGATAACAGGAACGGATCTAGCTGAACACTGTGAGCAGGACGCACTGCACTAAATGTAAATAGTCTAGAAGATAACAGGAACGGATCTAGCTGAACACTGTGAGCAGGACGCACTGCACTAAATGTAAATAGTCTAGAAGATAACAGGAACGGATCTAGCTGAACACTGTGAGCAGGACGCACTGCACTAAATGTAAATAGTCTAGAAGATAACAGGAACGGATCTAGCTAAACTGAATACAGTGTATATATATATATGCAACACCTGGGATGCATATATATACACAATACACTGTAAGTGCAGCTAACTGACTGACTGTTCTGCCTAATCTATCTAACTCAAATCAAATGACACTGTCTGTCTCTCTCTCTCTCTCTATCTATGAACGCCGGAACACACACTACAGAGGGCCGCCGTGCAGGCGGCCTTATATAGTGTGGGGTGTGTACTAAATCCCCTGAGCCATAATTGGCCAAAGCCTCCTTGGCTTTGGCCAATTACGGCTCTCTGTTCAGGCAGCGCTGTGATTGGCCAAGCATGCGGGTCATAGTGCATGCTTGGCCAATCATCAGCAAGCAATGCACTGCGATGCCGCAGTGAATTATGGGCCGTGACGCGCCACACGAATTTGGCGCGAACGGCCCATATCGTTCGCAATTCGGCGAACGGTCGAACAGCCAATGTTCGAGTCGAACATGGGTTCGACTCGAACACGAAGCTCATCCCTACTCAGACGTACACAAAGCAATAAGGGCTCATTCACACCTGTGTGTCACACTAACTAACGTGCACTTGTTGGCACGTTTTTCATGCGACAGCATACAACAGATGTGCCAAAAAAAGCTCTGCATCTTTTTGGGTGGTGACTTTCGTGAGATTTAGATACCGAAAGTTCTTGGCAACAAAACGCACATTTCCTAGCCACGTTTGGGGCGCCGTTAAGACATCATTTATACCTACGCTTTCTGGGAACATGTGGAAAACACTGAGAAACTGTACATCGTGCTTGCAGTGCCATTCATTAGGAAACAAGAGACAAATGCGCCAAAAAACACAGTGAAAAAACTTGCAAAGCTTATCAGCTGAAAACGCATGGGAGCCTCTTTTGGTGCATTTGTCGCACGTAGGGCATCCCATTCAATTGAATGGGCTGTTAGATGCTGTCTCACAAAAAAAAGTGCCAAAAAAGAGAAGACGCACGTTAGCATCCTTTTCCATCTTTATAAAGTTCCATTACCTATGCAGGTCTTTTGATATCGCTGCCAGCTACAAGTCCTAAATAGTGTTTCCTGGCTGGAGCGAACTCAGTGGGAAGCACTACACTTGAGCATTACCCCTAGAATATCATACAGGCTACATGCCTTCAACAAGGTGGAGGTACCTTTATTTAAAAAAACAAAAATTCCCAAAATATAAATCTATCATCAATCAAGTTGTCCAGCCATGTAGATCAATGTCAATCACAATAAATGACTCCAAAGGGTGGGAGATCCCCGGTAATGTCATTGACTTATTAAGGCCTTGAGCATATTTGGTCTATGATGCCAGCCTGCAACCCCTTTGTTTTCACTCTGCTGCCAGCTGAGAAAATGTCATTTGCAATTAGATCCAAAGTTGGCTTAGAGTTCCTCTATGTGAATGTACATCCATAATGTCTATTTCAAACATGGATGGGCCTCAAAAGTAAAAGAGAGAAAAAAGAGAGCGCACCAGCCTAGTGCATTATCCTTGGCAAGTTTATTAAATTAAAAACAAGATAAAAACTACTCACAAAAGTCGCAGGTAAAATTGCATATCAAACGCACAGAGGCAATAGTTCCAGTGGTAGGCAGCTGTCCAGGTCCCAGGAGGGAGGCACACGGACCGCCGCTGGCTAGCGGTGGTCCGTGTGCCTCCCTCCTGGGACCTGGAGCCAGCGGCGGTCCGTGTGCCTCCCTCCTGGGACCTGGACAGCTGCCTACCACTGGAACTATTGCCTCTGTGCGTTTGATATGCAATTTTACCTGCGACTTTTGTGAGTAGTTTTTATCTTGTTTTTAATTTAATAAACTTGCCAAGGATAATGCACTAGGCTGGTGCGCTCTCTTTTTTCTCTCTTTTTCTTTCAATACTAGGACAATCCCATCCTTTGAGAGCAGCAAAGCCGAAATCCATAGTCCTTCTTGAACTTTTTTAGCCAACACACCAGTGCACTTTTTTCGTTTTTCTGGGCCTCAAAAGTGCCTTGGGTAATCAAGAAAAGGTACAGGGAGAATGAGAGCACCACACCAATGGTATAGGGGTCCAAGTATATTAATTTAATCATAGAAGTCCAAAGCTATTTCTTTTATTCCCTAAATGTTCTAATGTGGGTGGAAGGGGCTGTACATCACATTCTTTATCATGTGTGGGTGTACCAAATAGAGAAATGAGGGAATAAAAAAAAAGGTGAATAAGGACTGCTGTAACAAACAAATGGCCACTGAGCCCATCTATAACTGGCCTACACAGCAAGGAGCACTTGGAAGGGCAACGCATACAAAACGAAACCTACCAACCAAATTATCCTGTCTAACAGTTTGTGTTAAAAACAGGGGTTCAGTTAGCACACATTTTCAAATACATGCGTGAGCTGCAGAGCCGCTCCAAGGCACCCCAATATTTCACGCAGTCCTAACTCTTGTAAATTTATGAGAGCCTCCACGCTGGAAGCACATGCATTCTAATATATAGATGGAGGGCAGGTGTGCTGGAGGTAGCCTACTGGTAAGCCCCTGTGCCTTTAAGGAGGGGTGGACTACCTTCGGCTCACCTGCCCTCAATCTACCCATTAGAATGCATGTGCTTCCACTGTAGAGACTCTCACAAGTTAGGACTGCAGAAATATCGGGGTGCCTCGGAGCGGCTCTGGAGCTTACACGTGTATTTGTAAACGTGTGCTAACTGAACCCCTGTTTTTAACGCAAACTGTTAGACATGACAATTTGGTTGGTAGCAGACTGGTTGGCGAGTTGAGCTGGGAATTTTCTTTGGTTTTGTGTCGAATATGGACTACTGGTAGCTCAGCCTTATGCCGCGTACACACGGTCGTACTTTTCGTCTACAAAAGTCCAACGGACGCTGACGGACTAAAGCTGGCTGGTAATCCGATCGTGTGTGGGCTTCTCCGGACTTTCAACGTACTTTTTTAGCCTCAAATCCGACGTACTTTAGATTTGAAACATGCTTCAAATCTTTACTTCGTAACTACGACGGACCCCGAAATCCGCTCGTCTGTGTGCTAGTCCGACGGACAAAAAGCCACGCTAGGGCACCTATTGGCTACTGGCTAGGAACTTCCTTATTTTAGTCCGGTGTACGTCATCACGTAAGAATTCGACGGACTTTTGTGTGATCGTGTGTAGGCAAGTCCGTTCGTTAGAAAGTATGCCGCAAGTCCGCCGCAAGTCCGCCGAAAGTCTGCCGGAAGTCTGTCGGACAGGCTGTCTGACTTTTGTAGACGAAAAGTACGACCGTGTGTACGCGGCATTAGAAGATCTTTTTTCACTCCAACATGCACATCCACTATTTAGTACTTGCAGGTGATTTCTCCATTACTATTTATGTAGCTGTATGAAGCCAATCAGGCATATATTTATCTGCCTCTCCTTCATCAGCAAAGATGAATAGAATATTAGAAGCTGTTATTTTTGTTATTCATGTTTTAAAATTTAAGGTTTTTTAAAACATAAATATCTATTGTGTTATCTTGCAGTCACAATACTTAATTATGTAAGTTACCCAGATAAACTTGTAAGTTACTATACAATATTTTGAATCTGCAGGAACCCCTAAATTACTCAGTAGGCTCAAGTTACAGAAGCATAACTAATGCAGGATTTTCATTACTGTGCATTTTTACTTTTTATGATCAAAATTGTTATTTTTTTTCCATTTTATTAAAAGCAATTCTACTTGGATCAAATGGATTTACCGCACACATTATATCGATTTTTGAGGCATTTTTACTGTAAAAGTCAATTTACATAGATTGTCGCATGGGTAATTGCTCCTTAAAATACTTCTAGCTTCTGGCTGTTGATAACCATGAGTTCCAATGAGCTGTGTATTCTGAAGAATGAGCAAAGGAACCATTGAGGTGGTTATAAAATAATGCTCCAAGAGATCATGATAAAAAAAAATCATTAGAAAATAAGTTTATCAACTCCTCAATGCCTCTTTTATGTTAAAAAAAATAACAACTCCACACCTAAACAGTCTATATCTGTGAATGTAACATTTTTAGGAGAAAATTATAATGAATTAAAATAATGAATATTTAAAACACCATATCTGTCTTGGTGAATAGGACTATAGACATATGATTACATATCAATGGTATCTGCAAAGTGTTCTGCAGCTCATCTTCTCTGCGGCCATTTTCCAATGGATGTACTCTAATATGTAATACACCCGTAATACACACGTAGGAACTGTGCCATCAATAACATCCTGTGGTGTCAGTGATGCTTCTTGGAATCATTTAATTTGATTCTTAGCTGTCCAATCATCTGAACGAAATGCTTAGTGATGCACAGCCCCATGCTATAATACAGACTGTGGTGAGCACTGCACCTGGACTAAGGATTAAATGAAGAACAAATAGAAGAAATGTGACACATTCTTTTATTGCGCATCTCCAAGCATTTAAAATAGGTGTCTGTGCAATGGTATGTCACTCAGTGCAATGCTCCTTCTATTTCATGTACATGTATAAACTAGAACGTGTAAAATGTAAATAAGTATATACAGTATCTCACAAAAGTGAGTACACCCCTCACATTTTTGGAAATATTTTATTATATCTTTTCATGTGACAACACTGAAGAAATTCACTGAAAAACACTTTGCTACAAAGTAGAGTTGTAAAGTAGTGAGTGTACAGCTTGTATAAGTGTAAATTTGCTGTTCCCCAAAAATAACTCAACACATCTATGTCTAAACCGCTGGCAACAAATGTGAGTACACCCCTAAGTGAAAATGTCCAAATTGGGTCCAAAGTGTCAATATTTTGTGTGGCCTCCATTTTTTTCCAGCACTGCCTTAACCCTCTTGGGCATGGAGTTCGACAGAGCTTCACAGGTTGCCACTGGAGTCCTCTTGCACTCCTCCATGACGATATCACTGGACTTGTGGATGTTGGAGACCTTGCACTCCTCCATATTCTGTTTGAGAATGCCCCACAGATGCTCAATAGGGTTTAGGTCTGGAGAAATGATTGGCCAGTGCCTCACCTTTACCCTCAGCTTCTTTAGCAAGGCAGTTGTTGTCTTGGAGGTGTGTTTGGGGTCGTTATGATGTTGGAATACTGGCCTGCGGCCCAGTCTCTGATGGGAGGGGCTCATGCTCTGCTTCAGTATGTCACAGTACATGTTGGCATTAATGGTTCCCTCAATGAACTGTAGCTCCCCAGTGCCAGCAACACTTATGTAGCCCAAGACCTTGACACTCCCACCACCATGCTTGACTGTAGTCTTTGTACTCCTTACCTGGTTGCTGCCACACACGATTGACACCATCTGAACCAAATAAGTTTATCTTGGTCACATCAGACCACAGGACATGGTTCTAGTAATCCATGTCCTTAGTCTGCTTGTCTTCAGCAAACTGTTTGCGGGCTTCTTTTGCATCATCTTTAGAAGAGGCTTCCTTCTGGGATGACAGCCATGCAGACCAATTTGATGCAGTGTGCGGCGTATGGTCTGAGCACTGACAGGCAGACCCCCCACCCCTTCAACCTCTGCAGCAATGATACGTCTATTTCCCAAAGGCAACCTCTGGATATGATGCTGAGCACATGCACTCAACTTCTTTGGTCGATCATGGCGAGGCCTGTTCTGAGTGGAACCTGTCCTATGAAACCGCTGTATGGTCTTGGTCACCGTGCTGCAGCTCAGTTTCAGGGTCTTGGCAATCTTCTTATAGCCTAGGCCATCTTTATTTAGAGCAACAGTTCTTTTTTTTAGATCCTCAGAGAGTTCTTTGCTATGAGGTGCCATGTTGAACAGTGTTTGTTCTTCTGTTGGTCCAGTGACCAGTATGAAAGAGTGAGAGCGATAACATAAAATTTAACACGCCTGCTCCCCATTCACACCTGAGACCTTGTAACACTAACGAGTTACATGACACCGGGGAGGGAAAATGGCTAACTTAGTGGTATACTCACTTTTGTTGCCAGCGGTTTAGACATTAATGGCTATGTATTGAGTTATTTTGAGGGGGCAGCAAATTTACACTGTTATACAAGCTGTACACTGACTACTTTACATTGTATCAAAGTGTAATTTCTTCAGTGTTGTCACATGAAAAGATATTATAAAATATTTACAAAAATGTAAGGGGTGTACTCACTTATGTGAGATACTGTATTAAATAGTGCTGACATTGGAAGTAAATAAAGCAAGCGCTACAAAATAATTTCAGAGAAAGTAGTTGTTAAAAAAAATAAAAATTTTGAAGGTAGTGTTAAAAATGATCTTATTATTCTTGTCTATTACATGTGTCAAAAAGCAACTCCAGGGAGCATGTGAAATAAATTGGTAAACAAGTAGAGCTGTTCGGGAAATTATCCATATCTGTCCACTCAATAAACAGTACCCTTATCTGGATTGTATCCAATGCATTTCAGCCATATTGTGCATGTTCACAAATGCTTTTGTGTCAGACTGTGGCCTATGCGGGGCTCCATTCACACCTCGTAGGTTTTTGCTCATTTCCATGTGTCACGTTTTTAATTTGAAATTAATGGGTTGCCCTATGTGCAAGAAACAAAGAAAGAAGCGACTGACCTATCTTTAAAATTGTGCTGTACCAAAACGAATGGTACTGTCTTACCATGCATTTTGGTGCGCACAAACATGCATGTGTTAGCAAGATATGTGAGGGTGCCATTAAAAATTAATGGCCTTGTTTCACATCTCCAAAAGAGCAATGCGCTTTTGTGTGTTGCAGGAATTATTTGCATGTTCCCGCAAGGCACAAGTGTGATGAAACCTCATGCAATAAAAAGCAACAAGAGTTCCGTAACATACTAGGGTAAACGCTAGGTGCACTGTAACAGATCAATGGTTATGTTGTTTTTTTATATTGTTGAGTGTGGTTACATTGTCTTATAGGAGTTATATAATAATTATAAGAATATATGGGTTGATTTACTAAAGGCAAATAGACTGTGCACTTTGCAAAGTGTAGCTGCACTCTGCAAGTGCAGTTGCTCCAGATCTTAGTAAATGAGGTAAGCTTCACTTTGCAAAAAATAGCCAATCACATGCAAGGAAAAAATCTGAATTTTTGCTTGCACATAATTGGATAATGGAAGTCAGCAGAGCTCTCCCTCATTTACAAAGCCCTGGAGCAATTGCACTTGCAGAGTGCACAGTGTATTTGCCATTAGTAAATCAACCCCATAGAGTCTGATGCTTCAACATGTCTCCAGTGTCCTGGTACAAAGCATAACAGTAAAATATTACATATTGTTAGAACTTTGTGTTTCTTTGCATCTTTTCAGAATTAAGATGTTCTCTACACATTTACATCCTTAAAGACCTTTAGCAACCTGTTACACATTGGTAGCAACATGTTACACGTTGGTACCAATGACAAAAGTCAGAGGAAGATGGAGTGTCCTAAAAAACGATTTTAGGGACTTAGGAGCTAAATTGAAGAATAGGACCTCCAAGGTAGTATTTTCAGAAATACTACCGGTACCTCGAGCCACACCAGAAAGATTAGGGAAAATAACAAATGGCTTAGGAGCAGAAAGGAGGGGTTTGGGTTCCTGAAGAACTGAATAGACTTTTCTGTCGGTTACCAGCTCTTAAGCAGGGATGGACTGCACCTAATTGGGGAGGGTGCAGATCAGCTGGGAGAGAAGATGGCCAAAAAGTTAGAGGGGCTTTTTAACTGGGTGACAGGGGGGAGGGTCCAGATGTAGAGATAGCCAGTGGGGAACTAGGTTCAGAGGGTAGTGTTTGGGGCATTAGCGGTAGGTATTTTGACGAATCCAAATTACAGCCTCATAACAAGCAACAAGGAGATAGTATGCAATCGAACAAAACTACGAGGCTTGTACATTAATGCCAGAAGTCTGGATGACAAGATGTGAGAACTGGAGCTGCTGATGTACAAGGAGGATTTAGATTTTGTGGGAATTTCAGACACTTGGTTTAACAGCTCTAAAGATTGGCTGGCAAAAATTCAAGGGTATTCCCTTTATCGCAGAGATAGGGAGGGTAAAAAAAGGGGGAGGGGTATGCCTGTAAATCAAGAATGATATGCAAGTGAATGTGAGGGAAGACATCACAAATGGAGCAAGGGAGGAGGTGGAATCCTTATGGGTAAAGCTTCAAAGAGGGGAAACTAAGGGGAAAGTAATACTGGGTGTATGCTATAGGCCCCCTAACCAGAGGGAGGAGGGGGAGGCGGACCTCCTATCACAGTTTGGAATGGTGGCAAGGATGGGAAGTGGCATTATACTGGGGATTTTCATTATCCAGATATAGACTGGGTGAAAGGAACCGCACATTCGTCTAAGGTTCATTCCTAAATATCTTGCAGGACAATTTCATGGGTCAGATGGTGAATGCACCAACAAGAAACAATGTGTTACTAGACCTACTGTTTACTAACAATACAGACCTGATTGCGGATGTGGAAATACGGGGCAACTTAGGAAACAGTGACCACAGATCAATTAGTTTCATATAAATCACAGAAATAGGAAGCACAAGGGTAATACATAGACACTGAATTTCAAAAGAGCGAACTTCCCTACACTGCGCTCTTTGCTAGAAGATATTGAATGGGATAAAATCCTAGGAACAAAGAGCACAGAGGAAAATGGAAGTGCTTTAAGAGCATACTAAATAAAGCTATTGGCCAGTGCATTTCAATGGCAAATAAATATAAAAGAGCTAATAAAAAACCGGGTGTTTGTTCGTAGAACTAATGAACATATGGAGTGCTCGTGGGACATTCATCTGCCGTGATGCGTCCCATAATGCACTGCAAGATCGCAGTGAATTGAAGCTGCTGATTGGCCAAAGCATGCACCTGACCTGTATGCTTTGGCCAATCACATGCCATGTGCTGTGAGATCCATGATTGGCCAAAGACAGGGTGTCTTTGGCCAATCATGGCTCAGGGGCTAAGTCCACGCCCGCACTATATAAGGCTGCTTACAAGGTGGCCATGTATAGTGTTTATGCATGAAGAGAGATTAGGCAGGTTAGTTAGTGGCTTGAGCGTGCAGTCAGTGTAGAATATATAACCCAGTGCAGAGTATATAGTTGTCAGGGATGGGCTCAGCCCTTCCTTCTCAAAGTCTGTCCTCAGTCTGTCTGTCCTCAGTCTGTCCCCGCTTGCAACTCCTGTGAAAAATCTCTCCAGGTGTTCAGATTAACTTAATCTGAACACCTGGAGAGATTTTTCACAGGAGTTGGAAGCGGGGACAGACTGAGGACTGAAGTTAACGTTTGGAGGCATACGAGCTCGGCGCTCATGGGTTGATGCCCGCACTCATTGTTAACAAGTGAGTGTAACCCCCCCTTCTTTGTGTCTTGCTACCCCTCCACTCTGGACGTCACGGAATTATACTATATGGTGTTAGTTTTTTTGTCTTTTTATATTCCATCCTGCATACTTAAACCATCGTTACCCATTGTACAACTGGATTTCCATATTCGCTGGCTATTTACAACACAAGCTGTATATCTTATAGCAGTAAGGTAAGCGGCCTGCGAACACGGAGGTGCCCTCACTGAAGAACTCCTCTCTCCCCCTTCACTATTGGAATTGTTTTTTATATGGAAGTGTCACATTGGGTGGTGGGATTGGTATTATCTCACTTTATGGACTTCTCACTTACAGGTTTTGTAAGTCGCTACGTGCTGGTGTGATACTAGCACACACTTACTGGGACTATTTTTATTGCTTTCATTTTTCATTTTCTTGTATGTTACCAGCTGTTTGCAGTGCTTTCCACTCATGTCAGTATTTTGACCTATTCAATATTTATGAGCCTAATGTCTGCTGGGCTTTTGCACCCTCAATTTTGATATACACATTTATTTTGTATTGTTTGTTTGTATTTTTTATTGATGCCAGTATTGCTTGTATGCACTATTAAACCATTTCTTTCGAATATTTAAGTGCCCTTATATGCTTTTACACGTATTCCTACACTTATATATATATATATATATATATATATATATATATATATATATATATATATATATATATATATACTGTATATGCTAGTTCTTCTCTACATCTGTGAGTCCTTTTATGTACCTGACTCATGCACTTAGGTCATCTGGTATTTATCATTTTTTTCTTCTATGCACTTTAGTTTAGTCCCACCCACTCTTCCCTGTTCCCCTTTTGTTTATCACAGCGCAATCACCATCTCCTTTTTCCAGGTTGAGATATACTTTGAGATGTTGCCCCAGGGGTTTCCCACGGACAGAAGCAAAGAAGGTTTCATGATATCTTTGCTTTCTGAGAGAGCCTTGGCCTGGGCAAACCCTCTATGGGAGACGCAAAAACCTGTTGTCTTGAGTTACCCTGAGTTTGTGGCTTCTTTTAAAAAAGTATTTGACGTTCCCGCACGCTCCACTTCAGTTGCCAAGTGCCTCATGTCCATCAAACAGAGTACGAGAACTGTTGCCGATTACGCCATTGAATTCTGTACTCTGGCAGCAGAGGTTGATTGGAACAATGGGGCCATTTCCCAACAATTCTGGTGACCTAGTCTACGTGCTGATGTAACTGCCTTTGTTGCTGCTTGTTCCGTGTGTGCTCAGAGTAAGACTCCATGACACCTTCCAGTGGGCCTCCTACAACCCATACCCAATGGAGAGAGGCCCTGGACCCACCTGTCTATGGATTTCATTGTGGAGTTACCCAACTCTCAGGGCAACACAGTTATTCTTATGGTGGTTGATTGGTTCTCAAAAATGTCCCATTGTATTCCACTTAAGATGTTGCCCACTTCTAATGCCGCGTACACACGGTCCTACTTTTCGTCTACAAAAGTCCAACAGACGCTGATGGACTAAAGCTGGCTGGTAATCCGATCGTGTGTGGGCTTCTCCGGACTTTCAACCGACTTTTTTAGCCTCAAATACGACGTACTTTAGATTTGAAACATGCTTCAAAACTTTTACTTCGTACCTACGACGGACCCCGAAATCCGCTCGTCTGTGTGCTAGTCCGACGGACAAAAAGCCACGCTAGGGCACCTATTGGCTACTGGCTATGAACTTCCTTATTTTAGTCCGGTGTACGTCATCACGTACGAATCCGACCGACTTTTGTGTGGTCGTGTGTAGGCAAGTCCGGTCGTTAGAAAGTAGGCCGCAAGTCCGCGGCAAGTCCACCGAAAGTCTGCCGGAAGTCTGTCCGACAGGCTGTCCGACTTTTGTAGACGAAAAGTACGACCGTGTGTACGCGGCATAAGGAACTGTCTTCCATTTTTGCTTGGGAGATCTTTCGCTTACATGGGCTACCCAAGGTGATTGTCTCAGACAGGGGTGGTCAGTTTGTGTCCCGGTTCTGGCGAGCCTTTTGTGCACAGTTGGGAATTCAGCTTGCTTTCTCCTCTGCGTATCACCTGCACGTTAAGCATCATTAAAATCACTGCTCCTTTAACCACTTGCTGACCAGTGCACGACGATATACGTTGGCACAATGGCACGGCTGCGCAAATGGACGTACAGGTACGTCCCCTTTAAGATGGGGCATTGTGGGTGCACGCGCTGCCGGCAGGGCATGCACGCTCCCGCCGTGTACTCCGTGACCATGCCCATGGGTCCCGTGGACTCGATGTCCGTCGGTGTCCCGCAATCATGTCGCGGAGCAGCAGAACGGGAAGATGCCCATGTAAACAAGGCATTTCCCAGTTCTGCCTAGTGACATGAGTGAGATCTACTGCTCCCTGTCATCGGGAGCAGTGATCGCTGTCATGTCAGTGGTAGCCCATCCCCCCCACAGTTAGAATCACTTCCTAGGACACACTTAACCCCTTGATCTCCCCCTAATGTTTAACCCCATCCCTGCCAGTGTCATTTATACAGTAATCAGTGCATTTTTATAGCACTGATCGCTGTATAAATGTCAGTGGTCCCAAATTAGTGTCAAAAGTGTCCGATGTGTCCGCCATAATGTCACAGTCATGATAAAAATCGCAGATCACCGCCATTACTAATAAAAAAATAATAATAATAAAAATGCCATAAATCTATCCCCTATTTTGTAGACGCTATAACTTTTGCGCAAACCAATCAATATACGCTTATTGCGATTTTTTGTTTACCAAAAATATGAAGAATACATATCGGCCTTAACTGAGAAAGAAATTAGTTTTTTATATATTTTTTGGGGATATTTATTATAGCAAAAAGTAAAAAATATTGCATTTTTTTAAAAATATACGCTCTTTTTTTGTTTATAGCGCAAAAAATAAACACCACAGAGGTGATCAAATACCACCAAAAGAAAGCTCTATTTGTGGGCAAAAAAAAAGGATGTCAATTTTGTTTGGGTGCAATGCCGCACGACCGCGCAATTGTCAAATTGCGCGGTCGCGCAATGTAAATTCTTCCGGGGCTGAAGTGGTTAAAAACTATTGTTTTAAAAACTTTTTTTTGCATTGATACATGTCCCCTAGGGCAATATCTTGCATAGAAGCCTTTAAAATTAGGACTTTTGATTTTTCTGTTTACAAACAGTTTATATTTTGTAGTAAAGAAAAAGACATGTAACAAGATACAACACATAGCCATATAAATCATATCCAATACCTTCTTAAATGTCATCAGAACAAACTTGTAAACAGTTCTATAAGACATTTTAGCCACAAAGCGTGAGGCAAATGGTTACAAAAAAACTTTTAGAAGGCTATCAGTACTCTATGGTTGTCAGAACTTGCAATAGGAGCTAACATATATATAGAAAAAAAAAATTTTGAAAAAATAGAAAATACATAAAATAAAGGGGAGGGGGAGGGGAACGAAGGCACTTAAGCTGTAAAATCCTCTGTGTATGTATATATTAACAAATCAAATCCTCAAAGGCCATAAGATGACCAAGAGGCCCATTTTCTTTCAAAAACCGGCATAGTGTCCATAATCGTGTGGTGGACTCTTTCCATAAGCCGAATTGCTTCCATACGTCTTAAGATTTGGTCCCAGGGGACTACCAAAGAGCGCCATGGTAGCGCTATTGCCCAATGAGCTGCACTAAATAGAGTGTCTGCTAGTTTTTGGTTTGGGGGGGTAGTCCCTAGAAGATCTGCAAAAAAAAGGCACACCTAATAAGTCAGAGTAAGTTGAATCCCAGTGATCTGAGCAACCTTAGTAGCTATCTTCTGCCACAAAGTTTGAAGTATTCTACAGCTCCAAAATATGTGGAGATGTGTGCCCCTGTCTGGGCAACCTCTAAATCAGTTCCCTGGGAGCAATGGGTAAAATTTATTCAGTCTGGAAGGAGTATAGTACCAACCAGTGTGGAGCTTTACAACCGTCTCCTTTACTGCCATAGATTTTGTGCATGTGTGCATATTCAAGACCATAACCAACCAGTCCTCAGGGGCTATCTCTAGGCCTGTTTCAGCTTCCCATTTAAGCATTGCTGGAGATTTTATGGGGAGTTCTAGTTCATTTAGATATTGATACATGGTTGAGATAGTGCCCTTATCTCTAGAGGAGAACCTACACATGGTAACCCCCCCCCCCGTGGTAATGTGTTAAATTTATAGAACTCTGTTCTAGATAGGGCATATTTAACTTGTAAGGAAGAGAAAGAGCTAAAAGGCGGTTCTTGGGACAGAGAATCTAGAGTGGTTAAGCCATTCTGTGTCCACCAGGAGAAATCTTGAGTAGAATTGAAAGCCAAGGGAACCCTAGGGTCCCCCAAATATGAAGCTAAGCGGGGGTTGAGGGGTGCCAAAGAGAACAATGTTTTATAAAGAGACCACAATTGTATTGATTGGCCTACTACACAATTTAATGGCGTTAGGTCTTTAGGCCTAAGTTGGTCCACCCATAGGAGACCCGGGAGGTAATACGGGTTAACTGAGGCTCATTCAATTTGGAGCCACGGTATGTCCTCTGGGGGGGGGGCATGCCATTGTGCCAATTGTATCAATTTGGTAGTCTCCTGTTCAGACGGGGCTTTTTGGCCTGCCAGACAAATATATTCACTTCCTTCTGTATAAGTTATATGGTCTGACGGGATACATAAAGAGGTAAGGACCTGAAGTAAAAAAGCAGCTTTGGGAGTATAAACATCTTGATGGCCTGTATCCTGCCTAAAAATGTAATATGGTAGGAAGACCACAGGCGCAATAATTGCTTGATACGAGAGAATACATGGGGGTAATTAGCAAAGTAGAGTTTACGGAGAGAAGGGGCCAATTTGACTCCCCGGTATGGTAGTGCTTCACCACACAGAGCAAAGCCAAATGTGGACTGGATACCAGAAAGTGTTGTTTGTGGGATATTGATCGAGAGTGCAGCACATTTTGACAGGTTAACCCCTAGACCCAACAAGTCTTTAAAAGGTATTTAGAGTGGCGATCAAATTTGGCAAAGAAACTACAGGGTCTGATAAGAATAGGAGGACATCGTCCGCATACATACTTAGTTTTAATTCTTGATCCCCTTTCCTATATCCCTTAATGCTAGTGCACAAATTGAGTGAGCCAGAGGCTTGAACCCTGCCTGGTTCTGTGTCCCAGTGTAAAATAATCCGAGGTACATTCTGGGAGCTTAATGCGAGTGCATGGATGATGATATAAAGCCCTAAAGCCATGGACAAAAGCTCCCTGAAACTCAAATTTGTTGAGAATAGATTCTAAGTAAGGCCATATCACACTGTCAAAGGCCTTATGAATGTCGAGGCTCAGTAAAAGGGCTTTCTGGGAAAAACATATCAGCGTCTTGTATTATATTTGTAGCCAGACGGATATTATCGTTTGGTCCGGGGAGATCAGCTTAGGAATAATAGCGGATAGTCTATCAGCCATGAGGCGAACAAAAAGGTTTAGGTCGCTGTTTATGTCTGAAATAGGGCAGTCATTTTGTGGGAGAGTATGATGTTTGGTTGGTTTTGGTATCAAAGACATGTTTGCCATTAACATGTCTCTGGGAAGGTGTGTCCTTTAAGAATATAATTATAAAGATTTTTTAAATGGGGCACTAATTGACAAGAAAACTTTTGTAGGGTTGCTTTTGAGGGTTTCAGGGATGCTATAATTGCCAGGAGTTCCTCTTCACTACAAGGGGTATTCAAGGTCTTAATTTGCTCCTCGGATAGGAGTGGGAGAGATAAATCCGACAACCAGGACCTAGACGCTGAACCAGGCTGGGAGGAGGGAGCCGATAATAGATCTTGGTAGAATTTAGAGAAAATTTTGACTACCTCCGAGGGGTGGGAAACAATATAGCCCCTATCATTCCTGAGTTTATAGTAGTGTGGAGGTTGAATGGTAGAATTAAGTTTCCTGGCGAACATTGATGAAGCCGAATTGCTGTGTAATAAAAATCGGGCCTTTGACCATCTTAGAGATTTCTCGGTTTGCTCAGAGAGGATCGTGTCTAGTTTGATTCTCTTAATGTTAATCTGTCTGAGAGTGTCTGGGGAATGGGACTGGATATGGTATAGTCTAGTCAGTTCACCTGAGAGCTTAGTAATATCTGCAAGCTTTCACTTTTCTTTGTCGTGGCTAGTTCTATCAGATGTCCTCGAATTACCGCCTTATGGGCAGTCCACAGAAAAGTGGGGGAAGTATGTGTTGTGTTATTGATACGAAAATATTCATCTAAACGGTCTGAGACCTTAGTAACTAATTCGGGATCTGAGGGGAGTGAGTCATTAAGGCGCCAGGTGGCGTTTGTTGGTGAGATGCCTATATATGAAATAGATAACAGTACCATGTTATGATCAGACCACGTGCAGGGATGTATGTTTGCTGAATTTGAGTTTGCTAACAAGACAGGAGTACTGTAAATATAGTCCAGTCTGGAGTAGCTATCATGGGGGTGTGAGTATAAAGTATAATCCCGAGCTCCCACATTATTAGCCCGCCAGGAGTCTAGAAGTTGGTGGGAACTGATCAAGTAGGGTGAGGGTTTTAGGGAAGGCATTGGCATTGCTAACTACTCAGCTTCTGTCCAACCCATAATGTGCCACCTGATTAAAGTCTCCTCCAATTAATAAGTGGGGGGAAAGATATCTGTCTAGAACCTGAAAGAATGAGGTAAAAATAGAGGTTTGAGAGTCATTAGGTGCGTAGATATTCGCTATCGTAATTGCTTTGCCACAGATTGATTTTATCAGTCAGCCCGAGGATGAAAGAGTTTATTATTATTGAAATGCATGAGCCACAAGATTTGCTTGTATCTAGCCCTGGTCATGGAAGCAGAGAACACGGGCATATGGTGAATTGGGTCAGTGGACCAATATGACAGAAACTCACAGTTTTTAGTTATGCCCACGAGGAGGGATAGGTCCAGAAAGGTCTTCAATTCAGGAACCATTATAGGTTTCCAGGCAAATTCTCTGGCAAGGGTCAAATTTGGATTTGCAGCAATAAATTGACCTGCGTATAAATTAGTTTGGTCCACAATAGATCTGCAGAGATCTTCCGTAAAAAAAACAGCTTGTAGAAGTCAAGGGTACTACAATCCACTGTTTCCACCTGAATTCTGGGTTGCCCAGTGAATAGGGGAAGTACAGGCGCTGCAGAAGTGGTGGACTGCCAGCCAGGATTAGCATATGCAGCAGGAAGGACACTATGGGCTATATGGGCCTGTGTTCACACTCTTGGTGGCTGCGGGGCACTACTTGTGCTAGCCACCGCATCGGCTTGAACTTATTGGTCTTGCCAGGTCACCAATTGATACTGCAGTGCTCGTTTATCTATGACCAGGATGTACTAGGCCGCTGGTGCTTGCCAGTGCCAGTTCACCAGAAGGTTAAGCGTCATTAGTACTGGCACTCTGCTCCATAGAAGAACCCTCCGGTTGTTGCACCTCAACAACAGAAGAATGGGGCCGAGTATGCCTGACCTTAGCAGGGACCACTACTCCCTCGTCAGAGCTATCTGTAAAGGTGCCGCTGCTCTCTACGGGTTCATATACTGAGCCTGAATCTGACAGTGAACCTTCCTCTTCACTCTCATCCATCATGCTCAGCAACGTGTAGGCCTCTTCACTAGTGTACCTCTGTTTGGACATTTTGGCCACTAAATTTATAGGTACAGCTAGTGCGACTCACAAGCAAAAGAGCAACTTGTTGTCAGCGACTGCTTGAATTGCTACAAAAAAAATTAACTGTTAGCGTTAGCAGGGATCAGGCCTGACTCTGCTGATGCTGCAGTTTTGTGTGTTGTGTTTTGAAAGTGACAGCGATCCATTGATACTGCATTTGGGTGGGCTGGGTGGAGGGGCTAAACGAAGGTGCTGCCAGGTGTCTGGGCTGATCCTGCTAATGCCGAATTTTTGTGAACACTATACTACTGGGGATGCTAGTATAGATCTGATCAGATCAAAGATATTGATCCATTCAAACACTATACTAGTAAGGAAGGTGTATGGTGTGTGCTTGTGTGTTAGCACTACTGGCAATCAAAGGGTTAAAATCTGATGCTGTCTGGGATTGTCGCTAACTGATGCTGACACCTAACTGATGATAACTAGCTAACCTGTGACACTAATATGGTGATCAGAAAAAGTATCTGTACACTATACTAATGCCACAATGGCAGGGAGTGAAAGGGTTAACTGGGGAGTGATCAAGGGATTAAACCTTTATTAGGGACTATATGGCGGGTACCCTAAACCTATCTTCGACTACCGCTAACTGTCCTAACGCTGTTTAGAGTCACAAGTGACACGAATACAGTGATCAGAAAAGAGATCTGTACACTATACTAGTGCCACTGTGACAGGGGGTTAAAGGGTTAACCGGGGGGTGATCTGAGGGTTAAACCTTTATTAGGGGGTTAATGGTGAGTACCCTAAACCTACCTGGGCCTACTGCTAACTGCCTTAATGCTGATTAGTGTCACAAGTGACACCAGTACAGTGATCAGTGAAAAATCTGAAAACTGCACTTGGTGGCACTGTGACAGGGAGTGAAAAGGTTTAACTGGGGGGGGCAATCAGGGGGTGATCGGGGGTGACAAGTGTGCTTACGTGTACTGGTGTTAGTGTAGTGTTGGTGTACTCACAGTAAGATGTCTTCTCCTCTCGCACTGGTAACCAAAAAGGGCTCCACGAGGGGAGATGACATCACTTCCTCTGCCTGTGTTTACATTACATAGGCAGAGTACAGTTTGCCATTCGCCAGAACCGATCAGCAAGTCCGGACCAAAAATCATTGGCCTGGGCCAGTAGACTGATCAGTTCTGAAGTGAGTCATGGGGAGAGTGGGTGCGAGCGACCAACCTACACCTACGGCAATTCACACAGCGGAGCCAACCTGCCGCAGTATAATTAGGGTGGCTGATTTGCAACCGGATAATATATATAGTACCAAACAATAAATGTGTAGCTTTCTTTTATGAAGGAACTGTATCAAATGATAAAACACCTGCAAATAAATACATACGGATGTAGCTCTGTACATTAAAAATAACAAATTAATGGATCAATAAAAAGATCTGCTGAACAACATCCTTATTACTCTGAGGTTGTGACAGGCTAAACATGCCTATGGCCCATAGAACAATTAGTGCTTACCTGTATAGGTGACAGAAGTGAATCATTGTATTATACAAATCAGATCTGTTCTTGTGATTTATAAACTGTGCTAACATAATATCAGATGTTTTGGATTCCCATTTGTTAAGCTGTTGTTTCCAATGTTGTGTGTATTCATTTGATAATTGTGTTTTTAGGTTTGTTTTAAAGCTTTTTGCATGTTTTGGAGATCTGATGAAGGGTTTTTTCATGCTAAATCTGTTTATTGACCTGGCTATTTTCTTCAACAATATTGTGAAAGTGACCCTTAGTTCTACTCAAATATGTATCCTTAAAGCTGTTGTAAAGGCTGGATTTATTTTTTCACAAAAAATAAATGCTATACCCACCTGCGGCCCTGAACCCCCTCTTCTGGGGTCTCCTGCTGGTGCTTTTGGCTCCCCCTCTCCTCAGTACACCCCCATAGAAAGTCGCTTCTTATGGTGGCTCACCTGCCGGCTCACTCCTTAGCCCTTTGGTGTGAGTCTGTAGACACACACAGCGCAGCAAAGCCACACACCCTCTCCCTCCTCACAGGATTTGACTGACAGCAGCAGGAGCCAATGGGGTTGATTTCCTAAAGGTAAATATACTGTACACTGCAAGTGCAGTTGTGCCAGAGCTTAGTAAATAAGGGAAAGCTTCACTTTGCAAAAAATACCCATTCACATGCAAGTAAAATTTTAAAAAACTGCATTTTTGCTTGCTCGTGATTGGATGACAGAAAGCATTATTGACTCCTCTTGATTGATCAATGGCCCTTCCTCTTCCAGAGAAGTCGATCTATGATCAACTTCTCTTGTGCTGGCATGTTGAATATTTTCCTTTGATAAGTGCTGCAGCCAATCAGCATAACCACTGATCAGTGTATTCTAACAGTGAAGATGTTCCCGCCATCAGAGTACAATAGTACAGCGGGAAGGATTCCTCCATCCACCTTGCTTGCGTGGATGGAGGAATCCATTCTGGTTTTTTTTGCTTTTTTTTCAATGGGTGCCTGCTGGGTGATTTAAAAAACCTGACCCTATGTATGGCTAGCCAGTTCGAATCCTGCTGAACCGGCCAATATTCGAACTGTGTATGGGCAGGCTGAATGTGCCCAAGTTGATTGATCGATCAACTTGGGTGCAACCAGCATGCCAGGTTTTACATGCGAATATCGCTAGCAGCTGCTATATCTGCTGGAAATTATCACTATCTTCTGCTAGTGGGGGTGGCTCCCCCCCTCTCCCCTGCCCCCTTAGAAGACAATGGCGCAGCAGGAGGGATCCTGCATCAACACTGTCTGTGTTGATGGGGGAATTGAGTGGATGCAGGAATGACATTCGCCCCGTGTATGGCCGGCCTTACTCTCTTTGCTAAAACAACAGTTAAATATCATAGCGGGTATTCTTCTTATACATTTTTGCTCCACTTTTTTTGGTTGCAGGTTTGAATCCGCTTACATTTTGCAGCTCCTGGTTGCACTTTTTTCTCCAACACTTCTTTAAATAGACACTTGATAAATTATAGTTGAAAATAATTATAGTTTTCCCCATTAAATTATCCACTTTGAATTTTAGGTTCTCAGTATTGAAATGTATTTTATACCAGAAAAGTTTATGCATGTATACAGTGTATAATTAGCTTCCATCCAGCATTAAATACTGATGGTTTCATTAGATTACAGCAACTCTGTTGATGTTTTTGTACTCCTGTATAGAGTTTCAATGGCTTACAGCCAGTTTTAAGTACTTCAGCCATGTATAACCAGTGTATCTTTAGGCAACATATACACATCTTTGAGAGTGTGCTCCTTGCAGGCAAATAAATGCTTTTTTTCTTCAGAGACATATTTACTGTATTTACAACATGATGTGAATCAATATTAATAGCTTATGTGTTCTAGAGAATAGACAAACATTTGGTCTTTGGTTCTAGATATGTTTTCTGTTGGTATGAAATTGTTGTATTATAAATCCATATTCTTTAACATAAACAGTGTTTTAAAAGAAACATAGAATGGCCAATCACAACAATATACGTGAAAAAAAAGTGGAACCTTCAAGCAGTCCTGTGCTTCTTGTTCTACTAGTGGGGGCAATGTAACTTGGGAAACAAGTATGGGGGTTTGCCTAAATCTCCTATCTGGGAATTTTTTTTTCTGTTACGGGAAGACAGCACCATCACCCTCCTCAATGTATGCAGGCAAAGCCTAATCTGTGACTGTTGAGGAACACTTTACAGTGGCTTCTTCACACAGGGCAAAAAGAAAACCTGCAGCTCCAGGTGAGATAAGGAAGCCTAATGATCCAGCAGGTGCTCGCCTAGGCTCACCTCCAGACACAATGAAATTAGAAGAAATGGCAGCACACCACTGTAGATCAAAATCCTCTTTATTTAGACATCCCAAAAATTACAGGCATCAAAATCCTGGGTAGACGCGTTTCGCACACTTCACGTGCGCTTAGTCATTACACAGGTATGTGTGCAAAACAGTTCTTATATAGTCCCATCTATTAGGGCCCTTTCACACTGGGGCGGGGGCGACGTCGGCGGTAAAGCGCCGCTATTGTAAGCGGCGCTTTACCATCGGTATGCGGTCACTAGCGGAGCGGTTTCACCCCCCGCTAGCGGCCGAGGAATGGTTAAAAACCACCGCAAAGCGCCTGTGCAGAGGCGCTTTGCTGGCGGTATAGCCGTGCTCTCCCATTGATTTCAATGGGCAGGAGCGGTGAAGGAGCGGTATACACTCCGCTCCTTCCCTGCTCAAGATGCTGCTAGCAGGACCTCTGGGCTTTCACACTGGAGACAAAGCAGAGGCACTTTCGGGTCAGTTTGCAGGCGCTATTATTAGCGCAATAGTGCCTGCAAACCGCCCCAGTTTGAATGGCTCTAACAGGTGTAACCAGGTGCTAATTGCAGACTTCCTGTTGCATAAGCCTCACATGTGAGAGAGACCAATGAATATATAATTGTATATATCACATATAGACAAAAGAAAAACAAATAAACAAAAACATATATGTGCTCTAACAAAACAACGTATTATTCTATAAAGACTAAATATAAAAGATAAAAACATTGTCATAAAACACAACATAGTCTTGTGTCACCGTATCCTAATACTCTAAAACAATTAGCCAATAAACAACAGTTTTCCCTCAACAACAATAGATACATATAAACACATACATATCAATAGATGAGGGAATCTCCTAACATAGGAACAGGAAAAGACAAACAGCACAAGACACAAAGAGACAGAAAGACATTTGACACACAAGTATACTGTATATTGAAACCCATTCATATACAATGCTGTAAGGAACAGACCGGGCACCATTGAATATAAAACACCATGACATTGGTAGGACAAACAGCCAAAAGAAGGGGCAAAGGAGATGGGCGGCACAATTCGGGTAAAACACACAGTAAATCGCAATATTACCGCCCATCAATCACTCCCTTAATTTACACCATGAAATTGGTAGGACAAAGCTAAAAGAGGGGGAAATGGAGATGGGCGGCACAATTCGGGTGAAATACACAGTAAACTGCAATATTATCGCCCATCAATCAGTCCCTTAATTTACACCTAATGGCTAGTAAATACCTGAATGGATCAAAAATGAATGGAAGAAGAATGTGTATCGAAATGCATGCCTAGACATAACTTCCATACACAAAAAAGGATTGGATGTTTATGCTACACATCACAATATTCAGTACAATCATTATAAATAAAAAATATTGGTAAACATGACAATAATAAATATGTGAGTGTAGTGGATCGTTAACCATCCTCTGCACAAATAGACAACTCACCATATTAATGTGTGTCGATTGCTGTCGGAGGGAGGAAGTGCACTATACTACTCATAAAAATGACTCACATCCCACTCGAAGTTTAACCCCTGCGGGATGCCAGTCTGAAGCTGGGAAATCCAGAATACCTCCCTCCGGCAGAGCAAACGAAAAACATCACCACATCTACTAGGGGCCTTCACTTTTTCAATGACCTGTACAGGCATGTCTGAAGCACTCCCATTGTGGCAAAATATGAAATGTTTAGCCACATTTGTTGATAGGTTTTTAGCCACACTATATATATATATATATATATATATATATATATATATTTATTTATTTATGGTCGGAGCCCTATGTCCGATATGGACATAGATAACACTTATAATAAAGATAAGACTTACCATCGGAAATAGACCTGGAAGTGTGGACTTACCATATGAAATGGACCTGAAAGTGTGCCTTGGTCTAATGGCCGGTATGCCAAAATAAGGGGGCAAAAACATTCAGGTAGGGGTATAATATATAATTGGTTTTCAGGTATTCATTGAGCCAATTTGGAGAATGCCTGTGCCATCTCTACTTGAGGATTGGGTATATACCGGGCGACGCAGGCTGATTTCCATCTGCCTAGTCTTTTGATGATGTGGTCTGGAACCCCCTGGCGGGTTGCTGCGGAGGCTGCTCCGATGCGGAAGGAGTGTCCGGAGTACTGACTGGGTTTAAGATGAAGATTGCGGAGAAGTATCCTTATGTGTTTTACAAAGTGACATGCGTTTAAGGGTTTAACTGGGAATGGTAGAAGAGGACTGGTGTCCGATTGTTCAGGCAGGAGTGAGAGGAGACGGTTAAGTACGGTGACTGGACACCAGCTGTTATTGGTTCTGTAGAGGTGAATGTCCACTCCAGAGCCTGTTTCCTGGGTTTAAGAAACCTCGAGGTGAGGGATGAAATGGTCTTGGTGGCGAAGCAAGTGCCGTCTGCGTAATACTTGGTCTGTGGGGTGGTTATAGGTGAACCCGTAGTAAGCCAACTATATGGCTGCTTGTAGGACCGTGCTGGGCAGCAGACCGAATGGCGAAGTAGCCAGAATAGTCGACATATCCCTGAAGATGGGCCCCGTAATGGGTAAGCGCTTAGTACTGATCACTGGTTGTTGTTTCTGGATGCCCCTTAGGATGGCTCGTATAGCGTGTGATGAGAACAGTGAAGATTTTGTGGGGTCTTCCAGGGTCACGAAATGTTGTATGCCGGCTAGGTGTAGCCGAATGGTATTGTAAGATAAAGCCAGCTGAGTGTGGCAGTATGAAATGAAGGCCAGTACCTGTTTGACATCTATTGGTCCTTTACGGCAGGATGTGAGAAATTTATTGAACGCCTTTCAAGCTGTCTGGTAGGCTTTGAGTGTGTTATGAGAGAGTGAGTGATTGATGAGCTGCGTTGCTCCTTGTAAATGTTAGACTAGTCCAGGGTCAGTTGTGACCAGGCAGGGATAGGGGCCGACACTGGATCGGCTCCGGGAACCTGTTTGAAAAGGAGGTGTAGTTAGAACGTGGCAGTGCGTCAGCAGCTAAATTGTGTCTGCCTGGAATAAATGCACAGTGTATGTTAAACTGATGCTGTAAGAACAGTTGTACCAATCTGCGCAGGAAGGACATGACTGCTGGGGAATTGGACCTGCCTTTGTTGATGTCTGCCGTGGCCTGATTGTCGGTGGTGAAGACTACGGTTTGCCCTGTCCAATGGTGACCCCAGAGTTGTGCAGCTGCCACCATGGGATAGAGTTCGAGGAGGGAAGATGTTTTGAATAAAGCCGGGTATCAACAGTATCTGTTGAGGCCAGGGTCCTGAAAACCAATGATGGCCAAAAATTGCAGCGAAACCTGTGGTGGCTGCAGCGTCTGTCACCACCTGGGGTGACAGGGCTGAAACCATGGGTATAATTAGGGATATGCCATTCCGGGAGGACGGAATTCGTCCCACATAGATAGGTCCGCTATTGCTGCGGAGTCTAGATTTAAGATCTGATCGGGGTCTTGTGTTTCTGGCAGGAATCTCAGCAGGCGTGACACGAAGGTGCGGCCTTGTGGAATAATTCGTATGGCGAAATTCAGCATTGCCAGGAGAGATTGCAACTGCTTCTTGGTACACCCCTTGGTGTGGGTGAATTTGTGAAGGACCGCCTTAATGCGGGTTAGTTTGTCGAGGGGGAGAATGGCTTGCATAGCGCAGGTGTCTAAGTTGGCCCCGAGAAAGGTGATGTTATGTGCTGGGCCTTCTACTTTGTGCTCGGTGATGGGAAGATTGGGTTTTCCGAATATCGCTCTGAGTTTGTCGAGGTCTCCTGGGGGCTTGCTGGGAGGTTCTATTAGTAGGAAGTCGTCCAGGTAATGGATGACTTTTGTCACTGAGCCTTGTGTAACAGTATCCAAGCAAGAGACTGAGCGAATGTGTCGAAGAGCCAAGGGCTGCTCTTCGAACCGAACGTCAGTTTTGTGGCCAAATAATATGCCTCCTTCCACTTGATGCCATGCCAGCACCAAAGGGATGGATGGATAGGCAGGAGCTTAAAGGCATCCGAGATGTTGGTTTTGGAAAGCCAGGCACCTGTACCTGCTTTGATGACTGCTTGTATCGGCATGTCTACGGAGGAATATTTTAGGGAGAATTCTTCGGAGGGAATCAGGGAATTGAGACTGGGGATGTGGGAAGAATGAGGCGCAGACAGGTGGTACCCCAAACGTAATTTATTTGTGAATTTGCCCTTGACAAGTCCCAAATAGGGCTGACTCTCCAAGTGCTGAAAGGGGGCTGAGTGAAAGGCCTATAACGTACTCTCGGTCTAGTTCTGTTTGTAAGAGCCGATCTATGGTTTGTTCGTCGATGGCTGCTGAACGAATATTCCCACATTCGTACGTACTGTGAGGTAGTGAAATGAGGCCTGTGAGAAAGCCGACAGAGGGGCCGTGAAGTCTTCGCTGCCGGCCTGTGACATGATTTGATCTGATGAGAATATCCTGTTTTTGAGCTCGTATATATTTTTTTTTTTTTTTTTTGTGAGAACGAAATGATTCGAAATGTTTGCCTTGATGTTTGAAATGACTGAACTGCATGACAAATTCCGGCCTGGTCGTGTCGTGACTGATGCGACCGTGAACCGGGCTCTGGAGCATGTACTGAAATGAGGCAACAGAAGAAACATTGGTGCACACCGGGACGAATCGGTGCTTGTTTGATGCATCTGGATTCGAATCGGAGCGCAGCATGAAATGAAATGAGAGAAATGTTTACCTTGACCGAGGCTTGAATTGGTTGTGCCGTGTTTTGCGACTGGCAACCGACCGAGCTCTGGTATAGGTATGAAATGCGATCGGAACCAGTGATGCATGCCGTGACGAATCGGTGCACCTCAGATGCGACTGGTTTCGAAACGGTGATGCGTTGTGGGAGTGAAATGGTAGAAATTGCATGACAGAGATGTGGATCAATCCCCCGATGTCTGCGATTAGCTATGATCTGGACTCTGGAGCATGTGTCAGAAATGTGGCCAATCCTGGGCACGCCGAGACGAATCGGTGCATTTTCATGCGACTGATTTCATGTCGGAATGTGATACGTGAAAATGAAATGATAACCATGACAGAGGTACAAATGACTGATAACGTAACTCTGGAGCATGTATAGAAATGAGGCCAATCCTGGGGCACGCCGAGATGAATCGGTGCATTTCATGCGACTGAATTCATGTCAGAACGTGATACATGGAAATGAAATGATAACCATGACAGAGGTACGAATGACTGATAAAACGTAACTCTGGAGCATGTATAGAAATGAGGCCAATCCTGGGGCACGCCGAGACGAATCGGTGCATTTTTCATGCGACTGAATTCATGTCGGGACGTGATACATGGAAATGAAATGATAACCATGACAGAGGTACGAATGACTGATAAAACGTAACTCTGGAGCATGTATAGAAATGAGGCCAATCCTGGGGCACGCCGAGACGAATCGGTGCATTTTTCATGCGACTGAATTCATGTCGGGACGTGATACATGGAAATGAAATGATAACCATGACAGAGGTACAAATGACTGATAAAACGTAACTCTGGAGCATGTATAGAAATGAGGCCAATCCTGGGGCACGCCGAGACGAATCGGTGCATTTTTCATGCGACTGAATTCATGTCGGGACGTGATACATGGAAATGAAATGATGACCATGACAGAGGTACAATTGACTGACAATAACGTAACTCTGGAGCATGTATAGAAATGAGGCCGTAATAACTGGGGCACACCGGAACGAATCGGCGCATCTTTGGTGCGACTGGATTCGAATCGGAGCGCGGTAGGTGACTGAAATGAGAAATGATTTGAAAATGTCAGAAATGAGTTTAGAAATGTTTTCAGAAATGAGAAATGATTTGAAATGTCCGAAATGAGTTCAGAAATGTTTTCAGAAATGAGAAATGATTTGAAATGTCCGTAATGAGTTTAGAAATGTCTCAGAAATGAGAAATGATTGGTATCGAACTAACTTGATTTGATAATTTACAAAATTGCGACTGGCTATGGCTGTCTACTGATACCGACATGCTAGAAATGAAGCGACGTCAGCGTCGCTGTGCTATCGAATTTGTAACATATTGAAAGTACGAGCGATATACATTGCAGTTTGTGAGATGCGGGTGAAACGAAATTTGAACTCACGGTTTAGTGACATGATATGAAAAACGAAAAGTCCGACGGGACCTTACCTGCGACAGCCAAGCCAGACGCGTGGTACAAACTATAAACGAAAACGCGGATTTCGAAAGTTTTGAGTACGGAGTATCGAATACGGGAACTTGCGAGGCAAGAACTTGCGGACGCTGGTATATCGAATAGTCGGCTTAGTGACGTATATCGCGCACAGGAAACCGACAAGCACCACAGGTGAGCGGGCTGCTTAAATACCCACCGGGCTCCTCCCATAAATTCAGGCCACCATACTGGCCTTCCTACATATATATATATATATATATATATATATATATATATACTGATTAAAACGACCCCGAAGGCGTCTTGTTGTCCTACCTACATGTTGAATGTCGTCCTACCTACATGTCGCAAGTGAGTAGGTACACGACATAATTGGTTTTGCAATTATAGAAGGAATTGATGTCATATTCCTTCTGTGTAGCTGATGAGCAGAATTTGTTGCCACCTTTAATGTGACCACAGCATAAGCATCCTGTAGCTTCACACTTAAAGTTGCCCTTAGGCTCCTTTCACACTTATACGACTTCAAAGTCGCACGATTTTACCGCGATTTCGTGGCTGCGATTTTGCCGCGATTTTACCGTGATTTGCCGCGATTTGGGAGCAGTACTACTTTGCCACGTTTTTGGCATTAACAAATGAAACCATACAGTAGTTGGTATGAATCATAAGGGGGAACTCCACGCCAAGTTTTAAATAAAAAAAACTGGCGTGGGTTCCCCCCCAGGGGCATACCAGGCCCTTAGGTCTGGTATGGATTGTAAGGGGAACCCCCTACGCCAAAAAATCGGCGTGGGGGTCCCCCCAAAATCCATACCAGACCCTTATCCGAGCACGCAGCCCGGCCGGTCAGGAATGGGGGTGGGGACGAGCTAGCGCCCCCCCCCCTCCTGGACCGTACCAGGCCGCATACCCTCAACATGGGGGGTGGGTGCTTTGGGGCATGGGGGGCACCCTGCGGCCCCCCCCACCCCAAAGCACCTTGTCCCCATGTTGATGAGGACAAGGGCCTCTTCCCGACAACCCTGGCCGTTGGTTGTCAGGGTCTGCGGGCGGGGGGCTTATCGGAATCTGGGAGCCCCCTTTAATAAGGGGCCCCCCAGATCCCGGCCCCCCACCCTATGTGAATAAGTATGGGGTACATGGTACCCCTACCCATTCACCTAGGGAAAAAAGCGTCAATAAAAAACACAGTACACAGGTATTTAAAATAATTTATTAGGCAGCTCCGGGATCGTCTTCCGACTTCGGGGGTCCTCTTCCGACTTCGGGGGTCTCTCCGGCGTCTTCTCCCGGTGTCCGCATCTTCTGCCGGCTCCACCGCTATCTTCTGGCGCTCTTTTGCCAGCGGTGGTCCGGACCTCTGGATCGTCTTCTTCCCTCTTCTCTTCCAGAGATGTTGACACGACGCTCTCTCCAGGCAGAATGGTCTCTGTGCGCTCCGCAACGGACTTATATAGGCGGTGACCCCGCCCCCTTATGCCGTCACAGTCCCTGGACAGCTGTTACATCCTATTATGTTTTACTATATAAAGCGCAGTTGTGTGGGGGGCTTACTCATACCCCAGCAGAAGCCTTTGGAGGCGAAACGCGTCGGGTTCCTATGACTACACCCCACCACTATCCACTGCGCTGTTTTTATACTTTTTATGCCGATTTTTTTATATATTGAGCCGAGTTTTTACTGCCCCCCGCTTGTAAAAATTTCTTTTTCGGAGTATATTGCTCAATAAAGTGCTCTTATGCGTTTTTGCACATTAAGGATTTACACTATGTGGAGGTTTTTTTCTCTTTCTTGATCATTTACATACGTGATGGACGTCTGAGCAAACGGTCATCTGGCGACCGAAACCGCATCCTGGGGACCTCGATCTCCAAGCTGGCTCTTCAGTCGAGGACTGCTGACAAGACGTTCCACGAGCCTTCCCAAAAGCCTTCATCCCACACCGCTTGACGGTACACGCTCGTTTGACTCACCGCCACGGCCTGTGAGTCCACCTGATCTGGTAAGGGCATCCTTTTGCTTTTTCTTTCTCCTGGTGGGAATCATCCACATGAGTCAAGATTCAGCGTATCTACTAGGACCCCTCTTAAACAATCTCTAATTACCTCTGGAGAAGACGGTTGATACCTGGTCATTTGTGGGACTGACTGGGACAGTCCTCCTTTTGGTCATTTGAGAGACTCTTGGTTTCCATTTATGTCTGTCCGCCCTTAAGGATTTGTTTTGCCCCCACCTTGGCCCCCATTCCCATTGATTATCAGCTGTGTGAAACCACATACTCAGATTATTGAGATTTCTTGTATTGATTTATATATGCTTGTTTTTTCCTTTGATTAAGGTGCCAAGTGCTTGAATCTCTCCTATTTCAACCTACCGGTTATCACTTCCCATTGAATACTAGTTGTGTTTAATCACATACCTAGGGTATTGAGATTTCTTATATTGATTTATATGTGCCTGTGTTTTTCCTTTTGAATAAGGTGTCAAGTACTTGAATCTCTCCTATTTTTATCACTGTGTATTCCACCACCATACTCAGACAAGTGTTCATTTTTTATTTTATTTTTTGGTGTTTCACACAACAATTAGTTATCACTTCACTAATTGACACTGCAAGTGTTCTCACTCCCTTTTTAAAACATTTTCCACCTGTCTAACAACAGGAGCTTTCACCATTCACTAGCGCCACACTTTTTTACTTTTTTTTTATATAAGTCTGTTGCGGAGCGTTCAGAGACCATTCCAGCTGGAGAGAGCGTCGTGTCAACATCTCTGGAAGAAAAGAAGAAGGCAGAAGACAGAAGTCTGGACCACCGCTAGCAATTGAGCTGCAGAAGAAAGCGGAGGAGCCGGCAGAAGATCAGGACACCGGGAGGAGACGCTGGAGAGACCCCCGAAGTCGGAAGAGGACCCCCGAAGTCGGAAGAAGATCCCGGAGCTGCCTAATAAATTATTTTAAATACCTGTGTACTGTGTTTTTTATTGACGCTTTTTTCCCTAGGTGAATGGGTAGGGGTACCATGTACCCCATACTCATTCACATAGGGTGGGGGGCCGAGATCTGGGGGCTCCCGGATTCCGATAAGCCCCCCGCCCGTAGACCCCGACAACCAACGGCCAGGGTTGTCGGGAAGAGGCCCTTGTCCTCATCAACATGGGGACAAGGTGCTTTGGGGTGGGGGGGCCGGCAGGGTGCCCCCCATGCCCTAAAGCACCCACCCCCCCATGTTGAGGGCATGCGGCCTGGTACGGTCCAGGAGGGGGGGGGCGCTCGCTCGTCCCCACCCCCATTCCTGACCGGCCGGGCTGCATGCTCGGATAAGGGTCTGGTATGGATTTTGGGGGGACCCCACGCCGATTTTTCGGCGTAGGGGGTTCCCCTTAGATCCATACCAGACCTAAGGGCCTGGTATGCCCCTGGGCGGAACCCACGCCGTTTTTTTCATTTAAAACTTGGCGTGGAGTTCCCCCTCTGGATTCATACCAGACAGCTGTCAGCACTGCCTGTCGCTCATCGGGAAAGGAAAAAAAAGTTTTCCTTTCCCGATCAGCGAGCCAGGCTTGTGCTTACAAAGTCGTGCTGAAGTCGTGTCTATATTATTCAGGCACGACTTGCATGCTACTTCAGGGTTTAACATTGAGGTCTATGGAGTACAACTCGCATAGAAGTTGGACCAAAGTAGTGCAGGGACTACTTTCAAGTCGGCACGACTTAAAGTCGTGCCAATATGAATGGTAGTCATTGAAAATCATGGAGAATGACTTGTCATACGATTTTGCAGTACAAAATCGTGGGACAAGTCGTGTAAGTGTGAAAGGGGCCTTAAAGTGTATCCATGTAGTTGATTTCATGGGCTTACTAGCAAAGAAACTGGGAGATAGACATGTGCATTCGTTTTCGTCCGAATCTCAGGTATTTTCGTTATAACAAACGATAACGAAAGTGCAGAATCTGAAAAACGAAAGATCCGACATAAACAAATGCTTTATTTTCGTTTTCGTTGCTACAACAGTTCGATATAGATAGGAGATTCGACATGATGCTGACATTAACAATCTGTGTCCATCAAACCTGTGGTCGAATGTGCCTAACCTTAACTCTATTAGTCCAAAATATTCAACATAGAGAGAAAAGATTTGACATAGAGAGAAAAGATTCGACACAGAGAGAAAAGATTTGACATAGGGGAGAAAAGATCGCTGCTGGAATTGGGTAGGGGAAGTAAAATAAAAATAATGATGATGATGAATGTTATTGGCTGATTGTAACCAAAGAGGAGGAGCAGTAAAATAGCTAGAACTAAGTACACACGTACTTTGGCTTATGGTGTCTGTTGAAAGTTCTAAGAAGATTCAACGGAGTGACAGACACCATAAGCCTTCAATGACAGATTCGACCTTAATTAATTTGGATTTTCGGACGAATGCAATTTTTAACGAAAAACAAAATAAATAAAAACGTATTTCGGGAGTAACTAAATAATTGTATTTTTCGGATGAAAACGAAATTCCGAAACAAAATATTTCAGTGTGCACATGTCTACTGGGAGATAGAGTGCGACCTAATGTGGGTGCCCTCCGAGATACTATATTGATACCTCTCTGCAATATATTTGCACAGACATCGTCCGCAAACAAAACAGGGTGATGTCTGTTTATGATGTCTTTGTCTCCAAATTAAGTACTAAATGGAGTCAACAGGGTCATTTTATTTTGATGAGGACTACCTTTGTCCTGCACCCTTCTATCTACAAGAGCTGTCCTGTCTTTGCTTTGTGCAATTGCCAAGGCTCTGTTAATCTGTTAATATATTAATAAGTAAAAAAGGTCAGCTCTGAGCATGTAGGCCCTTTACAAACTAATCTAGAGTGGGTGACTGGGGACAAAGAGAAGGCAAATTTATTAAATACTTTCTTCAGCTCTGTGTATACAAAAGAGGATGGGGGAGCTCATGTCCATAATGGGGGGGGGGTATTGACACAGCCCCGAATGATCCACAATGGCTCAAAAGTGATATGGACCAGAATTATTTAGACAGAATAAAGGTGGATAAAGCACCTGGACATGATGGCATTCACCCACGGATCCTAAAAGAATTGAGCTCTGTTATTTCAGAGCCATTGCATCTAATTTTTAGTGACTCATTGATGACGGGAATAGTACCACTGGATTGGCGCAGGGCAAACGTGGTGCCTATATTTAAAAAGGGATCAAAGTCTTTACCAAGTAACTATAGACCTGTTAGTTTAACTTCTATAGTCGGGAAGATACTGGAGCGTTTAATAAAAGACCACATAGACGAGTTCTTGCTGGAAAAAAACACATTTTAAGCAACGGACAGCATGAATTCATGAATGACAGAAGTTGTCAGACAAACCTAATGTCTTTTTATGAAGAGGTAAGTAAAACCTTGGACAGAGGGGTGGATGTGGACGTGGTATACTTGGATTTTGCAAAAGCGTTCGACACAGTTCCCCACACGCGGCTCATGTGTAAGGTAAAGTCTTCAGGCCTGGAAATATCAGTTTGTAAATGGATAGAAAACTGGCTAAAAGACAGAATCCAGAGAGTAGAGTTTAATGATTCTTACTGTGAATGGTCTAAGGTTATCAGTGGTGTACCCCAAGTTTCAGTGCTGGGACCCTTACTTTTTAACATCTTTATAAATGATATTGGGTCTGGGATCAAAAGTAACATTTCTGTCTTTGCAGATGACACCAAGTTATGCAGTGGAATAATGTCCTTACAGGATGTCTCCAATTTACAAGCCGACCTCAATGCACTGTCTAATTGGGAGACTATGTGGCAGATGAGGTTTAATGTTGAGAAATGTAAAGTTATGCACTTGGGGGCTAAAAATATGTATGCATCATACATGCTAGGGGGAGTACAACTGGGGGAATCCGTGGTGGAGAAGGATCTGGGGGTTTTGGTAGATCATAAGCTCAATAATAGCATACAATGCCAAGCTGTGGTTTCCAAAGCGAGCAAAGTCCTTTCTTGTATTAAGAGAGATTGTCAGTAACTTGATAGGAGGCCGAGATGCTGGGAGGGCTCCCCTTGCGGCCGAGCACAGCACACCACTGAAGGTGGAACAGCAGGTGTGGTGCCCACAGAAGCACGGGTGCCGGGTTTCCGGGGACAGGCGTGCTTGAAAGGTCCAGAGACAGAGTCCAGTGGAATAACTGAATAGCGGAGCCAGGAGCCAGGCCAGGGGTCATTCACAGAGAGACAGTCCAGGATCAGAATGACCTAAGATCAGCTGCGTCTTAGTACAGGGAGCAAGATAAGCAGAGTCCAAAAGCCAGGCCGGGGTCAGATGCTGGGAGCAGGCAGGAGGAAGTCAGGTGCAAGCCAAAGGGTCAAGCCAGAGGATCAGGAAGAGCAGGTCAAAACAAGCTGGGTCGGTACACAGGAGATCAGATCAGCAGATAATACAGGGCACAGGAACACAGGGGGAGCTGAAGACAAACCAGCAATTGCAGACACCAGCAGACTTCCTTATATAGGCCCATGTGACCTGCTGGTAGAGATACTGGGTCCTAAAGTCCTTCTCCTGCCAGAGATGTTGGGTCCTAAAGTCCTTCTCCTGCCATAAGTGCTGGTAGAGATGCTGGGTACTAGAGCCCTTCTCCTGCTGTTGATTCCCTGACAGTGCCCCCCCCCCCTGACGGGCAGCCTCCGGATGCCCATTTGGGCCATTTTCTCAGGGTATTTGGCCCAAAACTCTTGGACGAATCTAGGGGCATGAACATTGGCCTCAGGTTCCCAGGATCTCTCCTCAGGTGGATACCCTTTCCATTTAATTAAGAACTGAATTGTCCTACCTCTCCGTCGACATTCAAGGATGGATTCCACTTCAAATTCAGTCTCGTCTCCTACCAGGACCAGAGGTGGGGGTACTTCTCCTCTCCCTGGAAAAGAACTAGAAATGGCATGTTTAAGAAGTGCAACATGAAATACAGGGTGGATCTTATAAGATTCAGGTAAGGCAAGTTCGAAGGCTACTGGATTTATTTCACGTTTAATTTCAAAAGGACCAACAAACTTTGGCCCCAACTTTCGGGATGGACATGGCAGTTTGAGGTTTGCAGATGAGAGCCACACTTTGTCCCCCACTTTAAAGGCAGGGTTTCCTCTTCTTTTCTTGTCATATTGTTTCTTATACCCTTCTTGGGCTTTCCGAATTGTGTCCTGGAGAATTTGATAATTGGTTTGAATGAAATGTATTCTTTTCTGAACTGCCGGAACTGAAGATTCGGGGATGATATTGGGTAGAAATGAGGGATGGTAGCCATAATTCGCCCAGAAGGGCGACTGGTTGGTAGCAGCATGCACAGAGTTATTGTATGCGAATTCCGCACAGGGCAATAATGAAATCCAATCATCCTGAGAAAAGGAACAAAAACATCTTAGATACTGTTTTAGCGTTTGGTTAGTCCTTTCCATTTGACCGTTGCTCTAGGGATGGTAGGCTGTGGAAAAACATGTTTCAATTGACAGCAATTTGCAAAGGTTCCTCCAGAACCTAGAGGTGAATTGAACACCTCTATCTGACACAATGTTGTCTGGTACACCATGCAATCTGACTATTTCTTTGATGAAAGTTTTTGCTGTGTCCATGGCGGAAGGTGTGCCCATCATTTGCAAGAAGTGTGCCATCTTTGATAGCCGGTCTACTACTACCAAGATGGTTGTGAATTCTTCTGAAGGGGGTAAATCCACGATAAGGTCTAATGAAATGTTTTTCCAAGGCTGTTCTGGGACTGGCAGAGGTCTTAACAGGCCCCAGGATTTAGCGTTGGACCCCTTATTCCGCTGTAATGTTGTGCAAGAATTGACATACTCCTTACAATCGGATCTCAGAGTGGGCCATCATAAAGACCGTTGGACCAATTCGGTCATTTTGCGGACCCCAAAGTGGCCAGCCAATTGGTGGTCGTGAAAAGTTCTTAAAACCTGAAGCCTGGCTTGCTGTGGGACAAAAATCTTGTTTTGATGCCAAAGGAGCCCCTCCTGGCTTCTTAGAGAGGAGATTTCTGCCTCCATGCACTGGGTGGATGCCTGCTCAATTGAAATCCTTAAATCAGGCTGGATCAAGAGGAAATTTTGAGGGGACAGAATTGAACTGGGTGTGACCTCTTCCGGGGTGTCAGGGAACATTCGGGACAAGGCGTCGGCTTTTCCATTCTTAGACCCTGGGTGGAAGGTGATATGGAAGTTAAACCTAGAAAAGAATACAGCCCATCGAGCCTGCCAGGGTCTCAATCGCTTGGCCGTGCGGAGATATTCTAGGTTCTTATGGTCTGTAAAGATTAAGATAAGATGGACGGCACCCTCCAGGAGATATCTCCATTCCTCCAGAGCAGTCTTAATCGACAAGAGCTCCCGATCCCCCACATCGTAGTTCTTCTCCGGCTTACTCATCTTCCGTGAAGAGAAGGCCACGTGATGAAGTAGGGCTTTGGGCCCCTGACGTTGGGAAAGAACTGCCCCCCGTGGCTACTTTAGGGGCATCAACTTCCAGGACATAGGGTAAGGTAGGATCAGGATGCTGTAAGATAGGTGCGGAGGTAAAGAGGAGCTTCAGTTGATCGAAGGCAGTTTGTGCTGCTACTGACCACTGGAATCTGGTATGTTGGCGGGTTATCTGGGTGATAGGCACTACAATGCTAGAGAAGTTCTTTATAAATCTCCTGTAGAAATTTGCAAAGCCGATGAACCTCTGAACACCCTTCTTATCAGATGGAGCCGGCCACTCAAGGATAGCCTTCACCTTTTGAGGATCCATAGCTACCCCATTAGTGGTGATGATGAGTCCGAGGAATTGGATTGTCGTCTTCTCAAAGTCGCATTTCTCTGCTTTTACATACAATCCATGTGTTCTGAGGATGCCCAGTACCTTTTTTACATGCGTTCTTTGAAGCTCCAGAGTAGCTGAGAATATGAGAATATCATCAAGGTAGACGATAACGAAGTGGTCTAAGTACTGCCGAAAAATATAATTTATGAAATGTTGGAATGTGGCCGGGGCGTTGCATAGTCCAAATGGCATTACTAAGTATTCAAAGTGCCCGAATCTTGTTCTAAATGCTGTTTTCCACTCATCCCCCTCTCGGATACGGACAAGATTGTAAGCTTCACGTAGGTCTAATTTGGTGAAAATGTGGGCTGTACGAAACCTCTGGAAGAGTTCGGGAATGAGGGGGAGCAGATAGCGATTTTTGAGAGTAATTTTGTTTAAGTCCCTGTAGTCCACACATGGCCTCAAGGTTTTATCTTTTTTTTCAACAAAGAAAATGCCGGCACCGGCGGGAGAGGAGGAAGGGCGGATAAATCCCTTTTCAAGGTTTTCATCAACATAATGCCTCAAAGTTTCAAGTTCAGTCTCGGAAAGGGGAAAAATACGGCCAAAAGGAATCTCAGCCCCCGGTAGCAAGTCAATGGGACAATCATAGGGACGGTGTGGGGGTAGAGTATCTGCCTTCTTCTTGTCAAAAACATCTTGGAATTCATGGTAGGCCGCTGGTATGTAGGAATCCACACTGGGTGTGGGTAGGACAGACAGACAACTAGAAAAGTCCTTGGATTCAGGAGCAAGACAATGCTGCCGGCAGTAGGAAGAAGTGAAGAGAACTTCCCTCTTGGACCAGTCAATCTGAGGATTGTGCGCCTGTAGCCATGGAATTCCCAGGATCACAGGGAATATAGGGGAGTTTAGGACATCAAAACGTAGAAATTCCTGGTGACTAGAATTGATGGAGGTAAAGATAGGTGCTGTTTCTTGAGTGACATGCCCGGAACTAGGCATTGAGCCATCGGCCAGATGGACGGTCAGTCTTTGCCTTTTGTGGTGAAGAGGGATAGCGAGTCTCTTTGCCAAGGTCAGATCCAAGAAACAGCTGCATGCCCCGGAATCCACTATTGCTTGGAGATGAACTTCCTCTCCTGCCACCAGTAACGTGACAGGAAGACTGATATGGGTTGGAGAAGACCTGGATACCTGGAAATTGACCGGAGTGCGGGGAACTGATTTCCTGGGTCTTACAGGGCAAAAGGTTATGTAATGTCCTGTTCCCCCACAGTAGAAGCAAAGGTTCGCCTGTTGGAGATGAAGTCTCTCCTCTGAAGTTAATGTTGGATGGGCCAGGCCAAGCTGCATGGGGTTGGATGTAGGCGGGACTTCGGGCTGCCGAAGGGTTTGGATACGTTCAGACTGGCATTCCCGTAAGCGTCTATCGATTTGAATGGACAGTAGGATGAGACCTTCTAGTGTTGAGGGGGTCTCAATTCTGGACAGTTCATCCTTGAGGCATTCGGACAGCCCCAGCCGATACTGATAACTTAACGCTGCCTGGTTCCAACCTGAGTCTGAGGATCAGGTACGGAATTCCACCGTGTAATCTTCCACAGGGCGCTGACCCTGCCGTAGGGTATGCAGAGCAGCTTCAGCAGTGGCCACCTGCAGGGGGTCATCGTATAATTGGCCCAAGGTTTCGAAGAACTGGTCCACAGAGTTGATGAGAGGACTCTCCTGCTCCAATAAGCCATGAGCCCATACTTGGGGTTCAGCAGTCAACAAAGAAATAATGAATCCCACCTTCACTGTTTCAGTGGAAAAAGTCCATGGTTGCAGTGCCAAGTATAGGTAACAGGCATTCCTAAAGGATCTGAATTTCTTCCGATCATCGGAGAAGCGTTCTGGTGTTGGTACTCGTGGTTCCGGAGGGGGCATCACCACAGCAGGAGTAACTACCGGAGGGTTGGCGGAAGACGGCCCTTGATCTGTGGCTGTAGGTGTCGCAGACAGGTGCTGCAGGCGGTCCTCTAACTGAGAGTACCCTTCCTGGAGTTTTTGGATGACCTGAGTGAGGGCCGTGATCTGTAGACTTGTGGCTTCCAGCGGGAGACATCTCCATCGGCCTCTGACATGGCTGGTTTGTACTGTCAGTAACTTGGTAGGAGGCCGAGATGCTGGGAGGGCTCCCCTTGCGGCCGAGCACAGCATACCACTGAAGGTGGAACAGCAGGTGTGGTGCCCACAGAAGCACGGGTGCCGGGTTTCCGGGGACAGGCGTGCTTGAAAGGTCCAGCGACAGAGTCCAGTGGAATAACTGAATAGCGGAGCCAGGAGCCAGGCCAGGGGTCATTCACAGAGAGACAGTCTAGGATCAGAATGACCTAAGATCAGCTGCGTCTTAGTACAGGGAGCAAGATAAGCAGAGTCCAAAAGCCAGGCCGGGGTCAGATGCTGGGAGCAGGCAGGAGGAAGTCAGGTGCAAGCCAAAGGGTCAAGCCAGAGGATCAGGAAGAGCGGGTCAAAACAAGCTGGGTCGGTACACAGGAGATCAGATCAGCAGATAATACAGGGCACAAGAACACAGGGGGAGCTGAAGACAAACCAGCAATTATTGACACCAGCAGACTTCCTTATATAGGCCCATGTGACCTGCTGGTAGAGATACTGGGTCCTAAAGTTCTTCTCCTGTCAGAGATGTTGGGTCCTAAAGTCCTTCTCCTGCCATAAGTGCTGGTAGAGATGCTGGGTCCTAGAGCCCTTCTCCTGCTGTTGATTCCCTGACAGAGATATGGACTCCAGAGAGAGAGAGAGAGATAATTTTGCCCCTGTTCAAATCATTAGTAAGACCTCACCTGGAATATGCAGTTCAGTTTTGGGCACCAGTTCTCAAAAAGGATATCAGGGAACTGGAGAAAGTGCAGAGTAGGGCAACCAAACTGATAAGAGTCATGGAGGAGCTCAGCTATGAGGATAGATTAGAGGAACTGAATTTATTCACTCTTGAGAAGAAGAGAATAAGGGAGGATATGATCAACATGTTCAAATATATAAGGGGTCCATATAGTGAACTTGGTGTTGAGTTATTCTCTTTACGGTCAACCCAGAGGACACGGGGACACTCTTTACGTCTAGAGGAAAAGAGATTTAATCTCCAAATATGGAAAGGTTTCTTCCCAGTAAGAGCTGTGAAAATGTGGAATAGAATCCCGCCAGAGGTGGTTCTGGCCAGCTCAGTAGATTGCTTTAGGAAAGGCCTGGATACTTTTCTAAATGTACATAATATAACTGGGTACTAACATTTATAGGTAAAGTTGATCCAGGGAAAACCCGATTCCTTCTTGGGGGATGAGGAAGGATTTTTTCCCCTGCTGTAGCAAATTGGAGCATGCTCTGTTGGGGTTTTTTGCCCTCCTCTGGATCAACTGTGGGTATAAAATTGGGTATATTGGATTGTACAATATTTTTTATTTTATTTATTTATTGTTTTTAAGGTTGAACTGGATGAACTTGTGTCTTTTTTCAACCTAACTATGTAACTATGTAATCATCCACCTTGGATACCCTTTCTGTAGAAAGCGACTATATAGGGCAGCTGCCTCATGCGCAAAGTTGAAGTCATCCGTACATATTCATCTTACCCGTAGGAACTGTCCCACGGGTAGGCCTTTGGTGGTATACCTTGGATGTCCTGACTGTACTACCAGGAGGGAATTACCAGATAATGGTTTTCTGTATAGGGTGGTATTAACCCTCAGTTCGACACCTATCAGGAGAGCATCCAGAAAGTTGCTATCTCTATCATTTGCCTCAACAGTAAAAGTAAGATTCTTATTATTACAATTAAGATATTCCAAGAATGAAGGCAAATTGGATGTCCCATCCTCCATAATGAATATCAAGTCATCTATAAACCTGAAGAATAGTTTAATGGAGGACCTAAAGGGTATAATGTAATATTTTCCATGGGCATTATCAAAGGCCTTCTGCATATCCAAAACTAAAGGTATAGTGGAATGAAGAGATGAACATGAAAACCAGAAGTGTTCCAACGCAAACATATTTTGTGGATATTAGATATTGCTGCCCATCCCATTACAAAGCTGGATTGGGCTTCAGAGATGTGTTTTTTGGAGTACGAACACCAATCTGTTTGCCATACACATAGACAGCAATCTAACATCATGATTTCATCAATTAAATAGGTCTATAGGAACTGGCTAGCCAAGGGTCTTTCCCTTTATTTTTGGCAGTAACCAATTATATGTAGCAATTCCTGATGGGAAATATGATGCATTGTTGAGCATGTGATTAAAGAGGGAGCCTAGCAGGGCCAACACTTCTTCATAAATTAGTTTTTAAAGACTCAAAGATAGACCATCTGGTCCTGGGGCTTTAGCTTTCGAGGAGTGCTTTATAGCTTCTATTGTTTCAGCTTCAACTATTTCTGCATTTAGAGACTTTAGCTCTTCCTCAGTGATTGAGGGTAGGGATAGAAAAGAGAGGGGGGGAGATGTAGATAGGATTCTTCTGCAGAAGGAAACTAGGTGGATCCATTCTTTGGCCGCCACCTCGTTTCTCAGGCTTAATGAATCCATTAGCTTCAGGCCTTTCCTCTAAGGATCTTTTTATTGTCATTGTTCTCAGTTGCTCCAACAAGTAGTTACCTTTGGTGTCTACTGGTATTTGTTATGTGTTGGGGCCCTCTGTAGGGCTTTTATGTACACCCTCATCTGAGCAGCCTCTGCTTTATTTCTAGTCATTGGGATCTATAAATTACACATATATATTCTAAGAATAATAATCTTTGAATATATAAGGGGGAAAAAAAGGAAAAGTAAGAAGGGGAGAAATAAAAAATAAACAATTTTTATTATTAATTTTATTTTTTTATTTTTTTCTTCCCAAGAGTTTCAGTCTGAAGACCTATGATATTTCTTTTGCACTCAGGAGGCCCCCGCCAGGATTAGTTGACCATACGGACGCCCCGGGCGCCAATTTAAGTGGTAACTTTGTTTCCACTGGTTGGCGCCAATGTGTCTCCCTTTAGCCATTATTTTGGCTTGGTCCGTATAATTGGCTGTAGTTTTTCTCCATCTAATCCGTTTGCACTTCTTTCTTTTTCTTCTATTTTATTTTACCTTTGTTTTCTATGCTTTTTTGGCTTCTATGGATATTTACTTCACTGCTTACAGTCCCCAGAGGTGATGCTCATCACTTCCGGTGCGCCATCTAGTGTCACTTCCGGTGTGCCTCACACCATTGATTTTGTTGAACTGATTGATGTATTTTCCTTCCTGATTCAGTTTGAAGTATCACTTCCGGTGTAACTACCTATGGGTAGACGCCCCTGCAGCGTCTGCCCCTCCCCTATTCTTTGACACCGTTTTTTGGCGCCAAATTTGGAGAGGGGGAGGGTATTTAAGCACTCTGGTGGTGGTTCAAATTGAGGGCCAGCCTGAGAGGAGGAGGGCGCTATTTTCTTCACATACTACCTTATCCAGGTATTTAATGTCATTTTGAGGAAATCCTGGTCTACCTATTTAGGGGCCATTTTTGGTCTAGATTTTTGATAGATTTTAATCTTTTTGTCTTTTAGGTTCTCTGTCTCCCCCTTGGCTTTTTTTTGGGGGTGACACTGACCAATGTAGAAAAGTAGCTTGGATTGGTGATTTGATGTTTGATCTTTTCATCACAGGTACAAACCTCTGCCTATTTATATGTATTACTTCATATACTGATATACATCTATTTTATATATATATATATATATATACACTACCGTTCAAAAGTTTGGGGTCACATTGAAATGTCCTTATTTTTGAAGGAAAAGCACTGTACTTTTAAATGAAGCTAACTTTAAACTAGTCCTAACTTTAAACAAATATACTCTATACATTGCTAATGTGGTAAATGACTATTCTAACTGCAAATGTCTAGTTTTTGGTGCAATATCTACATAGGTGTATAGAGGCCCATTTCCAGCAACTATCACTCCAGTGTTCTAATGGTACAATGTGTTTGCTCATTGGCTCAGAAGGCTAATTGATGATTAGCAAACCCTTGTGCAATCATGTTCACACATCTAAAAACAGTCTAGCTCCTTCCAGAAGCTACAAAATTGACCTTCCTGTGAGCAGATTGAGTTTCTGGAGCATCACATTTGTGGGGTCAATTAAACGCTCAAAATGGCCAGAAAAAGAGAACTTTCATCTGAAACTCGACAGTCTATTCTTGTTCTTAGAAATGAAGGCTATTCCATGCGAGAAATTGCAAAGAAATTGAAGATTTCCTACAACGGTGTGTACTACTCCCTTCAGAGGACAGCACAAACAGGCTCTAACCAGAGTAGAAAAAGAAGTGGGAGGCTGCGTTGCACAACTAAGCAAGAAGATAAGCACATTAGAGTCTCTAGTTTGAGAAACAGACGCCTCACAGGTCCCCAACTGGCATCTTCATTAAATAGTACCCGCAAAACACCAGTGTCAACATCTACAGTGAAGAGGCGGCTGCGGGATTTTGGGCTTCAGGGCAGAGTGGCAAAGAAAAAGCCATATCTGAGACTGGCCAATAAAAGAAAAAGATTAAGATGGGCAAAAGAACACAGACATTGGACAGAGGAAGACTGGAAAAAAGTGTTGTGGACGGATGAATCCAAGTTTGAGGTGTTTGGATCACAAAGAAGAATGTTTGTGAGACGCAGAACAAATGAAAAGATGCTGGAAGAATGCCTGACGCCATCTGTTAAGCATGGTGGAGGTAATGTGATGGTCTGGGGTTGCTTTGGTGCTGGTAAGGTGGGAGCTTTGTACAGGGTAAAAGGGATTCTGAATAAGGAAGGCTATCACTCCATTTTGCAACGCCATGCCATACCCAGTGGACAGCGCTTGATTGGAGCCAATTTCATCCTACAACAGGACAATGACCCTAAACACACCTCCAAATTGTGCAAGAACTATTTACAGCAGAAGCAGGCAGCTGGTATTCTATCGGTAATGGAGTGGCCAGCACAGTCACCAGATCTGAACCCCATTGAGCTGTTGTGGGAGCAGCTTGACCGTATGGTACGCCAGAAGTGCCCATCCAACCAATCCAACTTGTGGGAGCTGCTTCTAGAAGCGTGGGGTGCAATTTCTCCAGCTTACCTCAATAAATTAACAGCTAGAATGCCAAAGGTGTGCAATGCTGTAATTGCTGCAAAAGGAGGATTCTTTGATGAAAGCAAAGTTTGATGTAAAAACAATGTTATTTCAAATACAAATCATTATTTCTAACCTTGTCAATGTCTTGACTCTATTCTCTATTCATTTCACAACGTATGGTGGTGAATAAGTGTGACTTTTCATGGAAAACACAAAATTGTTTGGGTGACCCCAAACTTTTGAACGGTAGTGTATATATATATATATATATATATATATATATATATATATATATATATATATATATATATAAAAAAATTCCAAAAAATAAAAAATAAGAAATCAAGAGATTAAGAAATTAAAAATCAAAATATTCATTTTTCCTCCATCCTCATTCCAGGTCCTCTTCCATCAGTTTAAAATGCGATCTTGCTTACTCTATGGTCATCAGATGATCCATTAGCTGGGTCCGCCTCTTGATTTATGTGGTTCAAATACTAGCGTTTATATTACATTTTTTATTCAATATTTTGAAAGATCTATATACAGGTAAATATATCCCTTTGACTACAGTATTGCGTTGGCAGATCAGATATGTGGTATTATTCTTTATTTGTATTTTGACCGATTGTTTGCTTGTTTCATATCTTGTTTGTTTATTTTGTCATTTCTATATTACTCTTTTTAGTGCCTGACAAACACTATTCTCCTGAAGAAGCCACGGCATGTGGTGAAACATGTTGAGAAATAAATCCTTCGGTTGCACTATCAAAAACTGCATTGTTACATTGAATGTAAACTCTTTTTTACTGACATGTTTTTACCAATTTTTGTGTGTGTTACCTATTGCACCTTCAAAGTCCCAGTTCTCTACATTTTCTATAGTTCATTATTTAAGGGATGTGGTGCCAACATATGTGCTAGAAATGAGGCAATTATTTACATTTCTCCTGAGGGTAGGGATAGTTTGTCCAGAAGGGCCTCTCCTACATAGGAATCTTCAGCATTAACAGTATATAAATTGAATAAACTTGCCCAAAGACGATAGTGATAGAGGGGAGATTAGTATAAATATTACCATGTGTATCTCGTAAGTGGGTGACATGAGTAGTATGTCTCCTCTCTGACTAAGTTGAGGTGACCTGATTTGTTTCCAGATTTGGAAAAAACTGCCTCCCTTCAGGATCTCATGTATAAATCATATTGCTGAAGCTCGTGATCACAAATCTATTAATTTGTGGCCAGTCCCTCTTATTAATCCCAGACATATAGTATCTTGTTTATATTTAACATATTATTATTGTATAATATTGTTACATGCATCTATACATTTCACGTTTTTTTTTTGAGTTGTTACATAAGCAAGAATTTTGCAGTCTCCTGAAATAGTATTGGGTCTGATGCATGTTCTGCACTCACCATGTTTAGAAGCTTGGGAAAATGCACCATCAGTCGCCAGGCATGGTTGGAACCTTCAAGTAATTGAGACCCCCATGGGTAAAAACCCACCAGGGTCCTGGATACAGGGAAATTATCTGTCTCTATTCCCACATTGGAGAGTTTAGTAAGCACTGATGGTTGTACTATGAATGAGTCAAATCTGGAGAATGTCTGCTGTGGGTGTGAAAAATGGGTAAACTCATGTTTCAAGGGATGATAATATCTCCATGAGTGCACAAGACCCACTCCTACTATAAAGATCACCAACTGGTCTTGGGCTAAGGCTGGTATCTGTCTGTGCCATGGGAGGTGTGTCTCCTATCTTCCTCTAGTGAAAACACACCATTGAAATCTCTTCTGATGGTTGTGGCTCAGCAAGTTACGCTGGACAAAAGTTTCTGTTTAAGATCTTAAAAAATCTGTCATATTTCTGTCAAATTCATATTTGGGCCAAAGATGGTAAAATTTGGTAACTCTGAGTGTCCTACTTCTAGAGTAACAGTGGCCCAGCAGCCATTATCTTGGTCTGCCTGTTGGGCAAATACTTGACATGATAAGTTCTAATCATCCTCCTGCTGCAGGATGAGGCCCTAAGAACTGTAAATATATACCGGTAACTATATATATATATATATATATTTATTATCTCACAAAAGTGAGTAAACCCCTCACATTTTTGTAATTATTTTATTATATATTTTCATGTGACAACACTGAAGAAATGACACTTTGCTACAATGTAAAGCAGTGAGTGTACAGCTGTCCCCTCACAATAACTCAACACACAGCCATTAATGTCTAAACCGCTGGCAACAAAAGTGAGCACACCCCTAAGATTTGGGTCCAAATTGTCAATATTTTGTGTGGCCACCATTATTTTCCAGCACTGCCTTAACCCTCTTGGGCATGGAGTTCACTAGAGCTTCACAGGTTGCCACTGGAGTCCTCTTCCACTCCTCCATGACGACATCACAGAGCTGGTGGATGTTAGAGACCTAGTGCTCCTCTACCTTCTGATTGAGGATGCCCCACAGATGCTCAATAGGGTTTAGGTCTGGAGACATGCTTGGCCAGTCCATCACCTTATCCTTCAGCTTCTTTAGCGTCTTGGAGGTGTGTTTGGGGTCGTTATGTTGGAATACTGCTCTGTGGCCTGGTCTCCAAAGGGAGGGGATCATGCTCTGCTTCAGTAGTCCACAGTACATGTTGGTATTCATGGTTCCCTCAATGAACTGTAGCTCCTCAATGCCGGCAGACATGGTTCCAGTTATCCATGTCCTTAGTCTGCTTGTTTTCAGCAAACTGTTTGTGGGCTTTCTTGTGCATCTTTAGAAGAGGCTTCCTTCTGGGATGACAGCCATGCAGACAAATTTGATGCAGTGTGCGGCGTATGGTCTGAGCACTGACAGGCTAACCCCCCACCCCTTCAAACTCTGCAGCAATGCTAGCAGCACTCAATCGTCTATTTCCCAAAGACAACCTCTGGATATGACGCTGAGCATGTGCACTCAACTTCTTTGAGGCCTGTTCTGAGTGGATCCTGTCCTGTTAAACCGCTGTATGGTCTTGGCCACCGTGCTGCAGCTCAGTTTCAGGGTCTTGCCAATCTTCTTATAGTCTATGCCATCTTTATGTAGAGCAACATCAGATCTTCAGAGAGTTCTTTGCCATGGGGTGCCATGTTAAACTTCCAGTGACCAGCATGAGAGAGTGAGAGCGATAACACCAAATTTAACACACCTGCGACCTTGTAACACTAACGAGTCACATGACAACGGGGAGGGAAAATGGCTAATTGGGGCAATTTGGACATTTTTTACTCAGGGGTGTACTCACTTTTGTTGCCAGTGGTTCAGATATTAATGGCTGCCTGTTGTGTTATTTTCAGGGGACAGCAAATTTACAAGCTGTCACTACTTTACAAAGTGTCATCTCTTCAGTGTCGTCACATGAAAAGATACAATAAAATAATTACAAAAATGTGAGGGGTGTGCTCAATTTCAAGGGGCATGAATACTTTTTCAAGGCACTGTGTGTGTGTGTGTATATATATATATATATATATATATATATATATATATATTTATATATATTTATACACACACGCAGTGCCTTGAAAAAGTATTCATGCCCCTTGAAATTTTTCACATTTTGTCATGTTACAACCAAAAACATAAATGTATTTCATTGGGATTTTATGTGATAGACCAACACAAAGTGGCACATAATTGTGAAAAGGAAAATGTTAAATGCTTTTCATTTTTTTTACAAATAAATATCTGAAAAGTGTGGCATGCATTTGTATTCAGCCCCCTTTACTCCGATACCTCTAACTAAAATCTAGTGGAACCAATTACCTTCAGAAGTCACTGTAGGTAACAGAGATAATTTATCTTATTTCAGTTCTCAGAGAAAAATCTTCTCCTCTGGCACCCTGTTTATGAAGCGGAGAACAAAGGAGAAGTTTTTCCTCTAAGAACACCTGAGATCTGAGTAGAAGGGGGAGGGTTGCCTGTGATCTCCTGAGACACCTGTGTGATTACAGAATAACTGAGTTTTAAAAGTGAAACCAAAGGTAAAAGGACCGTGTAATTACGTGAAAATAATGAGCACTGGCACTTTTTTTAACTCAGTTTTTTTTTACACACATTTTGGCACATTCTTTAAATGTGTATTTTGGGCCCTTTTTATTGCTCATTTTAGCAATATATACGTGCATTTAGCCATTTTTTAACATGCCGTATTTTTTTAACGTGTATCTGGCCGTGGGTTTTTATTGTGCATTTTGGCGCTTTTTTAAACACATATTTTGACCATGTAGCGCACATTTTGTCACAGTTTATTTTAACACTTTGGTGTGGTGTGGTTTGTAACGCACATTTTAGCGCTTCTTTTAGTATGTAGTTTGCCACTTTTTAACATCTTGCTTACTGGGAACTTAACCACTTCAGCCCCGGAAGGATTTACCCCCTTCCTGACCAGAGCGTTTTTTGCGATTCGGCACTGCGTCGCTTTAACTGACAATTGCGCGGTCGTGCGGCGTGGCTCTGAAACAAAATTGACATCCTTTTTTTTCCACAAATAGAGCTTTCTTTTGGTGGTATTTGATCATCTCTGCGATTTTTATTTTTTGCGCCATAAACAAAATAAGAGCGTCAATTTTGAAAAAAACGCATTATTTTTTACATTTTGCTATAATAATTATCCCCAAAAAATATATAAAAAAACATTTTTTTTCCTCAGTTTAGGCCGATCCATATTCTTCTACATATTTTTGGTAAAAAAAAAATCGCAATAAGCATTTATTGATTTGTTTGCGCAAAAGTTATAGCGTTTACAAAATAGGGGATAGTTTTATGGCATTTTTATTAATAATTTTTTTTTTACTAGTAATGGCGGCGATCAGCGATTTTTATTGTGACTGCGACGTTATGGCGGACATGTCGGACATTTTTGACACATTTTTGGGACCATTGTCATTTATACAGCAATCAGTGCTATAAAAATGCATTGATTCCTGTATAAATGACACTGGCAGTGAAGGGGTTAACCACTAGGGGGCGGGGAGGCTTTAAGTGTGTCCTAGGGGAGTGATTACTAACTGTCAGGGGGATGGGCTGGTGTGTGACGTCACTGATCTCTGCTCCGATGACAGGGAGCAGAGATCGAGTGACACTTGTCACTAGGCAGAACGGGGAGATGCTGTTTACAACGGCATCTCCCCGTTCATCCTCTCCGTGAGGCGATCGCGGGTATGCCTGCGGTGATCGAGTCCGCGGGACCCGCGACCCGACTCACGGAGACCGCGGCAGGCGTGTGCGCCGCCGGCAGCACTCGCACACGGCGGCAAATTCAAAGTAACGTACGGGTACGTTACTTTGTGCAGCCGTGCCATTCTGCCAACGTAAATGTACAGGAGGCGGTCGGGAACCGTTTAAACCCCCCTCCTGCCCAGACCAATTTTCAGCTTTCAGTGCTGTCACACTTTGAATGACAATTGCGCGGTCATACAGCACTGTACCCAAATGAAATTTTTATAATTTTTTTACCCACAAATAGAGCTTTCTTTTGGTGGTATTTAATCACAGCTGGGATTTTTGTGTTTTGCTACACAAACAAAAAAAGATGGAAAATTTTGAAAAAAAAAAAATCATTTTTAATAGTTTGTTATAAAATTTTGAAAACAGGTAATTTTCTCCTTCATTGATATGCGCTGATGAGGCGGCACTGGTGGGCACTAATAGGCTGAACTGGTGGGCACTGATAGGCACAGTTAAGACGGCACTGATATTCACAGATAAGGTGGCACTGATGGGGACAGATAAGGCGGTACTGATGGGCACAGATAAGGCGGCACTGATGGCCACTGATAAGATGGCACTGATGGGTGGCACTGTTGGGTGGCACTGATGGGTGGCACTGATGGGCACCACTGTTGGGCACTGATAGGTGGCACTGTGGGCACTGATAGGTGTCACTGGTGGGCACTGGTAGGCAGCACTGTTGCCTATTGCTAGGTGGTACTGGCAGGGGGCACAGGTGGGCTGTCGGTGATCGGCTTTTTTTTTTCCTCACGCTGTCAGTGCGAGGAAAAAAAATAGCCGATTACCGGCTCTGTTGACATCACATGATCAGCTGTCATTGGCTGACAGCTGGTCACGTGGTAAGGGGTCGGGATCGACCTCTTACTCCGATCTGTGATCCAGGGAGTCTCATAGACAGGCCGCTTGGGCACGGGACAACGTCAATAGACGTCGTCTTGGCAAAGCAGGTCCGCGCTGTAGCCATCATTCGGCTATAGCGCGGATCTCAAGTGGTTAAACTTCCATTTTGATTTGCTTTTTATGCGTATTTTGACAAACAGCACATTTGCTAGCCACTTTTTGGGTGCCATTAACAATTAATGGCACCGCAAGCATATCATGCATTTTGCTTGTGTTTCCAGGATGCACACAAAAACGCAGGTAAAAAGTGAGCCAAAATACATGTTAAAAAAGCACCAAAATGCACATAAAAATGTGCTAAGATGCATTTTAACCACTTCAATACTGGGCACTTAGACACCTTCCTGCCCAGACCAATTTTCAGCTTTCAACACTGTCGCAGTTTGAATGACAATTGCGCGGTCATACAACACTGTACCCGAAATAAATTTTTATCATTTTGTTCCCAGAAATAGAGCTTTCTTTTGGTGGTATTTGATCACCTCTGCGGTTTTTATTTTTTGCTAAACAAATAAAAAAAGACCGAAAATTTTGAAAAAAATAAAAGTTTTGGTTTGTGTCTGTTAAAATTTTTTGTAAATAAGTAAGTTTTCTCTTTCACTGATGGGCACTGATAAGGCGGCACTGACAGGCACTGATACGGCGGCACTGATGAGGTGGCACCAATGAGCGGGCACTGACGATGGGCACTGATATGCGGCACTGATGGGCACTGGTAGGCGGCTTTGATGGGTGGCACTGATATGCAGCACTGATGGGCATTGATAGGCGGCACTGATGGGCACTTATGGGTGGCACTGGGTGGCACTGGTTGGCACTGATGGGCACTGATAGGCGACACTGATGGGCACTGAAAGGAGGCACTGATGGGCACTGCTGGGCACTGATAGGGTGGCACTGATAGGCGGCACTTATAGGCGGCACTGCTGGGCACTGATAGGTGGCACTGCTGGGCACTGATGGGCACTGATACGTGGCACTGATGGGCACTGATACGCGGCACTGATATGAGGCACTGATGGGCATCCCTGGTGGCACTGGCAGTGGTAGGCATTGGAGTGGGCACTGATTGGCAGCTGCCTGGGCACAGATTGGCAGCTGCCTGGGCACATAGTGGCATTTCCCTGGGGGTCTAGGGGCATACCTGGTGGTCCAGTGTGGATGGCTTCCCTGGTGGTCCTGGGCGGCTTCCCTGGTGGTCCTGGGCGGGATCCGAGGGGGGCTGTGCTGATAAACAATCAGCACAGCCCCCCCTGTCAGGAGAGCAGCCGATCGTCTCTCCTCTACTCGCATCTGTCAGACGCGAGTGAGAAAAAGACGATTACCGGCTCTTTCTATTTACATCGTGATCAGCCGTGATTGGACACGGCTGATCACGTGGTAAAGAGTCTCCGTCAGAGACTCTTTACCTAGATCGGTGTTGCAGGGTGTCAGACTGAGGGGGGCGCGCAGCGGCTCGATATTTCTGATCACGTCATATGACGTCCGGTCAGGAATATCAAACCACTTTGCCGCCGTCATTTGGTAATAGAGCGGGCGGCAAGTGGTTAAAAAACAAGCATGTTGAAAAAAGCAGCAGAAAGTGCATGAAAAACTGTACCAAAATGCGCACATAAAAAGCCCAAAAAGCCAAATTAAAAAATTTTTGGGCAGGGAGCATTGTGCGTTTTTTCGATGCGCATTTTGGCACGTTGGTAGCGCATTTGTCAAATGACAAAATTTGTGGTAAAATGCATGTCTGCTAACTGCATTTGGGATGCCATTAACAAAAAAATGTCACCCAAAAGCTCATTGTGTATTTTGACACAATTTTACAGCAATTTGGAATTGTGGCAAGAATTGCGCAATTCTGCATTGCTCAAATGTGAATGGGTCCTAAAAGAAAATACATTATAACTATACTGTGTGTATATATATACATATACACACACACATATATATATATATTTATATACACACACACACATATATACCGTATTTATCGGCGTATAACACGCGCCGGCGTATAACACGCACCCCAAGTTTAGGAGAGAATTTTAAGGAAAAAAACTTTTAGGAGGGAAGTTTAAGGAAAAGAAACTTACATTAAAATGCCCATCAATGCAGCCTCATCAGTGTTCATCTGCAGCCTTGTTAGTGTCATTGCAGCCTTGTCAGTGCAGCTTTGCCCCAGTGCAGCCTTGTCAGTGCAGCCTTGTCAGTGCAGCCTTGCCCCAGTGCAGCCTTGTCAGTGCATCCTTGTCCCCAGTGCAGCCTTGTCAATGCAGCCTTGTCCCCAGTGCAGCCTTGTCAATGCAGCCTTGTCCCCAGTGCAGCCTTGTCAATGCAGCCTTGTCCCCAGTGCAGCCTTGTCAATGCAGCCTTGTCCCCAGTGCAGCCTTGTCAATGCAGCCTTGTCCCCAGTGCAGCCTTGTCAGTGCAGCCTTGTCCCCAGTGCAGCCTTGTCAGTGCAGCCTTGTCCCCAGTGCAGCCTTGTGAGTGCAGCCTTGTCCCCAGTGCAGCCTTGTCAGTGCAGCCTTGTCCCCAGTGCAGCCTTGTCAGTGCAGCCTTGTCCCCAGTGCAGCCTTGTCAGTGCAGCCTTGTCAGTGCAGCCTTGTCCCCAGTGCAGCCTTGTCCCCAGTACAGCCTTGTCCCCAGTACAGCCTTGTCAGTGCAGCCTTGTCCCCAGTGCAGCCTTGTCCCCAGTGCAGCCTTGTCCCCAGTGTCCATGCCTCCTGCCGCCGCCGCCACCATACACATGGTAGTAGTTTTAAATATGGCGCCGCGGAGTTCGGAGGGACTCGGCGCCGGCGGAAGTGAATGAACGCCGCCGAGATACACATAGCCGAGGGTTCTCGGCTCTTTCCGGCGCCGCTCACAGTCCCGCCCAGTCCCGCCCTATGATGGACATAACACAGGTCCAATGGCGGGACTGGGCGTGACTGTGAGCGGCGCCGGAAAGAGCCGAATACACCCGACTATGTGTATCTCGGCTCTGTGATTTCGGCGGCGCTCGTTCAGCACCGCCGAGTCCCTCCGAACTCCACGGCGCCATATTTGAAACTACTCGCTATGTGAATGTCGGCGGCGATCGCCGACATTCACATAGCGATAGCGGGGATCGGCGTATAACACGCACCCACGACTTTCCCCTGATTTTAAGGGGAAAAAAGTGTGTGTTATACGCCGATAAATACGGTATATATATATATATATATATATATATATATATATACATACACACAGTATATAAAACACATATATACACACATAAACATATATAATATATATATACAGTATCTCACAAAAGTGAGTACACCCCTCACATTTTTGTAAATATTTTATTCTATCTTTTCATGTGACAACACTGAAGAAATGACACTTTGCTACAATGTAAAGTAGTGAGTGTACAGCTTGTATAACAGTGTAAATTTGCTCTCCCCTCAAAATAACTCAACACACAGCCATTAATCGTCTAAGTTGTTGCCAGTCTAAACCGCTGGCAACAAAAATGAGTACACCCTAAAGTGAAAATGTCCAAATTGGGCCCAATTAGCCATTTTTCCTCCCCGGTGTCATGTGACTCGTTAGTGTTACAAGATCTCAGGTGTGAATGGGGAGCAGGTGTGTTAAATTTGATGTTATCGCTCTCACTCTGTCATACTGGTCACTGGAAGTTCAACATGGCACCTCATGGCAAAGAACTCTCTGAGGATCTGAAAAGAAGAATTGTTGCTCTATATAAAGATGGCCTAGGCTATAAGAAGATTGCCAAGACCCTGAAACTGAGCTGCAGCACGATGGCCAAGACCATACACCGTTTAACAGGACAGGTTCCACTCAGAACAGGCCTTGCCATGGTCGACCAAAGAAGTTGAGTGCACGTGCTCAGCGTCATATCCAGAGGTTGTCTTTGGGAAATAGACGTATGATTGCTGCCAGCATTGCTGCAGAGGATGAAGGGGTGGAGGGTCAGCCTGTCAGTGCTCAGACAATATGTGGCACACTGAATCAAATTAGTCTGCATGGCTGTCGTCCCAGAAGGAAGCCTCTTCTAAAGATGATGCACAAGAGAGCCTGCAAACAGTTTCCTGAAGACAAGCAGACTAAGGACATGGAGTACTGGAACCATGTCCTGTGGTCTGATGAGACCAAGGTAAACTTATTTGGTTCAGATGGTGTCAAGCGTGTGTGGCGGCAACCAAGTGAGGAGTACAAAGACAGTGGGTCTTGCCTACAGTCAAGCATGGTTGTGGAAGTGTCATGGTCTGAGGCTGCATGAGTGCAGTTCATTGAGGGAACCATGAATAGCAACATGTACTGTGGCATACTGAAGCAGAGCATGATCCCCCCTCCCCCAAACACACCTCCAGGATGACCACTGCCTTGCTAAAGAAGCTGAGGGTAAAGGTGATGAACTGGCCAAGCATGTCTCCAGACCTAAACCCTATTGAGCATCTGTGGGGCATCCTCAAATGGAAGGCGGAGGAGCGCAAGGTCTCTAACATCCACATGCTCCGTGATGTTGTCATGGAGGTGTGGAAGAGGACTCCAGTGGCAACCTGTGAAGCTCTGGTGAACTCCATGCCCAAGAGGGTTAAGGCAGTGCTGGAAAATAATGGTGGCCACACAAAATATTGACACTTTGGGCCCAATTTGGACATTTTCACTTAGGGGTCTACTCACTTTTGTTGCCAGCGGTTTAAACATTAATGGCTGTGTGTTAAGTTATTTTGATGGGACAGCAAATTTACACTGTTATACAAGCTATACACTCACTACTTTACATTGTAGCAAAGTGTCATTTCTTCAGTGTTATCACATGAAAAGATATGTGAGATACTGTATTTACAATACACACACGTTATAATGTAACTTCTGTTAGGACCCATTTACATCTGAGAAATGCAGAATTGTTAGCAGACATGCGCAATTCTTGGCACGATTCCAAATTGCTATAAAATTGTGTCAAAATACGCAATGTGCTTTTGGGTGACATTCATTGTTAATGGCACCCCACATGCAGTTAGCAGACATGCATTTTGCCACACATTTTGTCATTTGACAAATACACTACCAATGTGGCAAAATGCACATTGAAAAAATGCAAAAAACTCCATGCCAATTTGGCTTTTTGGGCCTTTTTTGTGTACATTTTGGTCAGTTTTTGATGTACTTTTTGCTGCTTTTTTCAAACATCGGCTTGTTTTTTAAAATGCATTTTAGCACATTTTTATGTGCATTTTGGAGCTTTTTTAACATGCATTTTGGCTCGTTTTTGTGTGCATTCTGGAAACACATGCAAAATGCATGATATGATTGCGATGCCATTAATTGTTAATGGCACCCCAAAAGTGGCTAGCAAATGCGCTGTTTGCCAAAATACGCATAGAAAGTAAATCAAAATGCACGTGCAAACTGTCAAACTACATGCTAAAAGAAGCGACAAAATGTGCGATACAAACAACACCAAAATATGTGTTAAAACCTGTGCCAAGCTAAAGGGCCAAAATGTAGAGCCAGTGCTTATTATTTTCATGTAATTGCACGGTCTTTTTAACTATGGTTTCACTTTTAAGACCCAGCTTCTCTATAATCACACAGGTCTCTCAGGAGATCACATGCAGCCTTCCCCCTTCTACTCAGATCTCAGGTGTTCTCAGAGGAAAAACTTCTTGTGCGAACAAATGTTCTCCGCTTCATAAACAGGGTGCCAGAGGAGAAGATTTTTCTCTGAGAGCTGCAAACGTGTCCTGATGATCACGGCTGATCTCTCAGGTGTTCCAGTTTATGAAGCTGAGATGGGGAGTGGAGAATATGTTCTTCACTTCTCATCACAGGTTATGAAGGTGAGATCTGCAGATCTCACTGGCCATCTCTGTAAAATATCTCTCTCCCAGATTCTCCAGCTCAGAGGTGTAGAATATGGGTGAGAAGCTGTGATGTGAGGAAGGAAGCTTCTTGAGCTTGCATGCCACACCCCTCCCAAAAACGCTTCTTTCCCCAGGTACAATATATAAAACAATGACTCAAGATACCAAATTTTTTGGCAAATAATATGGCCGCGGCACTTTATTAGTTTTTCAGATAAAATATCCTTTAATACTCTTTTATTAGCAACCAAATGACATCATGAATTCAAATAAACCTCAATTCTTGCTGCTCAGTTTTTGGAACTCGAGCAGCAGTACCACATATTTTTTTTACATAGCAATTAAACAGTCCCCCTGGATGCCAGGGTTACCCAACCACATAAAGTGCTCGCGACTGGGGTGGGAGGGATGGAGCTTTCTTCTTCCCGTCTTGCCGCTGGGAAAGAGGGAGAACTCTATCTCCCCAGCTCTTAAATAAACTCTCCCAAGTTTTCCAGAAGCTTCCCATTGGTCCGCTAACCTGGTCCTGAAAAAACCATAAAGGGGACAGCACCCTAATCACCTGCTGGTCTGAATGCTGTAATCCCAAAATAAATATATGATATATAATGGGATGGGGTGGCCACAATCTCAAGTAAGTGGGCCCATATTGTGCCTTCTTTATACATTCTTCCAAATATCAGCTACAGCAAGCTTAAAGATTGATATAAATAATAACTATATATATAAAACAAGCGGAGCTTCCCTTTTTTGGGTGGAGCCCTGCTACTGCTTGCATTTAAAAATAAATTTATAAAGCTGCATTGATTTAGGTGTTTATGCCTAGGGCTTTAATAAATAAAATGAAAAAAAATAATAAACTTGAAATTGTCTACTAAATTGTCTACTATGTAAACACTATTAAAGTAAAACTAAAAGTACAGCTTTCTTCATTTGGCTAGATTAAAGGGAAGGTTCTAACGCTTTTCAGTTTTTTTTTTTCCCCTCTATTCCTGTTCTTGTGACAACTCACAATTTGTGAATTTCTTTGACTTTCACTCTCAGTGAAAATGATAAACAGGACTGTAGTGCTATCCCCCGAAGGAGCCGCTGTATTTCATGCCTATTTCCCAAACACAGCACACACAGCCAGGCAAACGGTATTTTCACACGCTTCGAGATGACTCTATTTTGGTTTTTGGTGTTTATTTTAGGAACAATGAACTTGGATGAGAAATGGGTGTGCATGGGATACCCCAAACTGAAGAAACACTGCAGAACTATGTACAAACAGTTGAGGACCTGTTAAGTCTCTGGCTGCTCTAATTCCAAAATACAAACTGTATTGCACAGCTGTGGGAGTAGTAGCTCAAAGCAAAAAAGGTATAAAAAGGTTGTATTAACCACTTGACCTCTGGAAGATTTACCCCCCTTCATGACCAGGCCACTTTTTGCTATACGGCACTGCGTTACTTTAAGAGAGTTTCTGGCACTCTCCTTTTCCTCCTCTCTCTGCCTCTTCTCCAGGGGCAAAACTCCCAGCACAGGAGTCACCTCCAGGCATCTGAACCCTGAACTCTGCTCCCAGACTGCCAGGCTTCAGAAATTTTATAGGTCACTTCCTCACCTTCTGGGCCCACCTCATAAATATTTAGGCTGCAGCCTCTGTCCCTCCACCCGTTATAATCTGAAAATATCCAGTGAGTACCAGAAAAGCTGGGGGAGATAACAGAGCCACAGACTGTGAAGCACTGCACGGACTCCCAAACAATTAACCCCATGCTCCTCTACCTACAGGGGAGCTGTCCAAATTTACCCAACAACTAGGAATCTAGGAGGGTACTATAGAGAGGGTGAATCTCCCTAACAGGGGCACAGACAGCAATAAGAGCCTGCCAGGTGTTCTAATCCCTCTCCACCCTATCCAAAACAAGAAAAAATAAGTTTTTCCTATAGCTATATTTAAATATATAGTAATTTATATATGAAACAATCTTAAATATACAGTAACTTACAGTATAAATGAATATGATTTAGCAGCCCATACAAAGTTTTTTTTTTTGGAAAGGGTAAATTATACTTTCCCTTCAAAGTTTTTTTTTTTTTTTTTTTGCTAGCTGATGCGTATTTTCCCATTGTTTTCTGTAGTGATGTAGGAATCAACAGGAGGAACCGCTGCGACCAAAAATGTTGGAAAGCAGCAGCACTTGGGGCTCTACAAGAGGGAAACGTTTCAACACATTGCCCCGGGTACTTTCATTTTGCAGAATACTTTAAGTTTTTGTTTGGTAAGCAAGAAACAGGTTGCTTTAAGGGAATATGTAATGCCAATGGGCAGACACAGAGAAGAAGTAGCGGTAAAAGCACATATACTGTATGCCTGTAATCAAAAGCAATGGATCCATAAATACTGGGATGCTCCCCAGTGGTATACTGTGAGCAGTGGCAGTGCATCCATAAGGGCGCACGGGCACCGCCCCCTCTCTCCAGCCACCCCCTCTATCACCAATACATAGATTCATGCATTGCATAAATTTATCCATGGCCTCCGCTGCCACCCCCTATTCAGACGCCCGGCCCCTTTTTGGGCACCGGGCGCCTGAATTACAGTGGCGGGGGGTGTTTTTGAAGCACCTGATTAGAGCCATATGCTCCAATAGGTGTAAAAAAAAGTAAAAAGCGAGCGCCATGCTTGGCGCTCGCAGTTCACCCAGCTGTGTTAGAAAAGCGAATGAATATTCACTTTCCTAACACTGAACCGCCTCTCCGCCAATCAGGCGCTCGGGTCTGTTACCCGTCCCCTGATTGGCTGAAATGACAGGCGCTGTGATTGGATGCCTGTGGGGGGGGGCAGTGGGAGCATTCGATGGGCACAGTGGGAGCATTTGATGACACAGTGGGAGCATTTGATGGGCACAGTGGCAGCATTTGATGGGCACAGTGGGAGTATTTGATGGGCACAGTGGCAGCATTTAATTGGCACAGTGGCAGCATTTGATGGGCACAGTGGCGGCATTTGATGGCACAGTGGCTGCGCTTGATGGGCACAGTGAGGCTGCAATTGATGGGTTTTTTTCAGAATTTTTCAGTTTGTTTGCCCCCCCAAACCCAGCTGCCACTGACTGTAAGTGCAAAAGTACTACCACAAGAATTACTTTAATTGTAAGCTCCCACAAGCAGGGCTCTCCTAACCCTCTTGGCTTAATGTGGTATTAAAGCTTCATTTTATTTATTTTTTTTAAATAACAAACATGTTATACTTACCTGCCCTGTGCAGTGGGTTTGCACAGAGCAGCTCCAATCCTCTTCTTTTCAGGTCCCTCATCTGCGCTCCTGGTTCCTCCCCCTCAAGCAGAGCCCCCAGAGAAAGCTGCCTGCCCTGGGGGCACCGCTGTGTGCTCGCTTCCAAACCACTGCTCTATGCATCCATAAGACACATAGAGCCGTGGCTTTGCCCTGCCACCACCACTACCACTACTATCTCTTCATTGGCTCACTGGCTGTGATTGACAGCAGAGGGAGCCAGTGGGCTCCCACTGCTGTCTCAGCCAATGAGGAGGGGGAGTCAGGGGACAAGTCAGGCCATCGTGAAGATTGGAGGGAGCTTTGGTAAGGATTGGGTGGGCTGGGGAGGGATTGGGGGGGCGCTGCACACAGAAGGTTTTTTACTTTCATGCATACAGTAGAATGAATAAAGGTAAAAAACCTTCAGCCTTTAGAACCACTTTAATATGCAATTCAGATATATTGTCCTCCTTTACAGTATATTGAAAAGTGCTGCTCAAGCTGTTGGCACTATAAAAATCTTGTGCAATAATGACAGCTTAGCAAAAAAAATAATGTATAACATTTTATTTCTGTTATATTTCAGCATATTCTGTGGACAAGACATTCCTGTGTTTTTATAGAAAAAGAACATTTTTGACATAGCATCACATAGAATACCAGACAGAGAATGTTGATATGGTTATAAATGTATGTCTACAATTCCATTTTGTTTAGCTGGAAAAAGAATGTAGTGACCTTAACGTAACAAAAGAACAGAACAATAACCATTGTCACTGGAAAATGTTTTGTTAAGGTTATTTCCATTATTTTAGATCATACCAGTCATTAAAATACATTTTACATGCTGAGTACATTGTTGCATACTAGACACATGAGAGCAGGGATTGGGAGACGAACTGAAGGGTCACAGTCAGCTAAGTAATTATTGAGCAATCCATTTAGTACGTATAAGGGAAAAGTTTGATCTGCTTTCTAATTAGAGATGAAAATTAAATTCCGCAATCAACAGAATAGGGTTGATTTTCTAAAACTGGAAAGTGAAAAATCTACTGCAACTGTGCATGAAAGCCAATCAGCTTCTAACTTCAGCTTGTTCAATTACGCTTTGACAAAAAAAACCTGGAAGCTGATTGGTTTCTATGCAGAGCACCACCAGATTTTGCACTGTCCAGTTTTAGTAGATCAACCACAATATGTAATTTTTTTGCTACCAGAGACACCAGGATAGAAATTGAGACACTCTACAGTGGTAAAAAAATAATTATTTGATCCCCTGCATATTTTGTAAGTTTGCCCACTTAAGGCCCATACACACGATCTGACTTTTTGACAACAAACATGCAAATGAGCTGTTTTGGAGCAACATCCGACCGTGTGTATGCTCCATTGGACAAACTTTTTCTGTTTCCATCGGACTTTTGTTGGCTGTGCGAACAGACAAACTTTCCAGCAACAAAAGTCCGATGGAGCAAAGTCCGATCGTGTGTACACAAAAGCATCGGACTTTTGTAAAAACTACAGTACGCGGCCGTGAGAATGTTTCCAGCGCAAACCCATCGCGCTGGTTCTCGGCGACAGGGTACTGTACATCTCGCTGTGGCTTCAATAGGAAAAACACATTTTCCTACTGCGGCGAGCGCAAGAGGGAATTCCCCTCTGGGGGCATACCAGGCCCTTAGGTCTGGTATGGATTTTAAGGGGAACCCCCTACGCCGGAAAAAACGGTGTGGGGGTCCCCCCCCAAATCCATACCAGACCCCTATCCGAGCACGCAGCCCGGCCGGTCAGGAAAGGGGGTGGGGACGAGCGAGCGCCCCCCTCCTGAGCCGTACCAGGCCGCATGCCCTCAACATGGGGAGGTGGGTGCCTTGGGGGAGGGGGACGCCCTGCGACCCCCCCCACCCCAAAGCACCTTGTCCCCATGTTGATGAGGACAAGGGCCTCTTCCCAACAACCCTGGCCATTGGTTGTCGGGGTCTGTGGGCGGGGGCTTATCAGAATCCGGAAGCGTGGCCCCCACCCTATGTGAATGAGTATGGGGTACAGCGTACCCCTACCCATTCACCGGGGGGAAAAAGTGTCAATTTAAAAAAACACACTACACAGGTTTTAAAATGAATTTATTAGGCAGCTCCGGGGTCTTCTTCCGTCTTCGGGGTCTTCTTCCGACTTCGGAGGTCTCTCCGGCGTCTTCTCCCTCTCTCTGGTGTCGTCTCTGCGCTCTCTGGTTCTTCTCCAGTGCCTTCTTCTTTCTTTCATAGGATGATATGACCACACCCCCTTATGACCTCACAGTCCCAGCATGCCCCGGGACTGTGATGTCATAGGGGGGCGGAGTCACCGCCTATATAAGTCATAGCAGAGCACACAGACAGCATTACAGCCGGAGAGAGCGTTGTGTCAACATCTCTGGAAGAGAAGAGGGAAGAAGATGATCCAGATGTCCGGGCTCCTCTGCTAGCAAAAGAGTGGCAAAAGAGCAGAAGATAGCAGAGGAGCCCGGCAGAAAGAAGAAGGCACCGGAGAAGAACCAGAGAGCGCGGAGACGACACCGAAGAAAGGGAGAAGACACTGGAGAGACCTCCGAAGTCGGAAGAAGACCCCCGAAGACGGAAGAAGACCCCAGAGCTGCCTAATAAATTCATTTTAAAACCTGTGTAGTGTGTTTTTTTTAATTGACACTTTTTCCCCCGGTGAATGGGTAGGGGTACGCTGTACCCCATACTCATTCACATAGGGTGGGGGGCCGTGATCTGGGGGCCCCTTATTAAAGGGGGCTCACGGATTCTGATAAGCCCCCCCGCCCACAGACCCCGACAACCAACGGCCAGGGTTGTCGGGAAGAGGCCCTTGTCCTCATCAACATGGGGACAAGGTGCTTTGGGGTGGGGGGGGGGTCGCAGGGCGCCCCCCTCCCCCAAGGCACCCACCTCCCCATGTTGAGGGCATGCGGCCTGGTACGGCTCAGGAGGGGGGGGGGCGCTCGCTCGTCCCCACCCCCTTTCCTGACCGGCCGGGCTGCATGCTCGGATAGGGGTCTGGTATGGATTTGGGGGGAACACCGTTTTTTTCTATGTAGGGGGTTCCCCTTAAAATCCATACCAGACCTAAGTACCTGGTATGCCCCTAAAGGGGAACCCATGCCGGTTTTTTATTTAAAATTTGGCATGGAGTTCCCGCTCAAGATTCATACCAAACACAGTGCCTGGCATTGGCGGGCATCCAAGTCGGATCCCTGCACCAGTGTGGCTCACAAGGTGTCAATCTCTCCAATAAAAGTGGCGAGATTGACACAATATCAGACGACAATACAGAAGTTGACCAAGGGGTGGTGGTAAAGAGCTGAAAAACCACGTGATTTGGTAAGAGTTGGCTGCAAAAGTCCTGTCGTCTGTATGCAAGACAAATTTCTAGCCAACGCCCTTTGTACAAAAATCCAAGGGAAAGTTTGTACAAAGTGCTATCGTGTGTATGGGGCTTTACAAAGAAATAAAGGGTCTATAATTTTTTTTCATAGGTGTATTTTAAACGATAGGGAGAATATCAACCAAAAATCTAATAAAAACACATGATACAAATGTTATAAATTGAGTTGCAGTTCAGTGAGTAAAATAAGTATTTGATCCCCAAGCGAAACATGACTTAGTATTTGGTGGAGAAACACTTGTAAGGTATGACGTTTTTTGTAGTTGGTTACCAGGTTTGCACACATCTCTGGAGGGATTTTGGTCCACTCTTCTTTACAGATCTTCTCTAAATTCTTAAGGCTTCTTGGCTGTCTCTTGGCAACTTGAAGTTTCAGCTCGGTCCATAAATAGGATTGAGATCTGGAGATTGGCTAGGCCACTCCATGACCTTAATGTGCTTCTTCTTGAGCCACTCCTTTGTTGCCTTGGCGATATGTTTTGGGTCATTGTCATGCTGAAAGACCCATCCATGACCCATCTTCAGTGTTCTGGCTGAGAGAAGAAGGTTCTCATCCAAGATTTTACAATACATGACCCCGTCCATTGGCCCCTCAATGTGGCAAAGTCGGTCTGTACCTTTAGCAGAGAAACAAATCCAAAGCAAAATGTTTCCACCTCCGTGCTTGACTGTAGGGATGGTATTGGCTGAGATACAGCAGCAGGAGCCATTGGCTCCCACTGCTGTCAATCAATTCAGTGAGGAGGGAACGGGGGGATTTATTATTTATGGACACACAGAGTCGGCTCGGGAGCGAGCATGCACGATTGTCCCCACAGCAAGCAGCTTTAAAGTTGAAGCTTTAGTAGCATTTTAGGTATTTACTTGCAGAGGGATCTCTTTGGGCTTTTCTGTTTTAGCAATATAATCACTTTAACCAACAAGGTAATACTAATTTCAGAGAGGCACACAGAGGAGGATTTCCTGGCTGCAGTAAAGTGGTTATGAAGCTAAATACCTTATTTCACGTGACCTCCTGCCACTCTCCTTCCCCAGTCTAAGGATTTCAGCGCGAGAGGGCTGAGATTGCCTTCTGACGTCAGCCGGGAGATCATGTAATCGTACAGCGGTGCTGTGAAAGGGTATTTAGCTTCATAATAAAAAATAAATAAAAATAATAATAAAAAAAACACACACTGTGCTGTATAACTTGATATAACATAGAGGATACCAGTCATTTTGCTCAGTGACTTTACAGGCACATGGAAAAGAGGCAGGAGGGGAGGGGTGGGGAGGAGATCGGCTCACACACACACAGACTAGGAACTGACAGGCGGGCAGGGGGAGAGGGAGAGACTCTGAAAAAAACGGGATGATGGAGGTACATCAACTGGCCATGGTATCATGGATCAGCAGGCATAATCACCGTGGTCAGCTCACCTAGGGGGACACAGGAACAGGCAGGATCAACCAGGTATTTTACAACATAGAATGGGACAAATTACACTATGCCAAAAATGGATGGTAGGTGACTGCGCTTAGGATACCCACTAGGTGTGCAGCCTCCCTAATAGAGCTCCCCGAAGGGGTCTATAAATATGAGAAAGTATATTGCGTATATGTGGCCAGTCAGTGGTGTACACCTGTAAAATGATTTGTGCAAAAAAAACTCTAAAGTGATGACTAAGTGGTAAACTAAAACATAGTAAATGTACAAACTAGTACCACATCACAAATAAAAATGGTGACCAAGTAAGCTCCAGGTTCACAGAAAGTTCCTGGTACTGATATACCAAATCTGATGAATAACCTGCAAATGGTAAAGTGACAGCTAACTGATAAATCCAAAAGTAAACAAAAAAGCAATCATAACATAATTAGCTACTGTGAATGAAGTGACCGCAAAGCGAGCCCACTCCACTTCCGTGATTCCACTAACGTGGTAGATATATAAAAAATGTTTATAAGTGAATATACAAATGATAGTCCATATGATGTGTATATAGTTTATCTTCACTCAATACGAGCAATGCACAAATGGTGACTTAAGGTGCTCTCAAAAATCTTCTGGTGACTCTGTGCTCCCCCTCCACGGTCCCTACTCACCGAATCCACTCACCCCTGCAGGGGTAATACGCTTATACCGGTAGTTGCAACCACTGCAGTCACTCCACCATAGTTGTTCCGGGGGCTGGGATATACTTCCTTTCTTCAGGTAGTTTGTGATGTGATCTGTAGTAGGTTCCTATCCGGTGCCCATTCTCTGCCAGACGAGGCTTCCCCGGGGCTCCTCAGCATTAACTAGTTTTAATCTTTATGCTACTAGCCTTAGTAAATAGTTAGGAAGGTATATTATATTTATTTATTTATTTTACATTTTTTATTTACATTTTTAATCTACATGCGGGGCGCCGGATGCATGGATTTAATATTTTTTTTGAAGCACGTCATTAGAGCCAGAGGCTCTAATAGGCTTCAAAAAAGGGTGGGCTCAGGGTGCAGAGCACTGCACTCAAAGCCACCCAGATTGTGTGACATTTCGCTATTGTCACACTGATTCTCCCCCCAGCCAATCAGGATGGTCTTGAGACCCGTTTCCCAATTGACCGAAAGGAGAAGCAATCCTATTGGCCTAGAAGAAGGAGGGAGGAGACACACGGCCGCCGTGCAGGGGAAGCCGCCGCCCGTCGCCCAGAGGAAAGCTCTGCCCGCGCCATAGATGGGGTAAGTGCAGGGCTTGTAACCGAACAGGGGGGAGGTGGCTATGGGTGCATTGTTTGTCACCCCCCCAAGAAAAAAAAATATATACAACCAGCCGCCACTGTTTCTGGCCCAGGCCAAAATGATGTCATACATTCCAAACAAATTTTTTTCTTTCATCTGGAGGGGGAGGGGCTTTCTCAGCTAAGCATACCATCCTGCCCTCATACCTGAGCTAAAGGCAGGTGGGTTCCAGGAAGTAAATGCTACATGAATCATTCACCCTTACTCAAGATGGCCATGGCTAGAAATGCTAGGGGTTGTTTTTCAAAGCGATTTCTCAACAAAATAAAGCATGGAGACATGGATGGATGGGTAAGTTTGCTTTGAAATAATAAAGCGGAGTCCCAGTCGATTTTATGTTTATTAAGTCAGCAGCTACAAAAAGTGTAGCTGCTGACTTTTAATAAACACACACTCACCTGTCCCACGATCCAGTGATGCAGCCCCCGAACCCTCGGTTTTCTCACTCGCCTCTCCCCAGGACCGGCATCACAAATGTGGGCACCCAGCTGTGACAGCTTGCAGCTTCACAGCCGGGTGCGCACTGTGCATGCACAAGTCGCGCTGCACCTCCTCAATGGCCGGGCAATCTTCTGGGATCTGTGATGTGTCCCAGAAGTTTGCAGGGAGGGAGGGGGAGAGGAGAACTTCCGCTTGAGTTGCCTAGGCTGGCCAAGCAGAAGTGGGAGTCCTTAAAGCGGAACTTCCACTTTTGGGAGGAACTCCGCTTTAAAAATATATCAAACTACGTTTTTGGATTGTTGTGCTCAGATACAGTTAAGTAATACTATCATGTACTACTATATACTACCAGCTTCTTCAAATTTCACTCCATTTGGATACACCCTACAGTTTCTTCAAAGCAATTTCTTCAAAGCATTATATACTAATATCTTGTAACTCTGATTTATAAAACAGGTTTAAGACAGGTTAAAGTGATTGTAAGGGTTCGTTTTTAAAAAAATAACAAACATATCATACTTACCTCCACTGTGCAGCTTGTTTTGCACAGAGTTGCCCTGAACATCCTCTTCTGGGGTCCCCCGGCGGCTCTCTCGACTTCTCCCCACATCAGGTAACCCCCTAGGAGAAGCGCTCTCCCGAGAGGGTTACCTTGGGAGCGCGCTCCTGAGTTCAGCATTCGTGTCCATAGCCGCCGAATATATGACTCAGCCCCGCCCCCCCGGCGCCCGCGTCATTGGATTTGATTGACAGCAGCGGGAGCCAATTGCTGCGCTGCTATCAATCTATCCAATCAAGAGCCGAGAACCCCGGGCAGAGAGACAACACCCCCCCGGGTCAAGTTCCAGGGCTCAGGTAAGTCAAATGGGGGGCTGGGGGTCCGGTCACTGCCAGGTGTTTTTTCACCGTAATGCATAGGATGCATTACGGTGAAAAAACACGAAGGTTTACAACCCCTTTAATGTTAACCACACACAAAACTGAGTATAGAGAAAATACTTAATTTTACAGTCACCATTGTAAAATGAATGTCCACATACCTGCAGGCTACATAGGACTATATTATGTGCAGCTTATTCATTTATTTATGCATTTATTTTTCAATTTTAGATGTTTGCACCATACAAGACATGTTTCATCATCCCGAGGATAACTCCTGGGATAATAACATCCTTCTAGGATTTTTCTTCTCTCATTATATTCAGCTGGGTGCATGGTATCTTGCTGTGCATTATATTGCTGGGCAATTTATTACCACCGGGCATGAAATTAGAACTAGTAGTATTGTTGTATGATGACACAGAGGGGAATGCCTAGTTTGGAATTATTAGTTATGGATAAAGGGGGCCCCTAACAAAATATATCGTACTTGGATTTACCAAAACTTTGTTCTGCTACAGACCTAGAACACACGGATGGTTGCCTGTCACAAACCTACTACTGAAAATTGAATAAACACACAGTGGTCACCAAAATAAGAACCCTGCATCTGAAGTACACTTGCCAAGTGCATGTATAGGACAAGGGATAAGAAGTGTGAATTGGGGTTCAAAAGAAAATCTGTTTTATTTGCTGGGGGTGAACTCTGGTGGGTTATGAACAACCCGTGTCTATCTATTTGCACCATTAGTAGTGGTGGGACCCATTCGTATTTGACAAAAAAGACACATATACTCACATGTGCCTAAAAATAAAAAGAAGGGTGGAATGTATGCAAAAAATTCTCTATAATTTGAGACTCATATAATCAACGTCCCATTATATAGATGCCTGTAAAAGGTGACATCCACATGAAAACATGAAGAATCATAAATATAGAGGATTCGCAAATGCCTAAATTCTATGTGTCTTTTTTATAATAGGAAGGTTTTGAACTATACACGTTTTTGTGTGTTCCTTTTTCCTGCTCATATTAATACATGCGTATTTGATGAATGGCAGGTCCTGTGAACACACTTAAAGAGGAAGTAAACTCTGATGGGTTTTACTTTCTCTTTTGCTCCCCGCAAGGTCTGCAAATTAAAAGCATAAATGGGCTAGTATGCATCACATACTAGCCCATTATATGACTCTTACCTGCAAACAAAGCCCGTGCTGTCCCCTGTGCAGGCTACGTCCATCTTCGCCCCTCTTCCTTCCGGGGCTTAAATCTTAAATTACCAGTTAGTTTCCATATACATGTTGACCTAATTGTGTCATACATGTACAGAATTTTACTATTCTTTATGTTTCTTTTACTTATGTTTATACTTACACATAGTGTTTGTATAATACTCTTTATTACTTTGTGTAGCATTTAATTTGTGTTCATGTTTGGGTGTACCTTTGTGTTCATTACCTTCATCACTTTTTTTACCACAAGTTTTTTTCTTTTTTCTTTAGTTATTTTTGCTCTCCATTTTATTACTTCTTAATCAATAATTTCTTTTACATATGTATATTAATGTTGGATGCAATATATGGGTAAATTTGATATATGATAGATTATGCCCATTATGGGTTTGTTTATGCATTACTCATTAATTCTAATAATATCTAATTAATTAGGTTTTTATTCCACTCATTAATATTTTCATGTATTTATCCATATGTATATGTATTGATTTTTCATTATATATGTGTATTCACTTTTGATACATGTGCTTATATGCATTTTTTATACACATTTCACTGTTTGGAGGATAGAGCGTTCCTTTTCTAGTATGTAATTACTGATCATGTTGTGTAGCTGTTGCTTGTTCTGACCACCTAATGAACACCTGTTGATGTAGGGCCAGTCTTATATAATGCTGGCCATACACTATACAGAAAATCGGCCGAACCCATCTTCGAAAAACGAACGTTCGACCGTGACCGCAAACGATCGTGCCATCATGTAATGACCGATAAATTGTTCAGTGGACATGAATAAATAATTTTTCGTTAGTTTTTTTACATATACCTAGTGCAGGCAGTTCGGACGGGAAACACATTAACCTTGCAATTTATCGTACGTTCGGCAGAAATTTTCCAAACTTCCCGTTCGTTTTTTTTCCACAAAAACGTCACAAACGATTATCGATTTGTGCCCATTAACTTGCCGAAAAACGAACGAAGTGTCTATACGAACGATTTTTCGGCCGATTTTTCGTATAGTGTATGGCCAGCATAAGCTTCAACATTTAGTATAGTCGTTGTAATGATTAAGCACAGGTTGGATGTGTCAAACACATCGTTTTGACTAAATATTTGGTGTCCTGGTGTATCCCGGTGATTTTCAAAAAAGGTACGTTTTTTGAACCTTTGGATGTGCAGCCATTTCTTCTTTTTCCCTTTCTCATCCATTTGCCCATTTAACTGTTGCATGTATAGTAAAAAAAAAAAAAAACTAAATGTGTTAAAAAATAAATGTGTTGTGCTATTTCCTTGCCTTTTGTCAGCATTTTCATGTCAGAAGTGGCAAGCTCTTTGTACTATTTGTGTGCATTTTGGAGGAGCCATTGCTAACTAAAACTCTGATTGTACGAATGATGTTGTACACCCAAAAGCCAAGTGAAATGCAAATCTGATATGAAATTGTTTTGAAGCTTGTTTTTATATAAAGCATGGGGAAAAGAAAACATGTATTTTTCTGGCCTTTGATGGCCATTTACTCATGTGTTTTGAAGCTTTTTCTTTGATTAAAATTGTGACAATCCTGTATATTTAAACCCTTCTTCTTTCTATTTCTTGCACCAATGGCAACTATAAATAGTATATAAATGGAGAGAACCGCGCTTGACCTAAAAAATATGTATAAACAGCAGCAGCATATAGTGCGATTACACCAAAATAAATAGTCCTAAAAAGAAGGCTGCGCTCAAAAAAACAGTCTATGCAAATGACATCAAAGGGATTTTGAGATCCTTTCAAAGTAAACAACACCGCCACCGTGTACTTCTAAGCAGTAGTGACAATCCACCGTAGTAGTTAAGCCTGCTTACCAGATGGCAAGCATAAAAGGGCAGGTGGCTATAGCCCAGCCAAGGCCTTTTAGCTTGCTGGCACTCCCGGTGTTCATGTGGGGGGTAAATCTCCAGGTTCACTTGCGTTGTCACGTGTAACCATTCACCACGAGAACCACGGATAACCCAGAAGGAAGAAGAACTCACCATAGTATAAAATCTTATCTCTAAGTAGGAGGATGTCCGCTGTTGATGGTTCCGGAGTGAATGTCCGATGGCAGTTCCTTGGGATTCCTGGTATCGATGGCTGAGCCTGCGCCCCTTAAGAGTATAGTCTTTTGCCCAGAGCAGAGAGCGAGAGTAAACCACAGCTCTGGATGCTGTGGTTTACTCTCGCTCTCTGCTCTGGGCAAAAGACTATACTCTTAAGGGGCGCAGGCTCAGCCATCGATACCAGGAATCCCAAGGAACTGCCATCGGACATTCACTCCGGAACCATCAACAGCGGACATCCTCCTACTTAGAGATAAGATTTTATACTGTGGTGAGTTCTTCTTCCTTCTGGGTTATCCGTGGTTCTCGTGGTGAATGGTTACACGTGACAACGCAAGTGAACCTGGAGATTTACCCCCCACATGAACACCGGGAGTGCCAGCAAGCTAAAAGGCCTTGGCTGGGCTATAGCCACCTGCCCTTTTATGCTTGCCATCTGGTAAGCAGGCTTAACTACTACGGTGGATTGTCACTACTGCTTAGAAGTACACGGTGGCGGTGTTGTTTACTTTGAAAGGATCTCAAAATCCCTTTGATGTCATTTGCATAGACTATAAATAGTATATATCTGGTGATAATGGTCTATTCAAACATTGTAGCAGCATTGAGCTTGCATGCATTTTCCAATGGAAATATTCCCAGTATCATCTGTGTATTAACTCTTAATACTCTTAACTCTATCTATCTATCTATCTATCTATCTATCTATCTATCTATCTATCTATCTATCTATCTATCTATCTATCTATCTATCTATCTATCTATCTATCGTCATGACTTCCTACAAGAGATTCTTATATATATATATATATACACACACAGTGGGGACGGAAAGTATTCAGACCCCCTTACATTTTTCACTCTTTGTTATATTGCAGCCATTTGCTTAAATCATTTAATTTAATTTTTTTTTCCTCATTAATGTACACACAGCACCCCATATTGACAGAAAAACACAGAATTGTTGACATTTTTGCAGATTTATTAAAAAAGAAAAACTGAAATATCATATGGTCCTAAGTATTCAGACCCTTTGCTCAGTATTTAGTAGAAGCACCCTTTTGATCCAATACAGCCATGAGTCTTTTTGGGAAAGATGCAACAAGTTTTTCACACCTGGATTTGGGGATCCTCTGCCATTCCTCCTTGCAGATCCTCTCCAGTTCTGTCAGGTTGGATGGTAAACGTTGGTGGACAGCCATTTTTAGGTCTCTCCAGAGATGCTCAATTGGGTTTAAGTCAGGGCTCTGGCTGGGCCATTCAAGAACAGTCACAGAGTTGTTGTGAAGCCACTCCTTCGTTATTTTAGCTGTGTGCTTAGGGTCATTGTCTTGTTGGAAGATAAACCTTCGGCCTAGTCTGAGGTCCTGAGCACTCTGGAGAAGGTTTTCATCCAGGATATCCCTGTACTTGGCTGCATTCATCTTTCCCTCGATTGCAACCAGTCGTCCTGGCCCTGCAGCTGAAAAACACCCCCACAGCATGATGCTGCCACCACCATGCTTCACTGTTGGGACTGTATTGGACAGGTGATGAGCAGTGCCTGGTTTTCTCCACACATATCGCTTAGAATTCAGACCAAAAAGTTCTATCCTGGTCTCATCAGACCAAAGAATCTAATTTCTCACCATCTTGGAGTCCTTCAGGTGTTTTTTAGCAAACTCCATGCGGGCTTTCATGTGTCTTGCACTGAGGAGAGGCTTCCGTCGGGCCACTCTCCCATAAAGCCCCGACTGGTTGAGGGCTGCAGTGATGGTTGACTTTCTACAACGGTCTCCCATCTCCCGACTGCATCTCTGGAGCTCAGCCACAGGGATCTTTGGGTTCTTCTTTACCTCTCTCACCAAGGCTCTTCTCCCCCGATAGCTCAGTTTGGCCGGACGGCCAGCTCTAGGAAGGGTTCTGGTCATCCCAAACGTCTTCCATTTAAAGATTATGGAGGCCACTGTGCTCTTAGGAACCTTAAGTGCAGCAGAAATTTTTTTGTAACCTTGGCCAGATCTGTGCCTTGCCACAATTTTGTCTCTGAGCTCTTCAGGCAGTTCCTTTGACCTCATGATTCGCATTTGCTCTGACATGCACTGTGAGCTGTAAGGTCTTATATAGACAGGTGTGTGGCTTTCCTAATCAAGTCCAATCAGTATAACCAAACACAGCTGGACTCAAATGAAGGTGTAGAACCATCTCAAGGATGATCAGAAGAAATGGACAGCACCTGAGTTAAATATATGAGTGTCACAGCAAAGAGTCTGAATACTTAGCACCATGTGATATTTCAGTTTTTCTTTTTTAATACATCTGCAAAAATGTCAACAATTCTGTGTTTTTCTGTCAATATGGGGTGCTGTGTGTACATTAATGAGGAAAAAGAATGAACTTAAATGATTTTAGCAAATGGCTGCAATATAACAAAGAGTGAAAAATTTAAGGGGGTCTGAATACTTTCCGTTCCCACTGTATATTACTGGTATTACTACTATTATATGATATCAGTGATATGATATGATATCACTGGTAATATACTTTATATATTTCCAAAAGTATTGGGAAGTATTGAGTTGGCCCACCCTTTGCAGCTATAACAGCTTCAACTCTTCTGGGAGGACTGTCCACAAGGATTAGAAGTGTGTCTATCAGAATGTTTGACCATTTTTCCAGTATTGCATTTGTGATGTCAGGCACTGATGTGGATGAAAAGGCCTGGCTCGCAGTCTGCACTCTAATTCATCCCAAAGATGTTCTATCGGGTTGAGATCTGGACTCTAAGCCGGCCAGTGAATTCCTCCACCCCAAACGCGCTCACCCATGTCATTATGGACCTTGCTTTGTGCACTGGTCTAAATTATTTTGTGGAGGGGGGATTATGGTGTGGGGTTGTTTTTCAGGAGTTGGGCTTGCCCCTTAGTTCCAGTGAAGGGAGCTCTTAAAGAGTTAGCATAACACCTTTGGGATGAATTAGAGAGCAGACTGCGAGCCAGGCCTTCTGGTCCACATCAGTGCCTGAACTCACAAATGCGCTTCTGGAAGAATGGTCAAACTTTCTCATAGACACACTCCTAAACCTTGTAGACAGCCTTCACAGAAGAGTTGAAGCTGTAATAGCTGCAAAGGGTGGGCCAATTTAATATTGAACCCTACGGACTAAGACTGGGATGCCATTAAAGTTAATGTGCGTGTAAAGCCAGACATCCTAATACTTTTGGTAATATGGTGTGTGTATATGTATAAATTTACACATATATACACTACCGTTCAAAAGTTTGGGGTCACCCAAACAATTTTGTGTTTTCCATGAAAAGTCACACTTATTCACCACCATACGTTGTGAAATGAATAGAAAATAGAGTCAAGACATTGACAAGGTTAGAAATAATGATTTGTATTTGAAATAACATTGTTTTTACATCAAACTTTGCTTTCATCAAAGAATCCTCCTTTTGCAGCAATTACAGCATTGCACACCTTTGGCATTCTAGCTGTTAATTTATTAAGGTAAGCTGGAGAAATTGCACCCCACGCTTCTAGAAGCAGCTCCCACAAGTTGGATTGGTTGGATGGGCACTTCTGGCGTACCATACGGTCAAGCTGCTCCCACAACAGCTCAATGGGGTTCAGATCTGGTGACTGTGCTGGCCACTCCATTACCGATAGAATACCAGCTGCCTGCTTCTGCTGTAAATAGTTCTTGCACAATTTGGAGGTGTGTTTAGGGTCATTGTCCTGTTGTAGGATGAAATTGGCTCCAATCAAGCGCTGTCCACTGGGTATGGCATGGCGTTGCAAAATGGAGTGATAGCCTTCCTTATTCAGAATCCCTTTTACCCTGTACAAAGCTCCCACCTTACCAGCACCAAAGCAACCCCAGACCATCACATTACCTCCACCATGCTTAACAGATGGCGTCAGGCATTCTTCCAGCATCTTTTCATTTGTTCTGCGTCTCACAAACGTTCTTCTTTGTGATCCAAACACCTCAAACTTGGATTCATCCGTCCACAACACTTTTTTCCAGTCTTCCTCTGTCCAATGTCTGTGTTCTTTTGCCCATCTTAATCTTTTTCTTTTATTGGCCAGTCTCAGATATGGCTTTTTCTTTGCCACTCTGCCCTGAAGCCCAAAATCCCGCAGCCGCCTCTTCACTGTAGATGTTGACACTGGTGTTTTGCGGGTACTATTTAATGAAGATGCCAGTTGGGGACCTGTGAGGCGTCTGTTTCTCAAACTAGAGACTCTAATGTGCTTATCTTCTTGCTTAGTTGTGCAACGCGGCCTCCCACTTCTTTTTCTACTCTGGTTAGAGCCTGTTTGTGCTGTCCTCTGAAGGGAGTAGTACACACCGTTGTAGGAAATCTTCAATTTCTTTGCAATTTCTCGCATGGAATAGCCTTCATTTCTAAGAACAAGAATAGACTGTCGAGTTTCAGATGAAAGTTCTCTTTTTCTGGCCATTTTGAGCGTTTAATTGACCCCACAAATGTGATGCTCCAGAAACTCAATCTGCTCACAGGAAGGTCAGTTTTGTAGCTTCTGGAAGGAGCTAGACTGTTTTTAGATGTGTGAACATGATTGCACAAGGGTTTGCTAATCATCAATTAGCCTTCTGAGCCAATGAGCAAACACATTGTACCATTAGAACACTGGAGTGATAGTTGCTGGAAATGGGCCTCTATACACCTATCTAGATATTGCACCAAAAACTAGACATTTGCAGTTAGAATAGTCATTTACCACATTAGCAATGTATAGAGTATATTTGTTTAAAGTTAGGACTAGTTTAAAGTTAGCTTCATTTAAAAGTACAGTGCTTTTCCTTCAAAAATAAGGACATTTCAATGTGACCCCAAACTTTTGAACGGTAGTGTATATTCCAAGCTATTTGTCTATTCACGCAGCATCCAAGCAAACAGAGCAGGCCTGAACGGGAAATTTTTTTATTGATCTCTTTATCTTGGGTCCTTTCAGCTGTTCTAATGCTGATGTTAGGGCCGGATTACCCACAAGGCATTCTAAGCAGTAGACCGGGGCCTGGCAGGTTTAAAGGCACAATGTCTGGTGTATAAAATCGCACAGCAGCTGCTGCTCAAACTTCCACTCGTTAGAATCTTGTCAATGTACAGGTTGATGTACATCATTGTTCTTCACTTTAATATAATCTATGCCCACTCCTGTCAGTTCTTGCTCCCTTTGCCATTCAATCATAGATCAGTTGCTTTCCCTCTTGCTGCTCCTCAGGTCTACTTTCACATGGAAGAGTTTCATAAGCAGAAAACGCTGTTAGTCTGCATGCTGGGAATCTATCTGGCATTATTTATAAGGACATCAACTTATAATGATTCAGGAGCCTGCATTAAAAGCATACGGAGCAAGGCCCTTTTTCTAGTTACTTCAATTCATTTTATTGGCAGCTTAAGTTATGAAAATTCAAGCTTTTGGGACATGTTGGTTCCCTTCTTCAGACATTATGCATTTAATTTTATAAGGCCGAAGAAAGGAACCTAACATATTTCAAGAACTTATATTTTCAATAACTAAAGTTAGCCAAAAAGGATTTCACTTCAAACTCCAAATGTACACCAAATCCTATCTGAACAATGGCTAACACGGTACAAGACTTTAGTAATCCATTTATTTTCTTATGGAGGATTTTGTTCATGTTCTATGGCATATGATAGTGTTTTGATTTAGCATTTAATTGACACAGATACTATGATTTTTATACATACCTTTCCTAAAGTTATATAACAGAATATGCATATATATATAGTTTTCAGTTTCTTCCTAACAGATTGAGTTTTCAGATAAAGTCAGTTCTGGTTATCATAATATGTCAACATGCTTTGCTTGAAAAGGGATCAGCTGGTTAAAAACTTTAATAAATGTTTTAACACATTGATCGGCTTTTGTATAGCGAATTCAGGACTGATGCAGTCATTGGATTTTATATATATTAGCAGCAATATTTTTACTCTGGTCTTGTATATCCCATTGTGCCCAGCCCCCCCCCCCCCTTTTCCCTTATCTTCTATTTTCTATTCCTTTCCCTTTTTCCTTCACTTACCCACTCCCCTTTATTCGTTTCTACCGCCCCTCTTTCCTCTTTATTTTTTACCACCAACCCCAACTTGTCACTGTTGCTTTGTGAAATAAAGCTAGGTAATAGTGACATCATTGGTGTTCAGCTGTTTGTCTTTCTTATTTCTGCCATTATGTAATCTTACTTTCAATTTATCAGATCACATACTAATTTCCTTGAGACTACAATTCACCTGCAGAAAACAAAACAGCCAAAAATGTATTAAATATATTCAAATGTAATAAAAAAAATGTATTGCCTAGAGTAGTGCCCCCACTGCAGCCCACAGAAGAGGTGTTTTTGCCTTTGGCTGGCATATCATTTCAGCACATATTTCTCCCCGAATGTGTGAATGGAAGAATCAGCTGGCTGACTGAATGAAAAAAACTGAACCACGTATGGCCATATTTAATTATAGTTATCTAAAATCTTCACTAGATATCCTAAGAAAAAAAAGTCAGGGCCTTGTAACCCATACTTCATCAGAACAGCTGACTAACAGAAATATTCCTAAAGTTTCCCCAGCTCTAATGATAACCTCACAATGTATAGGAGTAAATAACCAGAAATACTTTAATCATATACTCATATATATTCATGCTCACATTAACTTGTTCACACATCTTATTTGTGGACCAAATATGCATACTAATCATACAAATGTATTATAGCATTCAAGATAAAATTTACTGTGCATTGTCAACGGTTATTTTTAAGATTGTGTGCAAAGGGTCTCTCTAGTGAGATCTAAATTGGTGACCTAAAACAGAAACTTCACATACAATGTAACTATTATTGTTTAAAGAGACACCCCCACAAGGTAACACTTTTCAGGCTGCGCACAGACATAAAATGTTTTAAATTAGCATGTATGCACGCTATAGCAATTGATTGTGCTGTTTGTCAGTAATAGTCCTGTGGGTATCTTTACTCTAAAGCCACCTACACACGATCGGACTTTCCGACAACGAAATCCTGGGATTTATTTCCGACGGATGTTGGCTGAAACTTGTCTTGCATACGCACGGTCGCACAAATGTTTTCGAAAATTCCGAACACAAGAGCTCGCTGACGTACAACACATACGACGGCACTATAAAGAGGAAGTTCAAAAGCCAGTGCGCCACCCTTTGGGCTCCTTCTGCTAATCTTGTGTTTATCTCGTGTTAGTAGAAGTTGGGTGAGAGACGATTTGCGATTTTCAGGCATGTGCTTTTCGTTATTGATCTTCAGTTTGTGCTTGTGGTTTCGTATCTGGTTTTCAGTGCGTGTAGTCCGTTGGTATCTGGTTTTCAGTGCATATTTTTTATATTACGTATTTGATTTTCAGTGCGTTCTTGTCCGCTCGTTTCTGAATTTCAGCTCACTCTTCTCAGGCCTTTCTGAATTCCAGTGTGTTCTGTTAGTTCGTTCTGACCAGCCGACCGTTTTTAAGCCATGTTGCGGGTACGTGCTCATCGTAGAGTTCGTGCTGTACAGGGACTTGGTGTCGGGGTTCTTACTTTGACCCAAGCCCAGTCCATGAACAGGGCGAGGAGGAGTTCATGGACCAAGAATTGGTTGCTCCAGCGTGACCAATTCTTGCACATGCCTTTGTTGCGGGAGATCCGTGAGAATAATCCTGATGATTTCAGGAATTATCTCCAGATGACAGACTCCATTTTTCACCGTATGTTGGCTTTGCTGTCCCCTTATATAATGAAGCAGGACACCTGCATGCGGCAAGCCATCACTCCCGAGCAGAGGCTAGTCGCCACCTTGCGGTACTTGACGACGGGGAGAAGTCTGCAGGACATCAAGTTCTCGACAGGCATCTCCCCCCAGGCTCTGGGGATCATTATTTCAGAGACCTGTTCTGCCATCATTCAGGTCCTGCAGAAGGACTATATTAAGGTAAAATTTCTCCTTTAACATCACATTATATATATTTAAATAAATGTATTTTTTTTTAAATAAATTTGTATTTTAAACTTAAAAATATTTCCTTTGATTTACTGCTTGTGTTTCTTTTAGCTGTCTCCTAGGTTCTCCAATGAGCTTTTTTTTTTTTGCCCATTTTTTTCAATAGTGAAAACGTAATTGCTTTGATACATGAGGTGACAATCTCTTCTTCAGCTAACTATTATTATGTTTAGGGTCTGCTACACACACACCTCGTTTTTGTTGTTAATGTATGTAATGCATTAATGATAAAAAATATTCATCATTTTCAACACCATGAATTAATTTTTTGGAGTGACGAAAATGGCCTGATTGATGTAAATTATAAAGCACTGTGGGTGTTATTTACTAAAGGAAAATCCACTTTGTACTATAAGTGCACTGAAACTGCACTGAAAATACACTTGTAGTGCAAAGTGGATTTGCCTTTAGGAAATAACCCCCATTGTCACTGTAAACACCAACTTAAACAAAAAGCTGCTATTGAGCATTGAAAGAAGAAGCCACACATTGTTAAGTAAAACATTTTTTACTCTGTGCAAATTCACATGTGCGTTTAGAAAACGGAAAATTGTATACTCACCTTTCCGTAATTTTCCTTTCCTGTCGCATCTTCATGGCAGCATACACGTTGGGTTGTGACTCCGCCTCCACAACCTGATAGGACCACATAGCTATAAATTAGAGAGCAGGCACCTGCCCCAGTATTCTCCGTAAATATATACACATGTCACCTCAGAGGGTGGGTGATTGTATGCTGCCATGAAGATGCGACAGGAAAGGAAAATTACGGAAAGGTGAGTATACAATTTTCCGTTTTCCTGTCGCATCATGGCAGCATACACGTTGGGGAGTAACTCGCCAAACTGGGTGGGAGTGCAAAAAAAATCAAATTTATTGACAAGGAACAGAAGAATTGGCCTGTATGACGGCCCTCCCAAATTCCACTGTTGCTAAGCGTGCAGCGTCTATTTTGTAATGGGAAATGAAGGTGTTCCTTGAAGACCAAGTGGCCGCTCTACAAATGGTTTCCGCCGAAACTTTACAGTAAGCTGCCCATGAAGTAGCCATTGCCCTGGTGGAATGCGCTCTAAGGTCTTCCGGGATTTGCAAGGTGCTTAAGGAGTAGGTCTTTTTGATAGTTTTCACGAGCCATGAGGCGATGGTACGGGCAGAGGCCGCCTGGCCCTTCCTGAACCCATGTGGGATGACTAAAAGGTTCTCGCATCTCCTGAACGACTTGGTCACCGAGAGGTAATGCAGAACGTTGCCCCTAACATCCAGGGGATGAGGAACGCCCTGATCTGTGTTCAAAGCCGGGAGGTCAATCTCCTGGTTAAAGTGAAATGCAGAAGAGACCTTTGGGATAAACTTGTCTGAAGGTTTTAGGGTTAACCTGTCTGGGTAAATCATCAGATATGGTTCCTTGATAAGTAAGGCTTGCATTTCCGAGACCCTCTTCGCTGAAGTGATGGCAATTAGGAATGAGACTTTTAGAGTCAGGTCCCAGAGGGAGGTATCTTCAAGAGGGGAGAATGGTTCTCCGGATAGAATTTGCAGGACAGTTGATAGGTCCCATGTTGGAAATGAAGGCTTTCTGGGAGGCCTTAGCTTCAGGCATGCTTGAACTACAAGAGGGTTGAGTGCCCATCTAACCCCTGTCAGAGCAGAGATGGCAGAGACTTGGACCTTCAGGGTGCTAGATCTAAGGCCTTTGTCTAGGCCTGACTGTAGAAACTCAAGCACTTGTATTGCTGATGGGGAAGACGGATCCCAACCTTGTTCCTGAGCAAAGGAAGAGAACTTCCCCCAGACTCTCTCATAGGTGTAATTCGTGGAAGATTTCCTGGCTAAAAGCAGGGTTTCGACTACCTTCTGTGAACAGCCCTGATCTAGGAACCTAGACCTTTCAGTCTCCAGGCCGCTAGGTGCAATCTCTCTGGATTCGGATGCAACAGCTGGCCCTGGGTTAGTAGATCCGTTGTCACCGGAAGAGGAATTGGATCCGCTGTGCTCAGTTGCAGGAGGGTGGTGAACCAAGGCCTCCGTGGCCAGAAGGGAATCACAGCCAGTACTAGAGCTGCTGAGTGTTTGAGCCTCAGAAGGAACTTGGCAATCAGTGGCGTTGGTGGAAAAATATAACCTAGGCGAAAGTTCCAGGGATGCTTGAGACAGTCCGTTCCCTCCGCTGAGGGGAAGGGGTTCCTCGACAGAAACCTTTGACATTTCCTGTTTTCTGGTGTTGCTGCGAGATCTATGTCTGGATGACCCCATGTCTGGCATATGAGGGCGAAGGCCTGCGGGCTTAGACACCACTCGTTGTTGGAAACGAATGTTCTGCTGAGAGAGTCCGCCAGTTCGTTCTGAATTCCCGGAATATACGTCGCCTTCAGGTCCTGCAGATTCAGTTGAGCCCACTGTATCACCGGACCAACTTCCCGCATCATGGAGATGCTCTTGGTACCCCCCTGCCTGTTGATGTAGGCCACAGCCACTCGGTTGTCGGCCCCCCCCTCCTGAACCGTACCAGGCCACATGCCCTCAACATTGGGAGGGTGCTTTGGGGTAGCCCCCCAAAACACCTTGTCCCCATGTTGATGAAGACAAGGGCCTCATCCCCACAACCGTGGCCGGTGGTTGTGGGGGTCTGCGGGCGGGGGGCTTATTGGAATCTGGAAGCCCCCTTTAACAAGGGGACCCCCAGATCCCGGCCCCCCCCCCTGTGTGAAATGGTAAGGGGGTACTTACCCCTACCATTTCACTAAAAAAGTGTCAAAATAGTTAAAAATGACAAGAGACAGTTTTTGACAATTCCTTTATTTAAATGCTTCTTCTTTCTTCCTTCATCTTCTTCTTCTTCTGGTTCTTCTGGCTCTTCTGGTTCTTCATCCGGCGTTCTCGTCCAGCATCTCCTCCGCGGCGTCTTCTATCTTCTTCTCCTCGGGCCGCTCCGCACCCATGGCATTGGGGGGGAGGCTCCCGCTCTTCTCTTCATCCTCTTCTCTTCTTCCTTCTTCTCTTCTTCCTTCTTCTCTTCTTCTCTTCTTCTGCGGGCCGCTCCGCATCCATGCATGGAGGGAGGCTCCCGCTGTGTGACGGCGTCTCCTCATCTGACGGTTCTTAAATAATGGGGGGCGGGGCCACCCGGTGACCCCGCCCCCTCTGATGCACGGGACATGACGGGACTTCCCTGTGGCATTCCCCGTGACGTCACAGGGAAGTCCCGTCAAGTCACCGTGCGTCAGAGGGGGGCGGGGTCACCGGGAGGCCCCGCCCCCCGTTATTTAAGAACCGTCAGATGAGGAGACGCCGTCACACAGCGGGAGCCTCCCTCCATGCATGGATGCGGAGCGGCCCGCAGAAGAAGAGAAGAAGAGAAGAAGGAAGAAGAGAAGAAGGAAGAAGAGAAGAGGATGAAGAGAAGAGCGGGAGCCTCCCCCCCAATGCCATGGGTGCGGAGCGGCCCGAGGAGAAGAAGATAGAAGACGCCGCGGAGGAGATGCTGGACGAGAACGCCGGAGGAAGAACCAGAAGAGCCAGAAGAACCAGAAGAAGATGAAGGAAGAAAGAAGAAGCATTTAAATAAAGGAATTGTCAAAAACTGTCTCTTGTCATTTTTAACTATTTTGACACTTTTTTAGTGAAATGGTAGGGGTAAGTACCCCCTTACCATTTCACACAGGGGGGGGGGGCGGGATCTGGGGGTCCCCTTGTTAAAGGGGGCTTCCAGATTCCGATAAGCCCCCTGCCCGCAGACCCCCACAACCACCGGCCACGGTTGTGGGGATGAGGCCCTTGTCTTCATCAACATGGGGACAAGGTGTTTTGGGGGGCTACCCCAAAGCACCCTCCCAATGTTGAGGGCATGTGGCCTGGTACGGTTCAGGAGGGGGGGGCCGCACTCTCGTCCCCCCCTCTTTTCCTGCGGCCTGCCAGGTTGCGTGCTCGGATAAGGGTCTGGTATGGATTTTTGGGGGAACCCCACGCCGTTTTTTTTTTTTTTTTTGGCGCGGGGTTCCCCTTAAAATCCATACCAGACCTGAAGGGTCTGGTATGGAATTTAGGGGGAACCCCACGTCATTTTTTTTTTAAATTTTGGCCGGGGTTCCCCTTAATATCCATACCAGACCTGAAGGGCCTGGTATGGAATTTAGGGGGACTCCCACTTCATTTTTTTTTTTTTAATTTTGGTTCGGGGTTTCCCTGTGGGGAATTCCCATGCCGTTTTTATCAATGAACTTCTATGTGTATTGACGGCAATGCAATAGCCGCGGGTAGTTTTAAATGAGTTTTTTCCTTCCAAATGTCATTTTGCTGTCAGGCTGTTCTAAACATGGGAAACATGCGCCCCTTTACAGGCATACTATAGACACCCCCCAGGTACGAAATTTAAAGGGATATTACACTTTTATTGTTTGATTTTAAGCATTATTAAAATCACTGCTCCTGAAAAAACGGCCGTTTTTAAAACTTTTTTTTGCATTGATCCATGTCCCCTGGGGCAGGACCCAGGTCCCCAAACACTTTTTATGACAATAACTTGCATATAAGCCTTTAAAATTAGCACTTTTGATTTCCCCCATAGACTTTTAAAGGGTGTTCCGCGGCATTCGAATTTGCCGCGAACACCCCAAATTGTTCGGTGTTCGGCGAACTTGCGAACAGCCAATGTTCGAGTCGAACATGAGTTCGACTCGAACTCGAAGCTCATCCCTAGTTGCGAGGAAGGGGTTGCACCCACAAAACGCATACATTGATATCCCGTGATGGCAGATAGCACATGTTGACACACTGTGGGCATCTTCAAAATTTGGCTTTCAAAATTTTGAAGAAAAGTTATAAAAAAAAAACCAATTCCAAAAATGTTGGTGTGTTTTAGATTCTGCCTAAAACATCAATGATGTTTTTGAGTCTGTTTTCTACATCATTGATGTCTTCCTTGATCTTCTGTAAATCACGATTGCACACCATGATCTCCCTGATGAGGTGTGCACTTGCACTTGTGAAATGTGTTTCTTCTTCCACAACATCCACATCACCTAAAATAAAAAAAAACACACCATGTATTATAAATATGCAGGCATTCATCTATTTTCTGAAGCTGTGGTCTCAGACACTTACCTGTTGTGGTCACTATTTCACCCAAATCATAAACCTCTCCTTCCTCCACATCCTGATGTTGTGGTTTTGGGATTTCCCCTTCTTTAGGAGGTTGTGGGTCCCTGGTGTCCTCTGATGTCCCGATTCTTTTCTCCCCTATGTGAATAAAAAAAAGGTATACTTAGCACACAGATATTTGAGGGCAGAAATAGTAATATAAAACATTGCTTGGAAGTGTCGTACAATTGTCTGTTTTGGCAGAGGTCCAAGCTGAAGACATGATTTTTTCCCTTTCCTGAAGCTTTAATACTTACCTTTTTTGGTAAAGTATCACACAGGTAGAGACCCCTAGTATCCACTGGAGCACCTGTGTGGGACACCCTAAAAAGTTTGTTCTGGTGTCCCTCACTAGTGCTCCTGCGTCCAGATGTGAAAACAGCTGCTGAGTGTCCTCTCCTTACACTGAATCAAGTTTGTATTTCATTGTAGTTACAAACCCATCTAGACAACAATGTACTAAACTTTTTAATCCAAATAGGCATTAACAAATGTAGTTATCATGCATCTGCCAAAAACATCGTATTAGTGGGCGAACGAACAAAGTTTACTACGAACGATTACTGTGCCCATGAACCTGAAACTTGCCATTTTAAACTGTACAACAGTAAAGAAAAGCACATGGAGCAGCACGAACGTAATAATAATAATAATAGGAACACACGACAAAATACTTACTTTTTTGCAGCACTCTCTTGATTCTTCTGTACTGATCGTGCTCCCTCAATTGCAGGCCTGACCAGCATTTCCTCAGTTGATCCTTGGATTGCCATACCCCAAAATTCCTGTGCAGACTTTTCACAACTTTAGCCATGATCTTGGCCTTTCTCACATTTGGGTTTGGGTAAGGTCCATGCTTCCCATCATAGTCGGCCCTCTTCAAGATGTCCACCATGTCCATCATCTCTACAAAGGACATATTAGAGGCCTTAAATCTCCTCAGGGATCGGGACGTTTGTGGCTCCGGGCTTTCATCGCTGCTGCTGCTGCTGTCTTCATGCACTTGTTCTTTCTCCGCCATGTGCTCTCCCACTGCGCCGAAAGAGAAAGGTGGGGAATATACTATAAAGAAGGTCAGGGGCAAGCAGAGTTTCACGCATGCGCAGTGTATATAAAGTGTAACATGCGTGCGTTGTACGTATGATCTGTGAGCGGAGGACGGGGTAGTGGAAGTGCCAATCATTCTAATGAAGGTACAATTTTAACTTGGAGCATCAGTGACCTATACTGCTTATAGATTGAGGCCTATATTGGGACAAGATTATGCGAGTTTAGCCTGACATTAGGGTTTGTCGTGTGATGTGAATTATTCCTGCTGTCCTTTATGGACAGCTGCATGCACCAAAAGTTGGGGACAAACAGAACCCAAACGAGAAAGTAGACAGGGGGGGGTGCTGCGCTAACCAGAGATGCTGCTGTAAATGATCGACGTAGAAGACTACTGTGGAAGGTGGTCCGACTGGTTGGGGGAATGTCAGTATCAAAAATGTCAACCATATATCATGCCGCTATTCCCATTGCAAATAATACATTCATAAGTGCAAAATTAGGCGAATGCGTGCAATAAACAAATGGATAAATCCTGTGCAGATAAATAATGCATATACCCAATATAACTTCAAATTAATAATCAGACATGAACTAAAGCGTTTGTGGTAAAACAATCTAACAATCAACATATACAATGTGCAACCTCAATGTAGTAAAAATATTCAATTAAAGCATGCAAAAACGCATGAAAAGTGCATGGTGCTAAGTGACCTTGAAACACTCTATTCAATCACACAGTGTATCAGCAGTATGTGATCCTCTATAATATACTGTAAAAGAAAGTCCAAATATCATGCAACTGTGTGCATAAGTGAAAAACACAAAATATACAAGTGATGATATCCAAAGTACAAAAGTGATAATGTCCTCTATAGTGCAATATGAAGAGTTCAGTGTGCTCAAAACAATAAAGGTGGGGTGCCAGGAAAAATATTAAAATCTGTGTCCTCTTCGTGTATATATCACACTCAAGTAAGCAGTGGCCCCTTACCTAGCGGTGCTAGGTCAACCGCAAAGACATAACTGCAGGTGGCTGTGGTCTTTACTTAGGGTCCTGGACTGCACAGGTTCTGTTCCTACTTCCACGCCTGGCGGTGCTCGGTATACCGCAAAAATTTGCAGGTGGCTGTGGTCTTTAATTGTGGTCCTAGACCAGCGCGGGTCCTATCTCCGCTTCCATGCCTCAAATATGGGTGAACCAATAATAAAGGACAAGGGGGTACCGCATAGTGTAGTATGTTAAAGGATAGAGCTTTATTACAAACAGATACAGGTACTCACATAGAAAAGTATCAGACCAGTGCCTATCTCCTATGAGCGGCGAGCTTGTTAGCCTCAGTCAGTATGAAGTGCCCATACCGTCCCTACGCGTGATGTCACCAATCAGGTGACTTCATCAGGGGATAAAAGAAAAGGCACTTTGCTGTCTTAAATAGTCTAACTCATTATATCTAATGGGCGGTCATTTTCTTGTAGCCGCGTCCGCCATTAGTTGCAGAATGCCGAGTCTATATGATATGCATGTATGTGAGGGTATATGCACAGATCAGTGGTGAGGCCCATTCTGTCCCAGTTATACTAAGTATTTTTTAACAATTAACTTTTTAAGATTTTTTATACTTATCTATTAAAGTTTTATATTCTCCATATTATATATATATATATATATATATATATATATATATATATATATATATATATATATATATATATATATATATATATATATATATATATATATATATATATATATATATATATATATGTATATATATATATATATATATATATGTATATATATATATATATATGTATATATAATTTTGTATATATATATATTTTTTAAATATTTTTATCTACATTTTATGACTCTATTTATGTACTACACAACTTTTCTTTTGTGAAAATTCCTCCCAACGTTCTGTCTGTCAATAGTAGATCTTTCTAGCTCTTTCTATATCACAACATGGTATGCTGACAGACCAGCTGTTTCTGTAGATTTAGTTAGCGCCTCCGTTTGGTGTGCATTGTAAGCACTGAGATGCGCAGTGAGTTTGTTTCATGGAAACTGAGAATTTACCAACCTACAAAATGGCCGCGCACACGGTCTCCCAACTAATGGCGGACGTGGCTACAAGAAAATGGCCGCCCATTAGATATAATGAGTTAGACTATTTAAGACAGCAAAGTGCCTTTTCTTATATCCCCTGATGAAGTCATGTGATTGATGACGTCACGTGTAGGGACGGAATGGGCACTTCATACTGACTGAGGCTAACGAGCTCGCCACTCGTAGGAGATAGGCACCGGTCTGATACTTTTCTATGTGAGTACCTGTATCTGTTTGTAATAAAGCTCTATCCTTTAACATACTACACTATGCGGTACCCCCTTGTCCTTTATTATTGGTTCACCCATATTTGAGGCACGGAGGCGGAGATAAGACCCACGCTGGTCTAGGACCACAATTAAAGACCACAGCCACCTGCAAATTTTTGCGGTATACCGAGCACCGCCAGGCGTGGAAGTAGGAACAGAACCCGTGCAGTCCAGGACCCTAAGTAAAGAACACAGCCACCTGCAGTTATGTCTTTGCGGTTGACCTAGCACCGCTAGGTAAGGGGCCACTGCTTACTTGAGTGTGATATATACACGAAGAGGACACAGATTTTAATATTTTTCCTGGCACCCCACCTTTATTGTTTTGAGCACACTGAACTCTTCATATTGCACTATAGAGGACATTATCACTTTTGTACTGTGGATATCATCACTTGTATATTTTGTGTTTTTCTGTTATGCACACAGTTGCATGATATTTGGACTTTCTTTTACAGTATATTATAGAGGATCACATACTGCTGATACACTGTGTGATTGAATAGAGTGTTTCAAGGTCACTTAGCACCATGCACTTTTCATGCGTTTTTGCATGCTTTAATTGAATATTTTTACTACATTGAGGTTGCACATTGTATAGGGAACAGAGAAGTCCATACGAGTACAGAGACAACAGAGGACCAGTATACGATCACCAGGGACCACGAGGAAGAAGCCCCGGGCAAGACCACGGCTATGGGGAAAGAAGAGGACCACAACAGAGAGATCATCGTCACCATGAACGATACCTACCTATAATTACTATGCTCCACTTACAGATCGAGACGAGGAGAAGAATAGCCAATATAGGCAACACCCCTCACAGTATGATAGTTCCGATTACACCAGACCTTTTTTAGACAAAGGCAGGGAAAATCCCGTTCTGAGATATGTAGACGAGAACAGAAGTCTCAGAAGAAGTCAAGAAAGAAGAGAGGAAAACGATCTGGAAAAAGAGAGCAAAAGAAAAAGAGAGTGAAAGGAGAAGGCATCTTTAACCTTAGTGGCCAGACATAGGGGTTTTGGACAAAGGACTCAAGTATGCACCTTTGAGAAATTTGGATAAATTCCAAACATACCTGGGGATTCAGAAATTTGTGAGGAAACTCAATATTGCCAAATACATTGCGGGAAACCCACTAAGGCCTAGACATGTAGAGACTTGTGATGAAGGGATTTTACATAGTACACTGCGAAATAAATCTGTTTTTAATCCACCAGTTAAGAATAATAAGTATATTGAAGTTTTTAAAAAAGTGGTTTTAGATGACATTAAAGATCTGAAGATTAAGAAGAAAGATGAACCCAGCCATATAAAGAGCGGTATTCGGAAACTTACAAGAAGGAAAGATCTGGTCATACGACTAGCAGACAAGGGAGGTGGAATTGTGATTTTATCAAAAGAACAATACCATAACAGTATGGTGAACATGTTGGGAGATGAGACGACTTATAGCATATTATTAAGTAACCCCATGTTCAAATGCAGGAAAGCACTTGAGAAGGTGGTATGCCTAGGGGTGATGAAAAACATACTGAATAAAAAAGAAGCCAGATTTCTGATACCTGATTCCTGCCGGACCCCCATCATATATTCATTACCAAAAATACATAAAAATAAAACAGACCCTCCACCAAGACCTATAGTGAACGGAATAGATTCACAGACCTCTAGAATCGAGCAATATATAGATTTTTTTCTACAGCCAGCAGTCCAGAGCACAGAAGCATACCTTAGAGACACCAAGCAAATGCTGCAAATTCTAGAAGACGTCCCTAAAGAAGAAGGCCCGTGGATTATGGCTACCGCGGATGTTTCATCCCTATACACAGTGATACTTCACCACCAAGCATGCGAAGCCGCAAAATGGGGGTCTTAGGCTATATACCAAGCTACCCTGCGCCCAAAGGAAATTTATAATCAAATGTATAGACTTCTGTCTAAAGAATAATAATTTCTGGTACAATAAGAATTACTATTACCAGCAGACGGGAGTAGCGATGGGGGCCAAATTTGCCCCGAGCGTGGCAGGTCTTTTCATGGCGCAGTGGGAAGAAGATAACGTTTTTTTCAATAGACCCGCTGAACTAGCTATCTATAAAAGATATATTGATGACATCTTCATACTCTGGAAAGGCGATCTGAGCCAACTTACCTGTTTTTTAGAAAGACTGAATACAAACGACAGAAATATAAAATTATCCTGGGAGATTAATGAGGAAAAGGTAACATTTTTGGATCTAGATATTATACAGGAGGACACCAAACTATGGTCACGAACGCACTTTAACCACTTCAATACAGGGCTTTTATATACCCTTCCTTCCCAGACCAAATTTTAGCTTTCAGCGCTCTCACACTTTGAATGACAATTACTCAGTCAAGCTACACTGTACCCAAACCAAATTTTTATCATTTTTTTCTCACAAACATAGCTTTCTTTTGGTGGTATTTAATCACTGCTGTTTTTTTATTTTTTGCAATATAAGCGAAAAAAGAGAGAAATTTTTGAAAAAAAACCACTTTTTTTTAATTTTTATTGTAAAATTTTGCAAATAAGTAATTTTTCTTCATAAATTTGGGCCAAAATGTATACTGCTACATATCTTTAGTAAAAATAACCCAAATTAGTGTATATTATTTGGTCTCTGTGAAAGTTATAGAGTCTACAAGCTATGGTGCAAATCATTAAAAAATGATCACATCTGATCACACCTGATGTACTGAAGGCCTATCTCATTTCTTGAGGCCCTAACAAGCCAGGAAAGTACAAATACCCCCCAAATTACCCCTTTTTGGAAAGCAGACATTCCAAGGTATTTAGCAAGAGGCATGGTGAGCTTTTTGAAGTTGTAATTTTTTCCCACAATTCTTGGAAATTTTTTTTTTTTTTGCACAAAATTGTCATAAAAACAAGTTATTTCTCTCACACAGCACATGCATACTTGCAATGACACCCCAAAATACATTCTGCTACTCCTCCTGAGTATAGTGATACCACATGTGTGAGACTTTTACACAGCCTGGCCACATACAGAGGTCTAAAATCCAACTAGCACCGTCAGGCATTTTACGAGCATAAATTGCACATCTCATATGATGACAACCTATCACACTTTTGAAGGCCCTGGAGCACCAGGACAATGGAAACGCCCACAAAATGACCCCATTTTGGAAAGCTAACACCCCAACATATAATCTATGAGGCATAATTAGTCTTTTGAATGGTTCATTTTTTTCCCGAAGTTTTTGGAAACTGTGGAAAAAAAATGAAAACGCATTTTTTTTTACACAAAGTTGTCCATTCATAAGATATTTCCAACACATAGCATGTACATAGCAAAAATGACACCTCCAAAATACATTCTGCTACTCCTCCTGAGTGTGGCGATACCAAATGTGTGAGACTTTTACACAGCCTGGCCACATACAGAGGCCCAACATTGAAGTAGCAGCTCCAGGCATTCTAGGAGCATAAATTACACATCTCATTTCTCAACCACCTATTACAATTTTGAAGGCCCTAGAGCACCAGGACAATGGAAACGCCCACAAAATGACCCCATTTTGGAAAGCTAACACCCCAACGTATAATCTATGAGGCATAATTAGTCTTTTGAATGGTTCATTTTTTTCCTGAAGTTTTTGGAAACTGTGGAAAAAAAATGAAAACGCATTTTTTTTACACAAAGTTGTCCATTCATAAGATATTTCCAACACATAGCATGTACACAGCAAAAATGACACCCCAAAATACATTCTGCTACTCCTCCTGAGTGTGGTGATACCAAATGTGTGAGACTTTTACACAGCCTGGCCACATACAGAGGCCCAACATTGAAGTAGCAGCTCCAGGCATTCTAGGAGCATAAATGACACATCTCATTTCTCAACCACCTATTACAATTTTGAAGGCCCTGGAGCACCAGGACAACGGAAACACCCACAAAATGACCCCATTTTAGAAAGCTAACACCCCAACGTATAATCTATGAGGCATAATTAGTCTTTTGAATGGTTCATTTTTTTCCCAAAGTTTTTGGAAACTGTGGAAAAAAAATGAAAACGCATTTTTTTTTACACAAAGTTGTCCATTCATAAGATATTTCCAACACATAGCATGTACATAGCAAAAATGACACCCCAAAATACATTCTGCTGCTCCTTCTGAGTATGGCGATACCACATGTGTGAGACTTTTACATAGTCTGGCCACATACAGAGGCCCAACATCCAAGTAGCACTGTCAGTTGTTCTAGGAGCATACATTACACACAAATTCCTGCCAACCTATCACATTGTTGAAGGCCCTTCATATTTCTAACACATAGCATGTACTGTACAAACCAATTACAAACCAAAATACATTCTGCTGAGTAAAGGGTAAAGAAAAGATTACCTGCAGTTTTAGTAGTGCAGTGGTCCACAGAGAAGAGCATCGGTCCAGGCAGCAGGCAGGAACGTGGACAGCGACAGCAAAACAGGCAGCAGGCAGGAATAGTCAGTACAGGTAGAGATGTCAGCACAGCCAAAGCATTAGTCCAGATAGCAGGCAGGGATGTGGTCAGCAGCAGCAAAAGGATCAAAGGATCGTCCATGCAGCAGGCAGGAATACTGTCCATAGTTAGTACATGCAGCAGGCAGAGGTATGGTCAGCACAGCCAGAGTATTTGTCCAGGGAGTAGGCAGTACCATCAAGCTTAGGGCATTGGTCAGGAAAGAATGGGGACAGGGATAGAGGCTTCTCCCACCCAAATCGCTTTGAAGCCTCCGGGCAACCAGACCCTGTTATGGGAACACAGAAAACCAAAAACTGGTTTTCTGAACTCCGAACACTATTCTGGAGCCCCTCACATATGTGAGACCCCTGTGTAGCAGGGTGAAAGATCAATCCAAGGGGCAGGCAAAAACATGGTCGACAGGCCGAGGTCAGTGCAGGTAAAAGGCAGAAATAGACGGTAGGCAGAGGCATAGTCGATACAGTCCAGGGTCAGTTCACGTGAAAGGCAAAAACATGGCGGAAAAACAATGCAGACGGTAGGCAGAGGCATAGTCGAGAAACAGGCCAGGGTCGGTTCACATGGAAGGCAATAATATGGTTGGTTGAGGAAGGTAAATATTCAGGACAGAAATTAAAAACGGGGAAATGGCAGTATTAGAAATATGGACTAATAATTTTCCAGAGTGTGATATCGCCTGAAGCATTCTCCGATGCAAAGGCCAGGTTGGGAGGGACAGTCGGTACAATGGAAGCTGGTATCTTTCCTAATTCCTCTTTTGGTGCACACCCGACATTTTTTTTGGCGTCGTCTTCCGGATCCTGTTGGTGGAATATGGTCTGGGAAATGGCGCTCATGTAGTCTGCTGACAGAATCGGAGCGAATGCTTTCTGGGGGGGATACTTGCTGATAAATCAGGGCAGTGACAATGTCTTCAATAAACTTTATTAAGGTGGTGGGTGTTTCTGTGGATTTTTGGTATATTATGAAAGAATTTAAAAGGGCCAAATGAAAAAAGTAAATTGCGACTTTTTTGTACCAGAATAAGGATTTTCTTGTTGAAAGATAGGGCTGCAACAACTGATCGTTTAAATCCAACCCCCCCCCCATGTATTTATTGTACTCAGTGATACAGGTAGGCTTGCGAACGGTACTGCGTCTTCTGTGAAGTTCCACCGAGGTGTCATCGTGGATGGTGGACATGATGTACACGTCTTTTCTATCCCTCCACTTCACAGCCAACACTTCTTCGTTCCTCGAAGCTTGTCGATTCCCCCCTTGGAATGTTTGTGGTGACAAGACACTGTGGGAAGCCCTTTCGGTTTTTTCTAGTTGTACCACAGGCCAAAGTTTGTTTGAGATGTAGGTGACGGAGAAGGGGCAAACTCGTATAATAATTATCCATATAAATATGGTACCCCTTTTGGAGGAGTGGGAATGCCAACTCCCAAACAATTTTCCCACTTATTCCCATGTACGAGGGACACTCAGGGGGCTGGAGCTGGGAATCTTTCCCTTCGTACACGCGGAATGCATACACATAACCGGTGGCACTTTCACAAAGCTTGTTAAGCTTCAAGCCATACCTCGCCCTCTTACTGGGTATATATTGTTTGATTCCCAGCCGGCCTGTGAAATGCACCAGGGATTCGTCCACAGATATATTTTTTTCAGGGACATAAACTTCGGCAAACTTCTGGGAAAAAAAATTAATTAGGGGGTGAACTTTATATAATTTGTCAAAGTTTGGGTGATTTCGGGGGGGGCACTGTGAGTTGTCATTGAAATGCAAGAAGCGCATTATGATTTCGTATCGGGACCTGGACATGGCTGCTGAAAAAATTGGCATATGGTGGATGGGTTTGGTCGACCAATACTTATGAATTTCATTTTTTTTTGTAAGCCCCATGTTCAGGGTTAGACCTAAAAACAATTTTAGCTCCACTACTGTTAGCGGTCTCCACTCAAAAGGGCGGGCATAGCTGGAGCTGGGGTTGGCTGCAATAAATTGTTGGGCAAACAGATTAGTTTGGTCCACGATGCCTTGAATCCAATCGTTCGGGAAAAATAAATTAAAAAAATCCATTTGTGTAAATCCTGCAGTGTTGACCTGCACACCAGACTGTGCTGTAAAAGGGGGGATCGTGGCTGACCCTGTGGTAGAAGGCAGCCACAATGGGTTTGCCAAGGAATCTGGAAGATGGGTTTGGGCCCTACTTCTTTGGCGTCCACTTGTGCTGGGTCTTTTCTCCTGGGGTCTAGCAGCGCTTGTACTGGGCCCCTCCTCCTGGGGTCTACCGCCGCTGGCACTGCTGGTAGCTGCCTGGTTTTCAGACCGTCGTCTTTTTGGACGGACTACTTCCTCCTCTAAATCTGATCCTGATGTGCTGCCTTCGGGGGGCTCATATTCCGAATCAGAACCAGAATCTGAACTGAGCGGTGAGAGCTCCCCGTTGCTCTCATCGGTCAGACTCAGGATCTGGTATGCCTCTTCTGGGGTGTACATCTTTCTGGACATAGTGGCTGACTGGCTGTATGTACTCTGGTGGCAAGTGATGAGGTGGCGGGTACTCTGGTGGCAGATGATGAGGTGGCGGGTACTCTGGTGGCAGGTGATGAGGTGGCGGGTACTCTGGTGGCAGGTGATGAGGTGGCAGGTACTCTGGTGGCAGGTGATGAGGTGGCAGGTACTCTGGTGGCAGGTGATGAGGTGGCGGGTACTCTGGTGGCAGGTACTCTGGTGGTGAGGTGGCGGGTACTCTGGTGGCAAGTACTCTGGTGGCAGGTGATGAGGTGGCAAGTACTCTGGTGGCAGGTGATGAGGTGGCGGGTACTCTGGTGGCAGGTGATGAGGTGGCGGGTACTCTGGTGGCAGGTGATGAGGTGGCGGGTACTCTGGTGGCAGGTGATGGACAGGTACTCTGAGATGACAGGTACTTTGAGGTGACAGGTACTTTGAGGTGACAGGTACTCTGAGGTGACAGGTACTGAGGTGACAGGTACTGAGGTGACAGGTACTCTTTATTTAGGAGGGGCGATCTGGGCACAGTAGTACATGTAATTAGTAACTCACTGTTAGCTGATCTCTTCTCCTTACACTGGATCAGTGTGTGAGGAGAAGAGCCCAGCAACAGCAGTTACTGTGTGACTGTGTGTGTTTGTTTACATTAGTGACCGGCTGTGATTGGACACAGCCGGTCATGTGTTGCAGAGCCATGTCATTGGCTACAGTGATCGGGGCTGAGCTGTATCCAGGGGAAAAGCCTCAGCCCCGATCACCGCTCTGATCACTCCTCTTCCGCCAGAACCCGCCTAATACACGCTTCCCAATGCCGCTCTGCATCCGCCGTTACCGACGCTCCGCCGCCCACCGCCCGCCGCCACTTCAATACCCCCATCGGGGAACGGCTGTGTCCTGAGGGACACAACGGTACCCCGATCGCCGCTCTGCGGGCCCCCGGGGGCCCGCAGTAGCGGCGGAAAGCCGAGGCCATCATATGACGCCCACCCAGGATGGGAGATCCCATCTGTGGACGTCATTTGACTATGGCCGGGTATTGAAGCGGTTAAAAATGTGGATAGGAACAGTTACCTTCCTATAGAGAGTTGTCATCATAGAAATTGGTTGTTTAATGTCCCGAAAGGGCAACTTATGAGGGTAAGACGGAACTGTACCCACCTGAACACCTATCTAGAACAGGCAGAATTAATTGGACAGAGATTCGCCACAAAGGGCTATGACCAACAGTTTATCAGAGACAAAATATCCGAAGTAAAAGAAATGGACCGAAAATAATTGATTAAGGATAAAGCCCCAAAGGAGACGACATCAGCGGTAGTACCCATAATCCTGGATTTCAACGCACAGTATAGGAGAATCGAGAAGATTATCAAAAAACACTGGCATATACTTCAGGCAGATGAGGAGTTACAGGGCAGGTTACCTTCTAATCCCTGAGTTATATATAAGAAAGCACCAACCCTTCGAGATAGTATTGTGAAGAACATAATTGATCCACCTAAGAAAGCATTTTCATTATTTACTGGAAATGGCTTCTTCCCTTGCAAAAGATGCTTTGCCTGTTTGAGAACAAAACGTCCTAATGAAAATAAATTTCATTTCACATCAACTAGTACGGTAGAGACATATGAAATTAAGGAATTCATCTGCTGTAACACGGAAGGAGCGGTATACGCCCTAGAATGTAGTTGCGGCCTACAGTATATAGGCCGCACAAAAAGACCCCTCCGGGTAAGGATCAAGAACATGTGAATAACATCCTGAATGGGTATTGTGACACTTTTTGCTGTGTCGCAATAAAGATCCCACGCAACTAAGATTCTGGGGAATTGAACCATATGTTAGGCACTGGCGGGGGGGCCATAAGGTGAGGACCCTCAGCCAGCTGGAATCCAAATGGATATTCACATTAGACACATTCTCGCCGAGAGGTTTGAATATCGAATTTGACCTGAACTGCTTCCTTAGTGATTTTTAAACCAAACAGTAGTATACATGTCAACCTTTTAATTTGTTATTTTTGAACCCTATTAAAATCCCTTCTTCCTTCTTCTTATCGTCTCAATTGTTCTGATCCCCTCTAATCACAAACCCTCTCAATGTGTGAAGGGACATTGACTGATTGATAGAAATAAAGTCACATAGGCACAACAGATGTGTGTGCATCCTGAGGCTCCGTGGGCAGTGGCCATATACGCACCTGATCCACTGATTTTATGTATAGAAGTTTTCCCCTTTTATTATGTTATCCCCTTTTCTGTCCCTCCTTGTATTTATACATATGTTTAATCATGCAGAATGCAGAGTCTATATGATATGCATGTATGTGAGGGTATATGCACAGATCAGTGGTGAGGCCCATTCTGTCCCAGTTATACTAAGTATTTTTTAACAATTAGTCAAAAAGAAAAAGAAGATATTCCCCGTGGGGTTTTAAAGCAGCAAGAAATTATAAAAATAATAAGCTGTAACTTGAAAAGGTTTTTATTTTGTAGGACTTGACCATGATGGTTAAAATAAGAGCTGTGCTACAGGAGATAACACAAATGAAGCTGGCACAAGTTTATACAATATACAAGCGCTATAATAGGGTAATAATCCTGATGCGTTTCGACCCCGTTGGGTCATCTTCAGAGGATTGAGGCGCTGTAACAAAATTTACGTATTGAAGTTCATGAATGTAACCATAAAAATGTAATACAATATATATATGTTTTAACAGTATAGTTACCAATCACATTGTGTTATAACAGTTTCTCCTGAGCCTAAAATTCTCCAAAGTCTCCCCCACCGGGTCCCGACAGGGGTCCCCGGCCGTCCACCACGTCAACAGGGGGAAGATGGGGGCTCATCGTCCGTGCGTGTCTTACAAGGAGTCACACCAAGTGGATAATCCCAAAACCAGGGACGGGCGCGGGGGCAAGCGAGACCTGCAGTCAAAGCATCAAAAAACAGACAACAGTACCATCAGTGCATTATGTTTAGCACATATAGAAGTATATGTATCATTATCACTTTTCTAAAAAGATAACTCTGTTTGTAATTTGTTTAATGTTGTCTGTACTTCTTGGGGTCAGCGATGTATAGATATTCCCATAGTGGTGATGGTAAAACAAGGGGGGGGGGGATTAACGAGGGTATATATGACTACATGTAGATATGAGTATGTCAGAGTATGTAATGTAATGAGTAAATGGTGGTATCTATGTGTTTGCCGTGAAGTAAGTGGCAAAGTAGAGTGGGGATATAGGAATATAAAGAAAGAGACGAGTGTGGGGAGAACATGTGAGGAAAGAAGGGGACGGACAGACTAGTAGGGATAAAAGGGAAGGGAAAAAAAAAACGGGGGAAAGGAAGGGGATAGGAAAAAATGGACGGGAAGGAGGGGGGGATGGTTCAGGGGGGAATGGGAAGAAAGAGATGGGAAGTGATGGAAAAGAGCTAGAAGAAAAAGATCCAGAGGAAAGAAGGAGACAAATTGGTGAAGTGTGAGGATAGTGCAGGTGGGGTGATGCATGTGAGTGGAAGGGAAGCATGTGGGTGGGGAAAAGGGTAAGTGCAGTGCAGGGGGCCAAATAAAAACAACAAAAATGCAATAAAGGCAACAACATAAGCAAGGAGAACAATCCAACCGTTAAGTGGAGAGTGGTGGATGAAGGGCGCGTGATCAAGCTTACATCAAAACATATAAAATTTATTTTCGGAGGAAATAAAGAGCAAATAATAGCAGTTGAATAATACCAATACTACGTATCATGCAAACAGGTGACAAAATATAAAATACATGAAAAATTAAAAATGGGTTAGGAATAACATGAGCCCATGTTAAGGCAGGTAATTAGAGTTGGCTAACGCGTTTCGAGGATGACCTCTTCATCAGAGCCTATTTGAGAGCCAGGGTGCAGTCTCTATATGCCAGTAGGCCAAAGTATGTACATCATCTTGATGGCTAGTTGGAAAAAACGGCCTAAAATGGACGATGCGATTTTCTGTGTTCCATACCAGTCCACGTTTAAGCGTTCTAGGTGGAACAGAGGTCAGAAAAGAAATATATATATATATATATATATATATATATATATATATATATATTTATACCCATATATGCACACATGTGTACGGATTACAGACGCGTGTGCACCTGTGTGCAAATGCGCAGGCACACACGTATACACAAACAGTATAAAAAAGAACATTTTTACATGTGTACAAATCATACATACATATAGAGAGACAGAATATCAGCTGAAAATGCAGTATGGAGCACATGGCGAGAGAATGCAACAAAAAATCAAATAAACGAAACAGAAAACGCATGATGGGTGAATATGCATAAAACAGAAGCACAATCGCACAATAAGTGAATATAAATGGATTGATGAATGAATGTGATAGACTGGAAACACAAATGTGTACAGAAAATTGGTAAAGGGACAATATCTATCCCAATAGGATATGGCATAGTGTTTAGAGATAACAGACATGAATGGTCAGAGAGAGAAAAAAAAAAAAATGTAAATAAAGATACATATATACGCATACATGTATGACTCAAAGGGGTTTATTTGAGGGGTGGTTGTATTTGTAGGAAGACATATATATTGGTGAGTGAGAAAAGGAAGTGGGGCTGGTGCCTTATCATGTGAAAAACACACCTACCTATGTGATAGTAGATGGTGTGTAGGTTCTCCTTTAAGTTAGTAGATAAATGGTTATGGGGTGGCGTGAACCTGGAGGAGGGGGGAGGGAGAAAGGGAACATGATGTTAGAGGAGGGGGGGGGGAGGGATCCCCCAGGACACTGGCAGACAATCGTTTTAAGGTATATAGCTAGATCAATGGATGGAAGAAACTGTGTACCTGTCACTGGCTGGGTGGAGGGGAGATCTTTTGATTTGTAAACTCCTGGTGGGATACTGTCCAAAAAATGGAGGATGGAGGAGGGTGAAGGTCTCACGAGAGAATGCTGCAGCCGTGTGTGTCCGCAGCAGTCACTCAGTCTCAGGTGAAGGAGAATGGCAGACGAGAACACCTTCTATAGAGCCGGTGGGGGGGCGGGCCTGAGCGTGGGCTGTAGGAGGATTGGATGAATGGGAGGTGTATGTGTGGCCAGCGGTGGGACGCACGCCGTCAGGCGGGTGGGCGTGGCTGTGCGCTCCAAGGGCGGTCACATGATCTGGCTCCTGTCAGCGCCTGGAGACGGAAGGAGCTCCAGGCGGAGAGTGAGCCGGTCCGGTGTGTGTTGTGTGGGACGGACAGAGACACACACACACACACACACACACACCCAGGCGACCCAGATGTGCAGGAGCATCAGGGTGGGGAGGGGGGATGTGTGTTGGGATACAGTTGTATGGAGGATGAGAATGGAGTTTATTGAAATGTAAATGAAGATGAAAATGAAGATGAAAATAATATGAGAATGAGAATAAGAATAATAGTGATGGCATTAATAACAAAAGCATAACAATAAATATAAGTATAAAAAAAAACATAGGAATATTTAGATAGATAAAAATGGAAACAAAAATAAAAATAAAAATAAAAATAAATATAAAAATGAAAATAAAGATAAAAATAAATAAATAATAATAATAATGAAAAAAGAAAAAAGAAAAAGAAAAAAGAAAAAAGGAAAAGGAAAAAGAAAAAAGGAAAAAAAGAAAGAAAAACATATAAATACATAGTAGATGATAAAGTAAAATAAAATAAATTAAAAATAAAATTATAAAATAATAAAATTAAAATTAATATTAAAAAAATGAGGAATGGAAAATAAAAATAAAAATAAAAGCATTATTATAAAATATTAATGATTGATGATTGATAATGAAAGTGGAGGTGACAACGGCAAGGACGGTGAAAATTGAGAAATTATATATATATATATATATATATACACATCTATACATACACATAAATATATAAGAAAAAACGTTATTACATAATGGAATTATCAATACTATCACCATCATTAGTAAATACTGAAAATAGATGGGAATGACAAGTTGGCGGAGGGTGGGATGGACAGAGTGGAACAGGGGGGGTGGGAAGTGCTCAGGGCGGGGAATGGTGATGATGGAAGCCAATGTGAACTTGGAGCTAAATGATGCCATGTATTTCCAAATCTTCATTTAATCCACCAGGAACCATAGACCCGAGAGAGAATATCCAGAAAGATTCTTGTCTGCAGAGTTTTTTGAATCTCCTCCCAGCATCATCGTCTTTTTTGATGGTTTCGATACCAAACACTTTAAGACCTGTTGGGTTTCCATTGTGGTGCTCTCTGAAGTGCCTGGGAACTGAGTAGTTTTGGTTTTTCTTATTTTTTAAGGACCAATGGTGTGTATTGCTGTTGATGATGCTGCATTTATGCTCGCTAAACCTTGTCCTCAAGGGACGTGTTGTACGTCCGACATATAGTAGCCCGCATGGGCAGATTAGGCCATAAATCACATAGGGGGTGCCGCAATTGATGAATTGGCCAATCTTATGGTTTCGGCCGTCTGTTCCAGAGACTTCTTTTTTTCTATGTGCCATGAAGGGGCAAGCTCCACAGTTTCTGATTCCACATTTGTAATTGCCCTTTTGGTCAAACAGGGATGTCCAGCGGCCTGTAGGGGTCTTGGTTAGGTTCAGTGGTTTGCGTACTCTGCTTGGTGCTATTAGACCTCTGAGGTCTTTTGCTTTCCGGAATACAACTTCAGGTTTGGACGGTAAGATTGAATTGAGGATGGGATCTTGCTTGAGAATGTTCCAGTTTTTCTGGATGGCTCTCTGTATGTCAAAGGCTTTGGTGTTGTATTGTGTGCTAAATCTGATGGAATTCTTCATTGTCTGCTTTTTCCTCTCTGTTTTTTTGAAGGTTGTTACCATGGTAGCTGTGGGGTGTTCATCATAAAGTGACCAGTATTTTAAGAAGGCTTGTTCTATCAGATGTTCTTTATATCCTTTCTCGAAAAATTTCTTTTTTAGGATGGACCCTTGCATTTCGTAGTCACTTCTTTTGGTGCAGGTTTTTTTCAGCCTACAGAATTGCCCAAAAGGGATGTTGCGGATCCACTTGGGATGATGGTGGCTTTTGGCATGAAGGTAGGAATTCCCTGCACTAGGTTTGAAGTGGGTTTTAGATGTGATCATTCCTTCTTCGTCGATAAAGAGATCAAGGTCCAAGAAGATAAGTGATGTATCATCAGTTACGTGGGTGAAGTTGATGCTAAAGGGATTGGAGTTGCAGTAGTCCAGGAATTTATTGAGATCTGTATGCGATCCATTCCAGATGATCAGAATGTCATCGATGTATCTGGTGTACAGTGCAAGCTGATCCTTAAAGGGGTTGTTGGCCCAGATGGACATGTCTTCCCATAGGCCCATGAATAGGTTCGCGTAGCTGGGAGCAAATTTTGCTCCCATAGCTGTCCCTTTTGTTTGTCGAAAGAACTCACCCACAAAAGAAAAGTAGTTGTGGGTGAGGCAGAATTTTATGGAGTCGAGGAGAAATTTAGTCTGTAGGGGGTGTGTATCGCTTTTTGATAGAAAGTACTCCACTGCTTCTAAACCGTATTTGTGTTCTATGGAGGTGTATAGAGATGAGACGTCAAGAGAAAGCCATTTGTATTGCGGTTGCCACGAAACAGATGAGAGGATATCGAGCATATGACCAGAATCTTTAACGTAAGATGGGAGTTGTAATACTAGGTCTTGTAAGAAATGGTCTATATAGCAGGCTAGATTACTAGTTAAACTGTCAATACCAGCAATGATGGGTCTGCCTGGTGGATGTGTCTGGTTCTTGTGGATCTTAGGGATATGGTAGAAGTGGGGGGTGAGTGGGTGCTGTTTGTTCAAGAAGAGGAATTCACTTTTTGTGATGACTCCGTTCTCCTTAGCTTGTTTTAGTAGAATTTCCAGAGAGATGGAGAAGGATGGTAGAGGGTCGGCAGGGAGTTTCTCATATGTCTCGGTGTCTCCAAGTAATCTTAGAGCCTCAGCCATATAGTCGTCTCTATTTTGAATTACAAGACCACCGCCTTTGTCAGCTTGTCTAATAATGATGTCTTCGCGGTCTTGGAAGTTCTTAAGGGTTTCTTTGCAGACTTCAGAGTCTTTGTTCCTGATTTTAGTGTATTTACCGTTGGTGTGGTTGTTCTGGCAAATCCTTTTAATTTCATCCAGCACTATCTCATAAAAGATAGGAATGTATTTTCCTTTTGCCCAGTGGGGATGAAAAGAAGACTTGGGTTGGAACTCTGTGTGTACGATCTGTTTTTCCATAAGGGCTAGGAGTTCTGGTTCTATTTCATAGTCCTCGCAAGCTCCTTCTTGGTATAGGCTCTCAAGATTTTCGAGTGCATTATCTATATACGAAGTTTTGTCAGATCTAGTACTTGTGAGTGAGGATGATGCTTCAGAGGCCGATTCCTGGAGAGCGAAGTACCTTTTCAGAGTGAGATTTCTTGTGTACCTGTTGAGGTCCACGAAGATCTCAAAGAGATTAGGTGGATTTTTAGGGGCAAAATTAAGGCCCTTGCGTAGAACATCTAGTTCTGTGTCATCAAAGACTGAACTGGATAGATTGAAAATTTTGATTGTGGTGTGTGTAGGAGTTATCTTTTCCCTTTTTTTGTTTTTCTGTCCTCCTCATCGTCCTCTTCTTCTCCATCTTCTCTTTTTCTTATCATCCTCTGTGGGAGTTCTAGAGGGATTTTTTGTTGTTGTTGAGCTGTGGGTTTCAGACTGTCCACAGCTCTTTCTCCTAAAAAAATGCATGGTGATGTAATTTCTGTCGATTTTGGCTGAGTCGATGAATTGGCCTCCTGTTGTCTGGTGAGGTGGTCGGTGGTGATGGCCACTGGTGGTGGATTGTGATTTGTGTGCGTATTGGCAGTGGTGTTGATAGGTGGATCATTGGTGGGTGTTTTTGTTTTTTGGGCCTGAGCTCCTGATGTTGGGGTGAGGCCCACTCTTGAGTCCGGAGGTTTGGTTCATTTGTTTCTGTTTTGGTTCCCATCATAGTGAGAGGAGGGGTGGGGGAGGGCTGACACCTGAGGATCTTTATTGGTCAGAGAGTTCCCCTTATTTGTTCTCTTGGAAAAATGGTTTGAATGGTTTTGTGGTTGGGAGCTTTTGTAAGGTCTCGGCTTATATGTGTTTCTTTTATTGGTGTTGAGTTTCGTGTGGCGTTGGGGGGTTATGGGGCGTATGTTGTTTTGAGAGAATGGTGGAGGTTTCTGGGGGTGTGCATCGTTAGCATCTGAAGTTTTTTTCCATTCAAATTCTCGTCCAGAGAGGTAGTCAAGTCTGTCCCTCTCAAATTTACCCGATTTCTTACTGATAAGATTGGTTTCGAAGCTTACCATTTGGTCATTGATCTTTTTGTCCCAATCGTCAAAAGTTGGGAGATCTGTGTAGGGGGCCAGGTCATCTTGTACATTTTTCAGATCACTACGGATTTTGATTAGGTTTCTTTCTCTTTGGGTGATGATTGAGAGAAGTAATTTTTTGTTTAATTCTCTCATTTGGATGACCCATGCATCCTTGAGATCGTCATCTAGCCAGGTGCAAGTCTTGGTTAGTCTAAGGCCTCTTGGTATACGGTTTGCTTTGATGTAGTTTTCTAAAAGTAGAATGTCCCACCATTGTATCATTTCTTTCTGTAAAATGTTTCTTAATTTGGAGAAAAGTGTTATCATGAGTTCTTCCCTATTTGGAGTGGTTGTTGGTTTGGTAGTGGTGTCTGACGGTTTGTTGCATATCTCATGTGCTTCGATGCTGTTAGAGAAGCCTCTTGCCAGAGAGGTCCGTCTTAGTTCTCTTTGTTCAATAGATAGGACCATGTTGGTCAAATATTATGATATTTTTATGATATTTTGTGGCCTGTTGAGTTATAAGTTCTGCTGAACTCGATGCACGTCCAGGGGGAGATGTGACGTGTAGGGATGGCCTCACCTCAGCTGCGGGAGACCCCTAGGGGTTGATATAGATTGTGGATAAGGAAAAATTACTCCTGCGCTTGTGAGGGTCTGAGTTGGTTTTGAAAAGGGTAGTATTGTAAACTGTAGCACAGCTTGAAGAGATGGTAATTGCTTGTCCCGCTGCCCAGAGAGTGACCCCGGGGTGGTCAGGTAAGGCTAAGTGGAGAGTGGTGGATGAAGGGCGCGTGATCAAGCTTACATCAAAACATATAAAATTTATTTCGGAGGAAATAAAGAGCAAATAAAAGCAGTTGAATAATACTACGTATCATGCAAACCAGTATTTTAAGAAGGCTTGTTCTATCAGATGTTCTTTATATCCTTTCTCGAAAAATTTCTTTTTTAGGATGGACCCTTGCATTTCGTAGTCACTTCTTTTGGTGCAGGTTTTTTTCAGCCTACAGAATTGCCCAAAAGGGATGTTGCGGATCCACTTGGGATGATGGTGGCTTTTGGCATGAAGGTAGGAATTCCCTGCACTAGGTTTGAAGTGGGTTTTAGATGTGATCATTCCTTCTTCGTCGATAAAGAGATCAAGGTCCAAGAAGATAAGTGATGTATCATCAGTTACGTGGGTGAAGTTGATGCCAAAGGGATTGGAGTTGCAGTAGTCCAGGAATTTATTGAGATCTGTATGCGATCCATTCCAGATGATCAGAATGTCATCGATGTATCTGGTGTACAGTGCAAGCTGATCCTTAAAGGGGTTGTTGGCCCAGATGGACATGTCTTCCCATAGGCCCATGAATAGGTTCGCGTAGCTGGGAGCAAATTTTGCTCCCATAGCTGTCCCTTTTGTTTGTCGAAAGAACTCACCCACAAAAGAAAAGTAGTTGTGGGTGAGGCAGAATTTTATGGAGTCGAGGAGAAATTTAGTCTGTAGGGGGTGTGTATCGCTTTTTGATAGAAAGTACTCCACTGCTTCTAAACCGTATTTGTGTTCTATGGAGGTGTATAGAGATGAGACGTCAAGAGAAAGCCATTTGTATTGCGGTTGCCACGAAACAGATGAGAGGATATCGAGCATATGACCAGAATCTTTAACGTAAGATGGGAGTTGTAATACTAGGTCTTGTAAGAAATGGTCTATATAGCAGGCTAGATTACTAGTTAAACTGTCAATACCAGCAATGATGGGTCTGCCTGGTGGATGTGTCTGGTTCTTGTGGATCTTAGGGATATGGTAGAAGTGGGGGGTGAGTGGGTGCTGTTTGTTCAAGAAGAGGAATTCACTTTTTGTGATGACTCCGTTCTCCTTAGCTTGTTTTAGTAGAATTTCCAGAGAGATGGAGAAGGATGGTAGAGGGTCGGCAGGGAGTTTCTCATATGTCTCGGTGTCTCCAAGTAATCTTAGAGCCTCAGCCATATAGTCGTCTCTATTTTGAATTACAAGACCACCGCCTTTGTCAGCTTGTCTAATAATGATGTCTTTGCGGTCTTGGAAGTTCTTAAGGGTTTCTTTGCAGACTTCAGAGTCTTTGTTCCTGATTTTAGTGTATTTACCGTTGGTGTGGTTGTTCTGGCAAATCCTTTTAATTTCATCCAGCACTATCTCATAAAAGATAGGAATGTATTTTCCTTTTGCCCAGTGGGGATGAAAAGAAGACTTGGGTTGGAACTCTGTGTGTACGATCTGTTTTTCCATAAGGGCTAGGAGTTCTGGTTCTATTTCATAGTCCTCGCAAGCTCCTTCTTGGTATAGGCTCTCAAGATTTTCGAGTGCATTATCTATATACGAAGTTTTGTCAGATCTAGTACTTGTGAGTGAGGATGATGCTTCAGAGGCCGATTCCTGGAGAGCGAAGTACCTTTTCAGAGTGAGATTTCTTGTGTACCTGTTGAGGTCCACGAAGATCTCAAAGAGATTAGGTGGATTTTTAGGGGCAAAATTAAGGCCCTTGCGTAGAACATCTAGTTCTGTGTCATCAAAGACTGAACTGGATAGATTGAAAATTTTGATTGTGGTGTGTGTAGGAGTTATCTTTTCCCTTTTTTTGTTTTTCTGTCCTCCTCATCGTCCTCTTCTTCTCCATCTTCTCTTTTTCTTATCATCCTCTGTGGGAGTTCTAGAGGGATTTTTTGTTGTTGTTGAGCTGTGGGTTTCAGACTGTCCACAGCTCTTTCTCCTAAAAAAATGCATGGTGATGTAATTTCTATCGATTTTGGCTGAGTCGATGAATTGGCCTCCTGTTGTCTGGTGAGGTGGTCGGTGGTGATGGCCACTGGTGGTGGATTGTGATTTGTGTGCGTATTGGCAGTGGTGTTGATAGGTGGATCATTGGTGGGTGTTTTTGTTTTTTGGGCCTGAGCTCCTGATGTTGGGGTGAGGCCCACTCTTGAGTCCGGAGGTTTGGTCCATTTGTTTCTGTTTTGGTTCCCATCATAGTGAGAGGAGGGGTGGGGGAGGGCTGACACCTGAGGATCTTTATTGGTCAGAGAGTTCCCCTTATTTGTTCTCTTGGAAAAATGGTTTGAATGGTTTTGTGGTTGGGAGCTTTTGTAAGGTCTCGGCTTATATGTGTTTCTTTTATTGGTGTTGAGTTTCGTGTGGCGTTGGGGGGTTATGGGGCGTATGTTGTTTTGAGAGAATGGTGGAGGTTTCTGGGGGTGTGCATCGTTAGCATCTGAAGTTTTTTTCCATTCAAATTCTCGTCCAGAGAGGTAGTCAAGTCTGTCCCTCTCAAATTTACCCGATTTCTTACTGATAAGATTGGTTTCGAAGCTTACCATTTGGTCATTGATCTTTTTGTCCCAATCGTCAAAAGTTGGGAGATCTGTGTAGGGGGCCAGGTCATCTTGTACATTTTTCAGATCACTACGGATTTTGATTAGGTTTCTTTCTCTTTGGGTGATGATTGAGAGAAGTAATTTTTTGTTTAATTCTCTCATTTGGATGACCCATGCATCCTTGAGATCGTCATCTAGCCAGGTGCAAGTCTTGGTTAGTCTAAGGCCTCTTGGTATACGGTTTGCTTTGATGTAGTTTTCTAAAAGTAGAATGTCCCACCATTGTATCATTTCTTTCTGTAAAATGTTTCTTAATTTGGAGAAAAGTGTTATCATGAGTTCTTCCCTATTTGGAGTGGTTGTTGGTTTGGTAGTGGTGTCTGACGGTTTGTTGCATATTTCATGTGCTTCGATGCTGTTAGAGAAGCCTCTTGCCAGAGAGGTCCGTCTTAGTTCTCTTTGTTCAATAGATAGGACCATGTTGGTCAAATATTATGATATTTTTATGATATTTTGTGGCCTGTTGAGTTATAAGTTCTGCTGAACTCGATGCACGTCCAGGGGGAGATGTGACGTGTAGGGATGGCCTCACCTCAGCTGCGGGAGACCCCTAGGGGTTGATATAGATTGTGGATAAGGAAAAATTATTCCTGCGCTTGTGAGGGTCTGAGTTGGTTTTGAAAAGGGTAGTATTGTAAACTGTAGCACAGCTTGAAGAGATGGTAATTGCTTGTCCCGTTGCCCAGAGAGTGACCCCGGGGTGGTCAGGTAAGGCTAAGTGGAGAGTGGTGGATGAAGGGCGCGTGATCAAGCTTACATCAAAACATATAAAATTTATTTCGGAGGAAATAAAGAGCAAATAAAAGCAGTTGAATAATACTACGTATCATGCAAACAGGTGACAAAATATAAAATACATGAAAAATTAAAAATGGGTTAGGAATAACATGAGCCCATGTTGAGGCAGGTAATTAGAGTTGGCTAACGCGTTTCGAGGATGACCTCTTCATCAGAGCCTATTTGAGAGCCAGGGTGCAGTCTCTATATGCCAGTAGGCCAAAGTATGTACATCATCTTGATGGCTAGTTGGAAAAAACGGCCTAAAATGGACGATGCGATTTTCTGTGTTCCATACCAGTCCACGTTTAAGCGTTCTAGGTGGAACAGAGGTCAGAAAAGAAATATATATATATATATATATATTTCTACCCATATATACACACATGTGTACGGATTACAGATGCGTGTGCACCTGTGTGCAAATGCACAGGCACACACGTATACACAAACAGTATAAAAAAGAACATTTTTACATGTGTACAAATCATACATACATATAGAGAGACAGAATATCAGCTGAAAATGCAGTATGGAGCACATGGCGAGAGAATGCAACAAAAAATCAAATAAACGAAACAGAAAACGCATGATGGGTGAATATGCATAAAACAGAAGCACAATCGCACAATAAGTGAATATAAATGGATTGATGAATGAATGTGATAGACTGGAAACACAAATGTGTACAGAAAATTGGTAAAGGGACAATATCTATCCCAATAGGATATGGCATAGTGTTTAGAGATAACAGACATGAATGGTCAGAGAGAGAAAAAAAAAAAATGGAAATAAAGATACATATATACGCATACATGTATGACTCAAAGGGGTTTATTTGAGGGGTGGTTGTATTCGTAGGAAGACATATATATTGGTGAGTGAGAAAAGGAAGTGGGGCTGGTGCCTTATCATGTGAAAAACACACCTACCTATGTGATAGTAGATGGTGTGTAGGTTCTCCTTTAAGTTAGTAGATAAATGGTTATGGGGTGGCGTGAACCTGGAGGAGGGGGGAGGGAGAAAGGGAACATGATGTTAGAGGAGGGGGGGGGGGAGGAATCCCCCAGGACACTGGCAGACAATCGTTTTAAGGTATATAGCTAGATCAATGGATGGAAGAAACTGTGTACCTGTCACTGGCTGGGTGGAGGGGAGATCTTTTGATTTGTAAACTCCTGGTGGGATACTGTCCAAAAAATGGAGGATGGAGGAGGGTGAAGGTCTCACGTGAGAATGCTGCAGCCGTGTGTGTCCGCAGCAGTCACTCAGTCTCAGGTGAAGGAGAATGGCAGACGAGGACAGCTTCTATAGAGCCGGTGGGGGGGCGGGCCTGAGCGTGGGCTGTAGGAGGATTGGATGAATGGGAGGTGTATGTGTGGCCAGCGGTGGGACGCACGCCGTCAGGCGGGTGGGCGTGGCTGTGCGCTCCAAGGGCTGTCACATGATCTGGCTCCTGTCAGCGCCTGGAGACGGAAGGAGCTCCAGGCGGAGAGTGAGCCGGTCCGGTGTGTGTTGTGTGGGACGGACAGAGACACACACACACACCCAGGCGACCCAGATGTGCAGGAGCATCAGGGTGGGGAGGGGGGATGTGTGTTGGGATACAGTTGTATGGAGGATGAGAATGGAGTTTATTGAAATGTAAATGAAGATGAAAATGAAGATGAAAATAATATGAGAATGAGAATAAGAATAATAGTGATGGCATTAATAACAAAAGCATAACAATAAATATAAGTATAAAAAAAAACATAGGAATATTTAGATAGATAAAAATGGAAACAAAAATAAAAATAAAAATAAAAATAAATATAAAAATGAAAATAAAGATAAAAATAAATAAATAATAATAATAATGAAAAAAGAAAAAAGAAAAAAGAAAAAAGAAAAAAGAAAAAAGGAAAAGGAAAAAGAAAAAAGGAAAAAAAGAAAGAAAAACATATAAATACATAGTAGATGATAAAGTAAAATAAAATAAATTAAAAATAAAATTATAAAATAATAAAATTAAAATTAATATTAAAAAAATGAGGAATGGAAAATAAAAATAAAAATAAAAGCATTATTATAAAATATTAATGATTGATGATTGATAATGAAAGTGGTGGTGACAACGGCAAGGACGGTGAAAATTGAGAAATTATATATATATATATATATATATATATATATATATATATATATATATATACACATCTATACATACACATAAATATATAAGAAAAAACGTTATTACATAATGGAATTATCAATACTATCACCATCATTAGTAAATACTGAAAATAGATGGGAATGACAAGTTGGCGGAGGGTGGGATGGACAGAGTGGAACAGGGGGGGGGTGGGAAGTGCTCAGGGCGGGGAATGGTGATGATGGAAGCCAATGTGAACTTGGAGCTAAATGATGCCATGTATTTCCAACCGTGTCTATGTGAGAGATGGAAGTGTGTGATAGTGTACTGGCGAGAATGTTAGTGCTGGAAAGGGGTGATGAGGTGTCAAGAAGGGAAAGAAATGGGACCAAGAGAAACACAAAGTGAAGTGCCAGGAAAGTGAACGTGTATTGAGGGTAAGTGAAATCAGATATAAATTATTCAAAATGATATAACTAGTCACAATAAGGAGAAATGACGTGGAAGGGACCCACAATACAGGGTATGTCACGTAAGGTCCAACTCATCAATATGTTCAAATAGTGGTAATTACCTGTCTCCAGGCTTTAGGTCAGTTGGTCAGTCTGATGGAACGGTAGAGACTAAATGGAGATCCCCCAATCTGCTTAGTCATATATATATATAAAGTGCTGGCCACTGATTGGATGCCTGATAGGGCTGCAGGTGGACGCAGGCTGTCCCCACCCCCCCTCCTCCAGCAGGGATAGTGCCGCCTGTTGGCACTCCTCATGTGGCTCCCCCGGCGTTCAGGAAGATGAATATCCCGGCACAGCCGTCACATCCGCCGTAATTGCGTGCCGCCGTGACGTCACGTGCACGCACGCGGCATCGCATGCCAGCAACGCCACGGCGTCCGGATGTGATCCGGAACGCCGCTGGCAGGAAATGATGCACCCGAGGGTGCAGAAAGGAGGGACGGACCCTGTGCCCCCCCTCTTTTCCTGCCAGGAAGAGACGCAACGACGAAGCCCCCAACCCCAAGACGGGTCCACGGACCATGGAATCCACACCAGGTTCCGGAAGGGGGAGAGGCGGGAGAGCAGCATAATGCAAACAATGTGTAGAAAAGATGATAAAAACCTATAGATAACATTCTAGTATACAAAGGTCTAGAAAGCTGTGGGTGGTTGGAATGCATTCGAGGAAGCCGTGGGCTGCCTCCGTTGGGTTTTACAAAAAACGTACATGTAGTGCTCTAGGTTGTTGGAGTTTTCATTACAGCAGAATGAAAATACTCGCCAATGTATTGTAAACATGTTAAGTGCGCCAAAGGGGGCACACTAAAGTGTCCAGTATTATAATAGATTAATGAAAACAGGGGAGAATGGCAGATAATTCCATCCGATCTCGCCTGTTCAAAAATATTTGCGTATAATTACATGGAGATAATCCAATCATCACATATACATATACACTGGCTCATCCTGTAAACAGTGTAACAAAATACTTATTCAGTAGTAACAGTAGCAGTAAGAGTATTACAAGGAATGCCCAATTCAACCAAAATCATCCCACAGCTCATATCTTAACTCGAGTGTCAAAAAGTGGGGGAAGGGGTGTTTAACCACCCAATATTCGAGAAAAGGGGAGGGACACATACTGAGAAGATATAAAGTGCTGCACACCCCGATTAATGTCAAAAAGAAAAAGAAGATATCCCCTGTGGGGTTTTAAAGCAGCAGGAAATTATAAAAATAATAAGCTGTAACTTGAAAAGGTTTTTATTTTGTAGGACTTGACCATGATGGTTAAAATAAGAGCTGTGCTACAGGAGATAACACAAATGAAGCTGGCACAAGTTTATACAATATACAAGCGCTATAATAGGGTAATAAACTGACGCGTTTCGACCCCGTTGGGTCATCTTCAGAGGATTGAGGCGCTGTAACAAAATTTACGCATTGAAGTTCATGAATGTAACCATAAAAATGTAATACAATATATATATGTTTAACAGTATAGTTACCAATCACATTGTGTTATAACAGTTTCTCCTGAGCCTAAAATTCTCCCAAGTCTCCCCCACCGGGTCCCGACAGGGGTCCCCGGCCGTCCACCACGTCAACAGGGGGAAGATGGGGGGCTAATCGTCCGTGCGTGTCTTACAAGGAGTCACACCAAGTGGATAATCCCAAAACCAGGGAGGGGCGCGGGGGCAAGCGAGACCTGCAGTCAAAACATCAAAAAACAGACAACAGTACCATCAGTGCATTATGTTTAGCACGGATAGAAGTATATGTATCATTATCACTTTTCTAAAAAGATAACTCTGTTTGTAATTTGTTTAATGTTGTCTGTACTTCTTGGGGTCAGCGATGTATAGATATTCCCATAGTGGTGATGGTAAAACGGGGGGGGGGGGGGGGGATTAAGAGGGTATATATGACTACATGTAGATATGAGTATGTCAGAGTATGTAATGTAATGAGTAAATGGTGGTATCTATGTGTTTGCCGTGAAATAAGTGGCAAAGTAGAGTAGGGATATAGGAATATAAAGAAAGAGACGAGTGTGGGGAGAACATGTGAGGAAAGAAGGGGACGGACAGACTAGTAGGGATAAAAGGGAAGGGAAAAAAAAAACGGGGGAAAGGAAGGGGATAGGAAAAAATGGACGGGAAGGAGGGGGGGATGGTTCAGGGGGGAATGGGAAGAAAGAGATGGGAAGTGATGGAAAAGAGCTAGAAGAAAAAGATCCAGAGGAAAGAAGGAGACAAATTGGTGAAGTGTGAGGATAGTGCAGGTGGGGTGATGCATGTGAGTGGAAGGGAAGCATGTGGGTGGGGAAAAGGGTAAGTGCAGTGCAGGGGGCCAAATAAAAACAACAAAAATGCAATAAAGGAAACAACATAAGCAAGGAGAACAATCCAACCGTGTCTATGTGAGAGATGGAAGTGTGTGATAGTGTACTGGCGAGAATGTTAGTGCTGGAAAGGGTTGATGAGGTGTCAAGAAGGGAAAAAAATGGGACCAAGAAAAACACAAAGTGAAGTGCCAGGAAAGTGAACGTGTATTGAGGGTAAGTGAAATCAGATATAAATTATTCAAAATGATATAACTAGTCACAATAAGGAGAAATGACGTGGAAGGGACCCACAATACAGGGTATGTCACGTAAGGTCCAACTCATCAATATGTTCAAATAGTGGTAATCACCTGTCTCCAGGCTTTAGGTCAGTTGGTCAGTCTGATGGAACGGTAGAGACTAAATGGAGATCCCCCAATCTGCTTAGTCATATATATATACAGTGGCTTGCGAAAGTATTCGGCCCCCTTGAACTTTTCAACCTTTTGCCACATTTCAGGCTTCAAACATAAAGATATAAAATTTTTATTTTTTGTGAAGAATCACCAACAAGTGGGACACAATTGTGAAGTGGAACAAAATCTTTTGGATTTTTGAAACTTTTTTAACTAATAAAAAAATGAAAAGTGGGGCGTGCAAAATTATTCGGCCCCCCTGCGTTAATACTTTGTAGAGCCACCTTTTGCTGCGATTACAGCTGCAAGTCGCTTGGGGTGTGTCTCTATCAGTTTTGCACATCGAGAGACTGAAATTCTTGCCCATTCTTCCTTGCAAAACAGCTCGAGCTCAGTGAGGTTGGATGGAGAGCGTTTGTGAACAGCAGTTTTCAGCTCTTTCCACAGATTCTCGATTGGATTCAGGTCTGGACTTTGACTTGGCCATTCTAACACCTGGATACGTTTATTTGTGAACCATTCCTTTGTAGATTTTGCTGTATGTTTGGGATCATTGTCTTGTTGGAAGATAAATCTCCGTCCCAGTTTCAGGTCTTTTGCAGACTCCAACAGGTTTTCATCCAGAATGGTCCTGTATTTGGCTGCATCCATCTTCCCCTCAATTTTAACCATCTTCCCTGTCCCTGCTGAAGAAAAGCAGGCCCAAACCATGATGCTGCCACCACCATGTTTGACAGTGGGGATGGTGTGTTGAGTGTAATGAGCTGTGTTGCTTTTACGCCAAACATATCGTTTTGCATTGTGGCCAAAAAGTTCGATTTTGATTTCATCGGACCAGAGCACCTTCTTCCACATGTTTGGTGTGTCTCCCAGGTGGCTTGTGGCAAACTTTAGACAAGACTTTTTATGGATATCTTTGAGAAATGGCTTTCTTCTTGCCACTCTTCCATAATGGCCAGATTTGTGCAGTGCACGACTGATTGTTGTCCTATGGACACTCTCCCACCTCAGCTGTAGTTCTCTGCAGTTCATCCAGAGTGATCATGGGCCTCTTGGCTGCATCTCTGATCAGTCTTCTCCTTGTCTGAGCTGAAAGTTTAGAGGGACAGCCAGGTCTTGGTAGATTTGCAGTGGTCTGATACTCCTTCCATTTCAAAATGATCGCTTGCACAGTGCTCCTTGGGATGTTTAAAGCTTGGGAAATCTTTTTGTATCCAAATCAGGCTTTAAACTTCTCCACAACAGTATTACGGACCTGCCTGGTGTGTTCCTTGGTCTTCATGATGCTCTCTGCGCTTTCAACAGAACCCTGAGACTATCACAGAGCAGGTGCATTTATACAGAGACTTGATTACACACAGGTGGATTCTATTTATCACCATCAGTCATTTAGGACAACATTGGATCATTCAGAGATCCTCGCTGAACTTCTGGAGTGAGTTTGCTGCACTGAAAGTAAAGGGGCCGAATAATTTTGCACGCACCACTTTTCAGTTTTTTAATTGCTAAAAAAAGTTTAAAATGTCCAATAGATTTCGTTCCACTTCACAATTGTATCCCACTTGTTGGTGATTCTTCACAAAAAATTAAAATTTTTTATCTTTATGTTTGAAGCCTGAAATGTGGCAAAAGGTTGAAAAGTTCAAGGGGGCCAAATACTTTCGCAAGCCACTGTATAAAGTGCTGGCCACTGATTGGATGCCTGATAGGGCTGCAGGTGCACGCAGGCTGTGCCCACCCCCCTCCTCCAGCAGGGATAGTGCCGCCTGTTGGCACTCCACATGTGGCTCCCCCGGCGTTCAGGAAGATGAATATCCCGGCACAGCCGTCACATCCGTCGTAATTGCGTGATGCCGTGATGTCACGTGCACGCATGTGGCATCGCATGCCAGCAACGCCATGGCGTCCGGATGTGATCCGGAATGCCGCTGGCAGGAAATGATGCACCCGAGGGTGCAGAAAGGAGGCACGGACCCTGTGCCCCCCCTCTTTTCCTGCCAGGAAGAGACGCAACGACGAAGCCCCCAACCCCAAGACGGGTCCACGGACCATGGAATCCACACCAGGTTCCGGAAGGGGGAGAGGCGGGAGAGCAGCATAATGCAAACAATGTGTAGAAAAGATGATAAAAACCTATAGATAACATTCTAGTATACAAAGGTCTAGAAAGCTGTGGGTGGTTGGAATGCATTCGAGGAAGCCGTGGGCTGCCTCCGTTGGGTTTTACAAAAAACGTACATGTAGTGCTCTAGGTTGTTGGAGTTTTCATTACAGCAGAATGAAAATACTCGCCAATGTATTGTAAACATGTTAAGTGCGCCAAAGGGGGCACACTAAAGTGTCCAGTATTATAATGGATTAATGAAAACAGGGGAGAATGGCAGATAATTCCATCCGATCTCGCCTGTTCAAAAATATTTGCGTATAATTACATGGGGATAATCCAATCATCACATATACATATACACTGGCTCATCCTGTAAACAGTGTAACAAAATACTTATTCAGTAGTAACAGTAGCAGTAAGAGTATTACAAGGAATGCACAATTCAACCAAAATCATCCCACAGCTCATATCTTAACTCGAGTGTAAAAAAGTGGGGGAAGGGGTGTTTAACCACCCAATATTCGAGAAAAGGGGAGGGACACATACTGAGAAGATATAAAGTGCTGCACACCCCGATTAATGTCAAAAAGAAAAAGAAGATATCCCCCGTAGGGTTTTAAAGCAGCAAGAAATTATAAAAATAATAAGCTGTAACTTGAAAAGGTTTTTATTTTGTAGGACTTGACCATGATGGTAAAATAAGAGCTGTGCTACAGGAGATAACACAAATGAAGCTGGCACAAGTTTATACAATATACAAGCGCTATAATAGGGTAATAAGACTGACGGGTTTCGACCCCGTTGGGTCATCTTCAGAGGATTGAGGTGCTGTAAGCATCAAATAACAGACAACAGTACCATCAGTGCATTATGTTTAGCACGGATAGAAGTATATGTATCATTATCACTTTTCTATAAAGATAACTCTGTTTGTAATTTGTTTAATGTTGTCTGTAATTCTTGGGGTCAGCGATGTATAGATATTCCTGCCAGCGGCGTTCCGGATCACATCCGGATGCCGTGGCGTTGCTGGCACGCGATGCCGCGTGCGTGCACGTGACGTCTCGGCGTCACGCAATTACGGCGGATGTGACGGCTGTGCCGGGATATTCATCTTCCTGAACGCCGGGGGAGCCACATGTGGAGTGCCAACAGGCGGCACTATCCCTGCTGGAGGAGGGGGAGTGGGGACAGCCTCCGTGCACCTGCAGCCCTATCAGGCATCCAATCAGTGGCCAGCACTTTATATATATATATATGACTAAGCAGATTGGGGGATCTCCATTTAGTCTCTACCGTTCCATCAGACTGACCAACTGACCTAAAGCCTGGAGACAGGTAATTACCACTATTTGAACATATTGATGAGTTGGACCTTACGTGACATACCCTGTATTGTGGGTCCCTTCCATGTCATTTCTCCTTATTGTGACTAGTTATATCATTTTGAATAATTTATATCTGATTTCACTTACCCTCAATACACGTTCACTTTCCTGGCACTTCACTTTGTGTTTTTCTTGGTCCCATTTCTTTCCCTTCTTGACACCTCATCACCCCTTTCCAGCACTAACATTCTCGCCAGTACACTATCACACACTTCCATCTCTCACATAGACACGGTTGGATTGTTCTCCTCGCTTATGTTTTTGCCTTTATTGCATTTTTGTTGTTTTTATTTTGCCCCCTGCACTGCACTTACCCTTTTCCCCACCCACATGCTTCCCTTCCACTCACATGCATCACCCCACCTGCACTATCCTCACACTTCACCAATTCGTCTCCTTCTTTCCTCTGGATCTTTTCCTCCTAGCTCTTTTCCATCATTTCCCATCTCTTTTTTCCCATTCTCCCCTGAACCATCCCCCCCCCTCCTTCCCGTCCATTTTTTCCTATCCCCTTCCTTTCCCCCGTTTTTTTTTTTTTTTTTCCCTTCCCTTTTATCCCTACTAGTCTGTCCGTCCCCTTCTTTCCTCACATGTTCTCCCCACATTCGTCTCTTTCTTTATATTCCTATATCCCCACTCTACTTTGCCACTTATTTCACGGCAAACACATAGATACCACCATTTACTCATTACATACTCTGACATACTCATATCTACATGTAGTCATATATACCCTCGTTAATTCCCCCCCCCCCCCCCCCCCGTTTTACCATCACCACTATGGGAATATCTATACATCGCTGACCCCAAGAAGTACAGACAACATTAAACAAATTACAAACAGAGTTTTTTTTTTTTAGAAAAGTGATAATGATACATATACTTCTATCTGTGCTAAACATAATGCACTGATGGTACTGTTGTCTGTTATTTGATGCTTTGACTGCAGGTCTCGCTCGCTTGCCCCCGCGCCCCTCCCTGGTTTTGGGATTATCCACTTGGTGTGACTCCTTGTAAGACACGCACTGACGATTAGTCCCCCATCTTCCCCCTGTTGACGTGGTGGACGGCCGGGGACCCCTGCTGGGACCCGGTGGGGGAGACTTCAGAGAATTTTAGGCTCAGGAGAAACTGTTATAACACAATGTGATTGGTAACTATACTGTTAAACATATATATATTGTATTACAATTTTATGGTTACATTCATGAACTTCAATACGTAAATTTTGTTACAGCGCCTCAATCCTCTGAAGATGACCCAACGGGGTCGAAACGCGTCAGTTTTATTACCCTATTATAGCGCTTGTATATTGTATAAACTTGTGCCAGCTTCATTTGTGTTATCTCCTGTAGCACAGCTCTTATTTTACCATCATGGTCAAGTCCTACAAAATAAAAACCTTTTCAAGTTACAGCTTATTATTTTTATAATTTCTTGCTGCTTTAAAACCCTACGGGGGATATCTTCTTTTTCTTTTTGACATTAATCGGGGTGTGCAGCACTTTATATCTTCTCAGTATGTGTCCCTCCCCTTTTCTCGTATTTTTTAACAATTAGTTTTTTAAGATTTTTTATACTTATCGATTAAAGTTTTTTATTCTCCATTTTTTATATATATATAATTTTGTATATATATATTTTTTTATATATTTGTATCTACATTTTAAGACTCTATTTATGTACTACACAACTCTATTAGACATTTGCTTTTATGAAAATTCCTCCCAACGTTCTGTCTGTCAATAGTAGATCTTTCTAGATCTTTCTATATCACAACATGGTATGCTGACAGACCAGCTGTTTCCGTAGATTTAGTTAGCTCCTCCGTTTGCTGTGCATTGTAAGCACGGAGATGCGCAGTGAGTTTGTTTCATCTGTTTTTCATGGGAACTGAGAATTTACCTACCTACAAAATGGCCGCGCACACGGTCTCCCAACTAATGGCGGACGCGGCTACAAGAAAATGGCCGCCCATTAGATATAATGAGTTAGACTATTTAAGACAGCAAAGTGCCTTTTCTTTTATCCCCTGATGAAGTCACGTGATTGGTGACGTCACGCGTAGGGATGGAATGGGCACTTCATACTGACTGAGGCTAACAAGCTCGCCACTCGTAGGAGATAGGCACCGGTCTGATACTTTTCTATGTGAGTACCTGTATCTGTTTGTAATAAAGCTCTATCCTTTAACATACTACACTATGCGGTACCCCCTTGTCCTTTATTATTGGTTCACCCATATTTGAGGCACGGAGGCGGAGATAGGACCCGCGCTGGTCTAGGACCAGAATTAAAGACCACAGCCACCTGCAAATTTTTGCGGTATACCGAGCACCACCAGGCGTGGAAGAGAGAACAGAACCGTGCAGTCCAGGACCCTAAGTAAAGACCACAGCCACCAGCAGTTATGTCTTTGCGGTTGACCTAGCACCGCTAGGTAAGGGGCCACTGCTTACTTGAGTGTGATATATACACGAAGAGGACACAGATTTTAATATTTTTCCTGGCACCCCACCTTTATTGTTTTGAGCACGATGAACTCTTCATATTGCACTATAGAGGACATTATCACTTTTGTACTGTGGATATCACCACTTGTATATTTTGTGTTTTTCACTTATGCACACAGTTGCATGATATTTAGACTTTCTTTTACAGTATATTATAGAGGATCACATACTGCTGATACACTGTGTGATTGAATAGAGTGTTTCAAGGTCACTTAGCACCATGCACTTTTCATGCGTTTTTGCATGCTTTAATTGAATATTTTTACTACATTGAGGTTGCACATTGTAAATGTTGATTGTTAGATTGTTTTACCACAAACGCTTTAGTTCATGTCTGATTATTAATTTGAAGTTATATTGGGTATATGCATTATTTATCTGCACAGGATTTATCCATTTGTTTATTGCACGCATTCGCTTAATTTTGCACTTATGGATGTATTATTTGCAATGGGAATGGCGGCATGATATCAGGATTTGTCGTGTGTTGTGTCTTGCAGATAAAAGGGATCGATTCAACGATCATGATTTCCTCCACCAATTCATTGATTTGTACAGAGAGCTGCCCTGTCTGTGGCAGACAAGACACCCCTTTTATACAAATCGACTAAAGAGGAAGGCAGCACTGGATAAATTGCTGGAATTTGTGAACCCGCAGATCCCCACGGCAGACATCAACTATTTGAAGTTCAAAATTGGTGGCCTGGAGAGCACATATAATAGGGAGCGCAAGAAGGTCCAGGATTCCATGAGATCAGGAGCAGCAGATGAAGTTTATGTCCCCAGGCTGTGGTACTACGACAGATTGCAATTTCTGTCAGACCAGACTGAAATCAGGCCATCACTCTCAACCCTTCCTTCCACTCTTCCTTCCACTCCAGCTGAGGCTTCCGACATCCAACCTGGGCCTTCCACCCAGGAAGAAGATGTGGAGGAGCCCAGCTTGAGTCAGGTATAGCATTTTTCAACATATTTCTCAAAATTGTGTGTGATTGATGAACAATAAACTAAAACTATGTCCCTTTTTCATACACAGGAAATCCTCAGCCAGCAGGAGGCTGTGGAAAGTGGCAGCCAGGAGGTGGCAGGGGAAAGTGGCAGCCAAGATGTGGCGGGGTAAGTGGCAGCCAGGAGGTGACGGGGGTAAGTGGCTGCCAGGAGGTGGCTAGGCCCAGTAGCCTGACCGAATCCCAGGTCCCTCCTCTCCGCCTTCAACAAAAAAGGCCTAGGAAGGGGAGGAGCATGGAGGAGTCAGCACTTGGGTTAATTCAGCAGGCTTCTGCTGCCCTCAGAACCCCCCATCTTCTGGAGGCCTATGCCTGCATGGCTGCCAACAAAATGCAGGAAATGGAGGTGGGCCAACGCCTCTTTTGTGAGGAAGTGATATATATGGTCCTAAATAAGGGGTTGAGGGGTGAACTCACTCAAAACCCACCTGTGTGTGTTGGACCATTCTCCTCCTCCACCTCCTCCACCTCCTGCCACAACTCCAACACCAGAGCCACAGCTTGGAAGCAAGCGTGGAAGGAAGCATGTAAGGAAGAAAAGAGAGTGATTGCCTGGGTTCAGTATGGTCTGGCAAAAGATGCAGGCTGTGGTAAGACCACAGCCTGGGGACATATATCTCACCTGCTGCTGTTCCTGATCTCTCGGAGTCCTGGACCTGATTGTGCTCCCTATTAAATGGACTCCTCAGGCTCCCAATTTTGCCTGTCAAATAGTTGATGTGTGCCCTGGGGTACAAAGGCTTCACTAATTTCACCAGTTTATCCAGCGTTGCCTTCCTCTTTTTTTGTTATGACCCCTAATAAATGTATATTTTTTTCTTAAATCATTGGCTATGTCTTATAATTAAAAAAGGACAGTTTGTTTGTGAGTAGGCAGGTACATTTCAAAAATACAATGTCAAATTAACAAGGGACACCAACACCAACCAATCTCTTTGAGGTTAAAAAATACAAGATAATAATCGTGTTGTGGTAACTTGACACACAAAATGAGAAAAAATATTATGGAGATCACTAGAAAAAAAATTAAAAACAGGAGACCTTGATTTGAAAAAAAAAAAGGAGATCACTATAAACAAAAATTATAAACATTATTCTGGAGATCTGGCGAAAAAATAAAAAAGATTATTCATGAAATCACAAGAAATAATAAAGAAATCAGTATGTCAGAACTCTGTGTGAATATCAGCAGCAAAACAACTTCATAATTCTAGCATTATAAAAAAGAAGAGAATGCACTGCATTAAAAGCATGCATGGAATTTTGTGCGTCGGAATTGTCTACACACGCTCGGAATTTACCACAACGGATTTTGTTGTCGGAAAATTTGAGAACCAGCTCTCAAATTTTTGTTGTCGGAAATTTCCGACAAAAAATTTCCAATGGAGCCTACACACAGTCGGAATTTCCGACAACAAGCTCCCATCGAACATTTGTTGTCGGAATGTCCGATCGTGTGTACGTGGCATTACACTTTTAGAAGTCTCAGAGACTTTCTATACTGGCAGTGAAGATGACTCCTTTCTGGCCTGGCACCTGATCCTCTGAAGACAGCTGGTACTGCAAGCTTGGGAGTGGAGGATGGGTCTACAGGATGCAAAATGCCTTTGAGATGAACTTGAACAAGTCATTAGTGGAAGGGAGCATCACCCTGGGGCAGTTTTTTGAATCACTGACATCTCCACTGATATCTAAATAGGTGTATGTGACAATTTAAAACAATAAAGTGCTTATATGCACTACTGCTTTTCCAAAAGTCATTACGTTTTTTTAACCACAAGCTAGTTCTAGAATTGAAGTTGCAAAAGCTTGCATGGTTTCTCCTGTTGTATAACACGTTCTGTGCTATTGATCCTCTAAACAGAGGGGAAAGTTATTGAGTCCAATATTGCAATCTAAGCATCATAATTTAGTACATTGTAATATATTGTAGATGCATGGATGTGAGCACATTTAATAACAATGGAGATCAATAAAACCACCAGAGACCAAATTATCTGTATATCACCCTAAACATAAATATAAGCCATTATGTTGTTGTCAAACTCCAGCTAATTCATTATTTTAGATAAAGTCAGTTTTTTTTATTATTATTATTTCTGCCTATGTACCAATAAAAAGTTCCATATTGTCTACTATATGGTCATTAAAATAGAGAGTGGCAGAATATCTCTAATGCCCCGTACACACGATCGGACATTGATCGGACATTCCGATAACAAAATCCATGGATTTTTTCCAACGGATGTTAGCTCAAACTTGTCTTGTATACACACGGTCACACAAAGTTGGTCGGAAATTGCGAACGTCAAGAACGCGGTGACGTACAACACGTACGACGAGCCGAAAAAAATGAAGTTCAATAGCCAGTGCGGCTCTTCTGCTTGATTCCGAGCATGCGTGGAACTTTGTGCGTCGGAATTGTCTACACATGATCGGAATTTCCGACAACGGATTTTGTTGTCGGAAAATTTGAGAACCAGATCTCAAATTTTGTGCGACGGAAATTCAGATGGAAAATGTCCTACAGAGCCTACACACGGTCGGAATTTCCTACAAAAAGCTCCCATCGAACATTTTCCGTCAGAAAATCCGACCGTGTGTACGAGGCATTAGGCTCCATGCACACTGGCTTAAAAATCATTGCTTCTACAGGAGCTTTGTGTTTTACCTGTAGAAGCAACTCAATGTCATCTTATGTGTTCATGCACATTAGGACAAATACAGGCATATTTAGAGCTCCGCGTTAAGAGGCAGAAAAAACCTTCTGGTTTACGTTTCTGAATGGAGCTTTCTGACAGAAAAACTCTAAACTCTCCTAGACTCATCTAAACTGTGTACAAAAACGCTCTATATAAGCGGGGGTTTTTTTGCCAAGGGAACTGGATTTTTTTTTTAAGCCCAGTGTGCATGAAGCCTAATGGGGCATACACACGGTCGGACTTTTCAGCTACAAAAGTCCGACAGCCTGTCCGACAGACTTCCGGCGGAGTTTCGGCGGACTTGCGGCAGACTTTCTAACGAACCGACTTGCCTACACACGACCACACAAAAGTTCGACAGCCTAATACACGGTGACGTACACCAAGTCCGGCGAGACTATAAAACGGAAGTTCAATAACCCGTACGACACCCTTTGGGCTCCTTCTGCTAATCTTGTGTTTATCTCGTGTTAGTAGAAGTTTGGTGAGAGACGATTCGCGCTTGTGAGACTCGTATTTTTCAGTTCGTTTTAACTGTTGTTCAGTCTGTGCTTGTGAGGTTTGTATCTGCTTTTCAGTGCGTTTGGTCAGTTGGCATTGAGAAATCTTTGTTTTATTGTCCGCTCGTTCCTGATTTTCAGGTCACTCTTCACAGGCCTTGCTGTTCTTCAGTGCATTCTGTTTAGTGCGTTCTGACCAGCCGACCGTTTTGAAGCCATGTTACCTGTACGTACTCATCGTCGAGCTCGTGCATTGTATGTGTTTGGTGCTGTAGTTTATTCTTCAGACCAAGACCAGTCCATGAACAGGGCGAGGAGGAGTTCATGGACCAAGAATTGGTTGCTCCAGCGTGACCAGTTCTGTCACATGCCATTGCTCCGTGAGATCCGTGGGAATAATCCTGAGGATTTCAGGAACTTTCTCCGGATGACGGACCCCGTTTTTGACCGTTTGGTGGCTTTGCTGACCCCCTATATCAGCAGGCAGGATACCTGCATGAGGCAAGCCATCACTCCGGAGCAGAGGCTAGTTGCCACGTTGCAGTACTTGGCGACAGGGAGAAGCCTGCAGGACCTCAAGTTCTCGACAGGCATCTCCCCCAGGCTCTGGGGATCATTATCCCAGAGACCTGTTCTGCCATCATACAGGTCCTGCAGAAGGACTATATTAAGGTAAGATATTTTTCTTTTATTAGCATCACATGTTCTTTTATGTAATCTTTGATAATGTAATGTATTTCTTGCCTCAAACACTACTTACCATCATTGCAATATAGTGTGAATGTCCCCTTTTTCTCCTCACACATGCTGGATTTTTTTCCTGTTCTTTTTTGTCATGCATGTATATTTGCCTTCAATAACCTCCCCAGCATACAATGCTGGGCACATATCCACCTAGTCTACTCAGTTTGAATGTATTTTGTTTGAGTGTATTTAGTGTGCTTATAATTAGCAATTAGCTTGATTTCCCAACCCCCCCCCCCCACCTAAACTCAATCCAAATAGTGTGCTTATAATTAGCAATTAGCTTGATTTCCCAACCCCCCCACCTAAACTCAATCCAAATAGTGTGCTTATAATTAGCAATTAGCTTGATTTCCCAACCCCCCCCCCCCCACCTAAACTCAATCCAAATAGTGTGCTTATAATTAGCAATTAGCTTGATTTCCCAACCCCCCCCCCCCCCACCTAAACTCAATCCAAATAGTGTGCTTATAATTAGCAATTCGCTTGATTTCCCAACCCCCTCCCCCCCACCTAAACTCAATCCAAATAGTGTGCTTATAATTAGCAATTAGCTTGATTTCCCAAACCCCCCGCCCCACCCCCGTAATAATTTGCTAGAATGTTCTGTGGTGTTGATTTGTAAAAAGCAAATATATGTTGCACTTTGCAAAATGCATGTGTACTCTACAAGTGCATTTGTTCCAGTGCTTTAGTAAATGAGCAGAAGCTCTGCTGATTTCCATCATCAAATCATATGCAAGCCACAAAGTGTTTTCATTAATTGCCCTTGCATGTGATTGTGTACTCCTTGCAACATGACTGCCTTTTTACCTTACCTCATTTACTTTAAGCTGGGGAGCAACTGCACTTGCAGAGTGCGACAACTGCAGTCTTGTAGCCTTTTTAGTCCATAAATCCCTGCGTGTCCTAAAAGTAATATTTTTTTGGGGATTTCACAACCCCCTAAAATGTAATCAATGTTCCATCAGAGGGGGTGAGCAATCTGATAAGTGTGCCTTTCCATATTATTTCTTCCAGAAGATTTAAATTATTTAATGTTATACTGATGCTGGGGAATAATGTTTTTAATTGTATAATTTTCTTGCAATGTTATCTTCAAAATTACTGATTTTGGTTTTCTTGTTTGATTCCTCAGTTTCCTTCAATGCCACAGGAATGGCAGACTGTGGCATCCCATTTTGCCACCCGTTGGGACTTTCCCAATTGTGGAGGGGCTATAGATGGGAAACATGTCCACATCGTGCCACCACCCCATTCGGGGTCATACTATTTTAATTATAAGGGGTTCCACAGTATTGTTTTAATGGCGGTGGTGTCGGCACACTATGAATGTCCACTATGTGGACGTGGGGAAGAATGGCCGGATGTCGGATGGAGGAGTATTTGCCCAGACGGAGTTCTGCCAGCGTCTCCAGAATGGTGGCCTGGGATTGCCACCTGATGCGGATAACGTGGAAGGACTCCCCTTTGTCTTCATTGCCGATGAAGCCTTCGCTCTGAGCAAGCACCTCATGAGGCCATTCCCCCAAAAAACCCTCACCCCGGAGAGGAGGGTTTTTAATTTCCGGCTGGCCAGAGCTAGAAGAGTGGTTGAGAATGCGTTTGGGATTCTGGCCAGCCGGTTCCGCCTGTTTCAAACCTCCATTAATTTGGCGGAATACAAACTTAATTTTATCATTTTATCGTGCTGCATCCTGCACAACTCTTTACACAAACATTCTCCAAATTATATGGTACCAGTTGGGCCTGAGGCCGGACTTATCGATGACAATCTTACGGGCCTGGATACTGTCCGTACTGGCTTGGCCCCCCAAAGTGCCCGTCAAGTTAGACAGCAATATGTTAATTATTTTATGGGTAGGGGGGCCATTGCAATGGGCCAGGATATCTAAATATTTTAAATAAAAAAAATCTTGATGAAATCTTGAATTATATTTATTGCTTGCCTTTCTTTTGGGCTTTCTCCTAGGTTATGGTCGAGCAGTTGTAGTGCCAACTGTATTTTCCTTTTAAATTTCTAAATAAGCTCCATTGCCACTGTAAACAACTTTTTTCAATTTATAACCAAACTGATACTGAGCATTGAAATAACAAACCACACATTTATTTAATTCCTAAGCAGATGTTTTTAATCGTTGTTATGCATTCAGTTATGCATTTAGTATAAAATGTTCCTAGCCAAAAATATAATGATATATTAATAATGTTCGAATAATATAATTATAGTTAAATATTTTTACATAATCAAAAATACAATTTTTTGGGCATTTTGATTTTAGCAAACAGGCCTTTATTTTTTTTTTTGTTTTGTTAAAATCCTTTTTTTTTTTTTTTTGGTTTTTTAAAATCCTTTTTTTATTTTTTTGGTTTTTTAAAATCCTTTTTTTTTTTTTTTTTTGGTTTTTTAAAATACTTTTTTTTTTTTTTGGTTTTTTTAAAATCCTTTTTTTTTTTTTTTTGATTTTTTAGGTATTTTCTCAAAACAGGCCTCCTTTTTTAAATGATGTTAAACAGCCATATAATTTAACAGAAAATAATAAAGAGAAGGTCCAGAATGGGGTCAGCAAACCAGGAAATGAAGGACATGATCGATTTGGGGTTTCAAAAAGGGCATTTAGATTCGACCCAAAACATCAATCATGTCCTTCATTTCCTGCGGCATACGATCCAGCCGATTACGCATTTGATCGATCTCCCCATTCCAGGCCATTATTTGAGCAATTAGCCGTTGGGCACTGTCTGTGGTGAAATAGTCACTTGTTGGACCTAAAGTGGAATGAAAAAAAACATGTGTTTAGAAATATGCACACATACATAGTTTACCTTACCATAAAGCTGGTGTCTCAGACACTGACCTGGTGGGGTGCCCATGTCGCATAATTCCTGAACATCCTCGGGGGTGGCACTGTTGCTTGACTCAAGCACAACCAGATCACCTAAAATAGAGTAGAAAAATTACATAAAAGAAAAGGCAGCCATGCATAGATTACCGTAAGCTGGTGTGTCAGACACTCACCTGGTGGGGTGCCCATGTCGCCCACCTCTCCTTCCTCCACATCCTCAGTGGGGCTTGGGCTGATTTCCCAAGTATGTTCTTTTGCTTGGGGGGGACTGTGTTCTTCTTGTTGGCTGAGTGATTTTTCCCCTATGTGAACCAAAAAATTTATATACTTAGCACACAGATATTTTAGTACATAGTAATCTTCAAACATTTGTAGTGAAGTGGTGTACAAATGGTCTGTTTGTGTAGAGTTCCTAGTTGACATAAATATTTAAATTTCTAAAGACATATCGGATAGATAGATATCTAGATATCAATATCTAAATATAGTTACTAATCTTTTGATCTCTCTCTCTCTATATCTATAACTAAATATAAATATAAATATCAAACAAAATCTAAATAAAAAAATATATATAAATTAAAATATTAAAAAAGAATTTAATAAATATCTATATCTATCTATATCTATATATCTACATCTACCTATATATATCTATATCTATATATATCTCTATATATATATATATATATATATATATATATATATATATATATATATATATATATATATATATATATATATATATATATATATATATATATATATATATATATATATATATATATATATAGATATACATACATATATATATATATATAGATCTATATCTATAGATATATCTATATATATATATATATAGATATATCTATAGATATGTAACGAGGTTTATTAAAAGATCGTTTGAAACGATGAGAAAAAAAATCGTATAGGAATGAAAAGCACATGGAGCAGTATACAAGGTAATAAACACAAGATAAAAACACGACAAGTACTTACTTTTTTTCAGCACTTTACGGATCCGTCTGTACTGATCCGGCTCCCTGATTTTGAGGTCGGACCATCTTTTTCTAATTTGATCCTTGGAGCGCTGTACCCCAAAATAAGCCTGCAAAGTCTTCACCACCTTCGACATTATTTTGGCTTTGCGCAAATTTGGCCGGGCGTACGGCCCATACTTCCCATCATAATCCTTTTTTTTAAGAATGGCCACCATTTCCACCATCTCTTTAAAGGACATATTGGAGGCCTTAAATCTAGGCATCACAGATCTTGACGTTCCGGCCTCCGGGCTTTCTTCGCTACCTGAGGTAGTACGCACCAGATGTGTCTCCGCCATTATTCACCCCACTACGCGCCGTAAATAAAAATGGGCGGAGAACATGAGTTAAAATCGAACGTCAGGGGCGGGCGACGCAGGCGGAGTTTCACACATGCGTAGTGTATAAAGAGGGGCCTTGTGCACGTTTCGTACGTACGTTCTGTGCGTAGGTGATAGTGGACCGGGACGCTACTAAACGAAGGTAATTTTAAATTTATATTTTTTGGTCAAGACTTTGTAGCAAGCAGCCTATATGGCTTGATAGATTGATGAGGCCTACATAGGGAGAAGATGATGAGGGTTTAGCAGAAACCTAATAAGTGTTTTTTGTCTTGTGACTTTATCTTTTACAGACATTATGAATCCCCTATTTAAGGATCCAGAGTTCCTTACTGCTTTTATTTCGAAATATAGAGAGATGAGGAATTTGTGGGAGGTGAAACACCCTCAGTATTATGCAAAGCATGTGAGGAAGTCAACGCTGGAGAGACTTCTGTCCTTTGTCCAGGCGACCATCCCGGAAGCAACAATGGAGACATTGCTCAAGAAAATTGGGGTCTTGAGGAATATGTATAAGAGGGAGCATAAGAAGATCCAGGAATCAATGAGATCAGGAGCATCAGCAGATGATGTTTATGTACCCAGGCTGTGGTACTACAATCAACTCCGTTTTCTTGATGACCAGACTCAAGCCAGGGCATCACTTTCAACCCTTCCCTCCACCCTTCCCTTCACCCTTCCCTCCACCCCAGCAGAGGCTGATGAGGAGCAAGCTGGGTCTTCCATCCTGGATGAACCGGATATGACCATCTGGAGTCAGGTAAATTAGTTTAACCAATATTTACTGTACTAATATTAATGATGTTAACTGGATGTTATAATTGTCTCAAAGAATTTTGCCCTCAAAATTGTGTATACATATCAATTGACAGGAGTGGCTAAATATGTTTGGCACCTGCTTGAAAAAATTAGGGTGTCTGATTAGACTCTTTTATTAAAGAGATGTATTCACATTGAATTTGCTAGTCATGAGAAGCAAATTGTGTGTCATTGATGAACCCCAAAAAATATACTAAAACTATGTCCTTTTTTTATACACAGGATGAGTCCATCCAGGAGGAATGTGTGGAAAGTGGCAGGCAGGAGGAGACCGGGCCCATGGACAGCCTGGAGGAGGCCGGATTCTCCATCATCCTGGAGGAGGCTGGGCCCAGTGTCAGGCAGGAGGTGGCTGGTCCCAGTGAGGTGGCTGGGCCAAGTGAGGTGGCTGGTCCCAGTGAGGTGGCTGGGCCCAGTAGGAGCCTGACCCAATCACAAGTGCCTCCCCTCCGCCTTCCCAAAAAAAGGGGCAGGAAGGGGACGGTCACACAGGAGGCATCCCTGCGCCTCATGCAAGAGGCCACCCGTTTTTTGAGGAGCCCCCCCGAAGCGGAAGAGTCCTATGGCTGCTACTTAGCCAGCAGGCTTCTTCAAATGGATTGGGAGCAGTGCCTCATTTGCGAGCGACTATTTGGGGAAACAATCCAGAAGGGGCTGCAGGGCACGCTAACACGAAACACCCAACTACATGAGGCAGCCCCCCCTCCTCCTCCTCCTCCTCCTCCTGCCACAACTGAAACACCAGAGCCACAGCCTCCAAAGAAGGCTACAGGGAAGGCTGCAGGGTAGGCTGCAGGGCAGCGTGGAGGAAAGGCTGCAGGGAAGAGAAGAAAGTGATGACCTGGGTTCAGTCTGGTCTGACAGAAGACGCAGGCTGTTGTAGTACCACAGTCTGGGGACATCTATATCATCTGCTGGTGCTGTTGATCTCTGGGATCTCTGGGATTCTTGGACCAGATTGTGCTCCCTCTTATATGGACTCCTCAAGATCCCAATTTTCTTGTACACTGACTTTTTCCAGCGTTGACTTCCTCTTTATTTTATTTTGACCATGAATAAATGGATCTTTTTTGAGTTTATGAAAAGACTTTATGTGTTTTCTTTTAAATCATTGATTTTACACACAATGTTAAATTAACAAGGGACAACAATCTCATTGAGTTTGCAAAAACACACCAAAAATACATTAATAATGTTAATAATGTTCGAGTGGTAAGTCTTGAAAAAAAAAAAGATACATAACCAAAAACGGTTCTTTGGGTTAACTTTATATAAAAAAAATTAAAAATTCACTATAAAAACAAAACTATAATAAAGGGTTCTTTGTGGTAACTTTACAAACCTAAAAAAATAAATAAAAAAAATATAGAGATAAACATATAAAAAAGTTCAACAACAATCATAAAATAAATATCTGGATAAAAATTACAAGAAAAGATGACTCCACCAAAAAAAAAAAAGAAAAAAGTGTAAAAAGTATTATTAGTATGGAAACATTGTTTTTAAAAAGCATACTATATCATTCATGAGATCAAAGAGAAAAATAATCCAGAAATCAGTTTGGGAGAACTCTGTTTGGATATGAACAGCAAAACACCTTCGTTTTTTATAGCATTCGTAAAGAAGACATTAATGCTCTGCATTCAACGATCACAGATTTTGCAGCGTGAGGAATGTGCTACCTACGATACGAACACTAGTTTTACTAGACCGAGTGCTTCCGTTTAGTTTTTGCTTATGAGCATGCGTCGTTTTTTTGTCCGTCGGACTAGCACACAGACGAGCGGATTTCAGGGTCCGTCGTAATTACGACGTAAAGATTTGAAGCATGTTTCAAATCTAAAGTCCGTCGGATTTGAGGCTAAAAAAGTCTGTTGAAAGTCCGGAGAAGCCCACACACGATCAGATTACCAGCCAGCTTTAGTCCGTCAGCGTCCATTGGACTTTTGTAGACGAAAAGTCCGACCGTGTGTACGCCCCATAAGAGGAGGATAGAGAACAAAAATGCACTTTTATTGCCTGTGCCCCCATTGTAAGCATTTCCCTCTCTACCTGCAGTAGTGACCTCATAGAAAATTAAATTATGTCCCCAAAATGGCATTAGAGACAGCAATCAAAGCTGCCAAGGATTGTAACCTGTCCACGTTCTATCTAAAATAAAGCAAACATTTTAGTGCTGAAATTTAGGTTTAATCCCAGTTTGGCATTAAAGACTGAAGATAGCAGAAAAGAATAGAAGGAATCAGATTCAAAGGTTATAGCAAAAGATCTGGTTGAATATAGTGAGCAATGAAGAGATCTGGCACTGAAGAAGCATACCAAGAGCCAAACTCTACTTTACAAAAGGCAACCTGAAGCAAGCTCACTATTCCTTCATATCAAATAGGCAGCAAATCACATGCCTGCCTTAGCACTTTGGTACATTCATGTATGTATCTGCAAGTTTCAAAACACACAGAACATCTATAACTATAAAGTATGCATATCCACACACAAAGATATCAATCAAAGCTTTGTATTTTTTATTTTTTTTTTGCTATTTTTATTTATTTTATTCAAACCGATTCCTTTTTACACTTATTTTTCATTTAACTTTATTGCTTTCAGAAGGGGGCTAACAAGCTTCCTATGTTCTAGCCTTGAGTAGGAACAGGTACTTCACTGCAGCTGATCAAGCACAGACCATGCTTGATCACTTGCTTCTCTGGCTGAGTGCAGGGTTCTTCACCATTTAATTGATGGTGGCAGAGGAGCGGTCATTCTCCATATCGTAAAAGTGATTGCGCAGGCTGGATCACTTTTACAAGAAATCCGATCGTCAGGTGTAAAAAATGGTACCAAAATGGTACCAAGATCATGGCTGCTGCTGCAGCAGCCATGATCTTGCTGACTGGCCATTTTAACCACTTAAGGACCAAGCCTATTTCTGACATTTGTTGTAAAATTTAAATCAGTATTTTTGCTAGAAAATTACTTAGAACCCCCAAACATTATATATAAATATATTTTTTTAGCAGAGACCTTAGAGAATAAAAGTGAGATCATTGCAATACTTTATGTCACACCATATTTGCACAGCGGTCTTACAAACGCAATTTTTTTGGAAAAAATACACTTTTTTAAAAATAAGAGAACAGTAAAATTAGCCAATTTTTTTTGTATAATGTGAAAGATGATGTTACGCCGAGTAAATTGATACCTAACTTGTCATGCTTTAAAATTGCTCGTAGCTCGTGGAACTACCTGAAAATCTCCATAGGCGAGATTTCAAATTTTTTTACAGGCTACCTGTTTAGAGTTACAGAAGATGTCTAGTGCTAGAATACACAAAAGGGGGCGCACCATTGGAGCCCCCTTTTTTTGGACGGCGGTCACCCAGCCCTGGTGATTGTTAGGTTACAGGTATTAAATGTACTGTATCTTTAAATGTATACCTGAATTTCAGGTGGTCCAATCGGATTCCAGGGAATGTTCTGGTAGTCCCTGGGGAAGTGTTAAAAGGGGCTGCTGAGGGTCTTTACTTCCTCTTGCAGCAGCCGAACCTGAAAGAGAAGAAGCTCCAGCCGGAACTGAAGGAGAAGAGGCTAGAAGCTGGAAGTTACTGACCTGTCACTCAAAGCTGTTCTTGCTCCTGTCTTTGGAAGCTGTGTGGATGGAAGACCTTGTTCGGGCTTTTGTGGAGAGAGCCGAGAGCCAGGGTGGGGAAGAATGGATGCGCCACTGCCTAGCGCTGTCTGACACGGTGGACGGTCAGCAGGGAACGGGGGTGGTAGAGGCTCAGCCAGTCCAGCCCTCACCTCAGAGGAGAACAAGGCGGAGCATGCCCCCGGAGTGGCTTGTGGCCGGGGGAGGGGAAGGACATGTCGCTGGGCAGGCGTGTGAAAAAGAGAGGGGTGCCTGGGAGACGGTCGGGACAGAAGAGGCGGACCTGTTCACAGTTGCCAGCCAGGAGGAGAGGAAGAGGACACTCAGCATAACGAGGGGAACGGCAGGAGAGAACGGAGCTGCCTGTGCCTGCTGGAATCTCTCAAGCGACGGCTACTCCACAGCGGTCGGCTCCTCAAAGTGACCTGGTCCTGGGTGCACTTTTTCACAGCCTGCAGCCAAGCATTAGTGTCCCAGCTGTAGAGGCGTCATCAGCTGGGCAGGGTGAGTTAAAAAAATCTACTGTGAATGATATTCTGGGTTACCTGTCAGCTGTTTCTCACGCTCTCTCTGATGCTGGTATTGCTTCTCCTATTCTTCCTCCTTCTCTGGCTGTTTCCCCCTCTGGGTCTGCCTCTGCTAGCTTTGTCTCTGCACCTGTAAATGTCCCAGCTCCTGTGTCACTTAGTCAGTTAAGCAGTATACACATTGGGGATGCACACATGCACACTCCTGTTAGGGATAATTTGTCAGTTCCTGAATCCTGTTTGAAAGGGGTTATGCCCTCTGAAATTTCTCCTTTAGGGTACCATCTCCCTTTGGCGGTTAAGGAGAAAATCTGGTGGGGGGAATTTGTGGAAGTGCTATCCCTTCTTCCCGCTGCTAAAGATTTTATTTTAAAATCAGATAAGAAAGGTGATCAGGAGGAGGATAGGCGTAGAGCGGTAAGCTGCTCGTTCAATAATTGGTTGCAGGCATTTTTTGTTTTTGCGAGTGTATTAGTTGAGAAGCGCCCTGAATTGAGTGGAGGCTTGTTTCAGCACTTGGATCATGTCCTGGAGGCCTACAAGAATTTTGGCGGTCTGGGCTGGTATGCTTATGAGGAGTCTTTTCGCCAGAAGCTAGCGGTCCACCCATCTTTAAGATGGGTGATGAAGGACGTGGGCCTATGGCTTAATCTGATCTTGCCTCAGAGAGCGCCTGTTACGCGTCAGTACCCTGCTAATCCGGGTACTCCGGTTACTTCGGCGTATCGCAGGGGTTGGTGTTTTTCATTTAGTGAGAGTCAGTTTCGCTTTAATACCTCATGTAAGTACAGGCATGAGTGGTCTTTTTGCGCGGGGCCCCATCCTGTGGTGAAATGTTTTAAGAAAATAGCTGCTGCTGGGGTCCCGTCTCAGCGCAATATTTTTCCCAAAAGCCTGCACGCCAGTGAGGCTGGAAAACATGCGCCCTTGGCTGGATCTATACCCAAGCAGGGAGAAGGCGCTTTTACTAATTGAAGGGTTCTCAGTTGGTTTCCCTCTTCCTTCTTTTTCAGGCTCTGGATATACTATTGTGGATAATCTGAAGTGGTGAGGAAAAAAGTTTCAAAGGAGATCGCAGAGGGTCGCATGGCTGGCCCATTTAAATTTCCCCCATTCAGAGATTTTCGCATCTCTCCGCTAGGAGTGGTCCCCAAAAGGGAACCAAATTCGTTCAGTTTAATACAGCATCTTTCTTTCCTGAAAGGGGGATCGTTGAATGACGAGATTGACGAGTCACTGTGTTCAGTCGCAATTGCGACTTTTGAAGAAGCAGTTGAAAAAATTAAAGCATGCGGCCGGGGGGCCTTGTTGGCCAAAGCCGATGTGAAGTCGGCTTTCAGGCTTTTACCGATCTCCCCGGCGGCTTTCAGTTCTTTGGGTTTTTATTTTGACGGGTTTTATTTTTTTGACAAATGTCTTCCTATGGGATGTTCTTCGTCCTGTACATACTTTGAAACTTTTTCTACATTTATTCATTGGGTTATGTGTTTTGAGTCCGGTCAGGATTCGGTTGCACACTACCTGGATGATTTTTTGTTTATCGGCCCGGCGAATTCTGACATCTGTTCTCGTCTTCTGCAGTTATTTGGTGTTGTTACGGAACATTTTGGGGTTCCTCTGGCTGTCGAGAAAACTTGTTATCCTGCGACTTCCATGGAGTTTTTAGGTATTTTGATTGATACCGAGGTAGAAGAATTTAGTTTGCCGCAGGCTAAGGTGGATAAGATGAGGAACCTTGTTGCAGTTTTCTTGCGGAGACGTAAGGTGTTGTTGAAGGAGACGCAGTCACTATTAGATCTTCTGGCTTTTGCTGGTAAAATCATGCTGGTTGGGAGGATTTTGTACATGGCAACCGCAGGTTTGAAATCTCCGTTTGCTCACATCCGCTTGACGGGTTCCCTCAAGGATGACTTAGTGGTGTGGGCTGATTTTTTGGCAACATTTAACGGCCGTTCCTTCTTTCAATCGGATTTTATCTTTGCTCCTGATTTTCATCTGTTCACTGACGCTGCAGGCTCCAAGGGTTTTGCGGCAATTTGGGGATCACATTGGAGCTGTGGGGCTTGGCCGGAGGCTTGGATTCGAAAGAAGGCTACTAGGAACATTGTGCTGTTAGAGCTTTTTCCAATTTTAGTGGCTGTGTCGCTTTGGGGAGAGTTTTTTGCCAACAGGCGGATTCTGGTGGAAACGGACAATAAAGGGGTCCTCTTCGATGTCAATTGTCTTTCTTCCAGCTCCCTCTTGGTGGTTAAGATTTTGCGTCATCTGTTTTTTTTTGTTTGAAATTTAACAATTGGATCAAAGCTAAGTACACGCCAGGGGTTTTGAATAATTTAGCTGACTCTCTTTCCCGTTTCCAGATGCAGCGTTTTTGGGATTTGCTCCCTGGGGCGGACGTGGAAGGAACGCAATGCCCGGCTTACTTGTGGGATCTAATCTAATGAGGGTGGTTGAAGCCATTAAATTCTCAGTCACTTCACGTACGTGGGCGGATTACTCCGCGGCTTGGAGGAAGTTTATCCAATTTGCTGAAAATTCTGGTTTTGATTGGGAGGCTCCCGGGAGCAGGCTGTTTTGGCCTTTTGGCTTTTCTAATGGAAGGCCAGCCCTCTTATGGGTTTCTGATTAAGGCCTTGGCGGGGGTATCCTTTTTCATCAGTATGAGGGGTCTCCCGTCCTGCTCTAGTTTCTTTCTGGTAAAACAGGCCTTGAAAGGCTATCGGAGGTCAACTTTTTCTCCGGATGGCAGGCGACCTATTGGCTTATCTCTTCTTAGGCGCCTGTGCGATGCCACGCCGGAGCTATGTTTTACCATCTATGAGGCTTTGCTATTTAAAGTGGCTTTTGTGTTTTTTTTTATTTTGGAGCCTTTCGGGTTTCCGACCTGCTTCCTGGGTCCAAAATTAGCTCCTTGGGTATGCTGTCAGAGCAGGTGCTAGTTGACCACAGTCAGGTACAGGTTTTTTTGAGACGGTCAAAAACTGACCAACTGGGACGTGGGGAGACGCCTCAGTATGTCCGGTAGCACTGGTTAGTGGTTTCCTCGCTGCACGTCCGGTTGGGGCGACTCATTTTCTCAGTCATTGGGATCGGTCTCCTTTAACTAAGTACCAATTTTCTTATGTTTTGAAACACTGTCTTGGGAAATTGGGTTTACAAGATTTTAAGTTTTCCTCACATTCCTTCAGAATAGGGGCAGCATCTGACGCTGCTGAAAGGGGGTTGCCAGCCAAAGCCATAATGGGTTTGGGAAGGTGGAGGTCAAACTGTTTTAAGAGATATATCAGACCTAACTTGTCACTTTAATTTTATAGGTTTTCAGTATTGCAATTGGATTCTGGGCCACTCATACATATATTGGACTCGGAAGCGTGCGGCCAAACGCAGGTATTTTGTCAACCTATGGCTACTGCTGGAATCCTTCGCTCTGTATTGGAAGGGTATAAGAGGTCTGCGGTGGCAGCATTTATTTCTTCATTTGTCACAGTTACATCAGTTTTGGCCACTGCCTTTGATTTTGATAGTCCATCTAGGAGGCAATGATTTGGGTTCAGTCCATACTTTAGACCTTTTATTCATGATCAAATGGGATCTGTATAGGTTCCATTTGACTTCCCCGGGTACAGTCATCGTATTTTCAGAAATTGTTCCCCGTTTCGCTTGGCTGTCTTCCCCGTTTTCTAAAGTAATGGAGAAGATGAGGAAGAGGGTCAATCCGGCGAAGGCAAAATTCATGCCAATTTTGGGGGGATTTTCTTATAGGCACGTGGATTTGGAAGGGGGCATCCCAGGGCTTTATAGGCAGGATGGGATCCACCTTTCGGATGTAGGTGCAGATATTTTCAATCTTGGTCTGCAAAGCAGCATTGAGAGAGCCGCGTATTTGGAGTAGGCCGGCCTGGTTACACAAGTCCGGCTGGTGGGGGACGTATTTCTTTGTAAATAAAGTTTGAGTAGCCCATGTTCTGAAAACTGGGCAAAGGTTTTGCTGTTATATTTATTTTCATCTGAATATTTGAATTATTATGTTTATTTATATGAATATTTGTAACCAATAAAATTACCGCAGCCAATTTTTGCCAAATATGGTGTGTGTGTGTTTCTATCAATAGGTTTCATGGTTGTACCCGGGGAGCTAAGGTTAGGGGCAAGGTGTGGCCTGCTGTCCCATTAGTGCTCTCGCTCTAATGTTCGATACCTCATATGTGTGGTTTGAACACCGTTTACATATATGTGAGTGACTTGTGTATGCATTCGCTTCTGCACGTAAGCTTGGTGGGACGGGCTCTTAAAAAATAAAATTTCTTATTTATTTTACTTTATATATTTATTTTTTTACACACTGCCCCTTTAAAAAAAATGTTGCTCATTGTTATTCCTATTATAAGGAATGTAAACATCCCTTGTAATGGCAATAAGCAAGACAGGGCCTCTTTAATGCGCGACCTGGGGTCAAAAAGACCTCAGATCTCACATTTACACTTAAAAGCAAAAAAAAAAATGTCATTTTACTTTTACACAAAAAAAAAAGGGCATAGCTCCAGTCCTCCAAAGGCATAGTCCTCCAAAGGCATAGAGTCGAGTGGGGGGCATCTTGCCCTCACTCGACTTCCTGCCCATCGCTCCAGGGGATCAGACCATTTCCCCCTTTACCGACTGCTCCAGTAATTGGGGAAACGTCTGGAAAGCGGAGGGACCACGCCGATGGGACCACTTATATTGGACGCCGGATCGCCTGCTGTTTAAAAAAATACTAGGGTTATGGCAGCTAGCTTCTTTCATCAAATTAATGATGTACATTTACAGTCAGGCGGTCCAGAAGTGTTTAAGGTACAACAATCAGCAAGTTGTTAAAGAAGAATTACAGGTATGACTATTTTATACATAATTTTATTGGCTTAGCTTGGGCAAATGTAACTATGTATATACATACCATACCTGACCAATGCTCCTGGAAGCTGGAAATCACTAAAGTAGACACTTGTACTCCGGTGATCTTCACTTGCTTCTGGGTCCTGCAGCAAGTGGCTCTCATTGGCTTTCATTTTCTGAATGAATGCAAAGCATTGTCTGTTTAGACAAGGTGGAGTGCGTGACATGACCACTTCACTTCCCCACCTCTCCAATTCACGTACTATTTTTTGCAGTGTATGAATAAATATAAATAAATGTTTTCAAATGTATATTTTAGGGCCCTTTCACATAAGCTTTATGATTAGGTTCGCCTGTTTGCTTTTAAGACAGATCTGTTTGGAAGCTTCATGTCGGTCTATGGGCAGACTGATTTAAATGGAGTTGTGTCTGGGACAGAAAAAAAATTTGAAGCGTAAATGTGACAGATCAGAGGTAGTCTGATGTAAACGGACACAAGTCTATTTAAATCCGGCCACCCATACAGCCATCACAGGTCCACTCCTGTGTGCTGTGTAAATGTGGACACAAACTGAACGGGCACAAATGTCAAAACAATTGTTATCCAATCTTCTTCAGACCTGATTAAACTGGGGATGTTCTCATGGATCCCCTGCTGAATGGAGCAAAGATGCACAATGTGAAAGAACAGGAGAGAAAAAAGGAGTTCATTGTTAAGACTTTACATACTGTACACTTTAAGGAAGCCAAACAGCATAGTACATCCATGCTTAACGCTCCATTAAAAATAGAACAATATGTATATTTACAGAGCTCACGACTTGCTCATATTTATGCATACAGTATATTGGCAAATAAGAAACTTGGTATTGCCTGAGGCAGTAAAACATACTTGCAGAATTCTAATTCTCTAGGGTAATTTAATCCGATATTTATAGCTGATAGTCTGGGCCTTCGTTATTTAGAGGCCCTACATTATTTTGAAACAGAAAAGCGGGACACTCAGGTGTCTATAAATTTCATTAATTTAGGCTCCAGTAATTCTGCTGAAGATATTAATTATACTAATCGAGATGAGGCCAGACATCTCAATTATAGAAAAAGAAATGGCATACTAGATAAAAGTCTGTACAGCTCAGAGCTCTAGTGATCTAGGCTTTGAGTTTATGTCTTAATTATAATAACTCAGTTTAAAATAGTTGTCCTTTAAATGATTACTATCACAAAACTTATGAAAAAGGAGTGAAGGTATATACCAATGTTTCCTGATGGCTTTGTGTAATTTAAAGTACAGGGGTGTCAACAAAAGAACCACAAACAAGGGTTCAGCACTGAATAGCCCGAAAGCCAAGCATCAGAAAAGAAAGGGAGAGAAGGAATCAAGGTCAAAGGTCATTGCACTTGGACACATGCAGGTACTGTATATACTGTATGTACAAGTGCCAAAATACATATGACAACTGCATCTATACACTGTACTAGTATTTTTCAGTTTTCATTAGTTTATTACAGTATATATTTGTTTGCATCTAATGACTGATTTTAGATATGCCCTCACTGTGCATAGTACCGACGGCTTTCAGAAAGGAGAGTTTACAAAATACAGCTGTAAGATTTTTGTATCTCTTGGCCACAGCTCTGGAACTTTTTGTGTTGAGCTGAATGTATCCCAGAAGAAAAGATTTAATATTAGATTTCTGCTCCACTAGTTATTAAAATAATAAATGTAGCGGGCACCTACTTTCATGTAGGTGACCTTTCTTCTAGCTTACAGTTTCAGGTAAAATTTAGTCAGGCTTGTACTATTATATCAGGCCTGGTTATTTATTTTGGGAACTGGGAGTGTTAGTATAGTGCAGGGTGTGGCCACCTGTGCTTGAACCCAGAGATGCCTTCTCTTACTTCCAATGAAATGATTTTTGGGAGAGAGGTTGGACTTGGGATTTGAGTGACAGACAGCTTGTAGGTGAGTTCTGGCCAATTATTAATTTGTTTGGAAGGAGGCGGGGCCCTCATAAAAGCTGGGGTCTCATGCTGCTGAAGGGTCTTTTTGCAGCAGGAGAGAGCCTTCAGGGAGAGGTTCCCCTGTGGGGGGGCCGAGCAGAGCCTTCCCCCCCTACGGGGAGGGAGGGTGTAACTGGGACCCACAGAAGAGTTGATGACACCGGACCGTATGCAGTCGCAGGTGCCACTGAACGCCCCTACGGGGAAGGGAGCATGCCAGATTGGGAGAGAAGGTACAGAGAAATACTTATGGAAGAAGTAGCAACTAAGTGGACTACATCTGGGCAATCGATTGTTTGTGAGTGGAACATGGACTATCGATCAAGTGAGTGAAAGCCCAGGGGAAGGGTACTATCATATGCTGAGAGATGTTGGTACGCAAGTCAATGAGACAGGTGGTGTTAGCCTGTGACTTTGGGTTCAACAATGCCCCGGGATTCCAATCAGTCAAGCGGGAGGAATTATTCAGAGTAATCTCTTCTTTAGCTCAACTTGGAAGTACCATGCAGACGGGAAGTAGTGGTAAAAAGGTAGCGGTAAAGCTCCAATTACAAATAGAGATACAGACTGTCCTAAGAAATTCTGCAGGTGAAGTAGTTATTCAGAGTGACTCTTTACCATATATTCTCTAGTAAATCTACTTCCGTCTTCCCCACAAAGAAATCATTGAGAGTGAAGTGATTTCTTATTGTCTACATTGTGCTAAGTCTTTGCATGAAACAGGCAAAGAAAGAAATTACGAAGCATTATAAGAGCATCTCAGAAAACCCCTTCTCCTATCCCAGTTCACGTCGTATTAAAAAAGAAAGAGAAAACTACAGTATGGACCGTTTCTATTTCCATGGGCTGCGATGGGCTAGGTGGTAAATATAATTTACGGATATAACACACAAATTGCTGCCCCTGCGGGGGTAGGGCACTACGTAAATATAAAACATGAGTGTCTGAAACATTGTAACCCATTTTCCCATGGTGAAGGATCGGTTCTAGACAGTGGCATCAGGATAACGTGAACTTATCCCCAGTCAAAAGCCCTAAGAAGACAACAGTGTTGTTAGCAGTCACATACCATCTGGTTGGTTAAATCCATTGGTAATTCCCTAAAAAGTTCCCTATAGCTCCACAATATTTTGATGATTTTAACGTCTATGACATCTTATAGTTAGAACAATGATGCCCATTCAGTGGTATGTATTTGACTCTTCCTAGTATTTATAGGATTACTGCATAGAAGCTAATATATTAATTGATTGGAGTTTTAATGCAAGTGGAGGTGTAAAGAAAATGGAGTACTATGATATTATGTAAGCACAATACCTTGAAAAAGTATTCATACCCGTTGAAATTTTACACATTTTGTCATGTTACAATCAAAAACGTAAATGTATTTTATTGTTTTTTATGTGTATATGGCTCCATCCATCTTCCGATCAACTCTGACCAGCTTCCCTGTCCCTGCTGAAGAAAAGCATCCCCACAGCATGATGCTGCCACCACCATGTTTCACAGTGGGGATAGTGTGTTTAAGGTGATGTGCAGTGTTCGTTTTCCACCACACAAGTGTTTTGTTTTTAGGCCAAAAAGTTCAATTTTGGTCTTTTCTGGCCAGAGCACCTTCTTCCACTTGTTTGCTGTGTCCCCACATGGCTTCTCGCAAACAGGACTTTTTATGGTTTTCTTTCAACAATGGCTTTCTTCTTGCCACTCTTCCATAAAAGCAAGATTTGTGGAGTGCACGACTAATAGTTGTCCTGTGGACAGATTCTCCCACCTGAGCTGTGGATCTCTGCAGCTCCTTCAGAGTTACCATGGGCCTCTTGGCTGCTTCTCTGATTAATGCCCTCCTTGCCTGGCCTGTCAGTTTAGGTGGGCGGCCATGCCTTGGTAGGTTTGCAGTTGTGCCATACGCTTTCCATTTTCGGATTGAACAGTGCTCCGTGAGATGTTCAAAGCTTGGGATATTTTTTTATTACCTGTGGTTTTGTTTCTGCTATGAGCTCAGACTTCCACAGTTGTGGGAGGATATTGTTTGTGTCGGGGGCGCTTGAATTTCTCCTTATGGAGAGAGAGCTTGTCCCTCTCTCCTTTTTTCCAGCTAATCTAGTATTATTGACACAAACCTTAAGGATCGGTATCTGGTCTTTGGACTACAGAGTTCCCCTTTTGTTGATCTCTGTTCTCACATGACCGATCCAATCCTGATTTTGTACTAATTAGTATGGGCAGCGATACGGCGGCTTGCACTGTCTGCAGTGAGGTTTCCGTCTCTATTTATCTCCAGCATGTAAGACGGAAACTGTCACTGCAACTGATGACGCTTTCCGTCCATTTTTGGGATTGGCTGATGTGATTAAGGGGGCGGGCCCGCCCCGCCCTACACACCTGGGCTCTCCCGGAATCATCAGCTGTTTGACTTTTACTACAGCGGTATCTGGGGAGTGATGTCACAACCCACATGCCGTGCGGCGTCACTCATTCCCCATTAGACTCCTTGGTTAACTGGACTATATAAGGAGAACGCCGGGAACCCCCGAGGCGCCATCCTTTCTCACAACAACACTTTGACTGTTGGATGCTGTGACAGGCAGGGTGAAGGACTAACCTCTCTCCCCCCTGCAGTGATTTTTCTCATCCTCGGGGAGCTCTGGAGATCTCTATGCCAAGGGTAAGCACAACATTTGCTTTCTGTCATGGCTTTGGATCTTATTACTCCATTGAATGGGATGTTTTGGCTTTGCAATCCGTTTGTTTTAGCAGTAGTTTTTTATTCTGCTTATTGTGCGGTTCCTCCTCCCATTGTTTGAGCTTTAGATTTGAATTGACTTCTATTGAATCAATGTTTAATATTTTTCATTGATACCATCCCCTTTGCTCAGCTTTTGCAGATGGTGATCTCCTAGTCCCTCAGGGTGGCCTAATAGCAACCCCTTTGGAGCATCCCTGCATCGAAAGTTATGGGGAATCATTATCCTCTGTATTACTTTATATTTTGCGATTTTGACTCCCCCCCATACATATGTTATATGGATTTGACAGTCCAATTGACCGACCTCCTCCCCCCTTATTTGTAGGGGTGTGCAGTGGGTACGCTCCTACTTTTTTGATTATAAACCTATATACTATACATTAAATTATTATTATTCATCTCTATATATTTCTCTAAATGACAGTCTTTTCATTGGTATATTTTTTTCCCCTTTTTTAGATTTATTATTTTGGGCTCCTCCAACATACAAATTATACTTTCTCTTGGGCACTTCAATTAAATTATAATATCTGGGGGCTCCTTTGCATGTGAAAAGGCCTAATACAGACTGTGTGGATGTCGGATGTTGTGCGGTAACTTTATGTGACACATAAGTTTTGGCATACTCCTTAGGGGGCCAGTCAAGCTTGTCAGCCCTGCAGGTCATATGAATTTTTTGGTTAATAAATTTCTTGTTTACTGATATTGTATTTTGTTAATTTTAGAAATGGTAAATTGTCCCTGATGAAGAACATAATTATTCACATTTTTGAAACGCGTCGGACTGTTTTTGCCACAATTGTTAAATATTATCTTTGATTATGTTACCTTTGTTATCAATTTTTTGTATGTCTTTCATCACTATCAATTTTTAACTTTGTACAAATACATTCAATTTTTTTATTTATTCTTCTATAAAGATTTATTTCTAAAAGTTTTTCCAATTGCCTTTAAAATCCCACTATTGAGGTCTACTCTTTCTATTTTTTATTACCTAACCCTGCTTTAAACTTCTCCACAACTTTATGACTGACCTGTCTGATTTGTCCCTTGGCCTTCATGATGTTGTTTGTTCACTAAGGTTCTCTAACAAACCTATGAGGGTTTCACAGAACAGCTGTATTCATACCGAGATTAAATTACACATAGGTGGACTCTATTTACTAATTAGGTAACTTCTGAAAGCAATTGGTTCCACTAGATTTTAGTTAGGGGTATCAGAGTAAAGGGGGCTGAATACAAATGCACGCCACACTTTTCAGATATTTATTTGTAAAAAATTTTGAAAGCCATTTATCATTTTTCTTCCACTTAACAATTATTTGCCACTTAATCCCAGTAAAGTACATTTACATTTTTGGTTGTAACATGACAAAATGTGAAAAATTTGAAGGGGTGTGAATACTTTTTCAAGGCATCATTGGGTGGTTGGTCATGTCCTCCATGCTTCTCTCTTCACTAGGCGCCAAGCAAAGTTCAAATGAGAGGCCCTCGTCTGGGTGGGTTCTTCTGGGCTACGCTAGGCACTTTGGATAGGGTGACTGTCTTACACAGGGGGGTACCTTTACTGGAACAGCTGACATATCTCTAATAAACTCTCCTGATGTTACTGTACATCACCATGGTCACTTGTGCATTTAGGGGGGACACACAGAGCCCTGTGCCCTCCTCACCTGTCCAGCGTATCACCACTACCTCACTCCCAGTAATGGTATGGTGTCCCGTCGTGCACCCAGTGCTGACTCCATGCGTGCACTTCACTTAACTCTTTCTCTTCCTTACCTGTGTACAGGATGAAGGCTTTGGCAGTGCAGATCTGCTCTCGTTGCCATGGGAGATGGATTGCTGCTGGAGTAGTGCCAACAACATTTCTCTTGCTGCAAGAGGCTACCTCATCTGTCACATGTACATGCTTATGATAGGCTGCTAGAGAGACCTTCATTACGATTGATAGCCACTGTATCTTTACACTGTATGAACTCCTGCACCATTACCTTCATACCCCGATGTGGTTAATGACCCAGCTGTAACTATTTGTGCAAGGTTAATTGCATTACACCCTTTGAGTAACTTCAGACCAGGCAAAGGAAAAGATTCAGATGCTTTACTTGAATAAATGTACATGATGATATATACAGACACCAGTCTGAAATAAAGTGCAGTCATTCCCCTAACATCCCTAGTCCCTAACTCAGGCTTGTGGCTGCCCCAGCATACCAGCATAGGAAAAAGTCCATAACTGATTGAGTACATAGACGGCATCGAACTCCGACCTCAGCATGGCAATGCAAATCCAGACTCCAGAAATGGCGACAATTAAGGTAGTAAGACAGAACAGACCACACCAGTACTGAGCCACAGTTTCTCTAAATTCTTAATTGCTTACATTATAATAACTGTTTTCCTTTAATATTTAAAAGGTCCAATTTACAAAGCTTAGCCTTACGAGAGTAGAAATTAATTTATCTGCTCTTATTTTATTTTTGTGATATACTACACCATGAGAGATTTCTCTATCTTTATCCCTGGCGAGGGAATTTTAGACCCCCGAAGTCGGAAGAAGACCCCCGGAGCTGCCTAATAAATTACTTTAAAAACCTGTGTAGTGTGTTTTATATTGACACTTTTTTCCCCCAGGTGAATGGGTAGGGGTACTATGTACCCCATACTCATTCACATAGAGTGGGGGGGCCGGGATCTGGGGGCCCCCTTATTAAAGGAGGCTCCCGGATTCCGATAAGCCCCCTGCCTTCAGACCCCGACAACCAACGGCCAGGGTTGTTGGGAAGAGGCCCTTGTCCTCATCAACATGGGGACAAGGTGCTTTGGGGTGGGGGGGGCGAAGGGTGCCCACCTCCCCCAAAGCACCCACCCCCCCATGTTGAGGGCATGCGGCCTGGTACGGTTCAGGAGGGGGGTGCTCCCTCGTCCCCACCCCCTTTCCTGACCGGCTAGGCTGCGTGCTTGGATAAGGGTCTGGTATGGATTTTGGGGGCCCCCACGCAGTTTTTTCGGCGCAGGGGGTTCCCCTTAAAACCAATACCAGACCTAAGGGCCTGGTATGCTTTGCGAAGGGGCTCGCAAGGTGTCAATCTCGCCGATAAAAGCGGCGAGATTGACTTCCTTTTCTAGTCCTGTTGTACCTCATCACGTTCAAAATGAACGGACTTTAGTCCGTGTGTGGGCAAGTCCGTTCATTCGGAAGTCTGCCGTAACTCCACCGAAAGTCCGTCGGGAAGACCGGCGGACCTAGTCTGCCGGAAAGTCCGGTCGTGTGTAGGCAAGTGCGTTAGTTCGCAAAGTCCATCGTAAGGCAACCGGAAGTCCGTTGGGAAGACCGTTGGACCTAGTCTGCCAGAAAGTCTGGTCGTGTGTACAGGGCATATGGCACACCGGTGCAATAATCATGCTATCTAATCAGCATCTTGATATGCCACACCTGTGAGGTGGATGGATTATCTTGGCAAAGGAGAAGTGCTCACTAACACAGATTTAGACAGATCTGTGAACATTATTTGAGAGAAATAAACCTTTTGTGTACATAGAAAAAGTCGTAGATCTTTGAGTTCAGCTCATGATAAATAGGGGCAAACACAAAAGTGTTGCATTTATAATTTTGCCTAGTGTACATACAGAGATCAAAAAATCATTCTGGACAGCATTGGGGAATGAGAGATCATACAGATATAGATGGAGATTGATATCAAAGGTGGTTTTTGACCTTCTTTGAAAAAACCATACCTTTCTGGTGAGTGCGGTGTGAGCCTGTGGGGGAAGAGGAAATACTTAATTTTTTTAGTGGCATTTTTTTTTTCACTAATGGATGGATTTAAAGATACAGAGCCCAACATTTATGGACTTTAATTTTATTGCATTATTCATTTTATTGTATTTTTTGTGTATGAGTAATATGTTTGTATACACATTTAGTATTTGGCACTATTGATTATGGTTCTTTATGATTGCGGTCTCCTTTTAGAATCTTAACTTAGATTGCTTGCTGAAACCTGCAAATCACAAAAGCTGGAATCATTATGGCATACTCAGTTTACAGCGAGATGTGTGTGATTTATGCCGGTAATATTTTAATATCACAGACATTATTTTTTCTATTACTCTAACTTTTTCTTAGCATCTTCACATCTAATGCATGGGCCCTGCATGGTACTTGACAATGTAAGAGAAGCTGCGGAGAGCAGTCAACAGCTTGGAGGGAGCCTGTAGGGGATCAGGGAAGAAAAAAACACTATTTTCAGTACTCTAGATCAAAATGAGCATTTAACATTTGCAGTACAAGGGCAGCCCAACTTAAAGGGAGGAATTTTTATAAGTTTTAGGTCTTGTATTTGGATCATTAGTGTGCTTTTTATTTATACTTCTTTTATACACTTAGTGTAGGAATCTTATCTTTTCTGGATGTTATTATACTACCACTTAAAAAAGGTCTAATTTTGCAAGATAATACACTATATTACCAAAAGTATTGGGACGCCTGCCTTTAAACGCACATGAACTTTAATGGCATCCCAGTCTTGGTCCATAGGGTTTATTATTGACTTGGCCTACCCTTTGGAGCTTTGCAGCTATAACAGCTTCAACTCTTCTGGGAAATAGGTAACAGGGAATATGTTGTAGGCGAGTCTCTCAATGGAGGACAACTATAAACGCAATTGCAAGCAAATAAATAATTAAAAAAAAAACCACTAGGGCAGGCTAATATGGGAGCTGTAGCTGGCTCCAGAGATCAGGAGAGATAAGGACTTCTGGGAAGGCTGTCCACAAGGTTTAGGAGTGTGTGTATGGGAATGTTTGACCATTCTTCAGGTTGAAGTCAGGACTCCGTGAAGGCCAGTCAAGTTCCTCTACCCCAAACTCGCTAATCCATTTCTTTATGGACCTTGCTTTTTGCACTGGTCCAAATCATTTGGTGGAGGGGGGATTATGATGTGGGGTTGTTTTACAGAGGTTAGGCTCCAGTGAAGAGAACTCTTAAGACCTCAGCATAGCAAGACATTTTGGACAATTTGATGCTCCTAACTTTGTGGGAAGAGTTTGGGGATGGTCCCTTCCTGTTCCATTACGACTGTGCACCAGTGCACAAAGCAAATTCCATAAATACATAATTCAGCGAGTTTGGTCTGGAGGAACTTGACTGGCCTGCACAGAGTCCTGACCTCAACCCGATAAAACACCTTTGGGATGAATTAGAGCGGAGACTGCAAGCCAGGACTTCTCGTCCAACATCAGTGTCTGACATCACAAATGTACTTCTGAAAGAATGGTCAAACATTTCCATAGACACACTCCTAAACCACGTGAACAGCCTTCTGAGAAGAGTTGAAGCTGTTATAGCTGCAAAGGATGGGCCAACTCAATTTTCAACCCTATGGACTAAGTCTTGGGTGCCGTTAAAGTCCATGTGCGTGTAAAGGCAGGCGTCCCAATACTTTAATATAGTGTAGGTGTTTTTGAGTTCTGTAAATTGACTACTCTTAGTCCACAATTACATAATGTGTAATATCAATTAAATAATAGGCAAAATGGGACTAAAAAAGTTTTGTGAATTGACCCTCAGAATTGAAGTGAGTGATTATAATCTAGAGAGAAAAACAAGGTAAAATAAGAGTGGGACTGAAAATAAACTTTATGTGAGCAGTGACAAACCTGCTAGAATAGACAAATCTTATTGCTCACACTTCAGATACACGGTAAATTCCATAATGCATGGTATACATAGACATGGTTTTTATTGATTTGGAAATTCAAAATTCTGGTCATGCTGCTCCTTGGGGACATGAATAACTAAGCACGCGCACAAACATTTGAAATGCCACTGAGCACTGTACACTTGTGTGTTGTCCACTGACCCAGACATCAGCACAAAGACACATCTCATTCAGCCATCTGGAGCCAACTGACTTCAATTATCCCCATTACAGCATGTCAAAGAAGGAAGGCATTAGAAATATTGTGTTTTAAGTAAGTGCTGAGGCCCTGGAGCTAGGGTAATGATGCTCACACGGATCTGTGTTAGAGCTTTCAAAGCAATCTCTTCTCTGCATCAGTCTAAAAATGATTATTATACACAAAACAGTATTAATTATATGTTTCATATGAGCTACATGTAAAATATTGAGTTACTCTATGATTGTAGGATAACTTTCCTCTACATTAGCTCAAACACAGGTTCCCCTATTGTTCAAGAAAATTGTTGTCACTTTTGAAATAAATAACATATATTGTTCTTTTAAACGCTTAGTCTAAGGAAACAGTGGACCTACATATCACAAAAAGCGTCACATATTTGGCAATAAAGTGAAGAATTTAAAGGAGAGATTCCAATTTTCCAAAAAAAAGGTTCTCAAGAAACTTACCAAAATCTATAAACCAGGTATGTGCTACAACCTGTAACTCATCACCTGCTACTGTTATTAATACAAAAGTGTTGAAACCAACACACAAATAAAACTTGGAGGAGACTGTTCAACTATGGCTTCAAAACACATGTACATTTACATAGACTGATCAATTATAATTTTGTATGTATTAGGATTTTAACATTGTCTTTCAGCTAATGTGCCCTGGGTTAGAGGCTTGCAGCACTACCGAGTTGAATAATTGCCTAGAAAGCCCCCTTGTAGATTTTTTTTTTGTATATATGTAGCGCTGGTAGATTTGCGATCTACCATCTGATAGGTAAATTTAGTAACTTGTTCGTTAGGAAGGTTAGATTTGCCTCTGTTTCAGCTTGGCTGATGTTGCGTGTGTTTCCATACTGAGCCGTGGGTGTCACTGTTACCGCTGGCTAGTGTTGGAAAGGCAACATGTCTAAGCGTATGGATGCTCTTCTGTCCCGGAGACAACTCGGTGGAGGTGGTCCTCCGAGTTGCATTCTGGGCGAGGGTATTTATGGGACAGACGCCAAATTTTGGGGTTCGTTTCACAGCCACCTGCTGGCCCTCCTGGCCGACAGGTATGCGTTAGAGAGCTATCTCGTGGTCCTCCGTTCCGGAGGCCCACATTGCTGCGGCGCAGGGGTGGGACCAGAAGCTTGTCTGGGGCCTACCACAGCAACCGAGGAATGGTCCTGAGCTGTCTATCCAAAGGGAGGAAGCTGGACAACCAAGAAGATCCCAGGGGAGGACCCGTCATGGAAGGTTAATGCAGCGTGCTGGTCTGGAGAGGGGCCTGGTAACTCGGTTGGAGGACGTATCCTAAAGTAATTATACAGCATAGTGTTGCCGGGTTGGCTTAAAGGTTCAAGCACTGTGACTGACATTCACCACAAGAAAACCAATACATCCTGTGGCAGAGGATCGTATGGGTTTATCCCAAATAAGTCTGTGGCAGAGACTTTTGTTCGTGCTATGTACTGACTGCTAGGCTAGTAAGAGAGGCCTATCCAGGCGTGCTAGGAGTGTGTTCCACAAAGGGAGTGCATTCTACTGAAATATTCAACCCCAGGGACATTTGTCAAGAATCTTACTAAAAAGGTATTTGAGTTTTCCTCTGCAGTTCTCCTTCTGCCTCTTTCCTGCTACTTCCTTCGTTGATGGTTTAATAAAGCATTGAAAACCTACTCAAGTGTGCGTGTGTCGTCCAGAGGTAAACTCAACGGAACCCTAGACCCTGTGCCGGTAAAACCAAGGGAAGGAGAGTGAAGGTAACAAGCCCGCTTAAACCAGTAGCTCCACCGAGAGTTATTGCTACATATATAATCTTTATTTTCATTTTTAAAATTTTATAAACAGTTTGTCATCACAACGAGGTCACATAGATAGGGAGGGGGGGTTGGAAAGAAAGGGAGGAAAATGGGGATAGGGACAAAGGGAAGAGGGAACGGTGGATACGGGGGGATACATTTAGCATGGTCCGAATATGGACAACCATATCAACAGGGAAACTTATCTACTTGTAATAACCATAGGAGCACCCTTCCTGTCCCAGACATTCAATCTATATGGACAGGCCTCTCTTCCAAACTGAAAGGGGGTAGGGTGTTCATAAGCATTGGATCTAGAGTCTTTGCATACGTGGCTCCCATAATGTAAGCATCATAAGTGAACTCGAGGTACCTAGGCCGGTCAGAAACCTGGTGAGCTCTAGGTAGCTCTCAAGTGAATACTCAGGTATCCTAAGGATGTAATAAAGCAAGAAACATAACAATCGGAAAAGAGGAGGGATGAAAAATAGTAGGAAAAATAGATAGGGAAGGAGAAGAAAGTATGTGAAATAATTCTCACTGGATTCGTCGATGTATTGGGTCTACTTTTATGTAGATGATGTATGTTCACTTGGAAAAGTCTCCCAAAGGAAGGATCTGCTAAAGTAAGTAATGCAACGTCTAAACTAGATGAGGCTGTAGTTGTGTCATGTACAGTCAGGTCCATAAATATTGGGACATCAACACATTTCTAATCTTTTTGGCTCTATACACCACCATAATGGATTTGAAATGGAACAGACAAGATGTGCTTTAACTGCAGACTTTCAGCTTTAATTTGAGGGTATTTACATGCAAATCAGGTGAACGTTGTAGGAATTACAACAGTATGTATATGTGCTTCTGACTTTTTAAGGGACCAAAAGTAATGGGACAGATTAACAATCATCCATCAAACTTTCACTTTTTAATACTTGGTTGCAAATCCTTTGCAGTCAATTACAGCCTGAAGTCTGGAATGCATAGACATCACCAGATGCTGGGTTTCATCCCTGGTGATGCTCTGCCAGGCCTCTACTGCAACTGCCTTCAGTTCCTGCTTGTTCTTGGGGCATTTTCCCTTCAGTTTTGTTTTCAGCAAGTGAAATGCATGCTCAATCGGATTCAGGTCAGGTGATACACTTGGCCATTGCATAACATTGAACTTCTTTCCCTTAAAAAACTCTTTGGTTGCTTTCACAGTATGCTTCGGGTCATTGTCCATCTGCACTGTGAAGCGCCGTCCAATGAGTTCTGAAGCATTTTGCTGAATATGAGCAGATAATATTGCCCGAAACACTTCAGAATTCATCCTGCTGCTTTTGTCAGCAGTCACATCATTGATAAATACAAGAGAACCAGTTCCATTGGCAGCCATACATGCCCACGCCATGACACTACCACCACCATGCTTCACTGATGAGGTGGTATGCTTTGGATTATGAGCAGTTCCTTTCCTTGTCCATACTGTTCTCTTCCCATCACTCTGGTACAAGTTGATCTTGGTCTCATCTGTCCATAGGATGCTGTTCCAGAACTGAGAAGGCTTTTTTAGATGTTGTTTGGCAAACTCTAATCTGGTCTTTCTGTTTTTGAGGCTCACCAATGGTTTACATCTTGTGATGAATCCTCTGTATTCACTCTGGTGAAGTCTTTTCTTGATTGTTGACTTTGACACACATACACCTACCTCCTGGAGAGTGTTCTTGATCTGGCCAACTGCTGTGAAGTTTGTTTTCTTCACCAGGGAAAGAATTCTTTGGTCATCCACCACAGTTGTTTTCCATGGTCTTCCAGGTCTTTTGGTGTTGCTGAGCTCACCGGTGATTTCTTTCTTTTAAAGGATGTTCCAAACAGTTGATTTGGCCACACCTAATGTTTTTGCTATCTCTCTGATGAGTTTGTTTTGTTTTTTCAGCCTAAATGATGGCTTGCTTTACTGATAGTGACAGCTCTTTGGATCTCATTGAGAGTTGACAGCAACAGATTCCAAATGCAAATAGCACACTTGAAATAAACTCTTGACCTTTTATCTGCTCCTTGTAAATGAGATAATGAGGGAATAACACACACCTGGCCATGGAACAGCTGAGCAGCCAATTGTCCCATTACTTTTGGTCCCTTAAAAAGTGGGAGGCACATATCCAACATGTTGTAATTTCTACACCGTTCACCTGATTTGGATGTAAATACCCTCAAATAAAGCTGAAAGTCTGCAGTTAAAGTACATCTTGTTTATTTCATTTCAAATCCATTGTGGTGGTGTATAGAGCCAAAAAGATTAGAATTGTGTCGATGTCCCAATATTTATGGACCTGACTGTACGTGGGTTTTCCAGGCTGTCCATGTAAGGTTGAATTGCTCGCGGGTATCTCTACAGGTAGCGAGCCAACTCTCTGCTTCCATGATTTCCCTCACCTTCCTCAACCAATCGAGCTTGCTTGGGATATGCAAGCTTTTCCAGTGTATTGGTATAAGGCATTTTTGCTGCATTGAGGAGGTGGGCAAGAGCACTTTGTAGCGAGACAGGGGCATGGGGGGGGATGTGGAGCAGAAAGTGTTTTGGCAGAGCTGGGATATCTATACCCAGACCATCTGATATATGTTTGCCAACCATAGTCCAAAACAGTGTTAGCACGGGGCACTCCCACCAAATGTGGAGGAATGTTCCCTTCATTCCACACCCCCTCCAGCACCTGTCGGGAAGCAGTGGGGAAAATTCTAGCCAGGGTAATAGGTACTCTGTTCCATCTCGATAGGATTTTATAATTGTTTTCTTGGGTCCTAGAATCTATTGAGCTCAAGTGAGTCAGGCGGTATAGGTGGTGGAGCTGCTGCTCTGTGAATTCAAATTGCAGATCCCTTTCCCATTCTTTTACGTAAAGGGGTTTGGGGCTAGGTGTTGCTGTCTCTAACATCCCATATAGAGCCGAGATCATATGGGGCAGGGAGTCTGCAGTTGCCCACATACTTTCAAATTCCATTAGAGTGGTTTTGATCTGTGCTTGTCTATGGCATTTGGCTATGAAAGTCTCTAACTGGAGGTGCCTCCAAAAGTCAAAGGGGAAGCTACCATATCGTTCTTGCAGGGTGGCAAGTGGCGTCAATGAGCCCCCCTCCATGAATCTTGCCATGCTGCCAACCCCATTGCTTGCCCAGGTTCCAAGAGAAGCCACCTGCTCCCCGGGTGGGAACCATGGGTACCCGCCTATAGGTGCCAGTGGAGATGTCCATGGGGCCAAAGCTAAACGGACATTCATTCTGTCCCACATCTTCAGGGAGTGTACCGTTAATGGGGAGACCCAGTCAGAGAGCCTCCTGTCTTCTGCGGGGACCCAGTGCGCGTAGGACAAATCCCGGCCTGCCATTGTTTTTTCCAGGGTAACCCATAGCTTAAAGGGTGTGTGGAACTTCCAATTTAAAATACACTGCAGGGCAATTGCCTGGTAGTATTGAAATATGTTAGGTATGCCTAAACCCCCCTTAGCTTAGATCTTTGTAGCATCGCCATGGCAAGACGTGGTTTCTTGCCGCCCCACACGAACTTGATAAAGAGGCTGCAAAGTTCCATAAAGAAGCGCTTGGGTAAATGCATTGGTATCATTTGCAGGAGGAAAAGGATGCGGGGCAGTAAAGTCATTTTAAGAATGTTTGTCTGGCCAACCCATGTAAATAACGCCTTGTCCCAGGTCTGTAGATCTTGGCAGATCTTCTTAAGTAAGGGGGCGTAGTTGTGAGAGTATAGGGAGTCTATATCCTTGAGTGCAAGCAAAGCAAAAGAGGGGGTTTCACCGCTCAGGTGGACACAAACTCAGGTGTGTAGTTGATGTGAAGCTTTCAGAGTTTGAAGAGTTCCAGGTGCTGGCTAAATGCTGAGTGGAACAAGGCTTTAGACGAGAAGATCTGGATGCCGCACACTGGGTAAATTTGAAAACTTGTCTTTATTGGAAGGATGGGATCATCAAAAATACAAGACCATCATGCAGAGAGTACAGGAAAAGCTGACGCGTTTCACACTCGGAGCTGAGTGCTTACTCATAGCTATGAGTAAGCACTCAGCTCCGAGTGCGAAACGCGTCAGCTTTTTCTGTATTCTCTGCATGATGGTCTTGTATTTTTGATGATCCCATCCTTCCAATAAAGACAAGTTTTCAAATTTACCCAGTGTGCGGCATCCAGATCTTCTCGTCTAAAGCCTTATAGGGAGTCTAGTCGATCTGTAAGCTGGACGCCTAGATATTTAATAGAGGGGGATGACCATGTGAAAGGGAAAGCCACTAAAGGTGAGGGGACAGTGATAGGCAGGATCTCGAACTTGGTGAAATTTATCCAAAAATTGGATGCCTCCCCATAGGCCGTCAGTTCTCCCATCAGGTTCAGCAGCGAGACATGGGAGTTCACTACATGGAAAAGGATGTCATCTGCATAAGCAAAGAGTTTGTGCTCAAGGGAGCCTACCTGTACCCATCTGATGCTTGGGCTGGATCTTACCCTCTGCAGCAGTGGTTCTAAGACCAGTGCGAACAGAAGGGGCAAGAGCGGGCATCCCTGTCTCGTGCCTTTCCGGATAGGGAATGCTGTGGCAAGGCCACCGCTCACCTTAACCTGGGCGGTAGGGGATACATAAAGCACCGAAATCCAATGTAACATATGTAGGCCTAAACCGTTACCCTGAAGCACAGCATTAAGAAAGTCCCAGTCCACGTGATCGAATGCCTTCTCCATGTCCGTAGACAAAATCAGGTATGGAGGCATTCGATCGCGTGTACGTGTCCAGTGGATAAGCTGGAGGGCCCTATTATGCCGCGTACACACAATCGGATATTTCGACACAAAATCCATGGATTTTTTCCAACAGATGTTGGCTCAAACTTGTCTTGCATACACACGGTCACACAACAAGCTCCCATCAAACATTTTCCGTTGGAAAGTCTGACCGTGTGTACAGGGCATTAGAGTTGTCTCTGGCTTCCCGTCCCACTATAAAACTGGTCAGCGTGTATCAATTTGGGTAATAAATGTTTTAAGCGGTTGGCAAGAATTTTAGAAAAAATCTTAAGGTCCGTGTTAAGCACTGAAATTTGGCGATAGCTCTGAGGTTGGGTGGGGTCCTTTCCCTCTTTTGGGAGCACTGTAATGTGTGCCAACGAGGTCTCCTGCGGGAGGTGCCCATTGGTTGCTAGGGAGTTGAAGAGGGTACAGAGGGGGGCCTGAAATTTATCAAAGCACTTTAAATAGTAAGCCCTGGTGAAGCCATCAGGCCCAGTGCTCTTGCAAGTGGGTAGGGACTTAATAGTGGCCAGTAGTTCAGCTGTGGTAATTGGATGTTCTAGGTCGGTTGCTTGCTCCGGGGATAGAGTGGGGAGACCTATTGAAGAGAGGTAAGTTGTTATATGGGACCTTTTAAGAGCTACTTCTGCTGGAGAGGAAGCGGAGTCCAGATTGTACAAAGTTGCCTAGTAGTCGCGGAACATGGAGGCTATTTTAGATGTGCGTTGGGCTGGTACTCCCGTGGACGAGTGCAGCTTGTGTATGTGTGCTAGGATTCACTTTTTACGGAGTGCCCGAGCCAGTAACCTGCTGCATTTGTTGTCGTGCTCATAATATGTATGGGCCATGTAGTGTAGTTTGCGGCTTATTCTGCATTCTAATCATTTTGGCTGAGCTCAGCGCGTAGTAATGCCTGTAGCACTCTCTGGAAATCCGCCTGCCTCTCATTTTTAAGTTTGGCTCCCAGTGCAATGAGGGTGCCTCGAGCAACTGCTTTATGGCCTTCCCACAGAATGCCATCACTGACCTCGCCGTTGGCATTTTCTGCAAAATAGTGTGTTAAAATCTCTTGTACCCCTGTCACCAACCTCGGATCATCCAGTAAGTTCTCATTTAGTTTCCAGGACCTCGCTTTGGCCAGGGCCTGGGACAAGGAGAGTGTGAGTGTCACCGGAGCATGGTCGGAAATAGTAATCTTGTCAATGGTGGCACTTAGTAGCAAGTCAAGGGTGCCCTGATCTACTAGTAATAGGTCAATTCTAGTGGTCACTAGAATAGTAGCTAAAGTCCTTCTCTGAGGCATGTAGTACTCTCCAGCAGTCCACCAAGGTATGTCCCTGAAGGGTCTTATGGAAGTGCCGCAAGAAGGCGTGAGAGAGTGTTGATCTATTTGCCGAGGTATCCAATACAGGGTCAGGGCTAGCAATGAAATCCCCTCCTAGGATTAGCCCACCCTCCCGAAAGTCTGCCAACTTAGTGAGGATTTGGTCGATTAATGTAAGTTGTTGGGCACTAGGGCCTTATAAGGTGGCAAATGTGTATGTTTGGCCCATTATGGTGCCCTTCAAGAACACATAGCATCCCCGAGGGTCCACTCTGTGGTCAGAAGGTTGGAACGGGCAGTTCTTGTGAATTGCTATGGCTGTGCCTCTGGATTTAGGTTTTGGGGAGTTGCTCAAGTACCATTGTGAAAATAGGTGGGTGGGTAGTTTTGGAAGTGAGGAGTCAGTGAAATGGGTCTCTTGCAGAAACAGCACCTGCGCCCCCAGTCTTATCAATTCTAACCATAGCCTATTACGTTTATTGGGGGAGCACATACCACATACATTGTATGACACTACCTTAACCGTAGCCATGTTGCATCGGGAGGGTTGTCCTGGCGACCATCTCAGATCTGTTGAATGAGGTGATGGTGAGTACAATTCCGCCTTCTGAGCAGTAAAAAAAAAAAGGTAAAGTAGAGGGTGGAGAAACAAAAGGAGGGGGAAGAGAGAGAAAATAGAAGAGTTATCATAGCATAAAGTAAACATAACAACTTGTAGTGTGGGTCCACTAACGCCTCAAAGGTCATATGTGGTTTTACCCTAAACTGCTTGCCCGACTCATGCAGCTCCCCTAATATAGGGTAGCCACATGAGTGCGGCAAGATGCCCATATCCGGGCTAATACCCAATACGGGTTGTCCTATGTGGGAGACGTGATCGGACATAGAAAGCCAGGAAGTTCCTGCTCCTCACAGGAGTTAAAGCGGTAATTGTCTGCGGGATTGGCAGTTGTTGGGGCCCTGGATAAACCAGGGTACTAAAATAGTGCACTAAAATGGTGGTGTCCTCTAACAGCCTGATAATCCATTTGCCTATGTGCATATATTATAGTAAATAAAAAGAAAAAGGGGCTTCAAATGAGGTATCTGGATTGCACATTCCTGATGCACACGTGACTGGAGAAGCCATTTTAGTCAGTGGGCAAGTCTAAGGGCTGTCATTGGTTTGTCAATGAGGATGTAGTGAGGTTTATGGGTTCTTCAGTCCCCTGCAAGGGACTCCTGCCTCACAGCTGTAGAGGAAGAGCGCTTGCGGTTCCATGAGCTCCAGTTGGATCGGGCTTGCTGCCAGAGTTGGGGTGCTGGTACTGTTTGGATATCCAAGGAGAATCTCCAGTCTGGGAAGTTCAGGTACAGGTTCAGTTGCGACAGAAAATGCCGGAGATCATCTTTAGTGCGTAGTTTGCAGATTTTCCATCCCTTACCACGTGGAGGCTGAAGGGGAACCCCCACCTATAGGTGATGCCCACTGTGCGTAGTGATTCCAAGAGGGGGTGTAATGCTCTGCACTGCATCAAAGAGTGATAGGACAAGTCCTGGTAGAAGAACAGACAGGCTCCATCAAAATCAAAGTAGGGGAGTTTGCGCATCAGCTGCATGATTTGATCCTTGACTGTATATTTGTGCAGTTTGCAAATTATGTCACGTGAATTGTCTGCATCCTGTGAAGGGGATCGGAGGGCCCTGTGTGCCCTATCAATCTCAACTGCTTTGTTGGGGGGAGGCCTAGAAGTTCCTTAAATATGCCTTGCAGCGTGGGAATAATGTCTTTGGCTCCTGTTGCCTCTGGTAACCCCCGTATGCGTATATTGGATCTGCAGCTGTGATTAGAATCTCTATTTGGTGATCCTGGGTTGTGATCTTGTCACTAAGCTGGGTGATGGCAGGCAGGGCTTCCTCTACTGTCTGCTCCAGTGTCTCCAACCTGTTGACTAGCTCAGTAGTATCTGCCTTTAGCTGCTCTATTATATATCCTGTTTAAAGGTATTTTCAACTCTGGTGGCAAAACGATCCAGGTCCTCTTTTGTGGGGAGAGACCATATATGTTGCTTTAAGTCCCGGTCCCCCACCAGCTCTGAAACATCTGAGCCCTGATCTAGTGAGGCCGAGGAGCCAGGGGATTCGGGGGGGGGGGCAATGTCTCTTACCAGTTGTGGTGTCTGGATGAGGACATAGCAGGTTGTGGCTGTGCTCGGGTCCCCGCTGCAGCATCCATCCCGCGACCTTTCCCAGTAGCCATTTTGGGTGTCCCGCCACCGGCTGCCCTCCGCCGCAATAAGCTCCTATGGAGCCTGTACCGTGCTGTGTGGGGCTTCTGTGTCTCCAGGAGGCTCTCCGGTGCTGGGACATACAGGTGGGGTCCGTGGGGGAGTGAAGTGTCTGCTGGATCAAGCTGGATTAGCTGCTGGGTGTGAGGAGCTCTGGAGGTCTGTTTCCTCACTCGGCCATGTCCAAGCCATGCCCCTGTAGATTTTATTTTAGGTACAGGTACCCACTGCAGATTACGAGACAGCCAGACCTTGTTTTCAGTGTAGGCTCTATCTGAAACGTGGGGAAAAGTCTTGCCATACCTCCCCTCAAATCTGCATTATGTGGTGGCATTACATGATGCCTGGATGAGGGGAAGCATGGAAAGACTGTGATAAGGGGAGGACACATATAGAAGAGATGGAAGGAGCTGCACATCCCGAAAATATGGTATAAAAGGATAATTTTCCCCAATGGGGCTTTAAAACAGCAATGTACAAGATCAAGGAAATTGTGATATTGTATCAGATTTTTTATTATATATATCCTATTTTAATAAACCACGATATTGGACATTTTTTTCATAAAAACTACTTTCTATATATTCATTAGGAACTTTTTCCTTGATCTTGTACATTGCTGTTTTAAAGCCCAATTGGGGAAAATTATCCTTTTATAGCATGGAAATACTTTCCTTTGCTCTTTGTCTAGCTCCTCATCCTAAAAAGAGGAAGATTAGGTCCAAACAAGGTCCTAGGCAGGTTTTTATGGCTGGGCCCTCTGTTATTTTGCCTACATGCACAACATTCAATTATTCCAATGGCCTTAAAGTAATATTAAAGTCTTGTTTTGTTTTGTTAAAAAATAACGTTATACTTACCTGATCTGTGTAGTGGTTTTGCACAGAGAAGCCCAGATCCTCCTCTTCTCAGGTTCCCCGTCGGCCCTCCCGGCCCCTCCCTCCTGCTGAGTGCCCCGAGAGCAATGAGCTTGCTATGGGGGCACCTGAGCCAGAATGCTGCTCTGTGTGTCCATTCAGACACAGAGTCGTGGCTCAGCCCCATCCCCTTCTCTCCTCATTGGCTCCTGAATTTAATTGACAGCAGCGGAAGCCAATGGCGCACTGCTGCTGTCTCAGCCAATGAGGAGGGAGAGTCCTGGACAGCTGAGACTCTCGTGCAACATCGCTGGATCTAGATGGTGTTCAGGTGAGTATTAGGGAGCTGCTGCACATAGAAGGTTTTAATCTTAATGCATATGCATTAAGATAAAAAACCTGCTTTTAGAACCACTTTAATGACATTGACATTTAATGACATTGATCAGACATTCCGACAACAAAATCCTAGGATATTTTCCGACGGATGTTGGCTCAAACTTGTTTTGCGTACACACGGTCGCACAAAGTTGTCGGAATTTCTGATCGCCAACAACGCGGTGACGTCAAGCATGTACAACGAGACTAGAAAAGGCCAGTTCAGAACCAAGCGCGGCACCCTTTGGGATCCTTTTGCTAATCTCGTGTTAGTAAAAGTTTGGTGAGAGACAATTCGCGCTTTTTCAGACTCGTGGTTTTCAGATCGTTTTCTGCCGTTCAGTTTGTGCTTGTGGGTTTGTATCTGCTCTTCAGTGCGTGCAAGCAAGTTCCGCGTGACTTTAATTAGTCATTGTGTTCTTGTGTGTTCGTTACTGTTTTTCAGGTCGCTCTTCACAGGCCTTGCTGTTCTTCAGTGCGTTCTGTTACTTCGTTCTGAGCAGCCGACCGTTTTCTAGCCATGTTGCGTATGCGTACTCCTCGTAGAGTTCGTGCTGTGCGGGGGCTTGGTGTTGGGGTCCTGACCTTGACACAAGTCCAGTCCATGAACAGGGTGGGGAGGAGTTCATGGACCAAGAATTGGTTGCTTCAGCGTGACCAGTTCTCTCATATGCCTTTGCTCCGTGAGATCCGTGAGAATAATCCTGATGATTTCAGGAACTTTCTCAGGATGACGGACCCCGTGTTTCATCATCTGTTGGCTTCGCTGACCCCTTATATTAGCAGGCAGGATACCTGCATGAGGCAAGCCATCACTCTGGAGCAGAGGCTGGTCGCTACCCTGCGGTATTTGGCCACAGGGAGAAGTCTGCAGGACTTGAAGTTCTCAACAGGCATCTCCCCCCAGGCTCTGGGGAACATTATCCCGGAGACCTGTTCTGCCATCATCCAGGTCCTGCAGAAGGAGTATATGAAGGTAAGATTTTTATCCTTTAATATCACATTTTATTGTATTGAATGTGTGCTACTATATTGTATTTCTTTCCTCATTCCCTAATTACCATGATTGTAATATGCTGTGAATGTCCCCTTTGTCCTCATGCATGCTGGATTTGTAATGAATTTTTTAGGTCCTTCATACAGATTGTCCTTCACTAACCTCCCCAGCATGCTCTACGTGCCCTATATTCACCTCATGTAGTCACGTAACAAAGTATGTTATCAGCTCCATAGTAGTGCTTTACCCCAAATGTTATTTTAGCTTTAAATTCAGGCAGAGTGGCAGAGGCCTTTTTTTTGTGGCGTCCCCAAATCATTTTTAGTAACCCTACCTCCCCCAACTGCTAAGTCAGCTGATCCCAATTCTCTATCCTCAATCATCTATCTGCTGACTTTGCCAAACCCATACACACGATACCCATCTCTTTTGTGGTCAGATGTATGGATGAATTCCCCAAAGCATGTAGTGCAAGGGCCTGCGTGTATACTTTCAAATGGTACTGTTTGAACTTTTAAGATCCTATTATTATCTTGAGTCAGGTAATAGCAGAATGTTCAAATGTGCTCAAATGCGTACAGTGTGTATTTATATATTTGTATTATGACACTTCTTACCTGTCCAGTGGGCTACCAATAGTGTAACTAAGGAGGGGCTGTTCCAAGTAATACCCTGTATTTAGGCATTCATCTCTCAATGAAGTGAAGAGGGTTACCTGTCCAAGATTTCCACACCCCCCATAATGTTAGAAATGGCCCATGAGAGGGGGGGAGGGGGAATAGGATAGGTGTACCTTATACTTTGGTGTTGTTAAATTCCCCTTAATAAATGCTATCTGGAGGTTGCCCCAGAATGTTTGTGCCTAATCTGCTTGCCATGTTTCTGAGCAAAAATATTAATTTTTTTTTCCTCAACAGTTTCCTTCCACGCCACAGGAATGGCAGACTGTGGCCTCCCACTTTGCCCAGCGGTGTGTCTTTCCTAACTGCGGAGGGGCAATTGATGGGAAACATGTCCACATCATCCCACCACCTAATTCGGGGTCGTACTATTTCAACTATAAGGGGTTCAATAGTATTGTGATGTTGGCGGTGGTGTCGGCTAATTACGACTTCATGTATGTGGACGTGGGGAAGAATGGCCGGATGTCCGATGGTGGAGTCATCGCCCAGACGGAGTTCTACAGGCGTCTCCAGAATGGCAGCTTGGACTTGCCAGCTCCAGAGGACAATGTGGAAGGACTCCCCTTCGTGTTCGTTGCTGATGAAGCGTTTGCGCTGGGGGACCACCTTATGCGGCCATTACCGATGAGGACCCCTACCCCGGAACAGAGGGTTTTTAATTACCGGCTGGCCAGAGCCCGAAGAGTGGTGGAGAACACATTTGGAATCCTGGCCAGCCGGTTCCGCCTATTTCTGACACCTATCCATATGGCGGAGTATAAACTGAATCATATTATCCTGGCGTGCTGTATTCTCCATAACTTTTTAAGGAAACATTCGGCCAACTATGCTGGCTCAGTTGGGCCTGAGGCCGGAGTGATACCTGAAACAACACTGACGGCGCTTGAAAGCGGCCGTCCTGGCTTGCCCTCCCTGAGTGCCCGTGATGTCTGGTTATGATACCTGGAGTTCTTTGCGGGTAGGGGGGCCATTAATATGCCTTCAAATTTGTGAAGCCTTTTTCCAATAAAAAAGCAAAAAAAAGAAATTCTTTGTGGACATTTACTGCTTGTGTTTGTTTTAGCTGACCCTGAAAGCAATGTGGGGAGTCCTGAAAATGGCGTGATTGTGTAACCTTATACAAAGCACTGTTGGGTGTTATTAACTAAAGGCATATACACTTTTTATACTACAAGTGCTCTTGAAACTGCAATGAAAATGCTCTTGTAGAGCAAAGAGCATTTGCCCTTAGGAAATAACCCCCATTTTCTCAGAAAACAGCAATTACATCACTCCAAAAGTGTTGTAGCGTTGAGACAATAATCCACACATTCTTGATTAACAAACTTTTTTATACCTGCACAATCGCATGTGCATTTACCAAAGGTTTTTCAAACAAACCAACATGTTTGTTGTATAACAATTTTTGGGGTGGCATTATCAAAAATATAAATGTCCATTTACGATAAAACAGGCCTGTGTAAAACCAACAAGAAAGACAAAAAACTTGAACTTACAAAGTTCACATATGGTAAAACTTGAAGGCAATATCAGACATGAGTATTTAGGAACTGTGTTTGATATTGCGTTCAGATGGGGTCAAATCACCCCTTGAAAAGCCAAATTTGGAAGATGCACACCAATTTACGAATGTCAACATGTGCTAGCTGCCATCACGGGGATCAAGGGACGTGTTTTGTGGGAGCAAGCCCTTCCTCTCAGCTACTTTATTATTGAGGAAGGTGTTGCACCCCCAAAACGCATCCATTGATCTCCCGTGATGGCAGATAGCACATGTTGGCACACTGTGTGCATCCTCCAAATTAGGCTTTTCGAAACATTGCTAAAATATTTAAAACATTGTACCACACCAAAAAAAAGTGATTTTGTGGGGTTTTAAATTCGCCCCAAAACATCAATGATGTTATTATTTTTTTGAATCACATCATTGACTTTTTTATGGATGTTTTCCAATTCTAAATTACACCCCATAATCTCCCCGATCAGGATCTGGGCACTTTCTGATGTGAAAGGATCTCGATCCCTAACATCACGATCACCTAAAAAGAGAGAAAGCAAACAAAAACAGGTATCAGAAATCTGGCGGCATCCATCTCTTACCTGAGCCTGTGGTCGCAGAAACTCACCTGTTGTGGTGACAATTTCCACCACATCTTCTTCCTCCTCCTGCTCCGCTTGTGTTTGGGGTATTTCACCTTCTTCCATAGGTAGGGGGTCTCTGGTCTCCTCAGATGAGGGGTGTCCTCTGAGTCTTTTCTCCCCTATGTAAAACAAAAATGGTCTATTTAGCACACAGATATTTGATGGCAGAACTATAAGTAGGAAACATTGCTTAGAAGTGGGGTACAATTGTCAATTTTAGCAGAGTTCCAAGATGTCACTTTTTTATTGGCCTTTGTCAAGCTGCAATACTTTATCTGTTTAGTACAAGCTTCACAGATGGAGACCCCCCTATAGTATACACTGGAGCACCTGTGTGCCCCCCCTAATAAAAATTGTGTTCTTGTGTCCCACACTAGTGCTCCAGTGTCCAGATGTGAAAAAAGCTGCTCAGTGTCCTCTCCTTACACAGAATCTAGTTTGCATTTCATTCTAGTAACAAACCCATCTACACAACCAAATATTTTGCATCCAAGTAGGCATTAAAAAATGTAGGAAAATGCAAATGGCCTAAACAATGGTGTTTTAGAGAGGGGAAAAAAAATGTTTGATACGAACGAATAATGGGCCCATGAACATTAAAATTGACATTTGAAACTGTGCAATTAAGAAAAGCATATGGAGCAGCACGAACGTAAGAAAGACAAAAAGAATAGGAAGACAGCACAACTACTTACTTTTTTGCAGCACTCTCTGGATCTTTTGGTACTGCTCGGGCTCTCTTAATTTGAGGTCCGACCACCGCTTCCTGAGCTGATCTTTCGATCGTCGTACCCCGAAATTCCCGTGCAGACTTTTGACCACTTTCGCCATGATCTTGGTCTTTCTGATATTGGGGTTGGGGTAAGGCCTATACTTTCCATCATAGTCGGCCCTCTTCAGGATGTCCACCATCTCCAACATCCCCCCAAAGGACATATTTGTGGCCTTAAATCTTCTCCTTCTCTATTGGGACGTTTCTGTCTCCGGCCTTTCCTCCGCCTCGTTGCTATAATTAGCATGCACCTGCTGTGACTCCTCCATGTGCTCTTCACCCACAGCGCCGAACGAAAAGGGGCGGGGAATAGACTAGAAAGAACATCAGAGGCGGGCGGAGTTACACGCATGCGCAGTGTATATAAAGCGTAACACACGTGCGTATTACGTACGATCTGTGAGCGGAGGAAGGAGCATTGGACGCGCCGATCGTAAGAACGAAGGTAAGAGATAAACTTGTGCCTATACTGCTTCTACATTGAGGCCTATATTGTAACAAGATTAGGAGAATTTTGTCTGACATTAGGCTTTGTCTTGTGTTGTGTCTTGCAGTGAACATGGATATCTTAGTAAAAGATAATGACTTCATGTCACTATTCATTGATATGTTAAGGGAGCTGCCATGTCTGTGGGAGATCAAGCACCCACATTACAAGAACCAAACAAAGAGGAAGGCAGCACTGGATCAATTGTGTGAAATTGTGAAGCAGGTGATCCCCACGGCAGACATCACCTATTTGAAGATCTTAATTGGTGGCCTGAGGAGCACATATGTAAGGGAGCGCCAGAAAGTCCTGGATTCGCAGAGATCCGGAGCAGCAGATGACATCTATGTCCCCAGGATGTGGTACTACGACAGGCTGCATTTTCTGGCAGGCCAGACTGAACCCAAGCCATCCCTCTCCAGTCTTCCTTCCACGCTTCCTTCCCCCCCGGCTGAGGCTTCTGACGCCCAACCTGGGCCTTCCAGGCAACAACATGTGGAGGAGCCCAGATTGAGCCAGGTATAGCATTCTTCTAAATATTTCAGGTTGTCCAATCAATGATGTTAACTAGATGTTAGTTGGGAGTACTAATTTATGATTGTGATTGATGATGCAAAAACTAAAACCATGTCCCTTTTTCATACACAGGGAAGTCGCAGCCAGGAGGTGGCCGGGCCGAGCCGGCTGCCTGATCTGCAGGTCCCTCACCTCCCCCTGGAAAGAGAAAGTGGCAGGAGGAGGAGTGCCCTAGAGGAGGCTGCCAGAGGACTCTTTTGGAGGGCTACAGAGGTCCTGGGAGCACCACACACCGTGGAGGAGGACATTGCTGCCACCATTACCTCTAAAATGCAGAGGATGGAGGAGGGACAACAACTCATGTGTGAGTCGCTCATATTGGAGGCTCTTAACAAAGGTATGAGGGGCCAAATTACATCTCAGACACACCTTTGTGAACTCACAGATGGTCCTCCTCCTCCTCCTGCAGGTCCTCCTCCTCCTCCTCCTCCTCCTTCTCCTCCAGGTCCTCCCAGTCCTCCTCCTCCTCCAGGTCCTACTCCTCCTCCTGCCACATCTCCAACAGCACAGCCACAGCCCGGAAGCGTGGAAGGAAGACCAGAAAGTGAGGACCCTGGATCCAGTCTGGTCGGCCAAAAGATGCAGCCTCTTGTGGTACCACAGCCTGGGGACACAGATGTCATCTGCTGCTATCCGAATCTCTGCAAATTCTGGACCAGACTGCCCTCCCTTACATTTGGACTCCTCAGGCCACCAATTTTGATTTTCAAGAATTGATGTCTGCCCTGGGGGTCCAAGGCTTTTCTCCTGTTGATCCAGTGTTGCCTCCCTCTTTGTTTGGTTCTGAGCCCTTAATAAAGGATTTTTTGTTTGAATTATACTTGCCTATGTGTGTTTTACTTCAAAAAGGACAGTTGGTTTGTGATGATTCAGGTACATTTCAAAAATACAATGTGAAATTAACAAGGGACACCAACAACAAACAATCTCCTTGAGATTAAATAATAAAAGAAATCAATGGTGTTGTCGTAACTTGATACACAAAAAACACACAAAAATAGTCTGGAGTAAAACTAAAAACAACATTAAACAAAGATCAGCCTTGGAAAAAATACAAACATACAATCTAAACCAAAAATGGCTTAAAAGACAAAAAAAGAAAAACAAAAAAAAAAACATTCTGTCAGATGTGACAAATAACAATATATTCAGGGAATCCCAAGAAAAAAACAAAAAAATAAGTTTGTGAGAAGTGTGTGTGAATATGAGCAGCAAAACTACTTAATTCTTGTCACATTATAAAGAAGAAGAGAGTGCGCTGTATTAAACCATTTTTAACATTGTAGCGTGACGAAAGTGCTGTATCCATTGCGAACGCTAACTTTACCAGACCGAGCTGTTCCGTGTCGAAATTTCTTCTGAGCATGCGTGGCACTTTGTGCGTCGGAATAGGCCACACACGGTCGGAATTGAGGCGATCGGATTTTGTTGTCGGAAAATTTTATCTCCTGCTCTCAAACTTTGTGTGTCGGAAAATCCAATGGAAAATGTCAGATGGAGCCCACACACAGTTGGAATTTCCGACAACACGCTCCGATCGGACATTTTCCATCGGAAAATCCGACCGTGTGTACGGGGCATAAGACATCATTTATTAAGGTGGGTAGGAGGTGTTAAAAATCAGAGATTGAGCTTTGGTTTTGCTGCCTCCTATCGCTAAGCCACAATTTATCATGGCCAGCAGCCATGTAATTATTATTCACCATGGTTGAAAATTATACAACCTGCAAACACAATGGTTCTCCATCTCATTATCCTTAATAGGCAAAATTAATGTAATCAAGATGGCTATTTTACCCAATTTCTTTGACCTTTTCAGAGTCCTGCCCATTTCAGTACCATCCCATTTCTTATGACTTATTCAGCGTAGAATTATCTCCTTTATCTGGAGCACAGCTAAACCCTGTGCCTCTAAATCCACTCTTTGTCTTCCACAACAACGAGGCTTAGGTCTCCCCAATATTTCTGCCTATTATCATGCAGCCCACTTTGCACATTTACCTAAATACCATGCACTAAAGGAAGTTCCGCTATGGGTAGCAATTGAGTCAGTCAACTGTGACCCTATCTCAGTAGCCAATATGTTACAATATGTTGATGATGTAGCAATACGAAACGTATGTTGAGGCACTTCTTGGTCACGCTACTTCCGGTCCCCTTGGTTGATCGTGCTGGACGGTGGAACTCACGCCAGCAACAAGTGCGAGCTGGGAGGCACCATTAGATCCAGACACACACGAACAGCCTCAGTGCCGGACTAAGGCACAAAATATGTATTCAGCCATTTGTCTTTTATTTTATGTTTTAATAAATAGGATTACACTATTGGTTTCCCTTTTTGTCTTTTCTCACATACCCCATCCATGGTCTTTCGGAGCAGGGATATTTGACTCACAAGTCTCCTTCATCATAGCAATTATCTTGTTAAAAGCGTTACTTGACCTGCTTTTTAATTAAAGAGGTCACTTCTGTCTGGTAAGCAGAACCCACATATAGAGCACATTGGGTGTATTAATTCCAGTTGGTGATGGACTGTTCACTAATGATGCCACTTAGAAGATCAGATCAGCACAGAAGAGTCATATTTGCTAGGACTTTTTTGCTATCAACTTTTTATTAATTTCTCACTATTTTTTTTTCACAATTATCATGTATATGGATTGTATCTATTTTACTATGGCATATTGCACTTTAATATGAATATAGAATTATTGCTTTATAGGAATACGTAAATACCATTCCACATTACATTAAACCCTATAAGCACCCCCTCATATCTCACTCACTATTGACTAAAGTAGATTCACCTACCTCAGCTAGGGGAGCAGCTGTCAATTCATTTTAACCTACTTTGTTATTTTTTTGACGCAAGGTACCAATTTTCCAAAATGTTATGGTTAGGTCCAGTTGATCGTACCACTATCTGCAATCCTATGAGCCCTTGCACACTGGGGCGGTTTGCAGGCGCTATTGCGCTAATAATAGCACCTGCAAACCGACCCGAAAGTGCCGCTCCTTGCATTCCAGTGTGAAAGCCCCGAGGGCTTGCACACTGGAGCGATGCGCTGGCAGGACGGTAAAAAAAGTCCTGCTAGCCGCATCTTCGGAGCGGTGAAGGAGCGGTGTGTATACCGCTCCTTTACCGCTCCTGCCCATTGAAATCAATGGGACGGCGCGGCTATACCGCCGGCAATGCGCCTCTGCGGAGGCGCTTTGCAGTGGTATTTAACCCCTTCTCGGCCGCTAGCTGGGGTAAAACCGCCCCGCTAGCGGCCGCATACCGGCGGTAAAACGCCGCTAATAATAGCGGTGTTTTACCGCCGACGCCGCCCCCCGCCCCAGTGTGCAAGGGCTCTATCACGAAACACTCTTTATCCATCTGGGATAGATTCAAAACCACTCTCAGCCTTCAATTGCCCCATATACCACTTCTTTCTTTTAATATAAACCCTGCCTTTTACCCTGCCCCTGGATTTCCCCTAATTTCTTTAATGCGTGGAGTGCAGCTAATCTATTTAGATTATATAAATTTGTATCTGCATTTTCTTTACACTCTTTTCCTACTCTATGTGAAGCTTATGGACTTTCCCAATCGTAATTATTCAGTTATTTACAGATTAACATATTTTTTCAACCATGCCTACAATTAGGCACTCTGTTTTCCCAGATGTCGCATTTTGAGCATATATGTAATTATGTCCCACATATCAGAAGACTTGTTTTGATTCTTTATAAATGAATTCTAGCTAGTTTTGATACTAGCCCCCTCCCTATGTTTCTAAATGGGAACAAGATCTAAAACACTCATTTGATGATAATGAATGGACCAGTATATGGTTTACCACTTATTCTGGTTCCTCTAATGTTGTTGCTGTGGAAACAAATTATAAGGTGCTTTCTTGTTGGTATTTAGTTCCTGCTAGGATAGCTAAATATGCTCCCAAATACCTTGCAGCTTGTTTTCGTGGCTGTTCAGATCCTGGCACCCAACTCCATATATGGTGGGATTGTCCAATAGCCCAAAAATTTTGGAAGGCAGTTTTTGATTTAGCTTTTGAAGTGTTTGAAACTTCCATGCAACCTAATCCTGCTATAGCTCTTTTGAATCTAAAACCAGACGGAATTACACCGAATCAATTTTGCCTTCTTTTACAGCTCTTAACAGCCGCAAAACAAACCATAGCTAAGGCATGGAAAACTCAAAATCGAATTGTAGCCGAAACCATTCACAGAACCAAAAGAACCCTTGTTCATGCTAAAATGGAAGCAATTCAGAGTGATCAGATCTGCAAATTTGAAAAACCTTGGTTACCTTGGGTTAAGTCCCACTTCCTGACCAGAGCACTTTTTACGATTCGGCACTGCGTCGCTTTAACTGACAATTGCGCGGTTGTGCAATGTTGTACCCAAACAAAATTGACGTCCTTTTTTTCCCACAAATAGAGCTTTCTGTTGGTGGTATTTGATTGCCTCTGCGGTTTTTATTTTTTGTGCTATAAGCAACAATTTGGAAAAAAAACGCATTATTTTTTACTTTTTTCTATAACAAGTATCCCCCAAAAATATATAAAAAAACAATTTTTTTTCTCAGTTTAGGCTGATATGTATTCTTCTACATATTTTTGGTAATAATAATAATAAGCGTATATTGATTGGAAAGTTATAGCGTCTACAAAATAGGGGATAGCATTTTTATTATTTTTTTTTTTTTACTAGTAATGGCGGTGATTTTCAATTTTTATCATGACTGCGACAATATGGCGGACATATTGGACAATTTTGACACATTTTTGGAACCATTGGCATTAATACAGCGATCAGTGCGATTAAAAATGCATTGATTACAGTAGAATTGTCACTGGCAGTGAAGGGGTTAACACTAGGGGGCAGTGAAGGGGTTAACTATGTTCCCTGGGAGGTGATTCTAACTGAGGGACTAACTACAGGAAGTGACAGATCTTGGTTCCTACCTAATAGGAACACACGATCTGTCACTCCTGTCAGAACAGAACAGGGAAGTGTGTGTTTACACACAGACCTCCCTGTTCTGTGTCTCCTGGTCATCATCGCTCGTGGCCGGCAGTCATCGCGACCGTCGGCCACAAGCATCGGCACCCCCGCTGTGCAGCGGGTGCGCACGCCTGCTATCCGGACCCCGTACAGTAATGAGGTTTCGCGCAGGCGAGCCAACCTGCCGCAGTGAAACTGCGGTGGCTGGTCCGGAAGTGGTTAAACAAGATAGCACTATACCAGACAGAAGTGGACAGTGCAAAGAACCACATTAATAGAGCCACAGGGAAATAGAATCTGGATGAAGCTTTTAGTTAATCAAAAATGGAAAATGTATTGAAAAATATAAGAATTACATAAAAATATTAATGTTAATGACTTCTGCACCTTACACCATCCAAAAGACAATGTTATCTAAAACCAAACAGAGCGTCTAGACACCATACATGCATCCACATTTACACCCGATAAATATTGGCAGCAATGAGCAGTGTGATGGGATGCCACCACCAGATCCAGGCAGTCCTGAAATGGATATGTATGAAAGGCAACGGTTGTTGGATAGATCAAAATCCCAGAGGATTGTAGTCCATGGAGACACTGGTATAGGAACAGTTCGAAGGTACTGAATGTTTAATCAAAAGACCACTGATATCTGATTGATCCAAAAACTGGAATTATACTGAAAGTCATGAAAGGCAACTCAGGGGCATATAGGTTCTCACATGGGGGGTATAATAGGACCAAAACTCCTAACGACTGCACAATAGCCCAAATATGGATAAACAACACGATTCAGTCTGCTGTAAACAGAGTACAGTTACGTGTCTTGTTGTCAGCATGAGCACGAATAGCAGTGATGCATCATAGTGACCGATATAGGCAATCCAACCTCCTGCTGTCTCTCCTCATGGCCGCACTATGTTAAACATTGTTTACCTCCTAACTGATGAATCTTTACTATTGCCATGATAATAATTCTTCATTTACCCTTTCATCACCCTTTATTCAGTTGAAACCACACTACCTCTATCAAATTTACCCTTTACTCCCACTGTATTGTTTGCCTTACTTTACTTCTTCTATTCTCTTACTCCTTTTTCATTACCCTTTCCCTTTTATCAGTTCTTATGTGGTACTCACAGGATTGTTCTCCAGACCCATTGAAATGTACTTTGCTTTACTTATTTGTTAACCATCTTGTTTTTAATCAAACTGACAGTCAACAATCTACCTTTCTCTTTCTTTTCAATTATATGACATTTTTTCATTTGGATGACATGATGCAATAGTTTGGGCCTTTTGTTAATGTTTGAAGCATCTGAAATAACCAGTATAACGAATTATCTAAATTGATTTGGATCCATTCGTTTTTATTCTCATGAGCGTAGCGTGAATGTTCTAATAAGATTCTTTTTGTATTGGGGTTGAACTTGAGAGACCATTTGTTTAATTAATTCAACTTTAATAACATAATGAATGAATATGTATTCATTTGGATTTATTCAGATAAGAGTAGTGTGGCAGTCTTTGACTCTTGGATAATCAGACAATTCTTTTTGCCTTAACATCTTACATTATTATAAAAATGGCACTCCATATGAAATGGAAACACGTTGCAATAAATACAGTAAGGTAGAAAAGTGAAATAAAATGATTCCCACTTATTGTGTATGGGTTGGATGGAGGTGGATGCATCAGAATCTCCAAATCATAACATAACAAATTAATCCAAAATTAATTTTATTCCATTCGTTACTGTTGGATGCATTCAACTCCAGTTGATATTATCCAATCAGCTCATTTAATTTCTCTTTGTGGGTTGGACTAGCAGGGATGTCTTAAGCCACGTACACTCGGTCGGATTTTCAGATGGGAAATGTTCGATGTGAGCTTGTTGTCGGAAAGTCCGACCGTGTGTATGCTCCATCGAACATTTGCTGTCAGAATTTCCGCACACAAATGTTTGAGAGCAGGTTCTCAAATTTTCAGACAACAAAACTTTTTGTCGGAAAGTCTGATCGTGTGTACACAAGTCCGTCGCACAAAAGTTCACGCATGCTCGGAATCAAGCAGAAGGAGCCGCACTGGCTATTGAACTCCCTTTTTCTCGGCTCGTCGTACGTGTTGTACGTCACCGCGTTCTCACGTTCTGCATTTTTGGCCAACATTTGTGTGACCGTGTGTATGCAAGACAAGTTTGAGCCAACATCCTTCCGAAAAAAAATCCACGGTTTTGTTGTTGGAAAATCCGATCGTGTGTACGGGGCATTAGAGTAATCTCCCTAAATAATAAATGAACACTTTAAAATGATTATAGCAAATCTTTTGAAATGAAAGAATTAACAGAACTTCCAAAAATATAAATGGATTGGGAACAACGGATATACAGTATATTCTCTCAAAATAAAGTAAAAGTTTCCAAAATGAATCATTCTAATATAATGATTATGACAAAATGAAATATTTTATTTAGTGAATGAAACCAAAATGTAAAAAAAAATATTTCATCATGAATATCTCTAGACTCGATGATGTTGAGATCAGGGCTCTGTGGGGGCCAAACCATCACTTCCAGGATTTCTTGTTCTTCTCTACACCACAGATAGTTCCAAATGACATTGCCTGCATTTTTGGGGTCATTGTCCTATGAGCTCCCTAGCTTGCGGACACCCAGTTTTCTATAGCAGCACTTCGAGATTCTGCAGACAGCCTGGGAGCGGTGTGTACCCAGCTTCTCTTTTCCATTGAACTTCCGGTTTTCACCAGCTCACCTTTTATATGCTCTCCAACTACGAAATCAACAGAGGTTTGAAGTGAGTGATGTATTTATAAACACTCTTTGGAGTATATATATGGACTTTTTATATTTGCCTGGATGATCTCACCTATCAAATCTTTATACTATATTGCTTTGTTTATTTAATTGAATTTGTTGCAAGACCATTGCTACAAGGATCTCTGGCCAGTGGCCTTTATAGTTGATATACTGCTGTTTTTTCACATTTAAAGTTGGTCAACCTTTAAGGACTTTAATTAAACATGACTACACATGATCTATAACAACAAACTAGTCACACTTTTCGCACACCCAATGATAATCCACTTCGAGCCAATATACAGGATACACTGTGAACAAATAATGAGAATGATGTGGGTTCTTTAAGACTTTTGTTTCGTAAATTGGAACGTAACATGGATAAGTAGATGCGGGCTTATTGGGATAAAACTACACTCACTGAAAACCTGAGTTCCACGTGAACTCAGAAAAAAGAAATTTCCCACGTTTGACCTTTTTAAGATGAGTTGAAGAAAAGATGGACATATGCTCTATCTACCTGTTCTGAAACATTGATGGGTCTTATTATTGAATCGAAGGTTAAGGAGACCGATAGATTACAACAAGATTTATTACCTTTAAAAGCCTTGTCTCAGATTGCTGAACTAGATAAGAAATTGAATGACAGGATGACTCAGCTGGAAAATAACATTATTCTGGGAAAGAAAAAAAAATGATACTTGACAAGTGTGATTATGAAACTGACAATGTCTATACTTGGAAAAGTAACCGATCATGGAATGGGGGCCAACGCTTTGAAAAAAAGAGGGTCAGTTTTTCAGACACAAATGCTGAATATTTCAATAACACTATGGCGATTACTGAATCAGATAATTCCGTGGAACAGGTTGAACAACAGAAAGCTGGACAAGGTACGAGTACTCCCGCCCCTGCAAACAAACTGGAAACACAAGGCCAAGTCGAAATGGGGCCACAAGAGGGGAGGAAAAATACCAGGAGATGAGGCAGGAAGAGAAGGAGGAGGGGAATCGTATTCCCTCAGACCCCAGACACGGAAGAACTGATCAATGTTATAAATGTGTCACAATGGGTCTTGACTCCTCCAGAAACATCACTCCTGTCTAAAGGTTTGAACTTTTGTCCATCACAGCATTTTTATATTTTTGGGACACTGTTAGATATCAATAGGTTTATAAGAAATATCACCATCAGAAAACATCATTTGTCTTCAGATGTAGACATACAAGATTGTGTTGATATAAACACTTTGCATAATGATGTATCTGAATGCTTTTCTTTCCAGGAATATTGCTCTATCAAGGACCTCACAGATCTGGCAGCAGAGGAAGATGATACTGGTTTGATAGGAGATGTTATCAATGAGGGTATCGGAGGGTTAAGAACAATTCAGATTTTTATCCAATTAATACACGTACTACATGAATGGATAGATTCCAGAAATGAGTGGAGAGAGATCTGGTACATTTGACTACCATTACACATACTACTGGTACCCACTTTGAAAATCTCACTATGGATGACAGGTCCGCTTTACGTGATTTACAGGATGATTCTTCTATAGTGATAAGGAACTCTGATAAGAGTGGTCTGGTAGTTGTTATCATATAGGGGAGAATTACATAACTTGCTTCAAAGGTATATATTTGGGTGTTTTAGGTATTAGGGAAGCAGAGTCTCTTATTCTGGAGTGTCTTATTTTACCTACATTTCATCATCTTCCTAAGACTCACAAGCAATTGGATCCCCTGCATGGTTGACCCATCATTGCTGGCATTGGTTACTTAAATGAGAAATTAAGGCAGTGGATGGATGGTCAGTTACAGCCTTTAGTGAGTTATTTACCAAGTTACTTGAAGGATACAAATCATCTTTTGAATGCTATGAAGGAGGTGGTGTGGAAACATGATTACATTTGGGTAAAATGCAATTTCACTAGCTTGCACTCTAGTATTCCACATCACCTGGCAAGGCAGGCTGTGTCCTTCTATCTAGAACACTCTACTGCTTTACCTTTGCCCCAACGGTTGTTCATTCTGGAGGTTTTGGATTACCTGTTATTGCATAATTACTTCATATTTGATGGTACGTTTTACCTCCAGCGGTGTGGGGCCGCGATGGGGGCTAAGTTTTTGCCCTCTTTCGCCAACCTATTCATGGGTTGATGGGAGCGGTCCCACATCTATGGGGATGGTAATCCATTTAGACCTTACATCCATGTATACTTTTGCTACATAGATGACCTTTTGTTTGTCTGTGACAAACAGATGGGTGATCTGCAATCTTTCATGACCTATTTGAATTCCAATACTAATAGTTTGTCATTTACAGGACAGATGGGATCTAGTGAAATTTGCTTTTTGGATGTGCTTTTGGTTCCCTCTGAGGATCGTGTTATCACATGTCTTTATAGGAAACCTTTGGCTGGCAACAGCCTACTTATGGCACAGTCCAATCACCCAAAACATACCATTAAGGGGATCCCTGTGGGACAATTCATCTGTCTACACCGGATATGTAGCGAGGACACAGAGTTTGACAGAGAGGCAGGAGCATTGGATAATAGATTTAGACAGCGGGGTTACCCTATTTGGACACTGGAGCGTGCATTTAATAATGCTAAGAATAAGAAAAGGAAGGAACTTCTCATTAACCACCCATTAATGGTATCAATGTAGATATAACAATAAACTGGCCTTAGTTACACCCTTTAGTCAGGAATTTTATCAGATCAGAGATGTGGTTAGTAGATATCTGCCACTCTTGTTTGAGGGTGAGTCTTTAATGGGAATTTTAAATGAGGGGATAAACTTTTTACCCAGCAAGGCATGGTCCCTAGGAACCCCTCTTTCTCCCAGTTTCTTTCATTCCATGCCTAAACAATCTACTACATGGTTGCATTTTAAAGGCAACTTTAGATGTGAGATGAGGGATTGTCCCTGTTGTCCACACATTCTTGGTGGTCAGGATGTGATATGTAGTAGTAATGGCAAGATCATTCATTTAAAGCATGTTTGCAATTGTAACACCACATACGTTGTTTATGTCATTACTTGCCAATTGTGCAATAACCAGTATTTGGGATGGACCACCCGTAGGTTACAAGACCGTTGCCGTGAACACTTAAGTGGTATTAGACTGGGTAAATCCGCCAATGTAGCGAGACATTTTAACAACCATCATGACGGGGATGCCAGTCTAGTACATGTGCAAGTGGTAGAAAGGGTCAAACTTTAAGCTAGAGGTGGAGACTAGGGATGAGCCTAACACCTCCCTATTCGGGTCGCAGGCAGCAGAACACCATTAAAGTCTATAGGACACGAACGTGAAAAATCAAAAGTGCTAATTTTAAAGGCTTATATGCAAGTTATTGCCATAAAAAGTGTTTGGGGACATGGGTCATGCCCCAGGGGACATGTATCAAAGCAAAAAAAGTTTTAAAAACTGAAGTTTTTTCGGGAGCAGTGATTTTAATAATAATGAAATATTCCTTTAAATATCATGCCTGGGGGGTGTCTATAGTATGCCTGTAAATTTGTGCAGTTTTCCCGTGTTTAGAACAATACCAAAAAAGTCATTTAAAACTGTTTGCGGCTGTAATGTATGTAATGTATAGATGAAAATCATTGAAAAAAAAAGGCATGGATCCCCCCCCAGTCCATTACCAGGCCCTCTGAATCTGGTATGGATAATAAGGGGAACCCCACACCAAAATTAAAAATAAAATGGCATGGGGGTCCCCCAGGCACTATATACTCTGAACAGCAGTATATATACTATACAGCCTGCACTATATACTCTGCAGAAAATTTGGCCTTAGGTGTTAGTCGTACCAGAACATTGTAAGCCCTCACAGTTACTCTTTTTGGGCACAGGAACGGGCCCTGCTGTGAAATATTATATAAAGAATTGTAATTACATGTCCCTGTTAAACAGGGGCAGAAAAATTGGGCCTTGGGTGGTGGTGCCACAACACCGTAACCCCTCACAGATACTCTTGTTGGGTGCAGGAACAGGCCCTGCTGTGAAATGTTAGATCAAAAATTGTAATTACATGCCCCTGTTAAACAGGGGCAGAAAAACTGGGCCTTTGGTGGTGGTGCCACAACACTGTAACCCCTTACAGATACTCTTGTTGGGTACAGGAACGGGCCCTGCTTTGAAACATTAGATCAAAATCTGTAATTACATGCCCCTGTAAACAGAGGCAGAAAAAATGGGCCTTAGGCGGTGGTAGTGGTGCCCTAAACCAAAAATATTGTTGGAAGCTAGCATCATCAAGAATGAGGAGGAATAGGATAGTCACTCAGCATAGGCAGTATTCAAGGGATCCCACATCCATAGAAAATTCAATCAGTTACATTAGCATCAGGTGCTTGATAGCTGCTGATCCAAGGCTGATTTACTTTTTTATGAATGTGAGCCTATCAATGGAGTCTGTGGACAGGTGCACTCTATGATCCAGTACAAACCCTCCAGCAGCACTGAATGTGTGTTCAGAAAGAACGCTGGATGCAGGATAGGCTAGTAGCTCAATTGCATATTGAGCAAGTTCTGGCCAGTGGTCCATCCTCATGACCCAGTAACCCAGTGGATGCTCTGTTGGAAAGGTCTCCAAGTCTGCTCTTGCCCCTAGATATTCCTGCACCATGTAATGCAGATGCTGGCGATGGTTGCTTGAATTGATCAGACCTTGGTGCTGAGGACTGAAAAATTGTCTAAAGGCATCGGTCAGCCAGCCACCTTCTCCACCACTCTTCCTCTGACTGATGGAACGAAGCCTCAGCAACACGTTGTCCAGCACCAGGAAATTGTAACCACCCAGGGTCTGGAAATGCATTGCACATACCTTTCTTCAAGGCCTCCTGAAGATGTTTCATCCTCTGCTCCCTCTGCGAAGGCAGGATGAGTTCTGAAACCTTACCCTTGTAACGTGGATCAAGAAGGGTTGCCAGCCAGTAATGATCCCTCTCCTTGATACCACGAATCCTAGGGTCCTTTCGCAGGCTTTGCAGAATCAGGGAGGCCATGCAGCGTAAGTTTTCAGAGGCATTAGATTCTGAGTCCTCTGGGTCACTAAGGATCACATGATCTGTAACAACCTCCTTCAAGCCACGTACAACTCCTTGGGTTTCTGGGGACTGAAAACCATCCCTTGAAGACTGCTGCTGAGTGTTATCCTGCACGTCCATGTTGACACAATCCTCCTCCTCCTCCTCTAACTGTGTATTTGGTGGGCCCGCAGGAATACTATCTGGATAAAGGGGGCCTTGAGAGGTAAGGAAGTCCTCCTCTTCCTCCCGCTGTTCTTCCTCAAGTTCCCCGTCCATTATTCCATGAAGCGTGTGCTCCAACAGGAAGACAAGAGGGACAGTGTCACTGATGCATGCATTGTCACTGCTCACCCTCCTTGTGGCCTCCTTAAATGGTAACAGGACAGTGTATGCATCCTTGATCAATAGCCACTGACGTGGCAAAAAGAAGCCAAGCTCCCCTGACCCTGTCCTGGTGCCATACTCACACAGCTACTTATTGATGGCCCTCTGCTGCCTGTGCAGCCACTGCAGCATTGCCAACGTTGAGTTCCACCTGGTGGGTATGTAACAAATGAGGCGGTTGGGCAGGTTGCATTCCCTTTGAATGTCATCCAGCTGAGCACTGGCATTGTATGACTGGGGGAAATGACCACAGACTTTTCTGGCCTGCCACAGGAGAACCTGTAAGCCTGGGTACCTGCTCAAGAACCACTGCACCACCAAATTCAGGATGTGTGCCAAACATGGAACATGGGTCAAGTGTCCTTTGGAGGGGGGAGAGATGGTTGGTGCCATTGTCGCATACAACCATTCCTGGCTGAAGCTGGCGTAGCGTCAGCCACCTCTGAGCCTTCCCCTACAGAGCTGACAGAATCTCTGCCCCAGTGTGGCTCCTGTCCCCTAAGCAGACCAACTCAAGCACTGCATGGCATCTTTTTGCCTGACTGCTTGCGTAGCCCCTTGAATGCTTACGGGGCACGCTGGTTCAGAGGACAAATCTGCAGAAGAAGCCATAGAGGAAGAAGAAGAAGAGGGGTGGAGGAAAAAGCTGTGGCAGAATCACCACTAGCATTTTGGAGGCGTGGTGGCGGAACGAGCTCCAACAATACTGAACCCTGTCCTGCATCCTGTCCAGCTGCCAGCAGTTACCCAGTGCGCCGTTATGGAAAGGTAACTTCCCTGCCCATGCGTGCTGGACCATGAGTCAGCGGTAATATGCACCTTACTGCTGGCCGCCCTGTCCAACGAGGTCAAAACATTGTCTTCCACATACCAGTAAAGACCCGGAATGGGCTTCCGTGAAAAGAAATGGCATTTTGGAACCTGCCACTGAGGTACTGCACATTCCACAAATTCACGAAAGGGGGCAGAGTCTACCAACTGAAAAGGCAGCAGTTGCAGTACTAGCAATTTGGCCAAGCTGGCATTCAGACGCTGAGCATGTGGATGGCTGGGACCAAATTTCTTTTTATGGTTCAGGAACTGGGATAGTGAAATTTGCCTGCTAAAATCAGATGGTGTACTGCTAGCAGATTGGCTGCAAGTACTTGGGACACCTATTGCTATACCTTCATTCCTCTCAGTGCAGGTTTTTGAGAGGACTGGAAGTATAGTGGGTTTGGAGATCCCAGATGAGGAGAAAGGAGAAGTCCGCCTTTTTCTTTGATGTGGGTCTTTCAAGTTCTGGACTGCATGGGAGGTCGCAATATGTCTGGTCAAGCATGTGGTGCCCAAGCGGCTGCTGTTCTGGCCACGCTTGATCCACTTCAGACATAGGTTGCAAACAGCAACGGTGCAATCTGCTGCACATGTGTCGAAAAAGGCCACACCAAGGAACTTTTCAAAGTAAGCGGGGAGTCAGCAGCGCCCTGCAATAGGGTGGCTGCCCTTAAGCTGCCCCCTAGAAGACATCCTGCCTCGTTGGAGTTGTGCCTCCTCCTCTCTTCTCTCAGGCACCCAAGTAGAGTAAGTCACCTCATCATCCCCTCCCTCCTCGTCACTGGAGCAAACTTGGCAGTATGCTACAGCTGGGGGAACATGACTGCTTTATCCTTCTTGGGCACCCTCTCTCTCTAGGCTCATGTTACTCTCTTACTCAACCTGGGAACCAACATCAGAACCTTCAAATCGCTGCGCATCCTCCAGCAGCATGTTGTCAGGGCTGGGCTCAGCCCTTCCTTCTCTTCACAGGATTAACCCAGTGGCTTACACATTGGACCTTCCTCCTAGTATGCGCATCTCTAATGTGTTTCAAGTCTCCTTATTGAAACCTTTGGTCTGCAACCGCTTTACCACCTCGGTGCCACGTCCTCACCCTATACAGGTTGAGAACCATGAGGGGTATGAAGTACAATCCATTGTTGACTCCCGTAGGTTACGTGGGCGCATACAGTACCTGGTGCATTGGAAGGGGTACGGTCCGGAGGAATGCTCTTGGGTCTCATCCTCGGACGTACACGCCTCTGTCCTCCTCCGTGATTTCCATAGATGTTTTCCCCTCAAGCCTGGAGGTCCTCCAAGGCCGAGGGGTCGTTGAGGAGGGGGTACTGTCAGGGATGGGCTCAGCCTTCCCTTCTCTGTGCTGGCCGTTTAGCTGTCGGCTAATTGCCAGCTCCCATCACTCTCCACAGTTACCCAGTTTTTGTTGATTCTGCTCGTCAGTCCTGCCTACTTAAAGCCATCCAGCTCACTTGATCTCTGCCTTCGCCTTTGTCAACATCACAGAGACTTTCTCCTGTGTTCCTGTTTGAATACTTGCTCGGCTGACGTCCCTTTTGGCTCCTGATCCTGCTTGCTGTACTACTACGTTTATCTCTGTCTCTCTGACATTGACTTGGCTACTACCTGATCCGGTTACTGAACTCTGGCTTGTTTTGACTATGCTTACTCTGTTTACCTTTTTATTATTATTATTATTATTAAACAAGTGTGATTTAATTATACTTCTGTCTCGGTCTGATTCATGGTTCCTGATACATGTACCTGACACTGTGGTCGAATAGTTCTGGGGACTCCTCCGTGCATGATGGTGGGGCTACGGAAGGAGTGACTGTGGACAAGGAGCTGGTGGAATAGGCTGCTTTGGCAGCTGCATTGGAAGGCAAACTACTCTGAGCCTGGGTGACAGAGGATCAGGAGGATGAGGACGGCTTTGTTATCCACTCCGTGTTCTGGCTCAATAACACGGCCAGCAGCAGAAAAAAAAGGACAAGCGTGCCACACGGCCACCTGCAGAGGATGCACCATGTCCACGACCAGCACTGTTGACTGTAGACACAGAGCCTGCTTGCCCTATTTTAGTGGCCTGTGTGCGTTTGCCTCTCCTTGATGACCTTCCGGACATGATGTATATTTTTTTTTTCTATTTTTTTTTTATAGTGCCTGCAAATTGCAAAAAAATTGTTATTATTATACTCTGTCCCTACACCCTCCCTCCAACCCAACCTTCTCCCTCCCCCCTACCACACATCGCCCAAGCATTATCTATGCCTATCAGGATGTTGATTGTCTAACTCTATAGGTAAAGAGGAAGAGAAAGAACCTCACAGTTGACAGGGGGAAGTAATAAGGAAAAGACCATATGGTAAAGAGAGAGGAAGTAAGAGATAGTGGGGGCACTCATACGGGACATCCCATTTTCTGCAGCCAAGATCCCCACATTGTCTCAAACTTTCTGAGATCATTCTGCCTAATATACAGTACTCCCTCGCTCCAAACCATGGAGTTGATAGTTGCAATCCAACTCTCCACCATCGGGGGGGTCTGGGCCTGCCACTTTTGTGCAATCAGTTTTCTCGCTTAGAACAGACATCTTAACACTACCTCTGTGGTAACGGGGAGGACTCTATCTTCCTCCATGCACCCGAAAATGGCTTGTTTTGGCTTCAGGTTCTAATGAGCTCCTAAAGGTTTTATTTATCCTAGTAATTACCCCCCTCCAATATCTAAAAAGCTTTGGACACTTCCATACCATGTGGAAAAGGTCTCCCGCCGCCTTACACCTGGGACACTCATTGTTTTGTTTCCAATCAAGTTTGAACATTCTTTGGGGGGTACAATAGACTATGGATTTGGAACAAATGAGAAAACTTCTGCGAAGGGGAGATCGAGACCAGGGCTCCTTGTTCTAAAATCTTATCCCATTGTGCTGTAGTTATTGTCCCTATGTCTCTCTCCCACCCCTCTTTGCTTTTGAGAGGCCCCACTCCACTCATAATTCTCTCCCCCAGGCTAGTGTACATCTTGGAAATTAAACCTTTAGTAGAGGGTGAGTTGATCATTTTGAGAAGTACGGGGATCTGGGTCCACTCTATGATCTGAGACCTGAACTGTGTTTGAATGGCATGTCTACTCTGCAGGTATTTATAAAACATCTTATTTGATATGTTAAATTCCCGTCTTAGATCTAGAAAGGGCTTCATAAGGTTGCCCTCAAATAACTGAATCAGGCGGCTGATACCTTGCCTTTCCCATTCCCTGGGTCTCTCTATACCCCTTATTTCAGCAAAGTTTTTGTTATGCCATAAAAGGGTATACTCTGTTAGCCCATTAAATCTCATTAATGCCTTTGTTACCTGCCACACTTTACTAACTAATTTGATCGTCAGGAACCTATCAGTAAGGGAATCTGCCTTGAGTGCCTCCACTAATGTATTGTGTGGGACCCCCTTTATCATCATTCTATTATAAGGACTCCCACCACCTATGGTTCCACAACCCCCTAGGTGTTGCAGCTGGGATGATAAAAAATATAATCTCGGATGTGGAATCGCCATACCACCGTCTTTAATCGGTAATTGGAGCGTTTGCAAGCTAATCCTGGATTGACCCTTTTTCCAAATTAATTCCCAAAAAAGGGATTCTGTTTTCTTAAACCACTTTTGACCTATCCAAATCAGGAAATTGTGAAGCGTATACAGTATCTACGGTAGCCATATCATTTTTATTAGATTACAGCGCCCTGCAACAGATAGAGGGAGACGGCACCAAATGTCTCCCTTTTGTTTTAGTTTCAATAACATTGGGGCTAAGTTATTATTAGCATACTGATTTATGTCACTCGTGATCCAAACACCCAGGTATTTCAACTTGGTCACTACTTTCAGAAGGGAGATTCCCGGTAGTGGCTGGTCACCATAAGCAAAAGATTGCCGCTCCAATCTCTCAAATCCGTATCAAGACACCCGCCCTAATGGAACTCACAGGTGCTGGCTCTGCACAAGCTTGAGGAAAGAGAAAAATATCCTGGACGGCCGCACACCATAGAAGACATCTTTATTGATATGAAGAAATAAAATCCAAATGCAGTCACCTCATGTACAGGGAGGAACAGGAAAGACAGCTAACATGTTTCACGCCCCATCATGGCGCTTATTCATAGCTCAGTGGTGGCTGGTCACCAAGTGGGTCAATCGGTAATAAAGCCGACTTATCCCAGTTGATGACCAGACCAGAGAGGCACCCGAACTCACCCACCATCCATATCACTGGGTTTAGTGAGGCTTCGACATCCCCAAGAAAGAACTGGAAGTCATCAGCAAACAATGCTATCCTGTCTTCTTCTAATGCCGCGTACACATGAGCGAACTTTACGGCAGACTTTGTCCGGCAGACTTTTCGACTGACTTTACAACGGAAAATGTAGAGAGGGAGACAAAGCTCGCTCTAATGGATGATGGGATTTTGAGGGGAGATGATGTATCTGTTTAAAGTGAGCTAGTACCACAGTAGTTAATATAAAAATATACATTTTTATTGAAAACATATAAAATATACAGTACAAAGGTTCAATCAAATGCCATAATATAACCGTACAAAAGCTTGTGCTATGAAATCAGTTGTGATCGGCCAACATGTTTCGCATATTTTGCTTCATCAGGGCATTATAGACATCACAGATTTCATCTAAATTATATACCAAATATAAATCATTAAAGTGGTTATAAATATCAGGTGCATTTGAAAGACAATAATTCATTATGTAAGTAAAAAATAGGTACAAAATAACATGATTAAGCTCACCTGGTCTATTACAGACAGGAGGGCCACTGAATACTCATTCCTACAGCCACATGTCTCTCTAGGGATCACCTGGAGCAGGTTAACCCATGGATGCCAGATACTAATGGGCGATGCCGATGGGGGAACTGGATCGTGTGAACAACAGGTGATGGTCTGGCAATATTAAAGGAATTTATAGTAATGTGAATGATAGTAATAATAATGGAATTAGGTCGCAAAAATATAAAGATATATGATAATGCCAATTATAATAATAATAATTAGCAGTAGGGTAAGGATAAAAAATCCATCAAAGGGCTCCTCCTGCTGGGGCAAAATAGTATAGCCGAAGTAGACCTGAAAAGAGGTCAACGTTAGGTACCTATGATGGCAACAATAGATCTAGTAATAAGAAAATAATGATCAAATAGATTAAATAGTAGCAAGATGGTGATATTGTGGGCCAGATATCAAAGCATCATTATAAGAAGGGGACGTCTCATAAAAAAAGGGTTGTTTAGAGTAATAATGAGTGCCACAAAGAACCGTTAAATAGTCTATGTAGTGAGACAATATGTATTGTGTATCACTGTATGGTGGGATAACATGATATCCCACCACATCATAATAGTAGATATTCATCTAATGTGAGCAGCCAGCTCCAAACTACAAACAACAGGCGACCAATAAGTCCCTTAGTAGGTATAGCGAATCTTACCTTGTAACGGTGTATGCACAGGCTGCCGAATCCTGCTAAGTGCAGTGGCAGTCCGAGAACTCGGGTCCCGATTGAGGAGTGCAGGGTGCGTCTGTTAGACAACACGCCAGCACCGCCATCTTAAGTTTGCACGGTCCTACCGGAACTGAAAGGTCGCGAGCGACCTCTGGCATCACTTCCGGTCCAGGCGTCCCTGCAGAGGTGCGCGCGTACTAATGGGACTGTGCACGTACACTGCCCCTACCACGCTGGAGGTGTGGATGGTGTTAGAGGGCGGAAGGAAGACTCTGCCCTCTTGAGCAGGGACATCCGAATTCCCCCACCTATGGCTAGATGCGAACCAATTGGGCCACAGATCAGCATCGGCATGAAAGAGTCGGTCAGTGGTCCCCTGGAAACAACAATAGGGAAATGTCAACACATAATCAAAAAAAAAAAATTACATAAACTAATCTTTTAAAGGGAATATATATATATATATATATATATATATATATATATATATATATATATATGTGTGTACACGTATACATATATATGTGTTAAATCTGTGTTATGAAATAATCCTATTTAGACTAAATTAACACACTAGACAGCGCTAAATGTTGAGCAATTGAAACATGTGGCCAGCAACACATAAAAAGGAAAACAAAAAAACAGTCCCTTAGAAGAAAGTCCCTTATAAAGGGCAGTGATGTAAAGTTCAGGGTGTAGTTCAGATAATTAACAGGTGATCATGAAAACAGTCCTCCACATGCACCTTCCACCGATCACTACGAATTCCACCCGGTGACAAATACTCTCCCCCTAGGGGGTTAAACTCACCAGAACTGGGGAGCAATAAGGCATTCAGAGTCAATACTCTTTAACATCAGTTTGTTGCCAACATCACTATATGCAGGGTCACAGATTTTCAGGGCTCATAATGAATCAAAGAAAAACAGAAAAAAGTGCACATAGCGTAATCCTGTTTATTGACTCAGAGTCCCTTCCACAAAGACAGACAGAAAACCCCCCTTCACTAAATACGTACATCAAATAAAATCATAAATGCGCAATCAATCAAACAAGCAGATAGTGTGAGTATGTCAACTTCACCAAAGGATGTCAGCGCCGCTACACAGGAGAAGGTGACTACTTCCTGGTTGTGCAGATGACTCAGGTGGAGCGCACACGTCACTTCCTACGTCGTGTTAGCCACGCCCTGATGCGTTTCGTCATATCCTTGACTTCAACAGAGGCCGTGGCTACACGACTAGATGGCCAGATTAAATATCCCTCTACAGCCCGCCCAGCCAATCACCGCAAGACTCGGGTGCCGGCGGGTGCACGTCGCCGGCCCCAGCCTCACTGATGGCTTATCATAGACAGTGCAGAGGGACAAAAGGGCGCTGCACATAACTAACATATCACACAGATACATACAATAAAGCTGATCATAACATGAGCATAGAAAGGCTTGTAATAAATACATTTGTTATCAGCATATGCATCCTAGCATTATAAATAAACATTAATCAGCAAACAGCTGCTATTCTAAAAACGCACCATAAATAAAATGCCAGTGATGCGTTTTACAGTCATTTTAGGTGACTCTAAAACCGAGAACAATGATTAAAAATACATGTACAAAATCAAATGTAAATAGAAACCCTGAAAGGGTTGTATTCTAAAGACATTCCTGCATTTTTACGCACATGTACTATAAAAGACATGTCTTATTACATATATATAAAAAAGAGGGGAAATCAAAGCATTAATAATGCTAGATAGAGTCCTCTCATAGTCCACACCAAGCTACAAAGCTATTGTTAGTTTTAATGGTTAAACTAAAACCAGAGAATAATCAAAGAAAAAAGCAAAGATTAAACATAGAGGAAGCTACGAAATCGCATACTGCAGCAGGATAAAAAATCGCAAAAATGATTCAAAGGCAAAACTAATCGATATCTTATTTCTAAAAAGACAGTAGTCATATAGGAGGCACTAGCGTAAGGAGAACAGGAATGTGCCATAGTAGAGGAGGCTAAAAAATTGCATAATCATGTAAAAACAAAATTGATCCAAATCTATTTGTAAAAATTGGGTAGTCAAACAAAATGCACTACTGTAAGACGGCCGAGCATATACCAAAGGTATAGGGTACTTAAGCAGCACAGGAGCAACGTCAGACTGCCTGCAGAACCGCTGATGAGAAGCAGGGTCAACCGTTAACAACAGATATTAGTAATCGCTTATAAAGCAGTTGATATCTAAGTCAACGTTTAGTCCCCTTGGCGATAAAGTATCAGCCAAGAAGATCCACTGGGTCTCTCTTCTTGACAGATCCCGAATTAAGTTGGAACCCCTCCATTTTGGCTTCAAATTATCTACACCCCAAAATTTGAGGCCCGAAGGATCTTGGTCATGTTTTAGCTTGAATTGAAGCGATACATTATGGTCTTTAAAATCAATCTTTATGTTTGCTATGTGTTCTGCGATTCTGACCCTCAACAGCCTTTTGGTGCGCCCTATATAAATAAGGCCACAAGGGCATTGCATAGCGTACACAACATAAGCCGTATTGCACGTAATGAATTCATTTATAGTGAATTCTCTACCATTAGAAGTGGATGTGAAGCTTTCCAGAGCCCTCATTGGTCTGCCAACTTCCCTACATGCCCAGCGTCTCCTACAGCTATAGAACCCTTTTTTTGTTCCAGAAGGTCGGAGGTCTGGAAGGGGGATCAAGTACTTTCCGCACTATCCTATCCGCAAAGCTGTGAGATCTTCTATAAATAAATTTGGGCCTACATGGTAGGGATGGGGCCAATGTTTTATCCATGCATAGCACATGCCAATGGGCATTAAAAATGTCTTCCACCTCCCTATATTGGGAGTGAAAATCTGAGATGAAACTCCACTCATGGTTGTCACTATTCTGGACCTTAGGTCGATCAACTAAAAAGGAATCTCTGGGTCGCACAGCCAACTCCTGAATAGTGGAGTCCAAAGCCCCCTCTACATATCCCTTTTCCACAAACTTTTTTTTGACAACCTGGGCCTGCCTTAGGAAGTCAGCATCCTCCGAACAGTTCCTTTTTACCCTAGTGAGCTGACCCTTAGGTATGTTTTTCAACCACTTAGGGTGATGGCCGCTACTAATAGGTAGGTAGCTGTTGCAGTCTGTGGGTTTAAAATAAACTTTAGTACCCAGTCCGTCACCTTGTCTAAAGATGTATACATATATATATATTAGGGATATTAGGGATTGTTCGCAAGTTCGCCAAACAGCGAACAATTTGGGGTGTTCGCGGCAAATTCGAATGTCGCGGAACACCCTTTAAAAGTCTATGGGAGAAATCAAAAGTGCTAATTTTAAAGGCTTATATTCATGGTATTGTCATAAAAAGTGTTTGGGGACCTGGGTCCTGCCCCAGGGGACATGGATCAATGCAAAAGAAAGTTTTAAAAACGGTCGTTTTCTCAGAAGCAGGGATTTTAATAATGTTTAAAGTGAAACAATAAAAGTGTAATATCCCTTTAAATTTCGTACCTGGGCAGTGTCTATAGTATGCCTGTAAAGGGGCGCATGTTTCCTGTGTTTAGAACAGTCTGACAGCAAAATGACATTTCAAAGGAAAAAAAGTAATTTAAACTACTCGCGGCTATTAATGAATTGCCGGCCCGACAATACACATAAAAGTTCATTGATAAAAACCACATGGGAATTCCCCACAGGGGAACCCCATACCAAAATTTTTTAAAAAAATGACGTGGGGGTCCCCCTAAATTTCATACCAGGCCCTTCAGGTCTGGTATGGATTTTAAGGGGAACCCCGTGCCAAAATAAAAAAAACGGCGTGGGGTCCCCCCATAAATCCATACCAGACCCTTATCCGAGCACGCAACCTGGCAGGCCGCAGGAAAAGAGGGGGGGATGAGAGAGTGCCCCCCTCCTGAACCGTACCAGGCCACATGCCCTCAACATTGGGAGGGTGCTTTGGGGTAGCCCCCCAAAACACCTTGTCCCCATGTTGATGAGGACAAGGGCCTGATTCCCACAACCCTGGCCGGTGGTTGTGGGGGTCTGCAGGTGGGGGCTTATCAGAATCTGGAAGCCCCCTTTAACAAGGGGACCCCCAGATCCCGGCCCTCCCCCCAGTGTGGAAACCTGTCAAAAATGTTAAATGACAAGAGATAGTTTTTGACAATTCCTTTATTTAAATGCTTCTTCTTTCTTCTATCTTCCTTCGGTTTCTTCCTCCATCTTCTTCTTCTTCTGGTTCTTCTGGTTCTTCTGGTTCTTCCTCCGATGTTCTAGTCCAGCATCTTCCTCCGTGGCGTCTTCTTCCCTTCTTCTCCTCGGGCCCCTCCGCATCCATGATAGGATGGAGGGAGGCTCCCGCTCTTCTCTTCATCTTCTTCTCTTCATCTTCTTTTCAGGCCACTCCGCATCCATGATGGCATGGAGGGAGGCTCCCGCTCTGTGACGCTTCTCCTCTTCTGACGGTTCTTAAATAACGGGGGGGTGGGGTCACTCGTGACCCTGCCCCCCTCTGACGCACGGGGACATGACGGGACTTCCATGTGGCATTCCCCGTGACGCCACAGGGAAGTCCCGTCAAGTCCCCGTGCGTCAGAGGGGGCGAGGTCACCGAGTGCCTACACACAATTAATCAAAGTCCGACGGATTCGTACGTGATGACGTACGACCGGACTTAAACAAGGAAGTTCATAGCCAGTAGCCAATAGCTGCCCTAGCTTCGGTTTTTGTCGGTCGGACTAGCATACAGACGAGCGGACTTTTCGACCGGACTCCAGTACGTTGGAAAGATTTGAAACATGTTTCATTTCTAGGTCCGTCGAACTTTTGGGGAAAAAAAGTCCGCTGGAGCCCACACACGATCGAATTGTCTGACGGACTCCGGTCCGCCGGACCAAGTATGCCGTAAGGTCCGGTCATGTGTACGCGGCATTACTGGCGCCGGAACCCCTGTATATCTGACATTGATCTAGTCATAATTGCTAGGGGTTCCATTGCAAGAGCAAACAATAGGGGAGATAGGGGACAGACCTGTCTCGTCCCTCTCCCCAGCTGGAACACTTCCGAGTATTCATTGTTGATTTTAACTTTTGCTCTTGGTTCATTATACAGTAACTTCACCCAACTAATAAAGGAAGGGCCAAACCTAAATCGGATTAGCACCTTCCATAGGTAGTCCCATTCTAGACTGTCAAAAGGCCATGGCAGCATCCAAGGCCAAGATGGCCTTAGGACCTAAATTATCAGTGGGAATCTGTATATTTAAGAAGACTCTTCTAATGTTGATGCTTGTTGATCTATTGGGAATGAAATCCGACTGGTCTGGGTGTATCAACCCTTGAATATATCTATTTAAACGCGTTGCTTAAACTTTCGCCAGGATTTTTACATTTGTGCATAGTAATGAAATTGGGCGATAGGAGGAAACATCCAGGTGATCTTTCCCCTCCTTAGGTATTACGTTAATAGTGGCTTCTGACATTGAAGTAGGAAGTCTACCATTAGCTAGTGCCCATCTAAATGTTTCCAGCAATTCTGGAAGAAGTACCTCTCCATATCTTTTGTATATTTTCACTGGAAGCCCGTCCGGGCCCGGTGATTTTTAGCTGGACATCCCAGCCACTGCCCATTTTAGTTCCTCCAAAGGCACTGGTGCCTCCAAATATATTCTATCCTCCTCTGACAAGGATGGGATTGATATCCCCTGTATAAAATCATCCATTTTTTCACTGCCTTCACCTCTGTTGGATTTATATAAAGACCTATAATAATTACTAAACACCTGCATTATCTCCATCGCGTTATGTCCCCGCTTGGAGTCCTAATCACCCAGATGGAAGAGGGTGAAGTGTTGGATTTAATCAGAAGGGCCAACCCTTTCCCCCTCCCCAAAATGGCACTGCCTCTGAAATATACGCTTTTTCTCCATCCTCCTTGTAATAGCCATTTTGTACAGTTGTTGTTTATCCAACCATTCCCTCTGTCTGTCTAAGGTTGGATCTTCAACATAGCGCTTCTCTGCCAGTATCGCCTCTCTCTTAACATCTCCTTCCCACTTTCTGGTTTTCCCCTTAGTTCTTGCCACCTGCTGAATCAGGAGGCCTCTAAGATAGGCCTTCAAGGAGTCCCAAACCACGTCCGGTAATGCTGAACCTGTATTAATTTGTACATATTCCTTTAGACTAGACACCACTTCTGTGGAATTGCCAATCAACTCCAGCCAACACGTGTTTAATTTCCACGCTCTAAGAGGGGTCTTATCCCCGACCTTTATTGTCAGCATGAGCGGAGAATGATCCAAGACTCCTCCCGGCCGTACTCTACACTGCTTATTGTTGATATTGCCTCCCAGTTACCCAGGGCCAAATCGATTCTAGAGAGAGTGAGATAAGAACTTGAGAAGCATGAAAACTGTCTTTTTTGCGGATAGCGCACTCGCCATATGTCACTCAATCCCATTTCCACTAGGAATCGGGATAGCCGACTCTCACCTGCTGTATTGGACTTATGACCCGACGGGAATCTATCTAGACTCCCGTTGAGCACTTCATTAAAGTCACCCACTGCTATCATCGGTGTTCCTTCTTTATCTAGCACAAGCTCCGATAACTTGTATAGAACCTCTAGTGAATGGGGGGGATGTAGATACTCGCCAGCACAAATATTTTTTTCTCAATCGAACAAAGCAGGAAAATATAATGGCCTTGCTCATCAATACAACTTTCCCTGCAGGAGAACGCCACTCTTCTCCCAACCAGGATACTTACCCCCCTTGAATAAGAGGACTAGACCGAATGGTATTGGCCTTGGAACTTTCGATTACGCTATTGTATCAATGTGTCGTTAGTTAAATGCGTCTCCTGCAGGCAAAGTAAACCTGGCCCCCTCCCCTCTAATGCCAATAGAACAGTGGCTCTCTTAATTGGGACATGATGTATATTTTGTTTTGCAACACCACACTACACTGTATTAGATACTGTGTACACCACCAGAAAAGTAGTAGCAACCGTACTACGGCTGCACTGTATTGTGCATGAGACTGTGCGTGTGTGTGTGTGTGTATATATATTAATACTGTATTGTGTGTATATATATATATATATATATATACATATATATATATACATATATATATATATATACATATATATATATATACATATATATATATATACATATATATATATATATATATATATATATATATATATATATATATATATATATATATATATATATATATATATGAGACTGTACAGTATATATATATTAATACAATTAATACACTGCCTGCACTGACTGAATATAGAGTAAACACTGAATTTATAAGCTATGCTAAGTGCAGAGTGTATATGTATATATATATATATATATATATATATATATATATATATATATATATATATATATATATATATATATATATATATATACACACACACATACTGGACTGACTGTATATATATATATATATATATATATATACAGTATCTCACAAAAATTAGTACACCCCTCACATTTTTTGTAAATATTTTATTCTACCTTTTCATGTGACAAAACTGAAGAAATTACACTTTGCTACAATGTAAAGTAGTGAGTGTACATCTTGATTAACAGAGTAAATTTCATGTCCCCTGAAAATAACTCAACACACAGCCATTAATGTCTAAACCATTGGCAACAAAAGTGAGTACACCCCTAAGTGAAAATGTCCAAATTGGGCCCAAAGTGTCAATATTTTGTGTGGCCACCATTTTTTTCCAGCACTGCCTTAACCCTCTTGGGCATGGAGTTCACCAGAGCTTCACAGGTTGCCACTGGAGTCCTCTTCCACTCCTCCATGATGACATCATGGAGCTGGTGGATGTTAGAGACCTTGCACTCCTCCATCTTCCGTTTCAGGATGCCCCACAGATGCTCAATAGGGTTTATGTCTGGATACATGCTTGGCCAGTCCATCAACTTTACCCTCAGCTTCTTTAGCAAAGCAGTGGTCATCCTGGAGGTGTGTTTGGGGTCGTTCTGTTGGAATACTGCCCTGTGGCCCAGGCTCCAAAGGGAGGGGATCATGCTCTGCTTCAGTATGTCACAGTACATGTTGGCATTCATGGTTCTCTCAGTGAACTGTATCTCCCCAGTGCCGGCAGCACTCATGCAGCCCCAGACCATGACTCTCCCACCACCATGCTTGACTGTAGGTACGACACTTGTCTTTTGAACTTCTCAACTGGTTGCCGCCACACACGATTGACACCATTTGAACCAAATAAGTCTATCTTGGTCTCATCCGACCACAGGACATGGTTCCAGTAATCCATGTCCTTAGTCTGCTTGTCTTCAGCAAACTGTTTGCAGGCTTTCTTGTGCATCATCTTGAGAAGAGGCTTCCTTCTGGGACGACAGCCATGCAGACCAAGTTGATGTGGTGTGCGGCGTATGGTCTGAGCACTGACAGGCTGACCCCCCACCCCTTCAACCTCTGCAGCAATGCTGTTAGCACTCATATGTCTATTTCCCAAAGACAACCTCTGGATATGACGCTGAGCAGGTGAACTTAACTTCTTTGGTCAACCATGGTGAGGCCTGTTCTGAGTGTGACCTGTCCTGTTAAACCGTTGTATGGTCTTGGCCACCGTGCTACAGCTTAGTTTCAGAGTCTTGGCAATCTTCTTATAGCCTAGGTCATCTTTATGTAGAGCAAAAATTCTTTTTTTCAGATCCTCAGAGAGTTCTTTGCCATGAGGTGCCATGTTGAACTTCCAGTGACCAGTATGAGAGCGTGAGAGCGATAACACCAAATTTAACACACCTTCTCCCCATTCAAACCTGAAACCTTGTAACACTAACAAGTCACATGACACTGGAGAGGGAAAATGGCTAATTGGGCCCAATTTGGACATTTTCACTTAGGGGTGTACTCACTTTTGTTGCCAGCGGTTTAGACATTAATGGCTGTGTGTTGAGTTTTTTTGAGGGGACTGCAAATTTACACTGTTATGCAAGCTGTACACTCACTACGTTACGTTGTAGCAAAGTGTAATTTCTTCAGTGTTGTCGCATGAAAAGATATTGTAAAATATTTACAAAAATGTGAGGGGTGTACTCACTTTTGTGAGATACTGTGTGTATATATATATATATATCAAATACACTGCCACTAACTGAATAACCTGCCTGCTTAATCTAAATGAAGCTATCTCTCTGTCCACACCAACACCACTACACAGGGCTGCTATGTAGGCAGCCTTATATAGTGTGGGGCATGGACTTAGTCCCCCTGAGCCATGATTAGCAAAAGGCACCCTACCTTTGGCCAATTATGGCTCTCTTAGCAGAGGGCGCTGGAATTGGCCAAAGCATGCAGGTCAGGTGCATGCTTTGGTCAATCATCATACAGCAACTGCAGAACATACAGAACTTATGTTCGAAGCGAACATCAAGCTCATCCCTAGTGGAGACTCTTATGTAAGAGAGAGGTTTATTGTATTTTTTATTTAGGGAATTGTATTCCACCTGGATTAAGCTATGAATGGGATGTTTCCCACTATTTTGAGTTATTCTAGTTTAATACATTATTTACTCCCTTTATGTATTTTGTTTCATATTTTGTTTCATATTTTGCTTTATTCTTTTTCCCTGTCTGACTTTTTGAGTTAGTTTCCACATCTATGTGGTTAATACATATATATTTGTTCACTATATTATCCTTTGCTTAAAGATTTTCCTGTCTTTGCAAAGGATCCGGTGTTTTTGAATTGATGCTATTATTATAATGATGTTTTTTGCGACTTTTTATGGGCATTTTCTTTGGTATTTCAGGGTCGGTTTACATTTTATTCAGTGGAGGTTTTATGGCCCTTTATCTTCTTTTTTTTTTGTCACATCAGTCGACCATTTTGAGAGGCATAAATCAACTTTGAAGTTCATTTAGGTTCCGCTCCCTCTCGTCTTTGTCTCATCATCGTGACTCTTTGCCATATCAAAAAGAAAACAAAAAAAAAAAAAAAAAAAAAGAATATGCTTAAAAACCAGGCGTGCATCCAGTCTAATGAGATTACTTTGACCAATCATGAGGTCGCGCATGTCCTGATTGACAGTGTTAAATTTTTTTAATAAATCCCCACCACCACCCCCTTACCTCCCCCCCTCTCCCCCCTACCACCCCAACCCCATCTCTCCAAGGTCTACTGTGTCCGTTTCTCCTATTATGCTATGAGGCTTTCAGCTCTTTGGCGTAGCACCACGTTTTTTTAAATTTTTTCCAGCGTTCCCACTCTCCTGAGTTCTCCTTTCTCGTATCCCCTACTGAGCCCTCCCCTGTCTCCATACTATATGTTTCTTCTACTGCATCTATCCACGCCCATATTTCAGGGGACTCCCTCCTTTGCCAGTTTTTCGGTATTATTCGCTTAGCGGCGTTTAATAGGTGGGGGACTAGTGATTGCTTATATTTGTTTACGTCTCCCTCCCCCCCCATGGAACAAAACCTCCCAAGGGTCTTCTAACACTTCTTTTCCTGTTATTTTCCTGACCAGGGTAAGTATCTTCCTCCAAAAGTTTTTTATTTTCGGGCATAGCCACCAGAGGTGTGCCATTGTCCCTATCTCCTGACATCCTCGCCAGCAATATGCCGGCCCTTTTTGGTATTTACTTGTTATTTCTGGGGTTAGATAGCTTCTACTTATGCATTTATAGCTCATTTCTGCCGTTCGTGTATCTATTGTTGAATTACCAATCATTCTCAAGACTCTTCTAATTGTATTTACATCTTTTTTAGTGCCTAATTCACTCTCCCATTTACTTATATATGGGGGGATCTCCAGCTGATCCATCTTCATAAGTATTTTATAGATCTTGGAAACTAAATTTCTTGGATCTTCTGTGTCACATAGCTTCTCAAAGTCCGTAAGTTTGTCTCCTCCTCTTATCGGGCTTGATAATTTACTCACGAAGTGACACAGCTGGAGGTACCGCCACTCATCTATCCCCCGTGCCTCTCTCCCTAATCTTAGTTCTTGTAGTGTCATAATTTTGCCCTCTCTAATGATGTGTCTTAATTGTGTCTTACCCCAAAATGCTTCTTTTCCACCCGTTTCCTTTAACCCTGGTGCGAAAAAATTACTCTCTGTTAGTGATAATAAAGGTGAATTATATTCTCCGTTAACTTTCTTATGTACCCCGTCCCAAATGTTAAAAACGTTGCGTGTTATTACATGTGTGCTTTTATCTAAATTTCTAGTGTGTGGAGGGTTCCATATCGTTCTACCAAGTGAAACTTTACTGAGGTTTCCCTCTATTCTTACCCACCTTTTTTCATTCTCTCTTTTTGCCCATTCAACCATTCTAGACAGAACTATGGCCTTATAATACATCTGGATGTCTGGTACTGCTAGACCACCATTTATTTTCTTTTGTTTTAGAATTCTAAAAGAGACCCTTGGTTTTTTGTTTTTCCATATAAAACTCATTATTATTTTATTTAATTTTCTTAGATAGTATAGGGGTAGGGGAAGCGGGATCATCTGGAACAAGTATGTGATCTTAGGGAGTAGGACCATTTTAATAACGTTTATACGACCTATCCATGAAAGGGCCTTGCCGGCATAGTTTTTACAGTCAAGTCTGACTGTATCTAATAGGGGTAGGTAATTTATAGTGAACATCTTCTCGATTGAATTAGCCAATTTAATTCCTAGGTACTTTAATTCTTTAGTCCATCTAAAACTATACACTCTTTTTAATTTCTCTCTTTCTCTTTTATTTAAGTTTATATTTAATATCTCTGATTTAGCCATATTAATTTGAAAGTTGGAAACCTCTCCATATTCCCTGAGGGCTTTCACTAATTTGGGCATAGTAGTTTCTGGGTCTGATATGTAAAATAACACATCATCGGCGTAAGCTGCGATTTTATGTTCATCTTCACCGATCTTAATGCCTCTAATGTCTGGATCTGTACGTATTGTTGCAAGGAGAGGTTCCATGGTTAAAACAAAAAGTAACGGGGATAGGGGACATCCCTGTCTTGTACCCCTTTCCATTCCAAATGGCTGGGACATTGCTCCGTTTACGCCCACCGTTGCCATAGGGTGGTGGTACAGGGTTTTAATCCTCTGCATCATTCTGGGTCCAAGACCCATGATCTCCAGGGTTTGGAACATGAACCCCCAGTCCACCCTGTCGAAGGCCTTTTCGGCGTCGACCGACAGTAGAAGGCTTGGGGGCTCATTCCCCCTCGTTTTATGCAACAGGAGCAATGTCCTCACCCCATTGTCCTTCCCCTCTCTTTTCGGGACAAACCCCACCTGGTCGGAGATGATTAGGGCATTCATTGATCCCTTTAACCTCTCAGCAAGTATCTTTGCGTAGAGTTTTGTGTCGGTATTAAGGAGGGAGATGGGGCGATAGCTTGAGCATAATGTTTTCTCCTTTCCCTCTTTCAATATGATCGTAATGGAAGCCTTTAATGCCTCTCTGCTCATCTCATACTCCTCTCCCAATCCGTTAAAATACCGGCACAATCTTGGGATCAACAATTCCTTAAACGTTTTATAGTAAGTTAGAGTGAAACCATCTGGGCCAGGACTCTTCCCAGAGGCCATTCCTTCTATTGCTTTCCCAACTTCTTCTTCAGAAATTGGGATTTCCATCACTTCTCTTTTCGTGTCTGTAACTTTAGGCATTGCTGTCTTCATTAAGTATTTGTTGTTTCTCTCACTCTTTTTGTTTACCTGGATGTCTTGTTTGGGAGCTGAGTATAGCTCTTGATAGTAATTCTTAAAGACCTCTGCTACTTTCCTAGAAGAATACTCTAAGTTACCGTCTTTAGTCTGAATTTTTTCTATGAAATTTCTAGTTTTAACCTTTTGTACTACTTTTGCTAAGTGTTTACTTGATTTATTAGCCCAGCGGTATCTCTCCCGTATTATCTTACCATATCTTGTTCTGGCTTCCTGTTCCATAGATGTTTTCAACTCCGCCCTTTTGATTACTATTTGTTTGTATGTCTCTTGAGTGAGGTGTCCCAGTTGTCTCTTATGTTTCTGTTCAAGGCTTTCTAACTCCTCTGTTAATTTTTGTAATTCCTCGCGTTTTTCTCTTTTCTTCCTTGCTCCAATCTCAATAAAAACTCCTCTTATGTAGGCTTTATGGGCCTCCCATAAGGTAGACCCAGATACCTCTCCGGAATCATTTACCGTAAAGTACTCCTCTAGTTCTCTACTGATTCTGTTGCGCCCTTCTTTCCCTCTTATCAGTTCTTCGTTTAGGCGCCAATGCCCTGGAGACCTTCCCTCTTCCCCTATTATTATTTCCATGGACATTGGAGCATGGTCTGAATAAGTTATGTTTCCTATCCAAGAATCCACCACCTTATCAATGTCTCTATGATCAATCAGTCCATAATCAATGCGGGAGTATGACCCGTGCACAGGGGAATAAAACGTATAGTCCCTTTTTTGAGGGTGCTGCACTCTCCATATATCTACCATCTGAAGGCTGACAAGTTTTTGCTTAATCTCTCTTGCTTGTATACTCTTTTTCCCCTGTGCCCGGGCCGTACTATCTAGATCCGGGTCCATGCAGAAGTTAAAGTCCCCCATTAATATTATGTGTCCTTTCCTAAACTCCATTAATTTTTCCAAAATTTTTATCACATACTTCATCGAGTTTTTATTTGGAGCATAGATATTAGCGAGTGTATACTCTCTTTTGTTCAATCTACCTCGTAAAAATAAATATCTGCCTTCTACATCTGCTAAGCACTCCTCCAGCACAAACCTAGTTCTTTTTGCCAGTCCAATAGCGACCCCCCGTGTTCTACTTGAGATAGTGTCTGCCTGATACCAGACCGGGTACTCTCCTGAGAATAATCTCAATCTTGTTTGATGAGAGATATGCGTTTCCTGGAGGAATACCACTTCTGGTCCAAGCAGTCTAAGCTCATTGAAGATGCTTTGTCTTTTATTCGCCATGTTTAGGCCTTTGACATTATATGTTATGCATTTTATTGTGTCAGGCCTCATTTTTCAGCCTTTGTCCTCCCACCCTTTACCTTAGACCCTGGAGAGATGCCCCACATTTTCATTTTTATAATTAAGATGTGATCCCCCTTCCTATCCCCCCATTCCCCCCCTCCCTCCCCCCCCGAGATCCCCCCCTCCTCAACTACCTCCCCCCTGGTCTTACCTAACCCCTTAGGCCAGTGTGGGTCACAATACTCGTGGCCCGCCATTGGTCTCCAACTCCAAAGGTGGGACTATTGGTGTGTCAGTTCGTCTGATAATTTTATTCTAGTGATCAGGTATGTTGATCTTCTAGCGTCTCTCCTTCTATTTACTATCTATTAATTTTCCCTTCTCCAACCGCCCCCCTCCCAGCCCCCCCCCCCTCCCGTCACCCTCCCCCCCCTACACCGCCCCCACACCCAGTTCAATCCATCGCTCACTGCTCCAGTCCATCGCTGCGGGCACCTGTAGGCCCAGTTTACTGCAGAATTCCTCTAACTCCCCCGGAAATCTTAGCCTAGCTGTTCTGCCATCTTTACTTCCCAGCAAGCAGGCAGGAAATCCCCATGTATATTTTATGTTTAGGTTTATCATTTGTTCCAAAAGGGGCTTTAACTGGCGTTTTCTCGCAAGCGTGTCTTTGGCTAGGTCTGCAAATACTTGAATCCTTGCCTCCTCAAATTGGAGTGGTGTTTGACCTCTCAATTTTACCCATATTTTTTCTTTGTCCTCGTAGAACCTAAACCTCACAATAATATCGCGACTTCTTTCTGTTCGACTGATATCCAACCTTCCAATCCGGTGTACTCTCTCAATTTTTGGGAACTCTTCTCCGTCTAGTTCCAAGAGGGGGGAGAAAATAGTCGCCACAGTCTTCCTCAGATCTTCGCCCCTTTTTTCCGGTACTCCACGGATTCTCAGGTTTTGTCTTCGACTTCTGTTCTCCTGGTCCTCTAACCTGTAGCATATTTTTATCTGATTTTGTTGGGTTATCTTGATTTGTTCTTTTAACTCGGCGATTTCTCTCTCTTGGTGGTCTACTATGTCTTCTGCTCTCTCAACTCTGGCCAGTAGATTTCCTAGGTCTGTCCTTAGCATACTTATCTCTTTTTTAATCTCTGTTTTGATTGAGGATTCAAGTTCTTTGAGCATCTCTGCGATTTCATTTTTCAGGGAGAGGTCAAGGTCTTGTCTATGTTCCGCAGTTCTGGAGGATTCGGATGCGTTTTCCATTAATGATGACTCTCTTGATTGGACGGGGGTCTGTTCTCCCTTCCCATTTTGTCCTTTTTTCTTTTTATCCCCCGTAGTTGACATTTGAACTTCTTGGTGGGCGTCCCCCGGGCTCCCCCCCTGGTTAAATAATGCTTGATTGTGCTACCTGTGATGCTTCCGGTGGGGTTATCCTTTGGTGTCTTTGGTGGTCCTCCTTTCCCAGTTTTATTTGAATTTCTGCTCATCGTTTTACCCCGATTAGATGACGTATTGGCTTTTGGACATTTTGTTTTAATAATGCAGGGACTATTTTTTTTGTCCTAGCCTTTAGCAAATTTTCTGTTCTTTTGCAAGTACTCTAGTTTCTAGGTGCTAGAGTCCCATCCAAATTAATTGTAACGTAGTTTGATGTACCTTATTTCTATATCTTATACTCTGCTTTGCGTGGTTTCCTCAATTATGTCATGCAGGTGGTAATTGGGTGACGCTGTCAGGGTAGTGCTATTATGGGGAACTAGCATTCCTTCACGGTGGTATGTCTTATCACCCAACGCCCAAATTTCATCAGTACAGTAGCGTTGCTGCTGGCACCTCTGACATTTCGGGTCTAGGGGTATTGCAATAGTGCCACTGAATAATATGTGTATGTGTACTCCTCCGTGTACCTTAATGTATTATGCCTCCAACCCCGCCTCTTCCAGTAGACCGCTAGGAGACAGTGTTTCAGTTATTACATTACCAGGCCACACGTATACGTACAATGCAGAACGAGGTACAGATGACCCACGTATCCAGTAGTGTACTCCCCTAGCACCGTAATTACACACTGTTCACCTTATCACTATTTTTCCAAGAAACAGTATCAGTGCAGGTATTGCAGATATTGCAGGTATTGCAAGATAATTCAATTATTTCTGATATGAAGCACACAATGATAGGAGTAGAAATGGTAGACAGACTGATGTGTTATTTCAGAGTAATCTTTTATGGTGTATATAGCCACACACCAATATCCCTTTGACATCTTATTTCATCTACCATATCTGAATATTTCTTTCCTTTTAGGAGTAGGTTTTAAATCTTTCTCTTACCTTCTGGGGGTGAGTAGGGAATATAACTCTTACCACCACCTGAGCGTCTTTACACTCTGTTTCATGGATCGCGATCCAGTGTCAGCTGTGCGGCAGATTCAACCGGGAAACACTGCAGGTTTGGGAGATTCGATGTAGCTGGCGTCTTCTGACAGTTTCCATCCGTCCTGCAGCCCAATCTCAGTGGAGGGGGGGGGGGGAGAGGACGCGGGGGATCCCCGCCGGGAGGAAGGGATCGTCACCTCGTCGAATTTGCCGTTCTTGTTATGTTTCAGGTGACAGGCTCCATGACGGCGGCATACAAGTGCGGCGCACGGCTCTCTTCGGCTCTCCTCGCTTCTCACCGCAGCCCGCCTCGTGCGCCTGCCATGCCGTCGGAAAGATACCGCTGAAGCGCCGACTTGCTGACACACCCCCAGACCCTCCCTTTCCCTCTAACGTCTCACGTCATCCTCCCCCTGCAGTGCGGGTGCCTCTATGGCCCTTTATCTTAAACCTAAGAGTTCCAACGACATATAGCACTTTTTATAAAAAATCCTTCCATTAGCAGCATAGTCTTCTAATGTGGCACTCATATGTCTTCTAATTTTTGGCACTATAGTTTAGATTATATATAAAAACGTACCTTATGAGAGGTGCATGCGTGAAGCCAGCTGAGCAGGACATGTCTGTTTAGAGCTCCACACCGACCGTGACCTGACAGCCGTTTAAGCAGAGTCACACTGGACTATAACCTCCCCACATCACCACATTAATCCATGAAACTTGTGGGCACATTTTGGCGACATGTATAGCGGGAGAAAAGTGAATCTGAAAACAACAAAGCTTCAAGGAAAGCTGACTAGAATGGTATCTAAAAATTGCTGCTGCATCATTAAATCTCTCCTCACAGACAGGTATCCAGCAGCATCACAGGTCTCCCTCTTCAGCGCACTGTGGTGAGACTGAATATGACTTGAATTCGTCTCCTATTACTCTACATAATAATCAAATAGGATCAGACCTGCTTTCACAATTTGATTACATAAAGAATTACAGAACACCTCAGATGCTATTACTGATAAACTAACGTGGGAGATCCGTGAGGTAGGCAGGCGCACATCTATACTAGAGCAGAGAGTAGATGAAATTGACATCTCTACCACAGCTCATTCAGAGGAATTAGAATACCTTAAAGAGGATTATTCTACAATTCAAACCAGATTGGAAGATTTTAAGAACAGGGCTAGACGATCGAACCTACGCATTTGTGGCATTCCTGAAGAAATAGAGGATCTACAATCAACTGTTACAACACTCTTTCAAGAACTTGTTCCATCCATCCCATTAGGAAGATTGGAAACGAGCGAATACACAGAGCTTTATCTGCATGTAAAGAAGATTAATTATAAAAATGCATTATTTTTCGCACAAAAGAATAAATAATAGCAGCTGCAAGAAACAAAGACTCTTTAATTTATCAGGGCCATAAATACCAAGTCTTTCAAGACGTATCTCAACTAACTCTCTTTAAATGCAAAGAAGTGAAACCACATTTGCAAGTCCTTAAATATCATTGAATACATTATCGCTGGGGAATTCCTTTCTCCCTTCACTTTACTTATAAAAGAACTTCATATAAATGTAAATCAGCAAATGATCTTCTTTCTACACTTAGAGATCTCCTCCTGTCAACATCTTCCACAGCAACGGATGGTCCCAACGACAAATGAATTCAACATCCCTCTCACAGACCCAAGATATTCAAGACTCCCAAGCACCTCAAATAACTCAAGCCCCACTTAGTCCTCATAAAAGGGGTCACTTTGCTTCACCACCGCCTGAAGAAGATGACATTGCAGACTGATATATATATATACCATATGGGTGATATTTAAGAATCCAATCTTATATCCCCCCCCCCCTCTTTTTTTTTTGTACTGACTCGGTTTTACATTTTATACATATTCTACTTGTTTTACCTCACATGATCTATTTATTACCCGTTTCTATGAGGATTTAATGGTTTTCTATACTAGCGTTATTATAAGATTTATAGGATTTTTATTCTAACATTAGAATTATCTTGAGGTTTTTTTTTGTTTTTTTTCCAGTTTCAATTATCCCTAACTTCAATATATTTTGAGCTTAACCTGAATTCTACTACCTTGTATTATAGTATCAAAAACAGAAAAAGGAGGTTCCCCTAAGTGGACTTTCCCCTGCACTTGAACAAAGATTAAGTAGGAGAGTACAAACTAGTATGAGTATTACATGGTTGGCATAGTTTACATCAAACATTAAATAATGATGTGGACTACAGATGAACTCTTTTCAAGCCCGACGCATTTCGGGGTACTTAATATTTCATTCCTTCTTCAGGGGCATAATTGAAAAGAGGGGTTCATCTAGATCAATTGAGAAAATAGATCAGTCAATTATAGTCAAAGAATATCAATGGATATCTGTTTGTAGGTTAAAAGATCGGTTGATCACCTACCTGAAAATGTTTCATTGGTTACTCTGAAAAAAGGTTTAAAAACCACATGAAAAAGCAAGGTGTACTAGGAGGGATGGTGAGCAGGTGTATTTTTGTGGATACAGATGCTGTTCCTTGGTCGTGATGATTTTAACTAAATATTGATAGATACCACGTCTCCACAAGGAGGTACATAGTTTAACCTACCCCTACCTCTCCCGGACGCGTGCAGGCCAGAGCGATATACTGGGGCCGAAAAAGGCAACCCTTAAAAACAGAAAGTCAAAGTACCATAAGTATGAGGGCAATATGTCATGTTGACCTTAGGGAAAGAATTATTATTAGGGGACAAGTTAATGTCAATGATTATTAGGTACATAATGGGGTTTGTATAACACAATTTGAATTTTATTAAAAATAAAAATTATATAAAAGTTTATTGAACGTTTTTCATATAGACAGTACTAATCAGGACTCATTACCAAAGGAGAGTATATATAATATAATATCTTATGCAGGTGAGTATAAGTCTTATGTGGCTTATACATAATTCAAAATGCAGTCTTAATAGTCCTTTTGTTAATACTGACAAATTGGCACAGTAATGCTGCCACTATATAAAGATTAGATATAAGATGGCCAAGAAATAATAAAGAATAGAAAAAAGTCCAAATAGTATATAAAAAGTGGGTCTGATATTAGATTGGCAAATGTATGCAAAACCCGAAATGCAGGAAGTACTACTATTGCAAATTCAGGGGTAACAGGGAAATAACAGCAGATAAAAATATATATATATTTAAGTAAGGATTACATGGGGAGAAAAAGAGTAAGGTCACATCCTTAATTCCTGAGGCCAAAGTAGTAAATAGATACCTTAGTTAATAAGTTTGCAGATACGGCTGACCACGCATCCCAGCGTCCGGCAGGTAGAGCGCCTTATCTGGGAGTGAGTGGAGCCGACTAATATGTGGGACGGGCTCCAATCAGCTGGCGCCATGATTGCGCACAGCTGTACTACTCATAGAGGCCCCCTGGGATGAGGATGCGCGGCGCCACCCCTGCCGCGCATGCGCGAGTGCAGTGACGTTGGGGCGACATCGCGCACACCCATCCCACCGACACGGAAGAGCCTCTCCGGCGGACTGAGCGTGTCCGCCGGAGTGGCAATATGGAGGAGGTTGGCGTGAGTGTTAGATCGCCCTGGCAACCCCCTCTAGCGCCACCCAAGTAGGAATCCTGGGCGGCTTTCCGTGCCGGGCAATCGCTCGGGTCCGACGCGCCCTGGGAAGGGCAGGAGAAAGCAAACAGAATGTAAAGACAAAGTCATATTCATGCGTTATAATAACTTAGTGAGAGTGTTTTGTAATAATTGCACCATCCAAGGAAGGTAATTGTATTCAATATCCCTGATGTTACAACGTAAATAGGGAACAGCAAAAGGAAATTCCGAACCCACAAAAATAAAATCATAAACTCACAATTATCTGGTAAGAATAATTGATTGACGGTGGGCGAGGACTGGTAAAAAATGCAAACTCAAGGTTAAGGAATGGCATACAAAATCCCAAGCTTAGCTATAACATGTTGTACATTGACATTACAGATGTATATACATTAAACTCATTCTTGTCAGATGGAAATAGGCATAGCAGTTATTGAATTCATTAATGGTGTTTTTTTAAAATGGCAGACAGAGGATAAATGATCCAACTGAATATCAAGGTATAAACTAATTCCTGCCTTACATGATATGAATTTAATGCTGAAAAGGAGACGACCAGTTCCCATGTAAAATACATTTGTTAGTGAATCAGATGAATAACTTACACTAGGTATTTGACAGTAAGAGTGGATCCTGTACAGGGAACTCCTGAGTTGCATGTATAGGTTCATACGTGACCCCATGAGGTTTGATATGGTGTTATAATTAATCATTCATATCTTCAAGGGGTTTTGGACATATAATAAAGTGGTAGCCGTAATGTCAAAGGAATTGCAAGGGGGAGGAGGGAGTCCACATTTCCACGTACCCGTCATTCCCGAACATATACGTAAACAGAGGCATACTATGCCCTTAATTGAGTCTACTTGTTAGAATTTAGAGTAGTTTGTGTAGATGGGGTCAAGTATGTAACAAGGCAGATATTACAGTATATACATTGAATACAGCAAAAACAGCAAATGACTTATATTGTTATGTACTATGAAAGTAGAAAAAGGAGTAATGCATATATGGAGGAAAGGAAAGAAAACAGATGACATTCAGCCCCCCTATTTTGTTGGGAGGTGTAAAGAGAGCGGACACATTTCTAGCCATCCATGATTTATTTTTCCATTCCGCCGGAGTTAAAACCGTCGAGGAATGGTCTAAAACAAATGGCCTCATTAAGGCCTGGGGGCGAGGTGGCCTTCAATAAATAAATCCATTTTAATTCTCTCTGGAGTAGAATTTTATTCCAGTCGGCCCCTCTGGGGCTGGTGTGTACCCGATTCAAAATTAGGAATTTGATCTTGGGGAATTTTCCCCCATGTACTAAAGATACATGGTGACCCAGAGGGAGATCAGGGTCGGACGTTTGCATGGATGCAATGTGTCTGTATGCTCTTCTCCATAATTCTAACTTTGCCTTTCCTATATAAATGCAACCACAGTTGCACTGGAGTAGATACACCAGTCCAGTGGTTCTGCAGTTCGCAAAATGTTTTGGGTAGAATCTTTTCCCATTAGGGAGGGCGGGGTTCTTGTGGGTCAGCATGTATCCACAGTAATGACAAGAACCACATGCAAATGTGCCTTTGTACTTGCAGTGTGTTCTCGCCGATTTGAACTCACTATTAACGATTTTATCGCCAATGGATATAGCTCTCCTAAATGTAAAGTATGGTTTATTTGGCACCAGGTGGCCCAGGGCCGGGTCCAGGGCCAGCAAGTGCCAATATTTTTCAACTATTTTTCTTATTTGACGATGTTGCTGGTTATACGTTGTAATGATCCTTAATTGGTTAGTGTCTTTATGTTGTTTAGTTGTTTGGAGGAGCGTTTGCCTAGGTCTGTTCATAATTTTTTTGAAAGCCTTTTTAAAGGATGTACGAGAGTATCCTCGTGCTAGTAATCTGTCTCGTAAATCAGCTGCCTCCTTCAAGAAAGTTTCATTGTCTGTGCAGATACGTTTGATTCTAATGTATTGTGAATAGGGTATGGAGTCAATCAGAGGTTGAGGATGAAAACTGGTAGCATGCAGTATGGTGTTACCTGCAGTTGTTTTTCTGAAAAGCTTACTGGAGAGTTTACCTTCATCTTTATAGATCTCAATGTCTAAAAAAGTTATTTGATTTTTATTGTAGAACATTGTGAATGTTAAATTGAATTCGTTTTTGTTCATTCTTGATAAGCACTGCTCGAGTACATCCGGGGGGCCATCCCAGATGACAAAAATGTCGTCTATATAACGATGCCACCCCAAAATATGGTTGGTATATTGGGTAAGGCCCCCATCTGAGAGGAAGGCTTTCTCCCACTCCCCCAGGTACAGGTTGGCATACGATGGGGCACAACATGTCGCCATCGCTACCCCCTGCACCTGGAGGTAGTGGGAGCCATTAAAGGTGAAAACATTATGGGTGAGGATGTACTCGAGCAGTGAAACAATGAATTCGTTAAATGTAGGATCCAAGCTCAAATTTTGTTGGAGTATGTGTCTGATTGCTGCCAGTCCACGTTCGTGTGGAATTGAACTGTAGAGCGTTTCTACGTCAATTGTAACTAGAAGAGCTTGGTCTGGTACATAAAGTTGGTCCAAAATTTGTAAGAGATGACTTGTATCTCTCACATAAGATGTCAGTGAAGTTACAAATGGCTTCAGATATTCGTCAATCAATTTGCTAGCGTTATCACTGATTGATCCAACGCCTGAGATAATTGGCCTACCAGGTGGATCTGTCAGGTTTTTATGCACTTTGGGGAGTGCAAAAAATGTAGGGGTCTTGGGGAAGTTGTTTCTGATGAAAGTCCAGGTAGTTTTATTAATTGTATTGTTCAGAAATGCAGAATCTACTAACATGTAAAATTCTTTATTGTATTTTTCGATAATGGATACCGGCATACGGCGGTACCAGTCCATGTTATTGAGGATTTTTTTGCAGATATTGATGTACTGGTCATTATCCAGAATAACTACATTCCCTCCCTTGTCGGAAGACTTTATAGTGATTTTATCATTGGTAGTTAGAGAGTTTAATGCCTCTAATTCTCCTGCTTTTAAGTTAGAGGGTCCTTGCTTTTGTATTATAGTATGCATTATTTTTACAGTTATGTTAAACTAACATTATACTTATGACTCATTTTGTTCATTAATTTGACAGGGTGTCATTGTCCCGGAGACAGCTCACTGCACCTCCACTCATTCCTTAAGTGCCCAACTTAGATTTGGACACTCCTTGGACCACTTCATATCCACTGGTTGGTGTTTATTCAGCACCCTCTGGATATTCGCTCCAATAGGGAGCCCTTTTCTTTTTACAACTTATTTCCTTTTTTGAAGTTTCACTTGAATATCCAATTTTTCCTCTGTGATAATATAAGGTATACAATCTGCATTGATACGCTTCTACTGCTCCTACCTTGCTGAATTTCCCATTCCTCATTAGTATTCTTTTCTCCAGTGAAGTAACTTTTGAATAATATTAAGCAGCCCTTTATTGATCCTTACCAATAATTTATAATGTCTTCCTTAAATGTATTATTACCAAATGTACAAGGTCTCAACTCTCCTTCGAAAATAACTAAAGCCTTTACCTTCTTTTCCAAACTATTAGCTCATGTAGTTTGTTTGCAAGAGACCCACTTTGTTCAGCAATCCACACCAAAATATTTTGGCCGCAGATATCCCCAAGTTTTTACTTCTTCTACCACAACAAAAAAAAGGGGAGTACTGATTGCTTTCCACCGCACAACATCATTTACTATTAAAAAGGAACGTAAAGACCCCAAAGGTAGATACCTGATCTTATCAGGTACATTACTAGATAATGATATTACAATTGTTTCTTACTATGCACCTAACAAGAACCCATTGGCATTTCTCTCACACTTGCTCTCGGTGGTTCAAACACATAAACAAGGTACCCTTATTATTGGTGGTGATTCTAAGCAAATAGTATAGCCATTCCTTGACAAATCCCCAGGCCCAACCAATATCCCTAAACCTTCATATCAACGACTCCTGCAGCAATATTCTCTTTTAGACACTTGGCGAGAACGTAATCCTACAAAACGACAATACACTCACTATTCCCATCCCCGCTTTCTTACCTCTAGTTCCACGATCCAATCATCGTACTTGGTATATTAATGATAGTATACTTGCAAATTCCTCATTCCAGCAGAGATTGGAAATGGCCATAAAAGATTATTTCATCACCAACAATTTCACTGACACAGATCCCCTGACACTATGGGAAGCTCTTAAACCTTATATTAGAGGGGTTTGTATTCACCACACCGCTTTTTATCGTAAAGAACAAAAAGAACTTCATAAAAAACCTGAAGACACATTTTACAAAGCTTCGGTAGACTTTCAGACCAAACCCACACAGCCGAATAAACTTATATATGACAAAGCACGCCTAGAATTGGACCTCTTTCTGACAGAATCAGCAGAAAAAACACTTTGTAAATCCAAGCACACCTTTTATACGAAAGCTACTAAACCAAACACATTTCTAGCCCTGGCATTGCGGAAGACCAGCTATACTCCTAAACCTATTCGTCTAAAAATTAAAAAAGATACGTACACATACATACGTAATCCACTAAAAATTTTAAAAGAATTTCAGAAAAAAACTAACTGAATCATACAAAGACCCTAATGCCGTGTACACCTGGTCAGACTTTTCGACCAAACTTGTCCGACGGAAAAAATCCGTCGGACAATTTGACCATGTGTGGGCTTCATCGGACCTGCAGCGGACCTTTTCTGTCGAAAATGTGACGAACTTTAGATTTAGAACATTTTTCACATCTTTCCAACGGACTCGAGTCTGGTCGAAAAATCAGTTCATCTGTATGCTAGTCCGATGGATAAAAACCGACGCTAGGGCAGCTATTGGCTACTGGCTATGAACTCCCTTATTTTAGTCCGGTTGTACGTCATCACGGTCAAATCCGTCGGACTTTGGTGTGATTGTGTGTAGACAAGTCCGATTTGACAGAAGTCCGTCAAAAGTCAGTTGAAAGACCGTCGGAAGTCCATCGAAAAGTCCGACGTGATTCAGTCTGTCAAAAGCCCGGTCGTGTGTACACGGCATTACACCTTAGACCATTCTCAACTGACCTCACTCCTATCTTCAATTCATCTCCCCTCCCTTTCCTCATCTCATCAAGATACTCTTGATAAACCTATTACTGAATTTGAAATACAAGTTATAAAATCATTCAAATCACATAAACGTCCAGGCATTGATGGCCTTTCAGCAACTTACTACAAAAGATTTGCATCTTTATTACCACCCCTTATGGAAGAAGCCTTTAACTCCCTTCTCAAAGAATGTAATTTTCGTACGGAATCACTTACAACTTCTATATCCATGATCCCTAAACCCAATACAGATGACACATCTTGGTATAAGTATAGACAGGGCTTTTTTTCAGCCGGAACTCACCGGAACTGTGTTCTGGAACCTCTGGCAGCCCTCTCCTCTCCTCTCCTGGGAGTGACATGTCTGCACGATCATCAGATGCATGTCTCCCTTCCTTCCCTGCAGCAGCCTGTCTCACTCACACAAAGCAGAATGAAGCTGTCTCCTCCCCCTCCTCCTTCTCATTCAGCTCTGTATACACAAGAGGAGGGGGAGCAGGAACACGTGCTGACTTCAGGTCTGTACAAACTTTTCTATGCTTTATAGATAGACAGGGAGGAGGAGAGTGGCTGGGATTGGGAAGCAGGAAACAAAAATGATGTACACTTGGTGGAGTGATTGGGGGGGTTAGGAGGACATGTGTTTTGGTATGAAAAAGGACATATGCCGGAAATCAGTGTGGGATTAATTTGAAACCTGACAGCCCCTTCCAGCACTAGCCCCCCTCTCCCCCCCAGCACATTTACAACCCCCCCTTACAGAACTAGCCCCCCTCTCCCCCCAGCACATTTACAACCCCCCCTTCCAGCACTAGCCCCCCTCTCCCCCCAGCAAATTTACAACCCCCTGCCCCTTCCAGCACTAGCCCCCCTCTCCCCCAGCACATTTACAACCCCCCCTTCCAGCACTAGCCCCCCTCTCCCCCCAGCACATTTACAACCCCCCCTTCCAGTACTAGCCCCCCTCTCCCCCCAGCACATTTACAACCCCCCTTCCAGCACTAGCTCCCCTCTCCCCCCAGCACATTTCCAACCCCCCCTTCCAGCACTAGCCCCCCTCTCCCCCCAGCATATTTAACCCCCCCTTCCAGCACTAGCCCCCCTCTCCCCCAGCACATTTACAACCCCCCCTTCCAGCACTAGCTCCCCTCTTCCCCCAGCACATTTCCAACCCCCCCTTCCAGCACTAGCCCCCCTCTCCCCCCAGCACATTTACAACCCCCCTTCCAGCACTAGCTCCCCTCTCCCCCAGCACATTTCCAACCCCCCTTCCAGCACTAGCCCCCCTCTCCCCCAGCACATTTCCAACCCCCCCTTCCAGCACTAGCCCCCCTCTCCCCCCAGCACATTACTAGCCCCCCTCTCCCCCCAGCACATTTTCACCGCCCCTCCTTCCAGCACTGCCCCCCCCCCCCCTTTCTAGCACTAGCCCTCTCCCTCACAGATATTCTCCTTCTCACAGAGGGCATGATTATGGCATCTGGGACCCCGAGAGATGGAGGACATTTACCTTGGAGGCCCATACTAGCTCCTGCTTGACAAGTTAGTGGAGCCTAGTGCCAGAACTTGTTCCAGCACTGGGTTCCAGGACTCAGCCCAGATTTATGGGATGCTAGGATTTTGTTTAAATCTCAGGAAAGGCCTATTAAAACTGGGGCAGTATGGAGGTTTGAATTTGGATTAGGAAGGGGGAAAGAATTTGTGTTTGTGGGGGAAAAGTTTGTACTGGCAGAGGGGATTTAGTTGGGAAGATATGTGATGGAACTGGGGAGAGGACTTGTGTAAGAGAGGCTTGGAGGAATGAAGACAAGGGGAGAGGAATTGTGTAGTAGGGGCTTGGAGGAATGAAGACAAGGGGAGAGAAATTGTGTAGGAGGGGCTTGGAGGAATGAAGACAAGGGGAGAGGAATTGTGTAGGAGGGGCTTGGAGGAATGAAGACAAGGGGAGAGGAATTGGTCCAGGATGGGAAACATGTTGTGCTGGAAGGGGAGATTTGGGGGAGAGAATTTTGTACTGGGAGGAGGATTTATGCTTGGGGGATGTTGGGATGGGGTATTTTTGCTGGGATGAGGAGCTGTGCTGGGATATGGATTTGTGGGGTGGAAGGAGATTTGTGCTGGGAAGGGGGATTTTTTTTAGGGAGAGCTTTGCAGAGACTGAGTTCATTCAGAGAGGAATGCACTGTAAAGTGTGTGGGGGAGGAGGAATATGTGCAGAGAGGTAAAGTTTGTGTGCGTTTAGCAGAGGGGAGAGCATTGTACACAGAGGAGATCTTGGGGGAACTTGTGATGAAAGGGGAGCTGAGAAAGTATGTGTGTGGAGGAGGAGGGGGAGGTCAGCAGAGAGGAGAGCTTGGGGGCTTTGTGATGAGAGGAAAGCTAGGAGGGGATTTGTGACGAGAGGAGAGCTAGGAGGGGATTTGTGATGAGAGGAGAGCTAGGAAGGGATTTGTGATGAGAGGAGAGCTAGGAGGGGATTTGTGATGAGAGGAGAACTAGGAGGGGCTTTGTGATGAGAGGAGAGCTGGGGGGCTTCGTGGTGAGAGGAAAGCTAGGAGGGGATTTGTGATGAGGAGAGCTGGGGGGGATTTTGGGGAATTTGCCTTATGTGATACACAGTTCTAAGCCTTAACTCACTACAATTTTTTGGCGCCGCTGAAAATCTCTCCTCTAAGGAAGGTGTGGCTGGGGGCGGGGTTTGGGTGTGGCTGGGGGCGGGGTTGGGGCGGAGAGTTGAACAGAGAGGGTGAGTTCCTGTACCCTTTCTCTGAGAAAAAAACCCTGAGTATAGACCAATATCTATCCTCAATATTGATATTAAAATATTGGCCAAAATATTATAGTAATATTAATAGATAGATATTACTTAATAGATAATATCCAACTTAATCCAATTATTGGCACCCTTATTCATAGAGATCAAACAGCATTTATTCCCTCAAGACAAGCTGGCAATAATATTCGTCGAGCTACACTTCTGGCCCATGCAGCTCGTTCACGCCATATCTCTGCCTGTTTCCTCTTGTTGGATATACGAAAGGCATTCGATTCATTATCATGGCCTTATCTACACTCAATTCTTTATCACTGGGGTTTCGGACCACATTTCTTGAAATGGATAGCTGCCTTATATCAACGCCCGAAAGCATATAGCTCCTATTCAGGTTTTAAATCTGATCCTATTAATGTTGAGAGAGGCACCAGGCAGGGAAGCCCCCTATCCCCTCTCCTCTTTGCATTGACAATTGAACCCCTGGCCCAACTCATTCGATCCAAACCTAACATAAAGGGACTCGAACTTGGTGGTTATCAACATAAATTATGTCTGTTTGCAGACGACGTCTTAATATTCCTTACGTCTCCCATAACCTCAGCGCCAACTCTTCTGAACATCCTTTCTAAATTTGAACAAGTATCAGGCCTTTCTATAAACCCCCACAAATCTAATGCTCTAAATATTTTGTTGACACCTGCCATCCAAACCCAACTTTTTCACTCTCTACCATTCACCTGGACTACAACGTTTATCTCCTACATGGATATTAACTTTACAGCCAACCCTCTGGAGCTCTATGCAACAAATTACCCACCTATGCTTTCACAACTTACTAAACTTCTCAATAATTGGTCTACCATACCATTGGCCTGGTTAGGAAGAATTACAGTGATAAAAATGTCCATAAACTCTTATATCTTTTTCGAGTACTCCCTATATCTATACCATCACACTTCTTATGCATCATACAACATAAAACCTTACATTTTAACTGAGGTAAGACAAAACCTCAAATTCCTAAACATACCATATATGCTCCTAAAATTCATGGTGGTCTAGGTGTACCAGATATTACAAAATGTTATTATGCAGCCCAATTATCACAACTTTCCAAATACCACGCTAAGACAGAAATCCCACTTTGGGTAGCTGTAGAAACGGTCGATTGTGACCCTCTATCCATTGCAAATCTTCTTTGGCTAAACCCAATGCAATGTCAAACAGTAACGAATCCCATTACCAAACACAGCCTATCCATTTTGGATAGGTTAAAAACCCGATTTGGCCTACAATCTAGACATAATCCTCTTCTCTCCTTCCTCCATAATCCCTCATTCCCTCATACCCGGCTTGGTCCTCCCCAAACTCATTCTCAGCATGGTCAAGAGCTGGTTTGACCTGCGCTTACCATTTCTATAAATCTTCTCTAATCACACCATTTCCTACTCTTCATGAAAACTATGATCTCCCACATACAGAAACTTTCACATATCTTCAAATAAAAAACTTTTTTCACAACAATGCACCCTCTGATACTCTAAATTTGAAGCCCTGCGGAAACCATGGATTGAACATTTCCTGCCACCGGGTTTTGACACCTCTTTACTACTCCCTTAAGGGTTTAAGGTCTATAATCTGTTATGTGATTTAATTCATTCATTCATTTTTTACCTCCCGAGTCTACTGACTCCCTCTGGTGACATACCCCATTTCACATCCCAATGTCTCTTCATCATAAAACTATCTAAGCTTCCCCTTTTCTTTACACTAGTTAATTTTACTCTATTAGGAGTCTTGCGGGATAATCTGAAATATTATTCATATTTCCAGATAATGCCAAGCCAATCTGCAGGAACTTGGCCCTGGAAAACATACCTTTTTCTCTTGATTGCCCTGTAACACTCCTAATGTACCATCTCATACATATTTTAACCACCAGGCTCTTCACTCAAAACCATAGGTACAATATTCTATTGAATTATTCTATTCTCCATACTCATTCCTGAAATTAGAAGTATCCTAATTTCTGTCATTTTTGTTACAAGTAACTTTGTTTTATCTACTAATTTTTACCGTATTTTAATGTTTATTACTAATGAAACTTAATTTCTATTATTTTCTATTTCGTCAAATATTTCCATATATGATATCACTGTAACCCGTTGTTTAAACTTATGAAAACATAATAAAAATGTTTAAAAAGAAAAACTTACCTTATATTTCTTCTTGTACGTTCCCATCTTGCTTGTGGCAGATGAAGCCCACAAGGATATTCTTACGGGATATGGTGCTGCCTAATAACTAGCATGCACCACCCGTTTTCATGCATGCACAGTATGGACACATCGCAGAACTGGAAACGCGATGCTAGCCCTCGGTGCTGCCCACTGACTCCTGGGAAATGATGACAAGCATCTCCCAGGAGCATTAGTGAGCACAGGCGCAGAGGGAAATTATGTCAGGCGCCGCGGAAAGGGACCCCATAGCAACAGTGCTAAAGGGGTGAGTAAAAAAAAAAAAAAATGAATTTCCAAATGTTTTTGCTGATGCATAATGCTGTTGATCTCTGCAAAGTTGCTTTAGAAGCTTGATACATGTATATTTATATTTACATTGATATTGATACATTCATTGATGTACATACATTTATATATGTGTCGGTAGTTTTCACCTGACACATGTGTAAATGAAAAGAGCTATATTTGTGCCTTTATTCCCCTATTTTTATGAATATATGTATACATATATGCATTTTAATTATTTACATATATTGCTTGTACTCGATAATATTAGTCCATATGAGGAGATATTTTTCTTTATAAGATTCCTCTTGTTGCTGTTTTTTTCATTATATCTGCTTGTTTGTTTTTGTGTCTTTTCTTAAAGTATATGTTTATATGTTTCTTTCTGTGTATATTTTTTAGCCCTTAAATATGCTTTTTTCTTTTACATTTTATATTGTTTCGTTTTTTTCTTTGACATAGTTTTGATACTTTGACATATGTGTATTATGTATGGACATGTGTATTTTGTAAAGGTGTGTGTGTCTCATCCATTATCATTTTTTTTTTTTAAAGATATTTTTTATTGATTTTAATACAAACCAGTTGTACAAAAAAAGCACAACAAACAACCACTAAATAAACTCGGTTAATCATTGGTATATATCGTCAAGTACATAGCTCATGTATGAATAAAAGACAAATAGTGGTATAGCGGTCCGATATTGATCACATAAGTACATAGTACAAGCATTCTATCAATGTATAGCAACAGTGGTAATCTGCATATAGTGTATCCTGGAACGGCCTGTAGGTAACCAATACTATGCGCACATTATGAAGAAAGGGTCAGGGGGCTGGCCAGCCATCTGTCCCATATTTTGTAGAATGTTTTTTTCCGTTTCCAAATTTAAGTTTATATAGTGGTATAAGATCATTAATTAATTTTAGCCAAAGAGATTTCAAAGACATCTGTATACCTTTCCATGATAACAATATAGCCTTTCTAACATAAAAATAAAAAATACGTAGTAGTCTCTTAGCCTGTGATGATATCTGCAGGTCACCAAAGACCCCTAGTAAACCGTTCTTAGGATGAATTATATTAGGGAGGCCTAGAGCAGAGGAAATGAAAGAACCCACCTCCACCCAGAAGTCCTGAACCACTGGACAGGTCCAGAAGCAATGTATAAAATCAGCGTCCTCGTCACAGCCACGGAAACATCCAGTCGAGGGCTTCAACCCCATTTTGTACAACCTAGCCGGGGTAAGGTGGGATTGGTGGAAAATCTTAACCTGTATAACACGGTCCCTAGATGAAATAACTGTGTTTTTGTACGTGTCACTAAACTCAGTCCAGTCATCCTCTGATGAAATGTCCATGAATGCCCATTTTTCCTGTGCCTCACTAAATCTGGGGTTAAAGACGGTCATTAGGGCTGCGTAGTGAGCAGAAATAAGTTTATTGGGATCAGGTTGTCTCAGCAGCTTCTCCAGTGGGGGTAAGCTAGTAGGATCCTTTAGGGAACCAAACTGAGCTTGGATAGCATGTCTAAGGTGATAATAGTAGAACAAGTAAGAGCGTGGTAAGTCAAAATCAAGTCTCAGTTGGTGAAAAGATTTGAAGCCTTGTTTGTTGTATAAATGACATAGATACTTTACCCCCTTGGAGTACCAGTGTTTGGTGTTGGGCAAAGAGTATAGTTCCTGCAGAGTGGGGTTAAACCATAGAGGATTATTTGGGGATGCTGACCAGGTATGTCGGGAAATTTTTATAGTGATGTATCGGAAAATTGAAAGGGAGGTAGCCAGCATGGAGGTACCTGGTCGATTTGGGACTTTTCCCCTGTAAGTAATATTATGGAGGGTTTCCATGGAAGCCGCAATGGCTCCTTCAGTGGTGGTACATGCATTTGCTGAGACTGGGTGTAGCCAGTCATGAATATGTACCAGCTGTGATGCTAGGTAATATAGAAAAAAATTTAGAAACGCCAAGCCTGCCATGTGTGACGGCAGCCTTAGCCTCTCAAGTGCCACCCTAGGGGATCCGCCACTCCACAGGAACGTTGTACAGATCATATCTATACGTTTAAAGACTGATTTAGGGATTTTACAGGGGGAATTGGCCAGAATATATAGTAATTTTGGTAGGTAAACCATTTTGAGTAAATTTACCCTTCCCATAAGATCCAGAGGTAGGTCCATCCATTGTTTAGTTTGTTCCTGTAGGCAAATTAGTAGAGGTTCTAAATTATTAGCGATATAAGTGGATAAAGGTGACTGTACCAAAACCCAGAGGTATTGAAAAGAAGACACCACCTGCAACTTAGAGTCCGAGTGGATATGGGAAATTGCAGTGGAGTCCAGGGGAAAAAGACTAGATTTGTCCCAATTCACCCGGAATATGGAGAAATCTCTGAACGTATTGATCTCGGCCAACAAGGACTGGAGTGACTCATTGGTATCTGCCAGATACATCAAGGTATCATCCGCATAGAGCGAGATTCGCTCCTTTATGGTGGCAATAGGAAGGCCCCTAATAGATGGGGAGGAACAATGCATACTGCTAAAGGCTCCATGGCCAGGGCAAATAGGAGTGGGGAAAATGGGCACTCCTGCCTTGTACCCCTAGTAATTAAGAATGACTCGGTGACCGAGGAGTTGACCCGAACACGGGCCCGAGGGGAAGCATAAAGAAGCCTTATCCATGCCACCACTCGAGGACCAAAACCATACAGCTGCAATACCCGAAAAAGATACGACCATTCCATGCTATCAAATGATTTACAAGTGTCCAGGGATACAATGGCTCGTGTAGGAGAGTAATCATGTGGGTATTGCAAATTGTGAAACAATCTACGAATATTCATTCTAGTGGACCTTCCAGGTATAAAGTCCCCCTGATCACTATTGACCAAGGTTGTAACTACAGCATTTAAACGATTAGCAAGCACTTTGGCCAGGATCTTAACGTCCACATTTATGAGAGATATTGGGTGGTACGATTCACATTTAAGTGAATCTTTGCGGGGTTTCAGTAAAAGTATGATCGAGGCCTCTCGCATAGTGGGGGAGAGGACTCCAGTATCTAAAGCTCTGTTATATGTACCTAATAGAAGTGGGCATAGTAAATCCCTAAATTGTGTGTACCATTCGGTGGGGTAACCGTCCAGACCCCGAGTCTTATGGGTTGGCATTTGTGAAATGGCCACCGCAATCTCTTCAACCAAGATGGGTGCCTCTAACTCATCTCTCCTCTCAGGTAAAAGGGAGGGGAGAGATATGTCAGCAAGGTAGTCATTTAGGTGGGGTTCAGTGTAGTCAGCCCTGGATGTGTATAGGTCTTTATAGAAGTTTAAAAAGGTTTCCATAATATCCTCAGGAACATCACTAATTTGGCCTTGTACAGTAAGGATACGTGGGATAGATACAGGGGAGCGGTCAGGTCTGGTCAGGTATGCTAAGAGGCGTTCAGCTTTGTTACCGTGCTCAAATGATTTCTGTGCAATGTGTAACAGTCGCTTTTGTGTAATGTCTAGTAAACAGAGTTCATACTCCCTGCGCTTCTGTAGCCATGTTTCTCTCATGTCAGGGGCCAGGTTGGTGGCATAAACAGACTCAGCTTGCACCATGGCGGTTTCTAGTTCCCCGAATAGCTGCTGATTATTTTTCCTTATAACCCCAGTGACGGACATAAAAGTGCCCCTCAATGTAGTTTTAAAGGGTTCCCATTCTGTAGGGCGGTCTACTGTTCCCAGATTGTCTTTCCAGTACTCTGTAATACCTTTCCTGCATGTTCCCTGCACCACCTCGTCCTCCAGCCAGTAAGAATTTAGACGCCAAATGGTAGGGCCTGAGCCTGGGAGGATGACGAGGTCTACAGAAAGAGGTGCGTGGTCTGAGACACCTTTAGGCAGGTAGGAAACTGCAGAGACAATGGGAAGGGTGTCTGCTGGGGCAAATGCCATATCAATCCGAGACATGGTGCGGAAGGAGTCCGAGTGACAAGAAAACTGTCTTTCGTCCGGGTGCTTCCAGTGGCATAGCTCGGTAAGGTCATAAACCTGCATCCAGTCCAGAAAGGAGGGAAAGGATCTACCCCCACCCCCAAAGCAGTCCATAGCTGGATCTATTATGGCGTTAAAATCACCCACATAAAGTAAAGGTCCAGGGGGTCTATTCAACAATTGAAGTGACAATTTGGACAACACTTCCACCAAAAATGGGGGAGGGATGTAAATGTTTGCAAGAGTAAGCGTCACAGATGAAATTTGTAGGGTAAGTATAACAAATCTCCCATCTGGGTCTGTCTTGACTTGTATAGTTTCAGCTGGAAGGGATTTGGCCAGTAAAATAGAGACTCCCCTGGAGTAGTTTGTGTGGGTAGCATGATAATACTGAGCCAGCCATGGACGCCTAAGGGCCTTAGTATCAGTGAGGTGGGTTTCTTGGAGGCATATAATATGTGGACTGCTTTTTTTTAGGACTGAAAAAACTAGGGACATCTTCTGGGGTGCATTCATACCTCTAGTGTTCCATGACACTATCTTTAAGGGCTTTGTCATTTTAAAGTAGACATTATACCATAATCACAGGGAAATGTAAATACACTCATATCTAATACCTCACAGGCCGTGCCATTCCGTATATATTCAATTACATCCACAGTATGTTGCAGATATCTGTTTCTACATAAGTACGTGCTATTAATAGATACAGAAAAAAACAATGAACTGCTCTGAGCTGCAACCTTAAAAAGTGTAAAAAATTAAAAAAGGAAAAAAAAGATGAAAAAAAAAGGGTTCAAAAAAAGAAAAAAGTGAGCATTTTTTTAAAAACCCGTATTCCCCACTGCGCTCGGCCATCCCCAACTTAGCGAGCCCTGGATCCCAAAACCTGGAAAACCCCTCTTACCCCGTAAGAAAAAGAAAAAGGGGAATGTTAGTGAGGGTCCAATTATTCCGTGGCCACGCCACTAACCGGTGAGGGGGTAATGTGGCGACCGGCGTGGCTCCCAACTGAAGGTAAAAAAATAAAATTATGCCCTGATCCAGAATGTTTAACCTCTGCAGTCGTGTAGAAGTTCAGAATTCGTTCAGTCCTTCCTTATGGTGAATAAAAGAGATGGTAGGCCAGTAGGGATGAGCTTCCTTTTTCGAGTCGAACCCATGTTCGACTCGAACATCGTCTGTTCGCCCGTTCGCCGAATTGCGAACGATATGGGCCGTTCGCGCCAAATTAATGTGGCGCGTCACGGCCCATAATTCACTGCGGCATCGCAGTGCATTGCTGGCTGATGATTGGCCAAGCATGCACTATGACCCACATGCTTGGCCAATCACAGCGCCGTCTGAACAGAGAGCCGTAATTGGCCAAAGCCAAGGAGGCTTTGGCCAATTATGGCTCAGGGGATTTAGTACACGCCCCACACTATATAAGGCCGCCTGCACAGTGGCCCTGTGTAGTGTGTGTTCCGGCGTTCATTGAGAGAGAGAGAGAGAGAGAGAGAGAGAGACAGACAGTGACATTTGATTTGCGTTAGATAGATTAGGCAGAACAGTCAGTCAGTTAGCTGCACTTACAGTGTATTGTGTATATATATGCATCCAAGTGTTGCATATATATATATATATACACTGTATTCAGTTTAGCTAGATCCGTTCCTGTTATCTTCCTATTGACAGGCAGGCTTGTTTACAGCTACCTGAAGAAAATTGCTGGTGTTCTTTTGATCCTATTAGTACCACAGTCAGGCAGCTAGACTATTTACAGTTAGTGCAGTGCGTCCTGCTCACAGTGTTCAGCTAGATCCGTTCCTGTTATCTTCTTACTGACAGGCAGGCTTGTCTTGTTACAGTATATACAGCTACCTGAAGAAAATTACTGGTGTTCTTTTGATCCTATTAGTACCACAGTCAGGCAGCTAGACTATTTACAGTTAGGGCAGTGCGTCCTGCTCACAGTGTTCAGCTAAAACTACAAGTTAGTGGGGTGCGTCCTGCTCACAGTGTTCAGCTAAACCTACAAGTTAGTGGGGTGCATCCTGCTCACCGTGTTCAGCTAAACCTACAAGTTAGTGCGGTGCGTCCTGCTCACAGTGTTCAGCTAAACCTACAAGTTAGTGGGGTGCGTCCTGCTCACAGTGTTCAGATAGATCCGTTCCTGTTATCTTCTTACTGACAGGCAGGCTTGTCTTGTTACAGTATTTACAGCTACCTGAAGAAAATTACTGGTGTTCTTTTGATCCTATTAGTACCACAGTCAGGCAGCTAGACTATTTACAGTTAGTGCAGTGCGTCCTGCTCACAGTGTTCAGCTAGATCCGTTCCTGTTATTCCCTTACTGACAGGCAGGCTTGTCTTGTTACAGTATATACAGCTACCTGAAGAAAATTACTGGTGTTCTTTTGATCCTATTAGTACCACAGTCAGGCAGCTAGACTATTTACAGTTAGGGCAGTGCATCCTGCTCACAGTGTTCAGCTAAAACTACAAGTTAGTGGGGTGCGTCCTGCTCACAGTGTTCAGCTAAACCTACAAGTTAGTGGGGTGCATCCTGCTCACCGTGTTCAGCTAAACCTACAAGTTAGTGCGGTGCGTCCTGCTCACAGTGTTCAGCTAAACCTACAAGTTAGTGGGATGCGTCCTGCTCACAGTGTTCAGATAGATCCGTTCCTGTTATCTTCTTACTGACAGGCAGGCTTGTCTTGTTACAGTATTTACAGCTACCTGAAGAAAATTACTGGTGTTCTTTTGATCCTATTAGTACCACAGTCAGGCAGCTAGACTATTTACAGTTAGTGCAGTGCGTCCTGCTCACAGTGTTCAGCTAGATCCGTTCCTGTTATCTTCATACTGACAGGCAGGCTTGTCTTGTTACAGTATATACAGCTACCTGAAGAAAATTGCTGGTGTTCTTTTGATCCTATTAGTACCACAGTCAGGCAGCTAGACTATATACAGTTAGTGCAGTGCGTCCTGCTCACAGTGTTCAGCTAGATCCGTTCCTGTTATTCCCTTACTGACAGGCAGGCTTGTCTTGTTACAGTATATACAGCTACCTGAAGAAAATTACTGGTGTTCTTTTGATCCTATTAGTACCACAGTCAGGCAGCTAGACTATTTACAGTTAGTGCAGTGCGTCCTGCTCACAGTGTTCAGCTAAAACTACAAGTTAGTGGGGTGCGTCCTGCTCACAGTGTTCAGCTAAACCTACAAGTTAGTGGGGTGCGTTCTGTTCAAAGTGTTCAGCTAAACCTACAAGTTAGTGCGGTGCGTCCTGCTCACAGTGTTCAGCTAAACCTACAAGTTAGTGGGGTGCGTCCTGCTCACAGTGTTCAGCTAGATCCGTTCCTGTTATTCCCTTATTGACAGGCAGGCTTGTCTTGTTACAGTATATACAGCTACCTGAAGAAAATTACTGGTGTTCTTTTGATCCTATTAGTACCACAGTCAGGCAGCTAGACTATTTACAGTTAGTGCAGTGCGTCCTGCTCACAGTGTTCAGCTAAACCTACAAGTTAGTGGGGTGCGTCCACCTCACAGTGTTCAGCTAAAGCTACCTGTAGAAGGTTGGTGGTGTTCTTATACTACAGGCAGGCAGTTGATTTTGCTAGCTGCGGTATCAGTACATATATATATATATATATATCCCAGCTTAGTGCAGCTACAGGCCATTAGTATGTCTGGAAGGCCAAGAAGGAGAGGCAGACAGTCACAAGCCAATACGAGAGGGCAAGCAGGCTCTGTGTCTAGTGCTGGTCGTGGAGACGGTGCATCCTCATCAGCACGTGGCCGTGGGACACGCTTGGCCTTTTTTTCGGCAGCTGGCCGTGTTGAGCCGCAACATGCGTAAGACTTGGTCGAGTGGATGACCAAGCCGTCCTCATCCTCCTCATCCTCTCTCACCCATGCCCAGGGTACTTTGTCTGGCAAAGCAGCGGCCTCTTACCTCGGCTCAATGTCATCAGTGACTCCTTCCCTAGCCCCACCATGTCCTCCTGAGGAGTCCCTCGAACTGTTTGACCACAGTGTTGGGTACCTGCTCCAGGAGGATGCCCAGCATTTGGAAGGCTCTGATGATGATACTGAGCTCGATGAAGGCAGTAACATGAGCACGGACAGAGGGGGTGCCCAAGAAGGACAGCAATCTGGCAGTCATGCTCCCCCTGCTGCAGCATACTGCCAGATTTGCTCCAGTGATGAGGAGGGAGGGGATGATGAGGTCACTGACTCAACGTGGGTGTCTGATAGGAGAGAGGAGGAGGAGGAGGAGGCGGCACATCACCAACGAGGCAGGATGCTCTCCAGGGGCCAGTCTAAGGGCAGCACATTTACTGCATCACACCCCAAAGCTCCACATGTGCAGGGCGCTGCAGTCTCTGCGCGTTATTCAAAAAGTTCTTTGGTGTGGGCCTTTTTTGAGACGAGTGCATCAGATCGCACCGCTGCTATTTGCAACATATGTCTAAAGCGTATCTCGTGTGGCCAAAACATCTCCCGCTTGGGTACCACATGCTTGACCAGACATATGTTGACCTGCCATGCAGTTCGTTGGCAAGCGTATCTAAAAGACCCACACCAAAGAACAAAGAGGACCTCTCCTTGCTCCTCATCAGCTGAGATCTCCAACCCCACTATACCTTCAGTCCTCTCTGAGACCTGCACTGAGAGGAATGAAGGTGTAGAATTAGGTGTGTTACAGCCAAGTACTTGAGGGCAATCTGCTTTTGGTACACCGACGTCAGATTGTACCAGGCAAATTTCCCAGCCCCAGCTGCTGCACCGCCGAAAGAAGTTTGCTCCCAGCCATCCACATGCCCAGCGGTTGAATGCTAGCTTGGCAAAATTGCTAGCACTTCAACTGCTGCCTTTTCAGTTGGTAGACTCTGCCCCCTTCCGTGAGTTTGTGGAATGTGCGGTTCCTCAGTGGCAGGTACCCAAACGCCACTTTTTCTCACGGAAGGCGATTCCAGGTCTCTACCGGCATGTGGAAGGCAATGTCCATGCCTTGCTGGACAGGGCGGTCAGTGGTAAGGTGCATATTACCGCTGACTCATGGTCCAGCAGGCATGGACAGGGACGTTACCTAAGTTTCACGGCGCATTGGGTGACTCTGCTGGCAGCTGGGAAGGATGCAGGACAAGGCGCAGTAGTGTTGGAGGTTGTTCCGCCACCATGCCTCCAAAATGCTAATGATTGTGACACACCTCTCTCCTCCACCCCCTCCTCTTCTTCTTCCTCCATGGCCTCTTCCTGTGCTTTGTCCTCGGAACCAGCGGTGCTCCGTAGCCGTTCAAGGGGCTACGCAAATACGCAGGCCAAAAGATGCCATGCGGTGCTTGAGCTGGTGTGCTTGGGGGACAGGAGCCACACTGGGGCAGAGTTCTGTCAGTTCTGCAGGGGTAGGTTCAGAGGTGGTTGACGCCACGCCAACTTAAGGCAGGAATGGTGGTTTGCGACAATGGCACCAACCTCCTCTCTACCCTCCGACAGGGACAAATGACCCATGTGCCCTGTTTGGCTCACGTCCTTAACTTGGTGGTGCAGCGGTTCTTGGGCAGGTACCCAGGCTTACAGGATGTCCTGAGGCAGGCCAGGAAAGTCTGTGTGCATTTCCGCCGGTCATATAATGCCCTTGCTCGGCTGACGGACCTCCAAAAGGAGTTTAACCTGCCCAAGTCCTGCCTAATCTGTGACATGCCCACCAGGTGGAACTCAACGTTGGCCATGCTGCAGCGGCTGCACACGCAGCAGAGGGCCATCATTGAGTACCTGTGCGACTATGGCACCAGGACAGGGTCAGGGGAGCTTGGTTTTTTCCCCACGCCAGTGGGCCATGATCAGGGATGCATGCACTGTCCTGTCACCATTTGAGGAGGCCACGAGGATGGTGAGCAGTGACAGTGCATGCATCAGTGACACTGTCCCCCTTGTCCACCTGTTGGAGCACACGCTGCGTGGAATAATGGACAGGGCACTTGAGGCAGAACAGAGGCAGGAAGAGGAGGACTTCCTTAGCTCTCAAGGATCCCTTTATGCAGACAGTGTTCCTGCGTGCCCGCCGATCACACAGGAAGAGGAGGAGGAGGAGGAGGAAGATTGTGTCAGTATGGAGGTGGAGCCTGGCACTCAGCATCAGCAGCAGTCTTTAAGGGATCAGTCCCAAGAAACACATGGACTTGTACGTGGCTAGGAGGAGGTGGCTGCGGACCATGTCGTCCTTAGTGACCCAGAGGACTCCGGACCGAATGCCTCAGCAAACCTACGCTGCATGGCCTCCCTGATCCTGCAAAGCCTGCGTAAGGATCCTCGTATTCGTGGTATCAAGGTATGGACCAATACTGGCTGGCAACCCTCCTTGATCCACATTACAAGGGTAAGGTTGTGGACCTTATCTTGCCATCGCAGAGGGAGCAGAGGATGAAACATCTTTGGGAGGCCTTGCAGAAAGGTCTGTGCAACGCGTTCCCAGAGACTGGGAGGTTACAAACTCCTGTTTCTGGACAACGTGTTGCTGAGGCTTCGGTCAGCCAAAGAAGGAGCGGTGGAGAAGGTGACCGTCTGACCGATGCGTTCAGACAATTTTTTGGTCCGCAGCCCCAAGGTATGATCGGTTCCAGCAACCATCGCCAGCGTCTGTTTTACATGGTGCAGGAATACCTAGGGGCAAGATCAGACTTGGACACCTTTCCCACCGAAAATCCTCTGGGTTACTGGGTCTTGAGGATGGATCACTGGCCAGAGCTTGCACAGTATGCAATTGAGCTACTGGCCTGTCCTGCATCCAGCGTTCTTTCGGAACGCACATTCAGTGCTGCTGGAGGCGTGGTAACCGATCACAGGGTGCGTCTGTCCACCGACTCGGTCGATCGACTGACCTTCATAAAAATGAATCAGTCTTGGATCACCACCAGCTACCAAGCACCTGATGCTGATGTAACCGAATAATTTTTTTTGAAATCTCAGATCCCTTCAAAGACTGCCTATGCTGATGCTGAATGACTATCCCTGAGTAATTATCCTCTTCCTCCTCAATGATCACGCTGATAGCTTGTAAGAACATTTTTGGTTCTGGGCGCCACCACCAGTGCCTAAGGCACAATTTTTCAGCCCCTGTTTAACAGGGGCGTGTAATTACAATTTTTGATGCAATACTTTGCAGCAGGGATCATTTCAGCATTCCAACTAGAGTATCTGTGAGGGGTTGCAGTGTTGTGGCACCAGCACCAGTGCCTAAGGCCCAATTTTTCTGCCCCTGTTTAACAGGGGCGTGTAATTACAATTTTTGATGCAATACTTTGCAGCAGGGCTCATTCCTGCGTTCCAACTAGAGTGTCTGTGAGGGGTTGCAGTGTTGTGGCACCAGCACCAGTGCCTAAGGCCCAATTTTTCAGCCCTTGTTTAACATGGGCGTGTAATTACAATTTTTGATGCAATACTTTGCAGCAGGGCTCGTTCCTGCGTTCCAACTAGAGTGTCTGTGAGGGGTTGCAGTGTTGTGGCACCAGCACCAGTGCCTAAGGCCTAATTTTTCAGCCCCTGTTCAACAGGGGCATGTAATTACAATTCTTGATCTAATATTTCACAGCAGGGCCCATTTCTGCACCCACCAAGAGCGAGTGAGGACTTACAGTGTTGTGGCACCAGCACCACCACCACCACCACCAAAGGCCCAATTTTTCTGCCCTTGTTCAACACGGGCATGTAATTACAATTCTTGATCTAATATTTCACAGCAGGGCCCATTTCTGCACCCACCAAGAGCGAGTGAGGACTTACAGTGTTGTGGCCCCAGCACCACCACCACCACCACCAAAGGCCCAGTTTTTCTGCCCCTGTTCAACAGGGGCATGTAATTACAATTCTTGATCTAATATTTCACAGCAGGACCCTGTGAGGGCTTACAGTGTTGTGGCCACAACAACACCTAAGGCCCACATTTCTGCTGAGTATATAGGGCAGGCCCCTACTTTCAAACATCTAACTTACAAAAGACTTCTACTTGCAAACGGAAGGAGACAACAGGAAGTGAGATGAAATCTACCCCTAGGAAGGGAAATTCTCTCCTGTAAGAGTTAATATGGGAAAAACATTTCTCCTTTCCACTGATGCTTTCCAATCCTTGTTCCACAAAAAAACCCAAATTTTCAAAAAACATTTGTCATTGGAACAAAAAGTGAGGTGAAATCTTCTGAAGAGGAGGAAAGACAGCAAAACAAATGTCACAGGGGTGATAACCCTTCCCTATGTTTTCCAAAAAGCTTAAAAAAGATTTTTTGGCTGGAGCTAAACACGTTAAAAATGTACCCGCTCAAAATTACAAACAGATTCTACTTAACAACAAACCTACAGTCCTTGTCTTGTTTGCACCGCCTATATACTGCTGTTCAGAGTATATAGGGCCTGATGGCCCCACACCTTTCCTTATTTTAATTTGGGTGCGGGGTTCCCCTTAATATCCATAACAAGACCCAAAGGGCCTGGGAATGGACTGGGGGGTACCCATGCCGTTTGTCTCACTGATTTTCATCCATATTGCCAGGACCCGACATTACATTAAACCCGCAAGCAGTTTTAAATGAGATTTTTGCCTTTAAAAATGACATTTGGTGCAGGGACTGTTCTAAACACGGGAAACACGCACCACTTTACAGGCATACTATAGACACCCCCCAGGTACGATATTTAAAGGAATATTTCTCATTTTCTTTTTTTACTTTAAGCATCATTAAAATCACTGCTCCCGAAAAATTGATACATGTCCCCTGGGGTAGGACCCGGGTCCCCAAACCCTTTTTAGGACAATACCATGCAAATGAGCCTTTAAAATGAGCACTTTTGATTTCGAAAGTTCGAGTCCCATAGACGTCAATGGGGTTCTAACGTTCGTGCGAATTTTCGGTCCGTTCGCAGGTTCTGGTGTGAACCGAACCGGGGGGTGTTCGGCTCATCCCTATAGGCCAGTTAAGGAGTAATAATAATTCCGGACGTATGGGAAGGACCTGGTGTATAGGTAAGTTATGTCCCTTAGTGCGCAGGGGAAAAACAAAGTTATTACGGATCTTGTGGCTCACCTAGTATAGGTGGTTAACTGCAGTAAATTGAGTCAAGCACAGGGTAGATAGAAGACTTCAGAGTTGTGACAGGAAGGCAGTCAGCAAAGGGGTTTAATGAACAGGTGTCGCTATCAGTTACCTCTGCGTCTGGATGCAGGTCCGTAGCGATCATTCAGCCACGCCATGGCTTCCTTGGGACTGGTGTAAAAGTGAGCTTTACCATCCTAAATGATGCGAAGCTTGGTGGGGAAAAGCATGGCGTATTTCAGTCCCTCTTCACGCAAGCGGTTCTTCACTGCTGAGAAGGAGATACGCTGGCGCTGAACTTCAGCTGAGAAATCAGGATAGATTGATATATTATTGCCATTATAATTGAGCAGACTTTTCTCTCCTGCTATTCGCAGGATGGCTACCTTGTCCTGGAAATTGAGAATGCGTGCTATAATAGAGCGTGGAGGTGCTCCCTCTGGGGGAGGGCATGGAGGGGTGCGATGTGCCCTTTCAATCACATAAGAGAATGAGGGTGCATCTGTCCCAAAAATGTCCCTCAACCAGGAGTAGAGAAATTTTTCAGGGTGTCAGCCTTCTGCGCGTTCAGGGAACCCAACAAAGCGGAGATTATTCCTGCGTGAACGATTCTCCAAATCAATTTTTGCGTGAAGGGCGACCAGCTCCCCAGTATTATCATGCATATTAACAGAGAGGGGGTGCACAGTGTCCTCTAAGGCAGTGTTTCTCAACTCCAGTCCTCAAGGCGCCCCAACAGGTCATGTTTTCAGGATTTCCCTTAGATGAAACTGCTGTGGTAATTAATAAGGTGGTGAAACTGATCAAATCACCTGTGCAAAATAATGAGAAGCCTGAAAACATGACCTGTTGGGGCGCCTTGAGGACTGGAGTTGAGAAACACTGCTCTAAGGAGCTAATGCGTTCCTCCATGTCCCTGGCCCTATCATGGAGGTTCTGAATGTCCTGTTTCAGGAGTGAGAAGTCCATCCGTATAGAGGCTATTTGATTAGTGAGTGAAGCCTTGCAATCTTGTATAGCCAGCATAATGGTGGCTAGTGTAAGTTCATCAGGGGGAGAAACCTCTTCCTGGCCATTTGTAGCAAATTGCTGGGGGTCCTGTAGTGGCTGGGATTCTTGTAGTAGCTGGGAGCCTGTTTGTGTGCGGAAGATAGCTGGAGTTGAAGCACTCACCCCATCAGCAGAGCTCTGTTCAGCAGAGAAGGATACCTGCAGCGTGCTTGCCTGAGGAGCATGTGTCCTGGCGCCATCTTGCCTCCGGAACCCCGCCAGCCGGTCTGATGTGGATGGGTGCCAAGCTGGCCCGTATTTTACCGTATCAGCCAGCCTGCTGAGTGCCCACCACCGTGGGGAATGTTTAGAGCCCTTTGGTGAGGAAATAGGACACAGGGTGCCTGAAGGATGGTAGTTGAGAGCCGGAGCGATGTAACTATGCGGCCGCTCGCTCCACCATCAAGCCACGCCCCCCCTGCATTATCATTACATTATTTTGTGACTGTGTGTGGAGGCTTCCTTTCATGATGGGTGATTGATTTCACCTATCCAATTTTTATTGGTTTCACCCACACACATTTGTCTATAAATGAGTATGCACACCTGGGGTTAGTCAGCATTGATTAAGCTTGTTTGTGTGAAACGCGTCTGCTGAGCAATTTGGATCATTTGTGTGTCGAGTTTTTAAACTTTTTGACTCTACAATAAACAACATTTTATTTATTTCTGAATGTGCCGCCCTTTCTTCTTCATTTATATGAGGTCATTGTCCTCCTGCAGAATACATTTGTGGCCAATCATGTGCCTCCCTGATGGTATGGCATGATGGATAAATATCTGATTGTATTTCTTAGCATTGAGGACACCATTGATCCTGACCAAAACTCCAACTCCATTTGCAGAAATGCAGCCCCAAACTTGCAAGGAACCTCCACCATGCTTTACTGTTGAAAATACTCATTACTGTCCCACTCTCCAGCCCTTTGGTGAACAAACTGACTCCTGCTACTGTCAAATTATTCAAATTTTGACTCATTTCAGAGCACCTGCTTGCATTTTTCTGCACCCCAGTTCCTATGTTTTCATGTATAGTTGAGTCACTTAGACTTGTTTCCATGTTGGAGGTATGGCTTTTTGGCCACAATTCTTTCATGAAGACCATTTCTGGTCAGACTTCTCCAGATAGTAGATGCGTGTACCTGGGTCCCACTGGTTCTACCGGTTCTGTGCTGATAGCACTGCTGGACATCTTCTGATGTCAAAGGGAAGTAAGCATGTTGTGTCTTTCATCTGTTGCATTAGGTTCCTTGGCTGACTACTGCGTCTATAGCCTCAACATTTGCCTAGTTTTTGTGGTTCTTCAAAGGTGCTTGAACAGTACATCTTGAAACCCCAGTTTGCTTTAAATTTTTATCTGGGAGAAACCTTCCTGATGCAGTATAACTACCTTATGTCTTGTGCTCAGTCTTGCCATGGTGTATGACCTGTGACATAAAAACTATCTTCCACAACCCCACTTTAGTATCAGAGTTTGACTGTTCCTCACCCAGTTTAAGCCTCCTACACAGCTGATTCTGATTCAGTTAATGACTGTGTTTCAACCTGTATCTGAAATTGATGATCATTAGCACATGTTTGGAATAATTGGCTAATCATAAACCTCACTCTAATCCTAAAAAATCCCTCACTTTGTGCTAGTGTACAAAGTGTGCAGGTGTAAGAATTGATGCTGGTTTGAAGGGTAGTCACACCAAATATTGATTTGATTTAGATTTTTCTTTTGTTTGCTAACATAGCATTTTGTAAATTGATAAAAAGAATCAATTAAAACATATATTTTTGAAAAAATTCTTACTTTACAGCATTTTTCACACCTGCCCGAAACCCTTTCACAGTACTGTATTTGCAAAGCATTCAGTTTATGGGAACAAACATTATAAGCTGCCTTCATAAAAATGTGAAGGTTCAAGTTTAGCCAGAATAAACATGTCCTTCAGGCTTTATTTGAAGTGTTTTTAAATGTCTGTTACAATGTTTGTGCTGAGATAATGTGAATACAATTTATATTTTGATACATACAGTAGCTAACAGAATATTTATTTGCCCAAATGCACACATTTCCATTCTAAACAATTATAATTATTATGTAACACTACAGTGAAATCCCAGCCCTACTTCCACTATCTTGGCGCTATGTAAGTATCAGGTGTCTTGAAATATATAGAGTTCACGTATATGCACAAATTACGTGTTAATGTTATATGTAAAATGCCATGCATAACAAAATTATTCAAATACTAATGACAATAGTACAAAAAGTCCAGCTAAAGTCTAAAATCACTACAGCAGCGCTACTGTCATAATAAATTATGGCCAGCTTTCATGTGTTAGAACCATACAAGTAGGTACAGTTGACAGATGGTGAGAAAAGTCCCAGAAGACACACAGGTGTTTTGTCATCATGACTTCCTCTGAGGACGCACTCAGAGGAAGTTGTGATGATGAAACGCGTCAAGACGCGTCCTTACGGTGTCGGAAATTACCTGTGCGTTTCACGATCAGGAAGAGATAAACCAGGAAGTAAGAGGTGGACGTTGCCTTCCTATAGCGTGAGTCTCATCATCTCCTGGGTCGTAGAGAATGCTTATCGATGCCTAGATAGTTTTATACACAGTTTAACTAATGGCAATGGATGGAATGTACTGACTTGGAATTTCAATAAAAACATGAGAGAAAATGATATCACACTACATGAGCCTTTCTTCTATCTGCGTACCGGTGGAGACCCCAGAACAAGTGATGACCCCCTCCATGATATTAAGACTGAAAGCTGCTAAACATATCAATGCCTGATGTGTTCATCTCTCTGATGAGTGTGAACCCCCCAAAGGGGAGTGTGAAGCATGGATTCTGGTGTGAGGTGCACTGTTGTTTTATCATGGTAGCATCACCACCTGTGTGTCTTCTGGGACTTTTCTCACCATCTATCAACTGTACCTACTTGTGTGGTTTTAACACATGAAAGCTGGCCATAATTTATTATGACAGTTGCACTGCTGTAGTGATTTTAGACACTTGAGCTGGACCTTTTGTACTATTGTCATTACTATTTGAATAATTATAATTGCTAGTAAATAAGAGGAATACATGTTACTCTTGCCAGATATCCAGTGTTCTTGTAACTTCCTGTGTACTGAACTGAAATTGTAATGTTATCAGCCTTCCCATTTCTCATCTGTAAACCACAGAACACATTTCCCCTATGTTATGATGATGAGGACATGAGGTGTTTATAGTCCAGGCTGGGTTGACAATGCTTTTCCTCCATAGATACAGTGCAGTGAGTAGGTGTTGTCGCTGTAGGACAGCAAATTTATTACTGGTAGATCACTGGGTGAAGATAAAGAAAGAAGTCAGAAAAAAGGAAGCCACCACATCCAGGGGTTTGTAATATCTAAGTATTATATTTTTTCTTGAGTTTAGATATGCTTTAAGTAGTGTAAGAATGTGCTGTAGGGTTATTACAGTTATATGGAAGAGCCCTGGAGCCATCATAAAAAAAAAATATAGAATTATGAGTTTGAAAAAAAAAAAATGTTTTTTTTTTTTTTTTTACAGAATTCTGAGTTTGAAAGTCAGAATTCTGAGATTCAAAGTCAGAATTCTGAGTTTCAAAGTCAGAATTCTGAGATTCAAAGTCAGAATTCTGAGATTCCAAGTCAGAATTCTGAGATTCCAAGTCAGAATTCTGAGATTCCAAGTCAGAATTCTGAGATTTGCAAGTCAGAATTCTGAGTTTCAAAGTCAGAATTCTGAGTTTCAAAGTCAGAATTCTGAGTTTCAAAGTCAGAATTCTGAGTTTCAAAGTCAGAATTCTGAGTTTATAAATATAGTAGTCTCTATATTAGGAAGATTTTAGGACCAATGAGCAATAAGGTAGTAACACCCACAGATCATCATTCTGCAGACATACATGTCTTCTGCTCTGTATATGAATATGAACATGAACATGCCCATCATTGCAGCCTCACCATGCCCATCATTTCCGCCTTACTGTGCCCATCATTGCCACCTTACTGTGCCCATCATTGCCGCCTTACTGTGCCCTCATTGCAGCCTCACCATGCCCTCATGGCAGCCTTACTGTGTCCATCATTGCCACCTTACCGTGCCCTCATTGCAGCCTTACTGTGCCCATAATTGCAGCCTCACCATGCTCATCATTGCAGCCTCACCATACCCATCATTGCAGCCTCACCGTGCCCATCATTGCCGCCTTACTGTGCCTTCTTTGCAGCCTCCCTTTGCCCTCATTGCAGCCTTACTGGGCCCTCATTGCAGCCTCACCATGCCCTCATTGCAGCCTCACTGTGCCCATCTCATTGCCGCCTTACTGTGCCCATCTCATTGCCGCCTTACTGTGCCCATCTCATTAGCGCCTTACTGTGCCCATCTCATTGTCACCTTACTTTGCCCTCATTGCAGCCTCACTGTGCCCTCATTACAGCCTCATCATCGTTGTAGCCTTAGTGCGTGGATTATGCACAGTGGGCATCTCCTGCTGTGTCACGGAGTTAAGGGTGAAATCATGTTCGGCCGTGCTGTGACAAAAGTCCCGCGGGACTTTTGTCATAGCGCGGCCAAACATTTCAAATCTCCGTGACACAGCAGTCTCCCGCTGTGCGTGAGAAGGAGGGAGGTGATCACTGCACTGCAGCCACAGCATAGCCATAGATCCAAAGCGGCCCCAGGGCAGGCAGCCTACTGGGAAATGTCCTGGTATCCCGGTAGGCCAGTCCGGCCCTGCTTGCAACCAGTGCTGGTTGACATAGGGGAGATCACAAGACTGGATCAGAATGGCCTGAAAATAGGTGAGCATACAGATCTTTCTTACACAGGTCGGAATTGGTGTTAGTAGGGGGAAGGGAGCATTTTTAAGATAAGTGAGGTCTAGCATGGAATTCCTCTAACTTTTGTGTGCTGCTAAGTTGTTGGCTATAGAACTGTATGGAAGAGCTCTGGGGCCATCATAAAACAAATACAGAATTATGAGTTTGAAAAAAAAATAGTTTTTTTTTTACAGAATTCTGAGTTTGAAAGTCAGAATTCTGAGATTCAAAGTCAGAATTCTGAGTTTCAAAGTCAGAATTCTGAGATTGAAAGTCAGAATCGTGAGTTTAAAAAAAACAAATTCTACAGTTAAAAGTCAGAATTCTGAGATTAAAAGTCAGAATTCTGAGTTTCAAAGTCAGAATTCTGAGATTCAAAGTCAGAATTCTGAGTTTCCAAGTCAGAATTCTGAGATTCCAAGTCAGAATTCTGAGATTCCAAGTCAGAATTCTGAGATTTGCAAGTCAGTAGGTGTTGTCGCTGTAGGACAGCAAATTTATTACTGGTAGATCACTGGGTGAAGATAAAGAAAGAAGTCAGAAAAAAGGAAGCCACCACATCCAGGGGTTTGTAATATCTAAGTATTATATTTTTTCTTGAGTTTAGATATGCTTTAAGTAGTGTAAGAATGTGCTGTAGGGTTATTACAGTTATATGGAAGAGCCCTGGGGCCATCATAAAAAAAAATACAGAATTATGAGTTTGAAAAAAAAAATGTTTTTTTTTTTTTTTTTACAGAATTCTGAGTTTGAAAGTCAGAATTCTGAGTTTGAAAGTCAGAATTCTGAGTTTCAAATTCAGAATCGTGAGTTAAAAAAAAACAAATTCTACAGAATTCTGAGATTCAAAGTCAGAATTCTGAGATTCAGAGTCAGAATTCTGAGATTCAAAGTCAGAATTCTGAGTTTCAAAGTCAGAATTCTGAGATTCCAAGTCAGAATTCTGAGATTCCAAGTCAGAATTCTGAGATTCCAAGTCAGAATTCTGAGATTTGCAAGTCAGAATTCTGAGTTTCAAAGTCAGAATTCTGAGTTTCAAAGTCAGAATTCTGAGTTTCAAAGTCAGAATTCTGAGTTTCAAAGTCAGAATTCTGAGTTTCAAAGTCAGAATTCTGAGTTTATAAATATAGTAGTCTCTATATTAGGAAGATTTTAGGACCAATGAGCAATAAGGTAGTAACACCCACAGATCATCATTCTACAGACATACATGTCTTCTGCTCTGTATATGAATATGTAAATCTAAGTTATAGCACACAGTATAGGGAAGCAGGCAGTGCTGGGTTCCCTGGTTCCTCTGCTGTATTACCGAGTTCCTCGGTTTGCTGTCTTATCCTTCTTCTCTGTCATCTGCTCCAACATAAAGAGCCATGCTGAAAACGTGTGTACAGTATTGTGTGTGAGTGGGGGGGGGGGGCAGCTTCCATAGATAGCAGAACACAATGCTCAGCACAGCTCTGTACCCCAACTTGTAGGACACATTGCACTATTGCCCCTACATGAGGGAATTGTGAATGGCTAGAAGGCAGCAGGGGGCAGCAATGTGTGTCTATGGTCATAACAGATTAATCATAGCAATTAATTATATCGGCTGATAAGGTGTTTCACACACAATTTATCTCATATTAAACATAAAAAGCAATGGTTAAGAGTCCTTAAGTGATAGCCTGGTGGTTGGTTAGAGTAACAGGCTTATAGTGTTGAAGGTTGTGGATACTAATCCAGTTCAGATCACAATCACTAGTTCTATATTTTCAATATATTTATTTTATATTAAACATATTTTAAAATATGAGTTAGTGAGGGCTTCAATTGTATTTTATTGATATATCCAAATTTATTTCAAGGATTATTAACAAAGACATATTGATAAAATTGTTGTATAAGCTGATTTTTTTTACAAATCTGTGTATATATTACAATGATTTTGGTGACATGGGGCCAGTTCTCAATTTCAGGAGATTGTCCCTGGAAGCTGCATGATAACGATCATATCTCACAACTCAGCCCTGGGCTCTGCACTATAAAGTGTGTACTACATAGCACATGCACACGCCAATACCTCCCCTTCACTGATTGGCTGCACTTTATCCCCACTGACACTGATGCAGCACCATTTTCCTCTTAGCTACACCGTTGACACAGAAATTTTTTCCAGCCAATGACACCACCGATTCAGGTTAATTTTTTCCATCCAGTGACACCACCGATGCAGGGTAATTTTTTCCATCCGATGACACGACCGATGCAGGGTCATTTTTTCCATCCAATGACACCACCGATGCAGGGTCATTTTTCTTCTTCACTACTGTTAGCCCCTTATGTGCTCCAGTTTTAAACTCTTACATACTGAAGATATATATATATACAGGGACAGTATTTTGCTCTGCATGCCACTATGCTGAGAGGGCACAGTTTGTAAATTTCACCCTGGGTACTGGTGGAGGGTGGGTGCTGGTGTCACTTGATGGAAATAGTGACCCTGCATCGGTGGTGTCACTGGATGGAAAAAAATGTCCCTGCATCGGTGGTGTCATTGGATGGAAAAAATGACCCTGCATCGGTGGTGTCACTGGATGGAAAAAATGACCCTGCATCGGTGGTGTCAATGGATGGAAAATATGACCCTGCATCGGTGGTGTCATTAGCTGGAAAAAATTTCTGTGTCAACGGTGTAGCTAAGAGGAAAATGGTGCTGCATCAGTGTCTGTGGGGATAAAGTGCAGCCAATCAGTGAATGCGAGATATTGGCGTGTGCATGTACATTGTAGTACACACAGATTACCTTATAGTGCAGAGCCCAGGGCTGAGTTGTGAGATATGATGGTTATCATGCAGCTTCATGCAGCTTCATGCAGCTTCCAGGGACAATCTCCTGAAATTGAGAACTGGCCCCATGTCACCAAAATCATTGTCATGGTTATGCAATAGAGTTTTCTCTGTCAGCTTACCTGTCTCCATGTGTTCATCTCTAAAGACCAGCTGCCTCTCACCTGACTTGTTTTATAACCTCTCCTCTAAGCATGGCCCCACCCCAGGCCCTATCAGGGAACCCTATATTAACCTGTGCACTGCAAGCCAGCAGTGCTGATCAACCATTGTGTGTTAGCCTCCGTGTGTACTTGCTGTGTTTCCTACGTCTGATTCCTGTTACCGACTTTGGCCTGTTCTCGACTCTCCCTGTCTGCTTGTTACCCTGACCTTTGGCGTGTTATGTCGTTCCAGCCTGCTGCCTCCTTCCTCTTCTCCTGTAGTCTACGGTGAGCGTGAGCTGTGAGACCCTGGGGGCCGCGACCTGGAGCCAGACTGCAGCGCAGTCCATCCTCACCACTAGAGGCTCTGGTGAACACCCGCTGGCTCTTAGACTCCGTGCCCTGGGGAATCTATGCTCTAGCTCCCACTGGGATCCATGTTAGTTATCCTGTAGACCTGCTTCCTAATCCTTCCAGGGTTCAATCTGCAGCAGTCAGTCCTAGGGTCCACTACTTTAGCGGTGCACTTCCGACTCCTACAGAGTGCATCTGTCACCTGGTCCCAGGTGACCTAACAATCATCCTAATATATACACAGATTTGTAAAAAAAATTCCTACTCTCTAATTTATAGTAGTCAGCTTATACAACAATTTTATCAATATGTCTTTGTTAATAATCCTTGAAATCAATTTGGATATATCAATAAAATACAATTGAAGCCCTCACTAACTCATATTTTAAAATATGTTTAATATAAAATCAATATATTGAAAACATATAACTAGTGATTGTGCTCTGAACTGGATTAGAACCCACAACCATTCAACACTATAAGCCTGTTACTCTATCCACCAGGCTATCACTTAAGGACTCTTAACCATTGCTTTTTATGTTTAATATGAGATAAATTGTGTGTGAAATACCTTATCAGCCCTTACAATTAATTGCTATGATTAATCTGTTATGACCATAGACACACATTGTCCTGCTGCCTTCTAGCCATTCACAATTCGCTCATGTAGGGGCAATAGTGCAATGTGTCCTACAAGTTGGGGTACAGAGCTGTGCTGGCCATTGTGTTCTGCTATCTATGGAAGCTGTGCCCCCCCCCCCCCACCTCACACACAATACTGTACATGTTTCCAGCATGGCTCATTATGTTGGAGCAGATGACAGAGAAGAAGGATAAAACAGCAAACCAAGGAACTAATTAATACAGTAGAGGAACCAGAGAACTCAGCACTGCCTGCTTCCCTATACTGTGTGCTGTAACTAAGATAGATTTACATATTCATATACAGAGCAGAAGACATGTATGTCTGCAGAATGATGATCTGTGGGTGTTACTACCTTATTGCTCATTGGTCCTAAAATCTTCCTAATAGAGACTACTATATTTATAAACTCAGAATTCTGACTTTGAATCTCAGAATTCTGACTTTTAAACTCAGAATTCTGACTTTGAATCTCAGAATTCTAACTTTGAATCTCAGAATTCTAACTTTGAATCTCAGAATTCTAACTTTGAATCTCAGAATTCTGACTTTGAATCTCAGAATTCTGACTTTGAATCTCAGAATTCTGACTTTGAATCTCAGAGTTCTGTGGAATTTTTTTTTTAACTTACGATTCTGACTTTCAATCTCAGAATTCTGACTTTCAAACTCAGAATTCTGTAAAAAAATAAAAATAATTTTTTTTTTTCATACTCATAATTCTGTATTTTTTTTTATGATGGCCCCAGAGCTCTTCCATACAGTTCTATAGCCAACAACTTAGCAGCACACAAAAGTTAGAGGAATTCCATGCTAGACCTCACTTATCTTAAAAAGGCTCCCTTCCCCCTACTAACACCAATTCCGACCTGTGTAAGAAAGATCAGTATGCTCACCTATTTTCAGGCCACTCTGATCCAGTCTTGTGATCTCCCCTATGTCAGCCAGCACTGGTTGCAAGCAGGGCCGGACTGGCCTACCGGGATACCAGGACATTTCCCAGTAGGGAAATGTCACAGCACATTTCCCTACTGGGAAATGTCACAGCACGGGACTTTTGTCACAGCACGGCTAAACATGATTTCACACTCAGCTCCATGACACAGCAGGAGATGCCCGCTGTGCATAATCCACGCACTAAGGCTACAACGATGGTGAGGCTGTAATGAGGGCACAGTGAGGCTGCAATGAGGGCAAAGTAAGGTGACAATGAGATGGGCACAGTAAGGCGGCAATGAGATGGGCACAATAAGGCCGCAATGAGATGGGCACAGTAAGGCTGCAATGAGGGCATGGTGAGGCTGCAATGAGGACATAGTGAGGCTGCAATGAGGGCATGGTGAGGCTGCAATGAGGGCACTGTAAGGCTGCAATGAGGGCAAGGGGAGGCTGCAAAGAAGGCACAGTAAGGCGGCAATGATGGGCACGGTGAGGCTGCAATGATGGGCATGGTGAGGCTGCAATGATGGGCATGGTGAGGATGCAATTATGGGCACAGTAAGGCAGCAATGAGGGCACGGTAAGGTGGCAATGATGGACACAGTAAGACTGCCATGAGGGCACGGTGAGGCTGCAATGAGGGCACAGTAAGGCGGCAATGATAGGCACAGTAAGGCGGCAATGATGGGCATGGTGAGGCTGCAATGATGGGCATGTGAGGCTGCAATGATGGGCACAGTAAGGCTTAAATTTGGTGATGCCTCACTTGGTATATAAACATCAGGTAGGGGTGGGTACCATCATCCTAATAGAATTTGAGAAGAGGGACGGGTTAACTAGAGCTACTCCAAATATTATTGCCCAGTAACGCCAGTAATGATGGGAGGATTATCTCGGTACCCAGTGATTGGAAGCTCATAAAGTTATATTAAAAGGTATACATTTATTAAGGAAAATATATAAAAATACAGTTACAACAGAACATATAGTAGAATTGTTGTAAGAAATGACAAGTTAACAGGTATGTGCTCTAAAACCCATCTGGTGGGAGGGAAGAAAGTGATGTGGGTAGAGATGGTTCCTCAACAAGTTTTGCGATGAAGGTCGCTTGTTCAGGAGGTATTACCCAGAGCATCTAAAATAAACAGATACAGTCTCATAGTTATACAGAAAAAAACAAAAACAAATTAAACAGCTTGGTTATAACTAAGCTATCAGATAAAGCTGGGTTGATGGAGAATGATAGACAGCAGTGTGACTCACCAATGGAGACCCAGTGAGGGTGCAAGATGGCTATTGAGACACCCTGGAGCGGGTGAACCACCCCGGGCGGACACGGAAGGCAATGAGTGTGGAACCAGCTGGAATATTATAAAAAAGGATCTAAATATAGCAATATGGTGAGGACAACACTTGTGCATACACCCCAGGGATTGGAGCCAAGGAAGGTAGAGTGAAAGGGGGAGAGGTGCGGGGGAAAAGGGGGAACGGAAAGGGGAAGGAAGGAGGAGAAGGTGAAAAAGGGGAGGGAAGGGGGAGAAGGGGGGAGGGGGAGAGAGGTATGGACAGAAGGGGAGAGTGGAGGGAAGGGGAAAGGGGGAGAATTGAAAGGGGATGGGAGAAAATTAATAGAAGAGTGCAGAGTAGCTAGGAAGGATACTGAGGATGAAGCATAGCAGGAAGAATAGGGTAAAGGGGGGGTCGGATCAGGGGATCCTAGTGTTTCTGTCCCGTCAGAATCTGTGTCTGTGAGGCCCTCGGTGGTGTCAGTGTCCCCCCAGTTTGTGGCTCCCCAGTGAGTGTCAGAAAGTGTGGTTGTCAAGTCTGTGTCTGCACCCATTGTTTCTCCTAGTGTAGTGAAGGCAGCGGAGGTTGCTGGACCAGCGTGTATGGTGATGCCAACCCCTCCTCCTCGGCGTAGCAGAAGTGCGGGTGGAGTGAGGGATGGAGTGGATGATGGTGGAGGGGGAGGAGGGAAGAGAATGAGGGTGGCTGGTGCAGAATGCAAGGTGAATGATGTGGAAGTCTGGGTGAATGATGTGGAAGTTGGGGCGAATGATGTGGAAGTTGGGGCGAATGATGTGGAAGTTGGGGCGAATGATGTGGGGGAGGGGTTAATGGGGGGTTTTGGAATCGCATCCTGATGGCGATTAAATCTCAAAATGTTTCTTAGCCTGGATTGTGTTTAAGTTGAGGTTCGGGGTTTGTAGTTGTCATTAAAATATGTTTCTTTCTATGTAATCTTGTCAGGAAATGGTTTTCTTTACTTGCTGATGTAAGCACGCTTGCTTTTGTTTAGTAGTTGTTTATTTTTGTGTAAATATGTTTTTATTAATGAACTGTATGTTTGTGTGATTTTTTAATAAAAAGTTTACACTAGAAGGTACCCACCTTATAGTATCCTTGGTCAGAATTGACACCCGGGAATAACAGCACACTGTAGTGACTTTTAAGGTTGACGTTAGTCAAACCCAGGTAGATTGGGGGAACAAGATAGCAACAATTTGGTTGGCTTCTGGGTTAGACAGTGGCCAATTTGATCTACAGGGAATATAATATGCAACAAGTAAGTGAGTATTTAGTCAAAGGGTGAGCATAGAGGAGAGAGCCCAGCTGCAGCATCCTATGAGCCAAGAGCTTGGGCCGTCAATTCCTTAAGTTGTGTGTGTAGTAGCGTGCGTTCCCGGGTTTTGAGCCGTTCCACTCGGGGCCGCCAAAACTGCCTTAAAAGCCTCCAACCCGGAAGCATGTTGAGAAGCCGGCATACGCCGGATGTCAACATCACCGTCTCCGCGGCTCCCAGTGCACGCGCGTCAACTGATAGATGCGCGCGCAGTGACCTCTGTCGTCATGGGGATCCCAAAGGCAGGGGAAGCAGAGAAAGGAAGAGCACTCCATAGAAGAGGCTCGACCCTACCAGAGAGGCGCATGTCCACCACTGAGGGGAGAGAATAAACTCCTCTAGCCGTCAGCACCCCTCAGGTGGACAGAGGAGAGATTACACTGTGAAAAGAACAATTAACTATATCCATAGTTAGAGTTAAGCATGAAATTGACAATATATGTGTCAGAACTGGATCAATGTCCCCAGAAGTGGCAGAGATAGATTAATAACTGCCACAACATACAAAGGAGAACGTGGTTCAGTTGAGTATGGTATTCAAGGATAGTGACAAAAATTGTAAAGAGCATTTGACAAATTAATCAATCTCACCATAGATGGTCAAAATTTAAAATCTGCAAAGTAATATAAAAAGTGGTTTAGATCAGGCATGGTGCTGTGAAAGATCCCTCTGCAGACATGGAAGGAAAAGCCCTGATAGAAATACCTTTGGACCATCAGAGGAATGCTGATGAACCTGCAGCAAGCACCCCGGACATGGATTTTTCTGAACATGTTTCTGCTGAGGCCTGTAGTTCCTCTTCTAAATTTGCTGCACAAGGTATACCGGCTCCTTGCAAAGAGATTGCCTCACCTGAGCCTCCCTGTGTTTCAGCAGAACTGATTGATGCTGGTGGGGGAGGGGATCAGCATATTGCACCATGTGCAGTGGAAGCCATGGATGTTTCACCTGTTGCAGTATCAGACCAGCCTGCACTATCCCCTGCTGAAAGTCCTGTCCTGATGGAAGAGAACAGGCCAGCTGAATCTGGGAACTGACACTGTTGGGAAGACTGCAGGAACTGTGAATATGTGAATATGCCAGCAAGTATTAAGAATTACAGTAACGATAAAACAATGCATGTGGTGGTTAAGGGGTTAATACTGCTGGGGAAAAAAAAAATGACATTCCTCCCCCTGCTCAGCAGTAGAAAGACTCATCGACTGTGCAGACCAAATCTGTACAATCGATATCTACTAGAAATGTGTCAGATGGTTCAAAGTACACAAATGTTTTTTCTGCTATGAGGAATGTGAGGAGTTAAGAGTCAGTTTTAGGGAGTCGCACCAAGGAGGGTGGAGGGAATTTTGTAAATGTTAGTGGTCACAATTTGGGGAGGTTTGGTGGGAGGATGGTTAGTGGGTACAGGAGGAGGAATGTGGTTCAGTTGAAGTGGGAGGGGGAGGGGACCCCACCAATAAGGGGGAGGGTGGCTGAGTTGGTTTTGGAAATGGGGTTTAAAGCCTTGGATATATTTGCTTTAATTTGCCCTGTGAGGGGTTATGAATTTGATTTGTCCTTTGTAAAGCCTGAGAGTTTGGATTTATTTCGGGAGCAATATAGGAGGTGCAGGGGCCTTCCACAGTGGAGTGGTTTGGTGCCAAAGGTGATTTTGAGGCAGCCTCTGATAAAATCTGTGACGATTCTGGTGCGTAATGAATCCATACTGGAGGCTGATTTCATAGTATGGCTACACCGATATAGTGAGGTCCTCACTCCACTGCGGAAGGTCCTTGATGAGCATGGAATATGGACAGGGGCCTGGACAGTGTCACTAAAATTGGGGGTGCTGGGCAATGTAGTTCAACACCTGCCGTGTTCAGCTTTTTTGGGGAGGGATAGGCTGACCATTTTTTACCAGGGTCAGCCTAAAGTCTGTAATAAATGTGGTGAAAAAGCCATTTTGCATCTACCTGTACCCGTAAGAAGTGCTCACTATGCCAGGATCTGGATCATTTGGCTAAGGATTGTACCGACATTTAGTGCAATTTGTGCCAAAAGCTCGGTCATCCTTATGGTCAGTGCCCGGAGGCATTACATAACTTGCCAGGACTGGAGGCTGCGTTGCAGAGGCTTGATAAGGAGGATGAGGCTGCTAAAACTGTTGTTGTCCCTCCTGTGTCTGTTACATCTATTGTTTCAGATTCTGTTTCCCCTAGTGATGTGGTCCCTGAGTCTGTCCCTGCTGTGGTAGTCCCTAATCCTTCTATACATAGATCCTCCAGACTAGCAGAAGCTGCTGGGGGTGGGGGGCAGGTTTAGCAGATCTTCCTATTTAGCCCCCAGTCCCTGTCCCTCAGCAGTAGGGATGAGCCGAACACCCCCCGGTTCGGTTCGCACCAGAACCCGCAAACGGACCGAAAGTTCGCACGAACGTTAGAACCCCATTGACGTCTATGGGACTCGAACGTTCGAAATCAAAAGTGCTCATTTTAAAGGCTAATTTGCATGGTATTGTCCGAAAAAGGGTTTGGGGACCCGGGTCCTACCCCAGGGGACATGTATCAATGCAAAAAAAACTTTTAAAAACGGCCGTTTTTTCGGGAGCAGTGATTTTAATGATGCTTAAAGTAAAAAAAAAAAAAGTGAAATTTTCCTTTAAATATCGTACCTGGGGGGTGTCTATAGTATGCCTGTAAAGTGACGCGTGTTTCCCATGTTTAGAACAGTCCCTGCACCAAATGTCATTTTTAAAGGAAAAAATCTCATTTAAAACTGCTTGCGGGTTTAATGTCATGTCGGGTCATGGCAATATGGATGAAAATCAGTGAGACAAACGGCATGGGTACCCCCCCAGTCCATTACCAGGCCCTTTGGGTCCTGTATGGATATTAAGGGGAACCCCGCACCCAAATTAAAATAAGGAAAGGCCCTATATACTCTGAACAGCAGTATACAGGCGGTGCAAACAAGACAGGGACTGTAGGTTTGTTGTTAAGTAGAATCTCTTTGTAATTTTGAACGGGTACATTTTTAACGTGTTTAGCTCCAGCCAAAAAATCTTTTTTAAGCTTTTTGGAAAACATAGGGAAGGGTTATCACCCCTGTGACATTTGTTTTGCTGTCTTTCCTCCTCTTCAGAAGATTTCACCTCACTTTTTTGTCCCAATGAAAAATGTTTTTTGAAAATTTGGGTTTTTTTGTGGAACAAGGATTGGAAAGCATCAGTGGAAAGGAGAAATTGTTTTCCCATATTAACTCTTACAGGAGAGAATTTCCCTTCCTAGGGGTAGATTTCATCTCACTTCCTGTTGTCTCCTTCCGTTTGCAAGTAGGAGTCGTTTGTAAGTTAGATGTTTGAAAGTAGGGTCCTGCCCTATATACTCAGCAGAAATTTGGGCCTTAGGTGTTGCTGTGGCCACAACACTGTAAGCCCTCACAGGGCCCTGCTGTGAAATATTAGATCAAGAATTGTAATTACATGCCCCTGTTGAACAGGAGCTGAAAAATTAGGCCTTAGGCACTGGTGCTGGTGCCACAACACTGCAACCCCTCACAGACACTCTAGTTGGAACGCAGGAACGAGCCCTGCTGCAAAGTATTGCATCAAAAATTGTAATTACACGCCCCTGTTAGACAGGGGCAGAAAAATTGGTCCTTAGGCACTGGTGCTGGTGCCACAACACTGCAACCCCTCACAGACACTCTAGTTGGAACGCAGGAACGAGCCCTGCTGCAAAGTATTGCATCAAAAATTGTAATTACACGCCCCTGTTAGACAGGGGCAGAAAAATTGGGCCTTAGGCACTGGTGCTGGTGCCACAACACTGCAACCCCTCACAGACACTCTAGTTGGAATGCAGGAACGAGCCCTGCTGCAAAGTATTACATCAAAAATTGTAATTACACGCCCCTGTTAAACAGGGGCTGAAAAATTGTGCCTTAGGCACTGGTGGTGGCGCCCAGAACCAAAAATGTTCTTACAAGCTATCAGCGTGATGATTGAGGAGGAAGAGGATAATTACTCAGGGATAGTCACTCAGCATCAGCATAGGCAGTCTTTGAAGGGATCTGAAAAAAATTATTCAGTTACATCAGCATCAGGTGCTTGGTAGCTGGTGGTGATCCAAGACTGATTCATTTTTATGAAGGTCAGCCGATCGACCGAGTCAGTGGACAGACGCACCCTGTGATCGGTTACCACGCCTCCAGCAGCACTGAATGTGCGTTCCGAAAGAACGCTGGATGCAGGACAGGCCAGTAGCTCAATTGCATACTGTGCAAGCTCTGGCCAGTGATCCATCCTCAAGACCCAGTAACCCAGAGGATTTTCGGTGGGAAAGGTGTCCAAGTCTGATCTTGCCCCTAGGTATTCCTGCACCATGTAAAACAGACGCTGGCGATGGTTGCTGGAACCGATCATACCTTGGGGCTGCGGACCAAAAAATTGTCTGAACGCATCGGTCAGACGGCCACCTTCTCCACCGCTCCTTCTTTGACTGACCGAAGCCTCAGCAACACGTTGTCCAGAAACAGGAGTTTGTAACCTCCCAGTCTCTGGGAACGCGTTGCACAGACCTTTCTGCAAGGCCTCCCGAAGATGTTTCATCCTCTGCTCCCTCTGCGATGGCAAGATAAGGTCCGCAACCTTACCCTTGTAACGTGGATCAAGGAGGGTTGCCAGCCAGTATTGGTCCTTCTCCTTGATACCACGAATACGAGGATCCTTACGCAGGCTTTGCAGGATCAGGGAGGCCATGCAGCGTAGGTTTGCTGAGGCATTCGGTCCGGAGTCCTCTGGGTCACTAAGGACAACAACGTCCGCAGCCACCTCCTCCCAGCCACGTACAAGTCCATGTGTTCCTTGGGACTGATCCCTTAAAGACTGCTGATGCTGAGTGCCAGGCTCCACCTCCATACTGACACAATCTTCCTCCTCCTCCTCCTCCTCGTCCTCTTCCTGTGTGATCGGCGGGCACGCAGGAACACTGTCTGGATAAAGGGGGCCTTGAGAGCTAAGGAAGTCCTCCTCTTCCTGCCTCTGTTCTGCCTCAAGTGCCCTGTCCATTATTCCACGCAGCGTGTGCTCCAACAGGTGGACAAGGGGGACAGTGTCACTGATGCATGCACTGTCAGTGCTCACCATCCTCGTGGCCTCCTCGAATGGTGACAGGACAGTGCATGCATCCCTGATCATGGCCCACTGGCGTGGGGAAAAAAAACCAAGGTCCCCTGACCCTGTCCTGGTGCCATAGTCGCACAGGTACTCATTGATGGCCCTCTGCTGCGTGTGCAGCCGCTGCAGCATGGCCAACGTTGAGTTCCACCTGGTGGGCATGTCACAGATTAGGCGGTTCTTGGGCAGGTTAAACTCCTTTTGGAGGTCCGTCAGCCGAGCACTGGCATTATATGACCGGCGGAAATGCACACAGACTTTCCTGGCCTGCCTCAGGACATCCTGTAAGCCCGGGTACCTGCCCAAGAACCGCTGCACCACCAAGTTAAGGACGTGAGACAAACAGGGCACATGGGTCAGTTGTCCCTGTCGGAGGGCAGAGAGGAGGTTGGTGCCATTGTCGCAAACCACCATTCCTGCCTTAAGTTGGCGTGGCGTCAACCACCTCTGAACCTGCCCCTGCAGAGCTGACAGAACCTCTGCCCCAGTGTGGCTCCTGTCCCCCAAGCACACCAGCTCAAGCACCGCATGGCATCTTTTGGCCTGCGTACTTGCGTAGCCCCTTGAACGCCTACGGAGCACCGCTGGTTCCGAGGAAGAGGCCATGGAGGAAGAAGAAGAGGAGGGGGTGGAGGAGAGAGGTGTGTCACAATCAGCATTTTGGAGGCGTGGTGGCGGAACAACCTCCAACACTACTGCACCTTGTCCTGCATCCTTCCCAGCTGCCAGCAGAGTCACCCAATGCGCCGTGAAACTTAAGTAACGTCCCTGTCCATGCCTGCTGGACCATGAGTCAGCGGTAATATGCACCTTACCGCTGACCGCCCTGTCCAGCGAGGCATGGACATTGCCTTCCACATGCCGGTAGAGAGCCGGAATCGCCTTCCGTGAGAAAAAGTGGCGTTTGGGTACCTGCCACTGAGGAACCGCACATTCCACAAACTCACGGAAGGGGGCAGAGTCTACCAACTGAAAAGGCAGCAGTTGAAGTGCTAGCAATTTTGCCAAGCTAGCATTCAACCGCTGGGCATGTGGATGGCTGGGAGCAAACTTCTTTCGGCGGTGCAGCAGCTGGGGCAGGGAAATTTGCCTGGTACAATCTGACGTCGGTGTACCAAAAGCAGATTGCCCACAAGTACTTGGCTGTGACACACCTAATTCTACACCTTCATTCCTCTCACTGCAGGTCTCAGAGAGGACTGAAGGTCTAGTGGGGTTGGAAATCTCAGCTGATGAGGAGCAAGGAGAGATCCTCTTTGTTCTTTGGTGTGGGTCTTTTAGATATGCTTGCCAACGAACTGCATGGCAGGTCAACATATGTCTGGTCAAGCATGTGGTACCCAAGCGGGAGATGTTTTGGCCACGCGAGATACGCTTGAGACATATGTTGCAAATAGCAGCGGTGCGATCTGATGCACTCGTCTCAAAAAAGGCCCACACCAAAGAACTTTTTGAATAACGCGCAGAGACTGCAGCGCCCTGCACATGTGGAGCTTTGGGGTGTGATGCAGTCAATGTGCTGCCCTTAGGCTGGCCCCTGGAGGGCATCCTGCCTCGTTGGTGATGTGCCGCCTCCTCCTCCTCCTCCTCCTCCTCTCTCCTATCAGGCACCCACGTTGAGTCAGTGACCTCATCATCCCCTCCCTCCTCATCACTGGAGCAAACCTGGCAGTATGCTGCAGCAGGGGGAGCATGACTGCCAGATTGCTGTCCTTCTTGGGCACCCCCTCTGTCCGTGCTCATGTTACTGCCTTCATCGAGCTCAGTATCATCATCAGAGCCTTCCAAACGCTGGGCATCCTCCTGGAGCATGTACCCAACACTGTGGTCAAACAGTTCGAGGGAATCCTCAGGAGGACATGGTGGAGCTAGGGAAGGAGTCACTGATGACATTGAGCTGAGGGAAGAGGCCGCTGCTTTGCCAGACAAAGCACCCTGGGCATGGGTGAGAGAGGATGAGGAGGATGAGGACGGCTTGGTCATCCACTCGACCAAGTCTTCCGCATGTTGCGGCTCAACACGGCCAGCTGCCGAAAAAAAGGCCAAGCGTGTCCCATGGCCACGTGCTGATGAGGATGCACCGTCTCCACGACCAGCACTAGACACAGAGCCTGCTTGCCCTCTCTTATTGGCTTGTGACTGTCTGCCTCTCCTTCTTGGCCTTCCAGACATACTAATGGCCTGTAGCTGCACTAAGCTGGGATAGAACACCTGTAATTTTCTTCAGGTAGCTTTATATACTGTAACCAGACAAGCCTGCCTGTCAGTAGGAAGATAACAGGAACGGATCTAGCTGAACACTGTGAGCAGGACGCACTGCACTAAATGTAAATAGCAGGAACGGATCTAGATAAACACTGTGAGCAGGACGCACTGACTGCACTAAATGTAAATAGCAGGAACAGATCTAGCTGAACACTGTGAGCAGGACGCACTGACTGCACTAAATGTAAATAGCAGGAACGGATCTAGCTGAACACTGTGAGCAGGACGCACTGACTGCACTAAATGTAAATAGCAGGAACGGATCTAGCTGAACACTGTGAGCAGGACGCACTGCACTAAATGTAAATAGCAGGAACAGATCTAGCTGAACACTGTGAGCAGGACGCACTGCACTAAATGTAAATAGCAGGAACGGATCTAGCTGAACACTGTGAGCAGGACGCACTGACTGCACTAAATGTAAATAGCAGGAACGGATCTAGCTGAACACTGTGAGCAGGATGCACTGCACTAAATGTAAATAGCAGGAACAGATTTAGCTGAACACTGTGAGCAGGACGCACTGCACTAAATGTAAATAGCAGGAACAGATCTAGCTGAACACTGTGAGCAGGACGCACTGCACTAAATGTAAATAGCAGGAACGGATCTAGCTGAACACTGTGAGCAGGACGCACTGCACTAAATGTAAATAGCAGGAACAGATCTAGCTGAACACTGTGAGCAGGACGCACTGCACTAAATGTAAATAGCAGGAACAGATCTAGCTGAACACTGTGAGCAGGGCGCACTGCACTAAATGTAAATAGCAGGAACGGATCTAGCTGAACACTGTGAGCAGGACGCACTGCACTAAATGTAAATAGCAGGAACAGATCTAGCTGAACACTGTGAGCAGGGCGCACTGCACTAAATGTAAATAGCAGGAACGGATCTAGCTGAACACTGTGAGCAGGACGCACTGACTGCACTAAATGTAAATAGCAGGAACGGATCTAGCTGAACACTGTGAGCAGGACGCACTGCACTAAATGTAAATAGCAGGAACGGATATAGCTGAACACTGTGAGCAGGACGCACTGCACTAAATGTAAATAGCAGGAACAGATCTAGCTGAACACTGTGAGCAGGACGCACTGCACTAAATGTAAATAGCAGGAACAGATCTAGCTGAACACTGTGAGCAGGGCGCACTGCACTAAATGTAAATAGCAGGAACGGATCTAGCTGAACACTGTGAGCAGGACGCACTGACTGCACTAAATGTAAATAGCAGGAACGGATCTAGCTGAACACTGTGAGCAGGACGCACTGCACTAAATGTAAATAGCAGGAACAGATCTAGCTGAACACTGTGAGCAGGACGCACTGCACTAAATGTAAATAGCAGGAACGGATCTAGCTGAACACTGTGAGCAGGACGCACTGCACTAAATGTAAATAGCAGGAACAGATCTAGCTGAACACTGTGAGCAGGACGCACTGCACTAAATGCAAATAGCAGGAACGGATCTAGCTGAACACTGTGAGCAGGACGCACTTACTGCACTAAATGTAAATAGCAGGAACGGATCTAGCTGAACACTGTGAGCAGGACGCACTGCACTAAATGTAAATAGCAGGAACAGATCTAGCTGAACACTGTGAGCAGGACGCACTGCACTAAATGTAAATAGCAGGAACAGATCTAGCTGAACACTGTGAGCAGGACGCACTGCACTAAATGTAAATAGCAGGAACGGATCTAGCTGAACACTGTGAGCAGGACGCACTGCACTAAATGTAAATAGCAGGAACAGATCTAGCTGAACACTGTGAGCAGGACGCACTGCACTAAATGTAAATAGCAGGAACGGATCTAGCTGAACACTGTGAGCAGGACGCACTGACTGCACTAAATGTAAATAGCAGGAACGGATCTAGCTGAACACTGTGAGCAGGACGCACTGCACTAAATGTAAATAGCAGGAACAGATTTAGCTGAACACTGTGAGCAGGACGCACTGCACTAAATGTAAATAGCAGGAACAGATCTAGCTGAACACTGTGAGCAGGACGCACTGCACTAAATGTAAATAGCAGGAACGGATCTAGCTGAACACTGTGAGCAGGACGCACTGCACTAAATGTAAATAGCAGGAACAGATCTAGCTGAACACTGTGAGCAGGACGCACTGCACTAAATGTAAATAGCAGGAACGGATCTAGCTGAACACTGTGAGCAGGACGCACTGACTGCACTAAATGTAAATAGCAGGAATGGATCTAGCTGAACACTGTGAGCAGGACGCACTGCACTAAATGTAAATAGCAGGAACAGATCTAGCCTAATCTATCTAACTCAAATCAAATGACACTGTCTGTCTCTCTCTCTATCAGCACACCGGAACACACTACACAGGGCCGCCGTGCAGGCGGCCTTATATAGTGTGGGGCGTGTACTAAATCCCCTGAGCCATAATTGGCCAAAGCCACCCTGGCTTTGGCCAATTACAGCTCTCTCTACTGACGGCGCTGTGATTGGCCAAGCATGCGGGTCATAGTGCATGCTTGGCCAATCATCAGCCAGCAATGCACTGCGATGCCGCAGTGAATTATGGGCCGTGACGCGGCCCATAACGTTCGCAATTCGACGGACGGTCGAACAGCCGATGTTCGAGTCGAACATGGGTTCGACTCGAACACGAAGCTCATCCCTACTCAGCAGCGCAAACGTGTTCAGGGTAATGTGAGGGTGCTGGATGGGGATGATGGAAGGGTGTCCATATCCCATGTCTCACCCTCTGTTGAGGGGGATTCGGATGATGAGGGGTGGAAAAAGTTTAGGAGGAAGAAAAAGAAGAAGAGGAAGACAAGTAAAGTGGTCATTTCTTTCTCAGAGTCGGACCCAGGAGGGGTTCCTCTTGGCAACACTTTTTTCAGTTTTGTCAGGTGATGAGATGTCTGACATATCTTTCTCTTTATCATCCATGGATGAGGGAGAATCACGTAGTCTAAAGAGAGCTGTTTCGGGTGATGAGAGTGTGGTAAAGGTTAAGAAACGACTAACCCAATCATCCAGTTGGCAGCTCCCACTCCGATAAAGGAGGTGACCATTAATGTCGCCAGCATTAAATCTGCAAGAGCTTGTGATATTGCCTTATTTTTGCTCAGCGAGTTTGATGCCGAGATTTTATTTTTGCAAGAAACCTGGCTCAATACGTTGGCCGATGTCCACCTAGCAAAAAGGGAGTAGAGATGCGGTCCCTCCTTTTGGTCTCTTGCGGCTGAGCCCTGCAGTGGAGTTGCGGTTCTTTTTAAAACCGATATGGTATGTGCCGGCAGGTAATTGAGGTAGAAATGGGGAGATGCATGGTCTTGGATGTCTCTGTTAGGGGGCAGGACATGCGCCTGATCAATATCTATGGACCGCAGTCAAAATGGGGCAGGAAATGCCTCTTCACAGAAATCAAGCCCTTCCTTTTTACGTCCCAGCAGGTTGTCTTTGGAGGTGACTTTAACACCATAATTAGGCCTGAAGACAGGAGAGGCTCCATAGACAGGCTGGATTACGAAAGCGTTTTTTTTAGAGATATGGTGAGACAAGCAGGCCTGGTAGATGTGCATATTAAGCACTGCCCTGGCAGCACAGGATTTACATTTCAAAGAGGGAATAGTCAGAGTAGGATAGATAGGTTTTTTGTAAAGGAGAAAGCTGCTTTCTCGGCTCCTGAGTTGAGGGCGGTGGAGTTCTCCAACCACTGTATGCTGTCTGTGACTCTGAATGCCTCGGACACTCCACCCAGGGGAAGGGGTACCTGGAAACTGAATTTGGCTCTCCTGGAAGATGTAGAGGTAAGACAATCCTTTGAGGATTTTTTTCAGGCACAGGTTTCTATTCTGGACTTTTGCAGCAGTAAGTCAGAGTGATGGGAACTTGTGAAACAAAGGGCAATTGGACTTTTCAAGGCCATAAGTAAGAAGAAGCAGCTCGGTATGTACATTGCTTACCAGCGTTTGTGGAGGAAGCTTGATCGTCTTGTCTTGTATAGAGGAGATCCAGGGGAGATCTCTGAGGTGAAGTTTCTTCTTAGGAAGTGTCAATATGACCGGCATGCCTCCTTGGTCCTGGAAAGGGATTATGGAAAATATCACTGGTCTGATCCTTACAAGAACTGTAAGCAAGGCATAGCAGTTAAGACGTTCATAGGCCTGAGGGATAGTACGAGTTCCCTGGTGAAGTCCAGATCAGGGATCCTGGAGATCTTCAGATCATGTTACGCAAACCTTCTGGGAAGAAAGGACCTTTGTCGGGACAGGATGGAAAGCTTCCTGGATTCTACTCCAGGATTGGGAAATGGTAAGTTGCCATTGATGGATATGACAGAACCAATTTCAGTGGATGAGGTAGTTCATGCTATAGAGAAGCTAGCTACCAAAAATCGCCTGGGCCAGATGGGTTGACAGCTGAATTCTACAAGTGTTTTAAGTCCATTCTGGCTCCCTTTTTAGCAGAGGTTTATAACAGCTGTCTAGAAGAGGGTTTGCTCCCTCCCTCCATGAGGCAATCCACTGTAATTCTTTTGTCAAAAGTTAAAGACCCCTCAATGATTGAGAACTGGTGCCCCATCAGTCTTCTCAATGTTGATAGAAAGATCTTGGCGAACATTCTTTTTTGGCGCTTGTCCTCAGTGGCAGGCGATTTGTTGTCCAATCATCAGCACTGCTCGGTCCAAGGTAGAAGTACCTTTTCAGCGGTTTTTGCTGTCCAGGAGGCTTTGGAACGATGCAGGGCTGCTGGATGGAGAAAGAACTTGCTGGCGTTGGATCAGACGAAGGCTTTTGATAGAGTCAAACACGAGTACCTGTATTTGCTACTTGGTAGATACGGCCTGCAGGGGAGGTTCATAGATTGGCTGAAGACATTATATAGAGGGACTGAGAGCTTCCCATTGGTTAATGGTTGGGTTGGACGGCCTTTTGAGGTTGGCTCTGGTGTGCGCCAGGGATGTCTTCTGAGCCCCCTGTTATATGTATTCGCAATCGACCCCTTCATAAGAAAGCTAGAGAGTGGATCTTTGTGTGGGGCGCCTTTGGGCATTGCTGGTGTGCCGCCTTTGAAGGCCGTGGCCTATGGCAATGATGCGTCTGTTATTGTCTCTGGGACGGAGGAGGCGCAGGAGGTGATATGATATGATATCATATATGATAGAGCAGTACACGGAGGTTCTAAAGTCAACCATGAAAAGAGTGACGTTTTCTGGATGGGTGAGGAGGGTAAAAGCTTCGAACTCCCGGATGCCTTCCCAGAGCCCCAGTAGGAAATTAAAGTGTTGGGCATCAAATTTGGTCCTGGTGACTATGGTCATCGAAATTGGGAAAGCAGTTTGGTGTGTGCCAATGCCAAAGCAGCAAGCTGGAAGAAATGGAAGCTTTCTTTGAGGGAGAGGGTTGACCTGATCAAAACGTACCTGGTCCCAATCTTTTTATATGTCAGCTTCGTCTGTATCTTGCCAGCATCTTTCTATGCAAGGGTGTACAGCTGTTTTTTCCAACTGTTATGGGGAAATAGGCTGAACCTGATCAAACGCAATGTAACTTACCTGTCTAGGCGGGAGGGTGGCCTAGGAATAGTCAACCCAATAGTTTTCTTTTCTCTGCTCTTTTTAAAGTACAATCTTGGTAACATGCTAGCAGAGAACCCGCTGGGATGGGTGGGTATTTTTCAATCTTGTTTTAGACCTTTTCTGCGAAGCTGGGAAGATGGTGGGCCAGTGAAAAGTCTGAGAGTCCGACATGGCAAGCTCCCGGCTTATGTTGCCCCGTGTCTGAAAATGCTTTAGCAGTGGCAGGTGACAGTGGAGGATATCAAGTCCCTCCTCAGGAAGCTTCTGGAGAAGAGGATTTTGAGCCCTGCTTTTAGTGTGTCACTGGCCTTAAGGGATTGCCCAGGCTTTGTAATGAGGGAGGAGTTGCGTTTAATCAATTTAGAAAGAATCCCTTTGAAGTTTAGGGATCAAGCCTGGCTCGCTTTCCATGGAAGGCTCTATGTGAGAGGGAACTTAAAGCATCGCCCTGTGGATGATCGGGATTGTGTTAGAGCGGAGTGTGTTGGTAAAGTAAAATGTGGACAAGGTATGGTGAGAAATACTCCTGCGCTAGTGAGGCCGCTTGTTGTAAGAGAAGGGTAGTATTGTAAAAAGTGAGAGGACTGGAGGAGATAGTGAAGCGTGTCCCGCTGCCTTAACTGACCAGGGGTGGTCTGGAAAAGACTGTTTAGTAGGAGGGCGCGTGATCAGACGCTCACATCAAAACAGGTTAGGTTTAATCATGTATATGGAATACAAACATATAAAAATTAAATCATACAATTACTACATAGCATAAAAACAGGTAACAAAATAAGTACTAAAAAGTTAAAATTGGGGTATGCCCATGTTTAGGCAGGTAATTCAAAAAGGCTGACGTGTTTCGAGGGTAACCTCTTCATCAGAGCCAGGAGAACAGGAGAACAGGAGCACAGTCTTTATGGGCCGGTAGGCCGACATGTGTACATGGGAAGAAGTGGCTAGTTGGAGGGTATGTCCTGTAATGGATATTTAGTTATTCTAAGTTCCATACCAGTCCCCGTCCAGGCGTTCTAGATGGAATACAGATCAGAACAGTATAGTATGGGGCACATGGCAAATATATAACATACACTACAGACTGGAGACATATAATAAATTTACATTAAAAAATGTCAGATGTGTAGACTTAAATAAAGGAAGATTCCATAACAATAAAGGGAATCAATGATGGGTAGTAGACATTGAAACATAAAACATGAGATTCTAAATAAAAAAAAAAAAAATATATATATATACACACACATAAAAATATATTTAAAAAACATATAAAAAATATATAAAGAAGGGGGAACACAAGTGAATGATGTAAAATGCACAGAGAAGCGCTTTTTTTGAGCACATGGTGTAACTGGTTGTGTTTCTGTACGAAGGACATGTGCATGCGTGGGAGGATGTCTCCACCAGCAATGAATCGGTGTGCAGGAACAAAGAGTGGATGCATGTCAATGCGTGCAGAAAGTACATCTGGGGGTATAGAAATGATCGTGCAGTTGTGCAAAAAACAAATATATTCATATACACATAGAGACATATAAAGATAGGGCCCACCTATAAACACATGCCTGTGTTGAAAATATATATACAGTTTATGTAGCATGATGGCAAAAAGACCCAGAAGTGAATGCGTTGGAGTAGGAGGGTGCATGTGGGCTATGGAGGTACAGGAATATAGTGGTACTGGTTGCAGAAAGTGAGAGTGGCATTAAGGTAGATAGATGAGGAATCGCACCTACCTACAAATGTATTAGATATGTATATAGTTGTATTTTCTTTTGCAGTGGTGCTTGGCTGTTGGATGTGCCTGTAGTAGAAAAAAAAAGGGATAAACAGGGGAGACACGGAGTGCGACCTGAGGGGGGGGAGTGGATGCCTGAAAGTAGTGTATCTTTCTGCCTGGGATAGGCAAGTGTTGTAGCATGGAAGTACTGGACGGTTTTAAAGTCTCTGGGGGGCGGGTCTGGGGGCGGGCTGGGAGTGAGAGTAGCCAATGAGAAGGGGTGGGTGTGGCCTGCCATTGGAACGCACTCCAGCTGGTGAGTGGGCATGGTCGTGCGTTCCAAGAGGCACTCACATGATTCCTGTCGACTCTCAGGGGAGGGTGGAATGACAGGGATCATCCCGTGCATGAGTAGAGCCGTCGTGATAGACGGCGAGCATAGGCAGCTCCCATCAGTGGGCCCCCAGGAAAAACATAGAGAGGACGACAGCTCGGAGGGGGGTGGGGGAGTGGTTTCAAGCACAGGGGGAATCTGTGCTCAGTGCACTGACACACAGATCGTGCAGGTATCAGATGCACAGAGACACACACACGCCCATATGTGTGCCTGCAGCAATACACGTTTAAAGAAGTTAAAAGGACATTGTTGCAACAAATGAAATCGTGTTCAATGATGTAATGTGAAATAAATATAGTGTAACTATATGGTATAATTGTATGATATAACAGTGGTGTTATGTAGTACACTGTATAGGTTGTGTAAAAGCGACAGGAGTTTATGATGAAGGAAAGGTGGTCGTTCTTAGACTGCAGGGACTGAAGTGTACAGGGTTGAACATATGGTGGAAAGATAATGATAAACGGGAAGGGGGGGAAGGGAATGGAACACAGGGGCTGGGGGGGGGGAGGGGAGGAAATGGTTCTGGGGGGGGGGGTGGTGTTGAAATAGGATGGTGATGATCCTGCATCTAGATAGCCCTGTGGATTTCTAAATCTTCATTCATTCCAACGGGAACCATTGACCCAAGAGTAAAAATCCAGAATGATTCTTGTTTACAGAGTTTTCGAAATCTCCTCCCATTATCAGCGTCTTTTTTGATGACTTCAATGCCAAACACTTTGAGGCCTGTTGGGTTGCTATTATAACATTCTCTGAAATGCCTGGGTACTGAGTAGCTGTGGATTTTCTTATGTTTCATGAACTGATGGTACGTATTGCTATTTAGAATGCTGCATTTATGTTCGCTGAATCTTGTCCTAAGTGGACGTGTTGTGCGCCCAACATACAGAAGACCGCATGGACAGATTATACCATAGACTAAATAAGAGGTGCCACAATTGATGAACTGTCTGATTCTGTGGTTCTGGCCGTCGGACCCCATGACTTCTTTTTTACGGTGTGCCAAGAAGGTACAAGCACCACAGTTTTTGGTTCCACACTTGTAGTTTCCCTTCTGGTCAAAAATGGATGTCCAGTGGCCAGTAGGGGTCTTTGTTTGGCTCTGAAGTTTTTGTACTCTGCTTGGAGCTATTAGACTTCTAAGATCTTTTGATTTTCGAAACACAACTACCGGTTTGGATGGTAGAACCAGGTTTAGGATGGGATCCTGCTTGAGGATGTTCCAATTTTTCTGGATGACTCTCTGTATGTCAAATGCTTTGGTATTGTATTGTGTACTAAATCTGATGGAGTTGGAGACATGTCTGTCAGTAGTACGCTTGTTTTGACTTTTTTTGTTGTTGGCCTCCATTGCCATAATGAATGAGGGATGTTCATCGTATTGTGTCCAATATTTATGGAAAGCTTGTTTGATGAGAGATTCTTCATAACCCTTCTCGAGAAATTTCTTTTTTAGAATGGACCCTTGCTTTTCATATATGCTTCTTTTGGTGCAGGTTTTCTTTAGCCTGAAGAATTGCCCGTAGGGTATGTTACGGATCCACTTGGGATGGTGGTGGCTTTTGGCATGGAGGTAGGAGTTTGAGTTTCCAGCACTGGGTTTGAAATGGGTTTTAGACATAATCATGCCTTCTTCATCGATTTGCAGTTCTAAATCCAAAAAAGACGAGTGATGTGTTGTCGATCACATGGGTAAAGGAGATACCATATGGATTGGAGTTGCAGTGTTCCAGAAATTTGTTTAGATCTGTATGTGATCCGTTCCAAATGATCAGGATATCATCAATGTATCTGGTGTAGAGGGCAAGCTGATCTTTGAAAGGGTTATTGGTCCAGATGAATAGGTCTTTCCACATGCCCATGAAAAAGGTTTGCGTAGCTAAGGGCAAATATTGCTTTCATGGCAGTCCCCCTGGTTTGACAAAAGAACTCACCCACAAAGGAAAAGTAGTTGTGGGTGAGGCAAAATTCGATGGAGTCGAGGAGAAATTTGGTCTGTGAAGGGTGTATGTCGCTCTTGGAAAGAAAGTATTTGTTTTGTTTCTATGCCATATTTGTGTTCAATGGAGGTATAGAGAGAAGAGACATCCAATGAGAGCCATTTAAAATGCGGTTGCCATGAGAATGATGAAAGGATGTCGAGCATACATCCAGAATCTTTTACATACGATGGTAGTTGTGTTACTAAGTTTTGTAAGAAGTGGTCAATGTAACAACATAGATTGCTAGTTAGGCTGTCGATCCCAGCAATAATGGGTCTGCCCGGTGGATTTGTCTGATTCTTATGAATCTTAGGGATGTGGTAGAAGTGGGGAGTCAGTGGATGCTGTTTGTTTAGGAAGAGGAATTCTCTTTTCGTGATGACTCCATTTTCCTTAGCTTGATTTAGTAAGACTTTAAGGGAGGTTGAGAAAGATGGTAGTGGATCAGCAGGAAGTTTCTCATATGTGTCGATATCCCCAAGGAGTCTCTGGGCCTCTGGCAAATAGTCATCACGATTTTGGATTGCTAGACCACCGCCTTTGTCGGCTTGCCTGATGATGATGTCTTCCCTGTTCTGGAATTTCTTAAGCATTTCTTTGGGGACTTTGTGATCTTTATTCTTGATGTTTCTGTATTTGTCATTGAAGCAGTTTTTTTGACAGATCTTTTTAATTTCGTCCAGCACTATCTCATAGAAGATTGGAATGAATTTTCCTTTTGCCCAATGGGGATGGAAGGAAGACTTGGGTTTGAAGTCAGTGTGTGTAATCTGTTTTTCCATGAGGGCTAAGAGTTCCGGTTCTGTTTCGTAGTCCTCGCAGGCTCCTTCTTGAAATAGACTCTCTAAATTTTCGAGTGTTGTCTGTATTTAGTACAATGTTGTCAGATGGAGTGCTTACAGAGGAGGATGATGCTTTAGAGGATGATTCGCAAAGGGCGAAATACCTTTTTAGGGTAAGATTTCTCGTGTACCTATTTAGGTCCACAAAGATCTCAAAAAGGTTTGGAGGGTTTTGGGGGCAAAGTTGAGGCCCTTACGGAGGATATTGAGTTTTGTGTCATCGAAGACCAAACTAGATAGATTAAAGATTTTGATTGTAGTGTGTGTTGGAGTTATCTTTTCCCTCTTTTTGCTGCCCTTTCCTCCTCGTCGACCTCTTTTTCTCCATCTTCTCTTTTTCTCACCAACTTCTGTTGAAGTTCCAGAGGGGTTTCTTGTTGAGCCGTGGGGTACCAACTTCCCACAGCTCCTTCTTCTAAAAAAATACATGGTAGTGTGTTTTCCATTGTTTTTTGCTGGGTAGGTATTTTGTTCATCTGCTGGCTGGTGTGATGGTCGGTTGTAGTGGTACCTGGCGGTAGAGTATGGTTCCTGTTTTTTGTAGAAGTGGTAATGGGGTCATTAGTATGTCCTGGTGCTCGCTGGGCTTTGGCTCCTGATGGTGGAGTTCGGCCATATTCTTTGTCTGGTTTTTTAGTCCATTTGTTTTGGTCGTTGTGGGATAAAGGATTGTAGGTGGCTGATGCCTGGTGGTCTCTCCGGGTCAGTAAATACCCGTCCTTCTTTTTCCCTTGAACGTTATTTGGATGTTTTTGTGGTTGGGAGTTTCTGTGCGATCTCTGTCTTGTGGTGTAGCCCTTGTTGGTGTTGTGTTTCGTGTGACATGGAGGACTCATGGGGTGTATGTCATTTCGAGGGAGTGATCTTGGCTTTTGTGTAGGAGGTATAATATATAAAAGCCCAAAGCGCTGTGATAAAAAAGATAAAGCTCAAACATTTCGACATATGCCACAATAGAGATCCCAGGGGTTTAAAGTTCTGGGCAATTCAAAAGTATAAACCGCATTGGAGGGGCTCCAATAAGATTAGGGAACTTAGTAAGAATGAATCCAAATGGATATTCCAGATGCGTACTCTTGAACCAAATGGCTTGAACATTGAATTCGATCTTAATTGTTTTATATCTGATTTTTAGTGTTTTAATAATTTTTATATTGATATTTTTCCCTATTTAATTATTAATACATATTTTTTAATATTATGTGGGTGGTAGTTGGTAGAATCAGATTTTATTGAATTCTTATCAACATTTAATTTTTAATATTTTTTAACATTTTTTTAACATTTTTTCTTATTATATGTATCTATGATTCAAACAATGTATTTATCATTCTATAATGCCATATCGTCCCTAGGTGGCGTTATTCATTAACCAAAAGTATGTAGTAGCCCTGTGTTAGGCATTAGCACCTTGCCAGAGGTGGCCATGTGGGATGTGGAGTGGTGTTATATCAGCTTTACACCACTGGAGGGCGCAGAATAATTATAATTACTTAATGTGGACGCTGTAATGCATTGTATGTACATGTAGCGGTTTTTATCATTAATTTGTTATCTCTATGCTAATTGTATGTTTAATAAAAGGAAACTTTTAAGTAGTAAGTAAGGATATGCAGCAAGCAGGATGATGACTTGACTGAATCACGCTGTAGCTATGGCAACCGCTATGCCATTATGCTATAAATCTGAGACCGTGATCTCTCAAGTGTATCCTTGAAAAAGTCACGTGACCGTGACGCAACGCGTGGGAGGAGCCTAGGATGCACTGTGCAGACTATCAGTATATGGCTGTGTACTGCAGCGACCCTGCTCTCGTCCGTGGCGGCTGACTGCTTAATACATCTGCATATGCCTTTATACTATTGGGCGCACGTGAGTGGATCTCATTACATGTTTGCTGGTGTACCTTGTATAAGGAGCATTGCGCAATGATATTTTCTTTCCTTTTTTTTATCTGCTTTACATATGATGTCTGATGGTGATTACTACATCTGATGCGGTTGGAGCTAAATGACACTGTCGTTCAAGATTGACAAAAGAAAACTCCAATTAAGCAATTGTAGAGCTATTTTAGAACTTTGGATACTGGGACTAGATTAATTCCCTGTTTGAACTTGGCTGTCTGATTTTATTATTATTAGAGTGGCCTATTTTATAATAAGATTTTTGTATAGGATTTTTTTATTTTATTTGTGCACATGTGGTCATGTTTTTATTGCACTTCTTGCACAGATTTGGATTTATTCAATTATTTGTCTATGTGGGTTATATCATTTAATTATTTAATTATTTATTCATCACATAGTGAAGCGCTTCAAACACATTTTTATTATATATTTTTATATATTTTGTGTAGGAGGGCCATTGCCATCGGTGGGTTTTTTCCATTCAAATTCACGCCCATACAGATAGTCTAATCTGTCCCTCTCAAATTTGCCTGACTTCTTGCTAATGAGATTGGTTTCAAAACTAACCATGTGGTCAACTGGTCATTGATCTTCTTATCCCAGTCATTGAAAGACGTGAGATCGGTAAAGGGGGCCAAATCATCCTGGACATTTTTCAAGTCACTGCAGATTTTTAGTAGGTTTCTCTCTCTTTGAGTGATGATTGATGAGAGTAGTTTTTTATTTAGTTCTCTCATTTGGATCGCCCATGCATCCTTAAGATCATTGTCTAGCCATACGCAAGTCTTAGTTACTCTTAGTCCTCTTGGCACATGTTTTTTTTTATATTTAGTTTTCCAATAAAAGAATGTCCCACCATTGTGTCATCTCTTTCCGTAGAATGCTTCTCAATTTGGAAAAGAGTGCTATCATGAGTTCCTCCCTTGTGGGAGTAATTTCTGGTTTGGTGGCAATTTCTGTTGGTTTGTTGCATGTTTCACGTGCTTCAATACTATTAGAGAAACCTCTTGCCAGAGAGGTTCATCTCAGTTCTCTTTGTTTGATTGATAGGACCATACTGGTCCAGTAGTGGAATATTCTGTGACCTGTTGTGTAGTAGGGTCTGCTGACCCGGGTAGTGTTCGGGGAGCGAACTTAAACAAAGGGTGCGCCTCACCCGAGAAATTTCTCGAGAAGGGTTATGAAGAATCTCTCATCAAACAAGCTTTCCATAAATATTGGACACAATACGACGAACATCCCTCAGTCATTATGGCAATGGAGGCCAACAACAAAAAAAGTCAAAAAACAAGCGTACTACTGACAGAAATGTCTCCAACTCCATCAGATTTAGTACACAATACAATACCAAAGCATTTGACATACAGAGAGTCATCCAGAAAAATTGGAACATCCTCAAGCAGGATCCCATCCTCAACCTGGTTCTACCATCCAAACCGGTAGTTGTGTTTCGAAAATCAAAAGATCTTATAGGGCGTACACACAGTCGGACTTTGTTCGGACATTCCGACAACAAAATCCTAGGGTTTTTTCCGACGGATGTTGGCTCAAACTTGTTTTGCCTACACACGGTCGCACAAAGTTGTCGGAATTTCCGATCGACAACCACGCGGTCACGTACACCACGTACGACGAGACTAGAAAAGGCCGGTTCAGAACCAAGCGCGGCACCCTTTGGGCTCCTTTTGCTAATCTCGTGTTAGTAAAAGTTTGGTGAGAGACGATTCACGCTTTTTCAGACTCGTGGCTTTCAGATCGTTTTCTGCCGTTCAGTTTGTGCTTGTGGGTTTGTATCTGCTCTTCAGTGCGTGCAGTCAGTTCGTATCAGAGTTTTCTGTGTGATCTTGCCTGCTCGTTGCTGTTTTTCAGGTCGCTCTTCACAGGCCTTGCTGTTCTTCAGTGCGTTCTGTTACTTCGTTCTGAGCAGCCAACCGTTTTCTAGCCATGTTTCGTATGCGTACTCCTCGTAGAGTTTGTGCTGTGCGGGGGCTTGGTGTTGGGGTCCTGACCTTGACACAAATCCAGTCCATGAACAGGGTGGGGAGGAGTTCATGGACCAAGAATTGGTTGCTTCAGCGTGACCAGTTCTCTCATATGCCTTTGCTCCGTGAGATCCGTGAGAATAATCCTGATGATTTCAGGAACTTTCTCCGGATGACGGACCCCGTATTTCACCGTTTGTTGGCTTCGCTGACCCCCTATATCAGCAGGCAGGATACCTGCATGAGGCAAGCTATCACTCCGGAGCAGAGGTTGGTCGCTACCTTGTGGTATTTGGCCACAGGGTGAAGTCTGCAGGACTTGAAGTTCTCGACAGGCATCTCCCCCCAGGCTCTGGGTATCATTATCCCAGAGACCTGTTCTGCCATCATACAGGTCCTGCAGAAGGAGTATATGAAGGTAAGATTTTTATCCTTTTATATCACATTTTATTGTATTGAATGTTTGCTAATATATTGTATTTCTTTCCTCATTCCCTAATTACCATGATTGTAATATGCTGTGAATGTCCCCTTTGTCCTCATGCATGCTGGATTTTTATGTAATTATTATTTTAGGTCCTTCATACATATTTGCCCTTCACTAACCTCCCCAGCATGGTGTCTCCTGCCCTATATTCACCTCATGTAGTCACTTAACAATGTATTTTTTCAGCTCCATAGTAGTGCTTTACCGCAAACACCCCCTAAAATGTTTGGTAATGTTATTTTTGATTTTAATTCAGGCAGAGTGGCAGAGGGTTTTTTTTGTGGTGTCCCCAAATAATTTTTTGTAACCGTCCCTCCCCCAACTGCTAGGTCAGCTGATCCCAATTCTCTATCCTCAATCATCTATCTGCTGACTTTGCCAAACCCATACACACTATACCCACCTCTTTAGTGGTCAGATTTATGGATGAATTCCCCAAAGCATGTAGTGCAAGGGCCTGCCTGTATACTTTACAATGGTACTGTTTAAAGTTTTTGTATCCTATTATTATCTTGATAGGTAATAGCAGAATGTCCAAATGTCCTCAAATGTGTACAATGTGTATTTATATCTTTGTATTATGACACTTCTTACCTGTCCAGTGGGCTGCCAATTGTGTAACTAAGGAGGGGCTGTTCCAAGTAATACCCATTATTTAGGCATTCATCTCTCAATGAAGTGAAGAGGGTTACCTGTCCAAGAGTTCCCCCCCTATAATGTTATAAATGGCCCATGAGAGGGGGGAGGGGGAATATGATAGGTGTACCTTATACTTTGGCCTTGTTAAATTCCCCTTACTAAATGCTATCTGGAGGTTGCCCCATAATGTTTGTGTATAATCTGCTTGCCATGTTTCTGTGAAAAAATAGTAATGTTTATTGTTTTTGCCTCAACAGTTTCCTTCCACGCCACAGGAATGGCAGACTGTGGCCTCCCACTTTGCCAAGCGGTGGGACTTTCCTAACTGCGGAGGGGCAATTGATGGGAAACACGTCCACATCGTCCCACCACCCAACTCGGGGTCGTACTATTATAATTACAAGGGGTTTAATAGTATAGTGATGTTGGCGGTGGTGTCGGCTAATTACGAATTCTTGTATGTGGACGTGGGGAAGAATGGCCGGATGTCCGATGGAGTCATTGCCCAGACGGAGTTCTACAGGCATCTCCAGAATGGCAGCTTGGACTTGCCAGCTCCAGAGGACAATGTTGAAGGTCTCCCATTTGTGTTCGTTGCTGATGAAGCGTTTGCGCTGGGGGACAACCTGATGCGGCCATTCCTTATGAAGACCCTCACCCCGGAACAGAGGGTTTTTAATTACCGGCTGGCCAGAGCCCGAAGAGTGGTGGAGAACACATTTGGAATCCTGGCCAGCCGGTTCCGACTATTTCTGACACCCATCCATATGGCGGAGTATAAACTGAACCATATAATACTTGCGTGCTGTGTTCTCCATAATTTTTTAAGAAAACATTCTGCCAACTATGCTGGCTCAGTTGGGCCTGAGGCCGGAATCCAAAATCCAACAACACTGACGGCGCTTGAAAGTGGCTGTCCTGGCTTGCCATCCCTGAGTGCCCGTGATGTCCGGTTACGATACCTGGAGTTCTTTGCGGGTAGGGGGGCTATCAATATGCCAGACAATATGTGAAGCCTTTTTGAAATTTAAAAAAAAAAGAAATTCTTTGTGGACATTTACTGCTTGTGTTTGTTTTAGCTGACCCTGACAGAAATGTTTTGAGTGCAGAAAATGTCGTGATTGGGTAACCTTATACAAAGCACTGTTGGCTGGTATTTCCTAGATGCAAAAACACATTTCACTACAAGTGCACTTGCAACTGCACTGAACCTGCACTTGTAGTGCAAAGTGGATTTGCCCTTAGGAAATAACCCCCATTTTTGCATAAAACAGCTATTACATCACCCCAAAAGTGTTGTAGTGTTGAGACAATAATCCACACATTCTTGAGTAACCAACTTTTTTATACCTGCACAATCACATGTGCATTTACCAAAGGTTTTTAAAACAAACCAACATGTTTGTTGTATAACAATTTTTGCAGTAGCATTAGCAAAATTCGAAATATCCATTTCAGATAAAACAGGACTGTGTAAAACCAACAAGAAAGCCAAAAAACTTGAACTTACAAAGTTCACATTAGGTAAAACCTGAAGGCTATATCAGACATCAGTATTTAGGAACTGTGTTTGATATAGCGTTCAGATGGGGGGAAATCACCCCTGAAAAAGCCAAATTTGGAAGATGCACACCAATTTACGAATGTCAACATGTGCTACCTGCCATCAGGGGGGATCAAGGGACGTGTTTTGGGGGAGCAAGCCCTTCCTCAACACGACTTTATAATTGAGGAAGGGGTTGCACCCCCAAAACGCGTCCATTGATCTCCTGTGATGGCAGATAGCACATGTTGGCACACTGTGTGCATCCTCCAATTTTGGCTTTTCAAAACATTGCAAAAAAAATTAAAAGATTGAACCACAATACAAAAAGTGATTTTGTGGGGTTTTAAATTCGCCCCAAAACATCAATGATGTTATTATTTTTTTTAATAACATCATGGATTTTTTGCTGGATGTTTTGCAGTTTGGCATTACACCCCATGATCTCCCCGATCAGGATCTGGGCACTTTCAGAAGTAAAGCGTTCTCTCTCCCTCACATCACGATCACCTAAAAAGAGATAAATAAAAAAAAAAAAGGTCTCAAAAATCTGCCACAATCCGTCTCTTACCTGAGCCTGTGGTCGCAGACACTCACCTGTTGTGGTGCCAATCTCCACCACATCTTCTTCTTCCTCCTGCTCAGCTTCGTTTGGGGGTATTTCACCTTCTTCCATAGGTGGGGGGTCTGTGGTCTCCTCGGATGAGGGGTGTCCTCCGAGTCTTTTCTCCCCTATGAAAAACAAAAATGGTATAATTAGCACACAGATATTTGATGGCAGAACTAGAAATAGCAAACATTGCTTGGAAGTGGGGTACAATTGTCAATTTTAGCAGAGTTCCAAGATGTCTTTTTTTTATTGCCCTTTGTCAAGCTGCAATACTTTACCTGTTTGGTACAAGCTTCACAGATGGAGACCCCCCTATAGTATACACTGGAGCACCTGTGTGCCCCCCCTAATAAAAATTGTGTTCTTGTGTCCCTTACACACAATCTAGTTGGCATTTCATTCTAGTAACAAACCCATCTACACAAACAAATATTTGGCATCCAAGTAGGCCCAAAAAAAATGTGGGAAAATGCATATGGCCTAAACAATGGTGTTCTAGAGGCCGAAAGAAAAATGTTTGATACGAACGAATAATGGGCCCATGAACATTAAAGTTGCCCTTTCAAAGGTTACAATTAATAAAAGCATATGGAGCAGCACGAACGGAATAAAGACAGAAAGAATAGGAACCCAGCACAACTACTTACTTTTTTGCAGCACTCTCCGGATCTTTCGGTACTGCTCTGGCTCTCTCAACTTCAGGTCCGACCACCGCTTCCGGAGCTGATCTTTACATCTTCGTACCCCGAAATTCCTGTGAAGGCTTTTGACCACTTTAGCAATGATTTTGGCCTTTCTGATGTTGGGGTGGGGGTAAGGCCCATACTTCCCGTCATAGTCGGACTTCCTCATGATGTCAACCATCTCCAACATCTCCCCAAAGGACATATTTGTGGCCTTAAAACGTCTCCTTCTGGATCGGGACATGCCGGTATCCGGGCTTTCCTCCTCCTCGTTGCTATAATTAGCACACACCTGCTCTAACTCCGCCATCATGCTCTTCACCCACTGCGCCGAACGAAAAGGGGCGGGGAATAGACTAGAAAGAACGTCAGGGGCGGGCGGAGTTACACGCATGCGCAGTGTGTATAAAGCGTAACACGCGTGCGTATTACGTACGATCTGTGAGCGGAGGAAGGAGCATTTGACGCGCCGATCGTAAGAACGAAGGAAAGAAACAAACTTGTGCCTATACTGCTTCTAGATTGAGGCCTATATTGTAACAAGATTAGGAGAGTTTTGTCTGACATTAGGCTTTGTCTTGTGTTGTGTCTTGCAGTGAACATGGATATGCTACTCAAAGATAATGACTTCATGTCAGTATTGATAGAGATGCTAAGGGAGCTGCCCTGTCTGTGGGAGATTAACCACCCACATTTCAAGAACCAAGCAAAGAGGAAGGCAGCACTGGTGCAATTGTTGGAAATTGTGAAGCAGGTGATCCCCACGGCAGACATCACCTATTTAAAGATCTTAATTGGTTGCCTGAGGAGTACATATGTAAGGGAGCGCAAGAAAGTCCTGGATTCGCAGAGATCCGGAGCAGCAGATGACATCTATGTCCCCAGGATGTTGTACTACGACAGGCTGCATTTTCTGGCAGGCCAGACTGAACCCAGGCCATCCCTCTCCAGTCTTCCTTCCAAGCTTCCTTCTCCCCTGGCTGAGGCTTCTGACGCCCAACCTGGGCCTTCCAGGCCACATGTGGAGGAGCCCAGATTGAGCCAGGTATAGCATTCCTCTAAATATTTCTGCTTGTCCAATCAATGATGTTAACTAGATGTTAGTTGGGAGTACTAATTTAGGATTGTGATTGATGATGCAAAACATTACAACCATGTCCCTTTTTCATACACAGGGAAGTCTCAGCCAGGAGGTGGCCGGGCCGAGCCGGCTGGCTGATCTGCAGGTCCCTCCACCCCCCCTGAAAAGAGAAAGTGGCAGTAGGAGGAGTGCCCTAGAGGAGGCTGCTATAGGATTCTTTTGGAGGGCTACAGAGGCCCTGGGAGCACGACAGACCGTGGAGGAGGACATTGCTGCCATCATTGCATATAAAATGCAGAGGATGGAGGAGGGCCAACAAGTAATGTGTGAGGCCCTCATATCGGAGGCTCTGGAGAAAGGTATGAGGGGCCAAATTACACCTCAGACACGCCTTTGCGATGGTCCTCCTCCTCCTCCTGCAGGTCCTCCTCCTCCTCCTTCTCCTCCAGGTCCTCCCAGTCCTCCTCCTCCTCCAGGTCCTACTCCTCCTCCTGCCACATCTCCAACTGCACAGCCACAGCCCGGAAGGAAGCGTGGAAGGAAGACCAGACAGTGATTGCCCTGGGTTCAGTCTGGTCGGCCAAAGGATGCAGCCTCTTGTGGTACCACAGCCTGGGGACACAGATGTCATCTGCTGCTATCCGGATCTCTGTGAATTCTGGACCAGACTGCCCTCCCTTATATATGGACTCCTCAGGCCACCAATTTTGATGTTGAAGAATTGATGTCTGCCGTGGGGGTCCCAGGCTTCACTAATTTCTCCTGTTGATCCAGTGTTGCCTTCCTCTTTGTTTGGTTCTGAGCCCTTAATAAAGGATTTTTGTTTTGAATTATACTCCCCTATGTGTTTTACTTCAAAAATGACAGTTTGTGAGGGTTCAGGTACATTTCAAATATACAATGTGAAATGAACAAGGGACACCAACAACAAACAATCTCCTTGAGATTAAATAATAAAAGATATCAATGGTGTTGGGGTAACTTGACACACAAAACACACACAAAAATATTCTGGAGTAAAAATAAAAATAACATTGAACAAAGATCAGCCTTGGAAAAAATACAAACATTAAAGAAAAAAAAAGGCTGAAAATCCAAAAAAAAAAAAATATATATATATAAAACTGTCAGATGTGACAACTAATAACTATATATTGAGGGAATCCCACTAAAAAAACACAAATAAAACTTTGTGAGAAGTGTGTGTGAATATGAGCAGCAAAACGACTTCATTCTTGTCACATTATAAAGAAGAAGAGAGTGCGCTGTATTAAATCATTTTTAACATTGCAGCGTGACGAAAGTGCTGTATCCATTGCGAACGCTAAGTTTACCAGAACGAGCTGTCCCGTCTCGGAATTTCTTCTGAGCATGCGTGGCACTTTGTGCGTCGGAACAGGCCACACACGGTCCGAATTGACGCGATCGGATTTTGTTGTCGGAAAATTTTATCTCCTGCTGTCCAACTTTGTATGTCGGAAAATCCGATGGAAAATGTCCGATGGAGCCCACACACGGTCAGAATTTCCGACAACACGCTCCGATCTGACATTTTCCATCGGAAAATCCGACCGTGTGTACGGGGCATTAGAAGTCTAATAGCTCCAAGCAGAGTACAAAAACTTCAGAGCCAAACAAAGACCCCACTGGCCACTGGACATCCATTTTTGACCAGAAGGGCAACTACAAGTGTGAAACCAAAAACGGTGAAACTTGTACCTTCTTGGCACACCGTAAAAAAGAAGTCATGGGGTCCGACGGCCAGAACCACAGAATCAGACAGTTCATTAATTGTGGCACCTCCTATTTAGTCTATGGTCTAATCTGTCCATGAGGTCTTCTGTATGTTGGGCGCACAACACGTCCACTTAGGACAAGATTCAGCGAACATAAATGCAGCATTCTAAATAGCAACACGTACCATCAGTCCGTGAAAAATGAGAAAGTACACAGCTACTCAGTACCCAGGCATTTCAGAGAATGTTATAATAGCAACCCAACACGCCTCAAAGTGTTTGGCATTGAAGCCATCAAAAAAGACGCTGATAATGGGAGGAGATTTAGAAAACTCTGTAAACAAGAATCATTCTGGATTTTTACTCTTGGGTCAATGGTTCCCGATGGAATGAATGAAGATTTAGAAATCCACGGGGCTATCTAGATGCAGGATCATCACCATCATATTTCAACACCATTCCCTCCCCCTCCCCCCCTTCCCCCCAGAGCCATTTCCCCCCCAGCCCCTGTGTTCCATTCCCTTCCCCCCCTTCCCATTTATCATTATCTTTCCACCATATGTTTAACCGTGTACACTTCGGTCCCTGCAGTCTAAGAACGACCACCTTTCCTTCATCATAAACTCCTGTCGCTTTTACACAACCTATACAGTGTACTACATAACACCACTGTTATATCATACAATTATACCATATAGTTACACTTAGGGAAGAGCTTCGTGTTCGAGTCGAACCCATGTTCGACTCGAACATCGGCTGTTCGGTCGTTCGCCGAATTGTGAACGATATGGGCCGTTCGCGCCAAATTCGTGTGGCGCGCCACGGCCCATAATTCACTGCGGCATCGCAGTGCATTGCTTGCTGATGATTGGCCAAGCATGCACTATGACCCGCATGCTTGGCCAATCACAGCGCCGCCTGAACAGAGAGCCGTAATTGGCCAAAGCCAAGGAGGCTTTGGCCAATTATGGCTCAGGGGATTTAGTACACGCCCCACACTATATAAGGCCGCCTGCACGGCGGCCCTGTGCAGTGTGTTCCGGTGTGCTTAGAGAGAGACAGTGTCATTTCATTTGAGTTAGCTAGATTAGGCAGGACAGTCAGTCAGTTAGCTGCACTTAAAGTGTATTGTGTATATATATGCATCCCAGGTGTTGCATATATATATATATATATATATACACTGTATTCAGTTTAGCTAGATCCGTTCCTGTTATCTTCTAGACTATTTACATTTAGTGCAGTGCGTCCTGCTCACAGTGTTCAGCTAGATCCGTTCCTGTTATCTTCCTACTGACAGGCAGGCTTGTCTTGTTACAGTATTTACAGCTACCTAAAGAAAATTACTGGTGTTCTTTTGATCCTATTAGTACCACGGTCAGGCAGCTAGACTATTTACATTTAGTGCAGTGCGTCCTGCTCACAGTGTTCAGCTAGATCCGTTCCTGTTATCTTCTTACTGACAGGCAGGCTTGTCTTGTTACAGTATATAAAGCTACCTGAAGAAAATTACTGGTGTTCTTTTGATCCTATTAGTACCACGGTCAGGCAGCTAGACTATTTACAGTTAGTGCAGTGCGTCCTGCTCACAGTGTTCAGCTAGATCCGTTCCTGTTATCTTCCTACTGACAGGCAGGCTTGTCTTGTTACAGTATATAAAGCTACCTGAAGAAAATTACTGGTGTTCTTTTGATCCTATTAGTACCACGGTCAGGCAGCTAGACTATTTACATTTAGTGCAGTGCGTCCTGCTCAGAGTGTTCAGCTAAACCTACAAGTTAGTGGGGTGCGTCCACCTCACAGTGTTCAGCTAAAGCTACCTGTAGAAGGTTGGTGGTGTTCTCATACTACAGACAAGCAGTTGATTTTGCTAGCTGCAGTATCAGTACATATACACACACATATATATATATACACATATACATATATATATATATATATATACATATATATATATATATATATACATATATACATACATATATATATATATATATATATATATATATATATATATATATATATATATATCCCAGCTTAGTGCAGCTACAGGCCATTAGTATGTCTGGAAGGCCAAGAAGGAGAGGCAGACAGTCACAAGCCAATAAGAGAGGGCAAGCAGGCTCTGTGTCTAGTGCTGGTCGTGGAGACGGTGCATCCTCATCAGCACGTGGCCATGGGACACGCTTGGCCTTTTTTTCGGCAGCTGGCCGTGTTGAGCCGCAACATGCGGAAGACTTGGTCGAGTGGATGACCAAGCCGTCCTCATCCTCCTCATCCTCTCTCACCCATGCCCAGGGTGCTTTGTCTGGCAAAGCAGCGGCCTCTTCCCTCGGCTCAATGTCATCAGTGACTCCTTCCCTAGCTCCACCATGTCCTCCTGAGAAGTCCCTCGAACTGTTTGACCACAGTGTTGGGTACATGCTCCAGGAGGATGTCCAGCGTTTGGAAGGCTCTGATGATGATACTGAGCTCGATGAAGGCAGTAACATGAGCACGGACAGAGGGGGTGCCCAAGAAGGACAGCAATCTGGCAGTCATGCTCCCCCTGCTGCAGCATACTGCCAGGTTTGCTCCAGTGATGAGGAGGGAGGGGATGATGAGGTCACTGACTCAACGTGGGTGCCTGATAGGAGAGAGGAGGAGGAGGAGGCACATCACCAACGAGGCAGGATGCCCTCCAGGGGCCAGCCTAAGGGCAGCACATTGACTGCATCACACCCCAAAGCTCCACATGTGCAGGGCGCTGCAGTCTCTGCGCGTTATTCAAAAAGTTCTTTGGTGTGGGCCTTTTTTGAGACGAGTGCATCAGATCGCACCGCTGCTATTTGCAACATATGTCTCAAGCGTATCTCACGTGGCCAAAACATCTCCCGCTTGGGTACCACATGCTTGACCAGACATATGTTGACCTGCCATGCAGTTCGTTGGCAAGCGTATCTAAAAGACCCACACCAAAGAACAAAGAGGACCTCTCCTTACTCCTCATCAGCTGAGATTTCCAACCCCACTAGACCTCCAGTCCTCTCTGAGACCTGCACTGAGAGGAATGAAGGTGTAGAATTAGGTGTGTCACAGCCAAGTACTTGTGGGCAATCTGCTTTTGGTACACCAACGTCAGATTGTACCAGGCAAATTTCCCTGCCCCAGCTGCTGTACTGCCGAAAGAAGTTTGCTCCCAGCCATCCACATGCCCAGCGGTTGAATGCTAGCTTGGCAAAATTGCTAGCACTTCAACTGCTGCCTTTTCAGTTGGTAGACTCTGCCCCCTTCCGTGAGTTTGTGGAATGTGCGGTTCCTCAGTGGCAGGTACCCAAACGCCACTTTTTCTCACGGAAGGCGATTCCGGCTCTCTACCGGCATGTGGAAGGCAATGTCCATGCCTCGCTGGACAGGGCGGTCAGCGGTAAGGTGCATATTACCACTGACTCATGGTCCAGCAGGCATGGACAGGGACCTTACCTAAGTTTCACGGCGCATTGGGTGACTCTGCTGGCAGCTGGGAAGGATGCAGGACAAGGTGCAGTAGTGTTGGAGGTTGTTCCGCCACCACGCCTCCAAAATGCTAATGATTGTGACACACCTCTCTCCTCCACCCCCTCCATTTCTTCTTCCTCCATGGCCTCTTCCTCAGAACCAGCGGTGCTCCGTAGTCATTCAAGGGGCTACGCAAGTACGCAGGCCAAAAGATGCCATGCGGTGCTTGAGCTGGTGTGCTTGGGGGACAGGAGCCACACTGGGGCAGAGGTTCTGTCAGCTCTGCAGGGGCAGGTTCAGAGGTGGTTGACGCCACGCCAACTTAAGGCAGGAATGGTGGTTTGCGACAATGGCACCAACCTCCTCTCTGCCCTCCGACAGGGACAAATGACCCATGTGCCCTGTTTGGCTCACGTCCTTAACTTGGTGGTGCAGCGGTTCTTGGGCAGGTACCCGGGCTTACAGGATGTCCTGAGGCAGGCCAGGAAAGTCTGTGTGCATTTCCGCCGGTCATATAATGCCAGTGCTCGGCTGACGGACCTCCAAAAAAGGAGTTTAACCTGCCCAAAAACCGCCTAATCTGTGACATGCCCACCAGGTGGAACTCAACATTGGCCATGCTGCAGCGGCTGCACACGCAGCAGAGGGCCATCAATGAGTACCTGTGCGACTATGGCACCAGGACAGGGTCAGGGGAGCTTGGTTTTTTTTCCCCATGCCAGTGGGCCATGATCAGGGATGCATGCACTGTCCTGTCACCATTCGAGGAGGCCACGAGGATGGTGAGCAGTGACAGTGCATGCATCAGTGACACTGTCCCCCTTGTCCACCTGTTGGAGCACACGCTGCGTGGAATAATGGACAGGGCACTTGAGGCAGAACAGAGGCAGGAAGAGGAGGACTTCCTTAGCTCTCAAGGCCCCCTTTATCCAGACAGTGTTCCTGCGTGCCCGCCGATCACACAGGAAGAGGACGAGGAGGAGGAGGAGGAGGAGGAGGAGGAGGAAGATTGTGTCAGTATGGAGGTGGAGCCTGGCACTCAGCATCAGCAGCAGACTTTAAGGGATCAGTCCCAAGAAACACATGGACTTGTACGTGGCTGGGAGGAGGTGGCTGCAGACCTTGTCGTCCTTAGTGACCCAGAGGACTCCGGACCGAATGCCTCAGCAAACCTACGCTGCATGGCCTCCCTGATCCTGCAAAGCCTGCGTAAGGATCCTCGTATTCGTGGTATCAAGGAGAAGGACCAATACTGGCTGGCAACCCTCCTTGATCCACGTTACAAGGGTAAGGTTGCGGACCTTATCTTGCCATCGCAGAGGGAGCAGAGGATGAAACATCTTCGGGAGGCCTTGCAGAAAGGTCTGTGCAACGCGTTCCCAGAGACTGGGAGGTTACAAACTCCTGTTTCTGGACAACGTGTTGCTGAGGCTTCGGTCAGTCAAAGAAGGAGCGGTGGAGAAGGTGGCCGTCTGACCGATGCGTTCAGACAATTTTTTGGTTCGCAGCCTCAAGGTATGATCGGTTGCAGCAACCATCGCCAGCGTCTGTTTTACATGGTGCAGGAATACCTAGGCGCAAGATCAGACTTGGACACCTTTCCCACCGAAAATCCTCTGGATTACTGGGTCTTGAGGATGGATCACTGGCCAGAGCTTGCACAGTATGCAATTGAGCTACTGGCCTGTCCTGCATCCAGCGTTCTTTCGGAACGCACATTCAGTGCTGCTGGAGGCGTGGTAACCGATCACAGGGTGTGTCTGTCCACCGACTCGGTCGATCGACTGACCTTCATAAAAATGAATCAGTCTTGGATCACCACCAGCTACCAAGCACCTGATGCTGATGTAACCGAATAATTTTTTTTGAAATCTCAGATCCCTTCAAAGACTGCCTATGCTGATGCTGAGTGACTATCCTCTTCCTCCTCAATCATCATGCTGATAGCTTGTAAGAACATTTTTGGTTCTGGGCGCCACCACCAGTGCCTAAGGCACAATTTTTCAGCCCCTGTCTAACAGGGGCGTGTAATTACAATTTTTGATGCAATACTTTGCAGCAGGGCTCATTCCTGCATTCCAACTAGAGTGTCTGTGAGGGGTTGCAGTGTTGTGGCACCAGTGCCTAATGCCGCGTACACACGAGCGGACTTTACGGCGGACTTTGCCCGGCGGACTGGATTTCGTCGGACAATTCGATGTGTGTGGGCTCCAGCGGACTTTGTTTTCTCAAAAGTTGGACGGAATTAGATTTGAAACTTGTTTAAAATTTATCCGTTGAAATCGAGTCCGGTCGAAAAGTCCGCCGTCTGTATGCTAGTTCGACGGACTAAAAAGCCACGCTAGGGCAGCTATTGGCTACTGGCTATGAACTTCCTTGTTTTAGTCCGGTCGTACGTCATCACATATGAATTTGACGGACTTTGGTGGATTGTGTGTAGGCAAGTCCGTTCATTCAGAAAGTCCGTCGGAAAGTACGTCGAAAAATCCGCCGGGCAAAGTCCGCCGTAAAGTCCGCTCGTGTGTACGCGGCATAAGGCCCAATTTTTCTGCCCCTGTCTAACAGGGGCGTGTAATTACAATTTTTGATGCAATACTTTGCAGCAGGGCTCGTTCCAGCGTTCCAACTGTGAGGGGTTGCAGTGTTGTGGCACCAGCACCAGTGCCTAAGGCCTAATTTTTCAGCTCCTGTTCAACAGGGGCATGTAATTACAATTCTTGATCTAATATTTCACAGCAGGGCCCTGTGAGGGCTTACAGTGTTGTGGCCACAGCAACACCTAAGGCCCAAATTTCTGCTGAGTATATAGGGCAGGACCCTACTTTCAAACATCTAACTTACAAACGACTTCTACTTGCAAACGGAAGGAGACAACAGGAAGTGAGATGAAATCTACCCCTAGGAAGGGAAATTCTCTCCTGTAAGAGTTAATATGGGAAAAAAATTTCTCCTTTCCACTGATGCTTTCCAATCCTTGTTCCACAAAAAAACCCAAATTTTCAAAAAACATTTTTCATTGGGACAAAAAGTGAGGTGAAATCTTCTGAAGAGGAGGAAAGACAGCAAAACAAATGTCACAGGGGTGATAACCCTTCCCTATGTTTTCCAAAAAGCTTAAAAAAGATTTTTTGGCTGGAGCTAAACACGTTAAAAATGTACCCGTTCAAAATTACAAAGAGATTCTACTTAACAACAAACCTACAGTCCCTGTCTTGTTTGCACCACCTGTATACTGCTGTTCAGAGTATATAGGGCCCGGTGGCCCCACACCTTTCCTTATTTTAATTTGGGTGCGGGGTTCCCCTTAATATCCATACAAGACCCAAAGGGCCTGGTAATGGACTGGGGGGTACCCATGCCGTTTGTCTCACTGATTTTCATCCATATTGCCATGACCCGACATTACATTAAACCCGCAAGCAGTTTTAAATAAGATTTTTTCCTTTGAAAATGACATTTGGTGCAGGGACTGTTCTAAACACGGGAAACACGCGTCACTTTACAGGCATACTATAGACACCCCCCAGGTACGATATTTAAAGGAATATTTCCCTTTTTTTTTTTTACTTTAAGCATCATTAAAATCACTGCTCCCGAAAAAACGTCCGTTTTTAAAAGTTTTTTTTGCATTGATACATGTCCCCTGGGGTAGGACCCGGGTCCCCAAACCCTTTTAGGACAATACCATGCAAATTAGCCTTTAAAATGAGCACTTTTGATTTCGAACGTTCGAGTCCCATAGACGTCAATGGGGTTCTAACGTTCGTGCGAACTTTCGGTCCGTTCGCAGGTTCTGGTGCGAACCGAACTGGGGGGGTGTTCGGCTCATCCCTAGTTAAACTATATTTATTTCACATTACATCATTGAACACGATTTCATTTGTTCCAACAATGTCCTTTTAACTTCTTTATACGTGTATTGCTGCAGGCACACATATGGGCGTGTGTGTGTCTCTGTGCATCTGATACCTGCACGATCTGTGTGTCAGTGCACTGAGCACAGATTCCCCCTGTGCTTGAAACCACTCCCCCACCCCCCTCCGAGCCGTCATCCTCTCTGTTTTTCCCGGGGGCCCACTGATGGGAGCTGCCTATGCTCGCTGTCTATCACGACGGCTCTACTCATGCACGGGAAGATCCCTGTCATTCCACCCTCCCCTGAGAGCCGACAGGAATCATGTGAGTGGCTCTTGGAACGCACGACCATGCCCACTCACCAGCTGGCATGCGTTCCAATGGCAGGCCACACCCACCCCTTCTCATTGGCTACTCTCACTCCCAGCCCGCCCCAGTCCCGCCCCCCAGAGACTTTTAAACCGTTCAGTACTTCCATGCTACACTTGCCTATCCCAGGCAGAAAGATACACTACTTTCAGGCATCCACTGCTCTAGCTACCTTAAAGCACACCTCCTCCCCTTCCAACTTCCAGGATCAAACGGCTTCCCACCCTTAAGGACACATACAGGCTGCAACTGCTCCTCCATACCTACTGGAGACAGGTCAGTTACAAGTTCTCCCCACCAACCTTGTACCTCCCATTCCCCTGTCTTTCCACCAGCATCCCCCCCCCCCAGGTCGCACTCCGTGTCTCCACTGTTTATCCCTTTTTTTTTTTCTACTACAGGCACATCCAACAGCCAAGCACCACTGCAAAGCAAAATACAACTATATACATATCTAATACATTTGTAGGTAGGTGTGATCCCTCATCAATCTACCTTACTGCCACTCTCACTTTCTGCAACCAGTACCACTATATACACGATAATCAAAATATTGAAGTTTTTAAAAATCTAGTATTAAAGGACCTGGATCAACTGAAGATCAAGAAAGTAAATGATCCCATACATATCAAAAAAGGTATACGATCACTGATTAACAGGAAAGACCTGGTAATAAGGCCAGCAGATAAAGGAGGAGGAGTGGTCATCCAAAACAAAACAGACTATCAAGCAGAAATTAAACAAAATTAAACTGGAAGATTCAACTACATATCAAAGATTGTTAGGTAACCCCTCTACAAAATGTAAAAAAGAACTAGAAAAAGTTGTGCACTTAGGAGTACAAAAAAGATATACTGGATGCGAAAGAAGAAAGATATCTGGTACCGGATTCACATAGAATTCCAGTGATATACACTGTTCCCAAGATACATAAGAACCAAGAGAATCCCCCGGGAAGACCCATAGTAAATGGGATTAATTCCCTAACAGCAAGAATGGGTCAATACATCGATTACTTCATTCAACCTGCTATCCAACAAACAACATCATATGTAAGAGACCCGAAACATGTCCTACAATTACTGGAAGACATACCAGTCCTGGAAGGAAGAACTCTAATGGCTACTCTGGATGTCTCATCCCTCTACACGATTATTAAGCACCACCAAGCGTGTGAAGCAACTAAATGGGCTTTGAGAAAATACAGCACATTAAAATGTACACAAAGAAAATTCCTAATCAAATGTCTGGAATTTTCTTTAAAAAATAACTATTTTTGGCATGACCAAACTTATTACAAGCAAATAACTGGCATAGCCATGGGTGCCAAATTTGCCCCAAGTGTGGCTAATGCCTTTATGGCACAATGGGAGGAGGAATCTGTATATAAACATCCACCCTGTGAACTAGGACTGTTTAAAAGATGTATCGATGATATTTTAATCATATGGAATGGGAGCAGAGAATCACTGGAACAATTTTTATGTAATTTAAACTGTAATGATAGGAATATACAGTTGACCTGGAACATCGACGCAAAGATAGAATTTTTGGATCTGGAAATAATTATTGAGGAAGATTCACTAATAACTAGAACTCACTTTAAGGAAGTATCAAGAAACAGTTACTTACCTGTAACAAGCTGCCATTACAAACCCTGGCTATTCAATATTCCGAAAGGACAACTGGTAAGAATCAGACGCAACTGCACTAAAGATGCAGATTTTAAAACTCAGGCCAATCTGATTGGACAAAGATTTGTTACCAAAGGATATGAAGAAGCACAAATCAGAAAACACATCCAATCAATCCAAACAATGGTCAGGAAGCAAATGATACATGCACCTAAGAAAGCACAACCATATTCAGAAGTACCAAGTTTAGTCCTGGATTTCAATGTCCAATTTAAGGACATAGAAAAAATTATCCGGAGACACTGGCACATCTTAAAGGAAGATAAGCATGTATATAAAATTCTATCTGAGAAACCACTTATTATTTACAAAAGAGCCCCCACATCAGTGGTTCTCAACTCCAGTCCTCAGGACCCACTAACAGGCCAGGTTTGCAAGATAACTGAAATACATCACAGGTGATATCATTTGCTGCTCAGTGATTGCAGTATTCTAGTTTGCATCTCCCCAAGGTAATACTTAAATTCCGGCCTGTTAGTGGGTCCTGAGGACCGGAGTTGAGAACCATTGCCCCACATTGAGGGACATAATTGTGAAAAATGTAGTTGAACCACCCCCTAAAAATAAATTTTCCTTTTTCAATGGCAAAGGGTTTTACCCCTGCAAATATTGTTATGCGTGTACACATGCAAAAAAATTTCAAGGCAAGAAACATGAGTTTAAGGCAATAAGTACAGGAAACATTTACCCAATCAAAGATTTTATTAATTGTTACACAGAAGGGGTAGTGTACATCCTACAATGTTCCTGTAAATTACAGTATGTAGGGAGGACTAAGAGAGCACTGAAAACTAGAATCAAAGAACATATTGAAAATATTATAAAAGGCTGTCTGAAACACAATGTATAGAAGCATTTTTCGTTAGTGCACAATAAAGACCCCACAGGACTATTATTTTGGGTATTGAAAAATAGAATAGATCATGGAGAGGAGACCACAAAATCAAAACCCTTAGTCAGAAAGAATCTAAGTGCATACACAAAATTAGGACATTAGCGCCTGAGGGGTTAAATATAGAATTCAACTTAAACTGCTTTATAAGTGATTATTAATTTATTCCGTATGTCTATTAATGTAAACCCAATATCTCATTTCCGGTGTGCAGAACATCCCTTACACTTATATATCCCCATCGGTATTATTTTACTAATATTGATTTTTATATACAGTATACACATTTTTAAATATATACATTTTAATTGATTTTTTAATTCACGTTTTATTCATTTTAGGCTTTACATGAGCTTAAATATTTATTGTTATGAGCTTGTTTACAATCACATGCATCTGGATGCCAGCACATTACTAAACATCCATAGGAAAAATGCATCTATATATTGCATTGGAATATCTAAATCGACCATGGGGTATGATCGCACGCTGAGCGCTCGTCGGCTGGATGTGCGACATACTCATTAGAGTGAATGTTCACTCAGGGGCTAACATCTCTTCTTTGAAACCTTTTTTTTCCTTTTTGTTTAAATACGAAGAAACTTTATTCATAATGATTCGATGTGACCATCTCTTATATGATGGCCGCCGTACTTAACAATACTTGGTCTACAACAAAATGGCGATTTTAGCACTTCCTGTCCCAACCATATAAATAAACAAAGGAATCAACCAATCCGGTGCCCTGAGGAAGTCATGTGATATGACGTAACGCGTAGGGCGTAACCGGAAATACACAGTGTGGACCGGAAGTGACGTATCGGGTATCGTTGTCACGTTGTTTCTTTGCTGATGTTTGGCGCAACAGTGTTTATTTTTTTTTTATATCAATAAGTTTTTATTGAGTATTTCAAGAAATGGGTACAGAAAGGAAAAAGAAAAATGGGGAAATGGAGGAAAATGAGTTGTACAACATAAATAAAAAAGGGGTAGTAAGTGATATACATCTCATAGTGATATACAATCAGAAGATACAATTGTACAAAAGGATAAATAGGTACAGTATTGGACCTACTGATTCTGTTAATACGTTATAATCACCTCGAATATCATTTAAGTCACAGCTTATAAGGCCATATAGACCAGGATTTGTCAAAAGTCACACTCTGTAAAGAGTTTAGTGCAATGAGGCGTTCAAAGGTGTAGTTTCTGTTGACAGCTTTGACTATATCTGTCACATTCAAGGCTGTAGTGGATTTCCAATTACAGAGAACCATTAATCTCGTCTCTAGTAATATGTGTGTCACTACAGGTCTGAAGTCCTTATGAAATTTGTCAATGTTTAAATGTAAGATTGCTAATGCAGGGTCTGGGGGAGTAAGTATTCCCGTTATAGAGGAAATTAGTCTAAATATTTGATTCCACGTACTTTTAATTGTGGGGCAATGCCATAGCATGTGTAGTAAAGAACCCGTGTGCCCGCAAGCTCTCCAGCAAAGAGGCGATGTGCCGGGAAAGAATTTTGCCACCCTGTAAGGTGTGTAATGCCATCTATTGGCTAGTTTTATTGCTAGTTCCCAGTGCTTAACGCAATGAGAAGCTTTATGTATCCCTGTAAAGGCCTGTCGCCACTGTTCTGGTGTAAACTGTTTGCCCAAGTCACCCTCCCATTTTGTCATTGCTGTAGTTTTGGTGAACGTATTTTTATCCCTTATTTTGTGGTAGAAAAATGATATACCTTTAGTGTTGTTGTTGGCGTGTGAGTAAAATTGCCATATTGCTTTCGGTACGTGGATAGATGGTCTGGAGTGGGAGTTAAGAAAACGCGTGATCCTTGTATATAAATGTTTCTCGTTATTGGTGAGGTTGTATTGGGACTTGACCTGGTCAAATGTTCTCAATTGAGTTCCGTCATAAAGGTCTAGGATGCTATGTACCCCTTTGGTCATCAAGGAAGTAACTGTCAGTAATGGAATCTTTGTTTCTAGTAGCGTTATAGGTATAGTGTATGGTAGTGCTTGATTATCCTGATGTTTTTGTTTAAGAAGGAATCTCCATGCTTTCAAAGAGATCTGCATAGGGGGAGTAAAAGCGGAAAGTTTCCATGGCAACCACCCATCACTTAACAAGAATAGGGTTAAGTCTTTTATTGGGGCTAAAGCTTTTTCAATGTCTACCCATAAAGGTGGATCTTCAGTTTTGAACCATAATTTAGTCTGATCTAGTCTGACTGCCCAGTAGTAGTCACAAAGGTCCACTAGGCCTGCCCCTCCTATTTTTTTGTGAAGTGTGAGGTTGTTTCTGGAGCATCTGGCTTTTTTACCATTCCATATGTATTTCCAGCTTATTTTTGACATTTTATGAATATAGTGAATAGGTATGTTGATTGGTAAGGAACGAAATATGTAAAGTATTTGAGGTAACAGCATCATCTTATATGCTGTGATTCTACCAAACCAAGATATTTCTTTGTTAGACATGTGTTTGATTTGGGCTTCCAGTGTGGCCATCAGTGTTTGCATATTTGCTTTAACCAATGTGGAGGTTTTATTAGTGAGTGTGATACCGAGGTATTTTATGCCATTTAAGCTCCACGTATAGGGCAGTGTTGTTTGAAGCATTGTGCGTTCGTGGGGTAGGACACCCAGGTCTAGTATTAAAGATTTATTAAAGTTGACTGTATAGTACGATATTTCTCCAAATGCGTTAAGGATTGTGTGGGCCTGCGATAATGATGTGACAGGATTTGTCAGGAGAAGGATTACATCGTCAGCGAAAAGGTTTATGGTATGCAGACTGGAGCCAAACTGGAAGCCTGTAATCAGGGGATGAGATCTTATAGTTTCAGCTAGGGGTTCTATCATTAAGTTAAAGACTGTTGGAGATAGGGGGCACCCCTGTCTTGTACCGTTGGTAATATGGAATGTTTTAGATAAGAACCCAGAGGAGTAAACCTGTGCCGACGGTTGTGAGTATAAGGCCATAATGGCTTGCAGTATTGGGCCTTGGAACCCAAATTTGGTAAGTGTCATTCTCATATATGTCCAGTGGACTCTGTCGAACGCCTTCTCTGCGTCAATGGACAACAGCAGAGAAGGCGTTCGAGTTTTTTCAGCAACATTCATCACATTCACGATTCTCCTGGTGGCGTCTGAAGTTTGTCTCCCCTTCACAAAGCCCATCTGATCGCGTTTAATAATGCGTGGTATTATATCTGTCAATCTTTTGGCTAACAATTTGGCATAAATTTTAATATCGGAGTTCAAGAGAGAAATAGGCCTGAAATTTGCTGGTGTAATAGGATCTTTACCAGGTTTTGGTATTGTTACTATATAAGCTTTTAACATGTCGTGAGGAAGGTGTGCGGACTCAGCAGCCTTGTTGAATATGATAGACATATGTGGTGATAAAGTGTTAGCGAAAGTTTTAAAATATTCGTTAGAGAAGCCATCGGGTCCTGGAGACTTACCATCTGGAAGAGTGTTTATGATCTGTGTTATTTCCCTTGTTGTGATCGGTAAATTTAATGATTCTAGTTGGTGTGCAGAAAGAGTGGGGAGATTGATGTTCTTTAGGAACGTCTCAATCTGTTCCATTGTTGGTTGGTGTGTGTTGGGATCTGAATGCAGATTATAAAGTGAGCCATAGTATTCCGCAAATTGGTCAGCTATGTCTTGAGGGTTTGTTATTTTGTGTGGTTGAGTAGGGTGCTGTAGGAAAGCAATTCTCGTTCTGGTTCGAGCCGCTTTCAATCTATTTGCTAAATACTTCCCTGCTCTATTAGCATTGGCATAATAGTTCAGTTGAAGGCGTCTGAGATGTATGTCGTATTGTTGAGAGAGAATATGCCTAAGTTTTTCTCTGAGGGAATGTAATTTGTCGGTAAGTGGTAGTGTAGGGGTTTTTTTGTGTTGAGTGGAGATATCGTTAATGTCTAACAGGATAGTGCGTAGCTGCTGAGCCCTTTTTCTTTTTTCTCTGGCCCCTATTTGAATTAATACTCCTCTCATGAAGGCCTTATGTGCATTCCATAGAATGTATGGGTCAGTAACTGATCCCACATTCTCAGCAAAAAATAATTGCAATTTCTGCGATATTAGTGATTGGAGTTGTGGGTCTTGTAAAATGCGTGTGTTACAGCGCCAGATGGGGGGTGAAGGAGAGATTCCCCTCTCAGCCACAGACATAGAAATAGCCGAGTGATCTGACCACGTGATATCATGTATAGTGGTTTTTTCAACATTTTGTAGCAGCCATTTATCCGTTAGGAATAAGTCAATGCGGGAGTATGAGCGGTGCCTATTGGAGAAAAAAGTGTAGTCCTTTTCGTTACCGTGTTGGCATCTCCACGTGTCAAATAGTTCCTCCTTATGAAGTAGTGGTTGGAGGGACAGAGATCCCTTACCTGAAGATGTATCAATGAGTGGATCTGGTGTCACATTAAAGTCTCCACAGATCAGGAGGTTACCATGTTGTAGAGCTTTTGCTTTTTGGGTCACTTTGTTGACGAATCTAATCTGGTGCCTGTTTGGAGCGTACAATGACACTATGGTGTAGGGATTAGAATTAATGTTCCCTGTGGCAATGATGTATCTTCCTGCTTCGTCAATAATGATTTCTTTGGGCTCGAAGGAAACGGAATTTTTGAAGGCTAAGAGAACCCCCCCCAGTTTTGCGATGCGGCGTACATGCCACGTAGATAAATGGGTAGTCCCTATGGGTGCATTGGGGAGCGTTGTCTAGTTGGAAGTGCGTTTCTTGGACGCTTAGTATGTCCGCCTTATGCTTATGAGCTTCTTTCCACAAGCTGAAGCGTTTAGCCGGGTGATTTAAACCCTTGGCATTAATTGAGAGGCAGGTTATCGTCATTTAAGAGATATGTGTCTGGTTATGAGGCTGTGTCGTGGGGGTACTCACTGCGGCCATAGGTATTCTTCTGCGCTGTTGGGTTGCTGGTGGAGACGATGTAGTGGAGCAATTCAGCTGCTGGTTCAGAGGTGAAGTCGGTGTTTTGTATCTGTATATATCACTTAATAAAGAAGATAAAAAAAAACTGTAAACCAAACGGAAAATTAACATGAGTAACATAAAAAATGGATCTCAAAAGTGATCCTCGTGCAGTCGTAGTGCTATCGATGATATTGGGGGGAAGGGAGAGAATCTAGAATAGAAACTCAGCCCTGGAGATAAACCTGTAACAACTAAGGTTTAATTCATGAGCTTCCACTTGTCGGCTTTTTGTTAGACTTCCTGTAAGACACTACTTGCCAATCATTTTGGAGCAGAGGTGGCTCTGCTGGGTGAGCCTGATGCATAGGCTGGTCCAGAATGATATTCCATCTCTTTAGGGCAGAGATCCCTTCTTCCAGGGTATTTATTGAGATGGTGACCCCATTATGGGTAATGGAGAGTGTAGCGGGGTATTTCCACTTATGGAGGATTTTGTGGTTCCTCAATGCTTTGGTGATCGTTGTTAGATTGCGACGGCGTTGTAGGGTATGCCTGGAAAGATCTGGGAGCAATCTGATGTTCGCATACTGCTGGGGAACGTTCTCTTGCTTGCGTGAGGCTTGAAGGATCCTGTCCTTAACATGGTAGAAATGCATTCTGAGCAAAACATCCCTGGGGATTTCACCGGGGAGAAAGGACGGTTTAGGGACCCTGTGTATTCTATCCACAAGCAGGTCATGAGCAGAGGCATCGGGTACCATTGTCGAGAATAGGGTCTGGGCGTATTGTAAGAGCTGGTTAGGGGGGACATCTTCTGGTATTCCTCTCAGTTTAAGGTTATTCCTCCTGGACCTGTCTTCTAAGTCGGCCATTTTGTCTTTGAGCCAGGCTATATCTTCCCCCTGGGCTGTATGGGCCTCCACCATTACATTGTATGCTGAGGTATATTCCTCCATTTTGTTTTCCACTTGATGCACTCTATGGCCTATGGCTTGAACCTCCCTCTGACACTCTGTTATACCCCTGACCATGTCTGCTTGTAATGAGGAACGTAGTGACAGGAGCATTTCTTTAAGTAAAGTGTCTGATACCGGCCTATCTGCTGTAGGGAATTCCCTGATAGGATCTCCTTCATTGCTGCTCTGCTGTGAGGGATTGCTGTGAGGCCCGCTTACCTCCATGCACTGTACGTTTCCTTGCCTTATGGGTGAGTCCCTCCTCGGCTTCGATTTGGCCGGGCTTCTTGTGGAGGGGCTGGATGTGCTTGAGGGGGACCCACTGGGTGGATTCGGGGAGCGGGTAGAGATAGATGCCTGCACTTGTCTATCACTGTGCGCTTTAGGCCTAAGCTCCGTCCTGTCAGCTGCCGTTCCGCCGCCATTTTGATGATCGCGGTCCGCGTAGTAACTCTTCATTTTCTGCGGCTGTTGGGGATTTTTGCGGCGTCTTGTCATTCCCGGTTTGTGCCGCGGGCACCTACTTGTAAGACGGTAGGTCCTTTAGTCAGTAGGAGTGCCGTGGAGCTCTGTTGGCTGTGGTTTCTCTCCTGAGGCGAGCGGAGCTCCAGGATTATACGTCCATCTTAGAGCCCGGTTGGCCATGCCCCCAACAGTGTTTATTTTAATGTAAGCGGATATTTTTAAATAAAAATCTTTGGCAATACGATATCACCCTATTGGAGACCTTTATTATTATCTTTTATGTGGAGTCCACCAACCATAGGGAAGGACCTCTCCCCATAAACGGAACGGATTGTCACCATCAACCCGGCCACAAGGATCACATCTCCACAGGATATATACAGGCATATATACTGTGCCATTAATGGGGTAGTTCTGTGAGCACATAGCAGTGGTGTAGTATCACGAAAGCCACCAGATCTTCTATCAACTCATGTTCACTGCAATTGTTCACATTGTATTCAATATAATAGCACTTTAGTCACGGTTTAATACACATATGGACTATCACTAATCAGTTGTGGAATATATATCTATTATTTTGAGTATTGAAATTGCAATATTCATCTTTATTTATTTTTCATTTGTGCATTTATATTTATTTTCTATTTAGAGGCATTGCGCTGGATCACTTACACAATTGTTTTTTATTGTGCATTATTAGTACCACTATATTCCTGTACCTGCATAGCCCACATGCACCCTCCTACTCCAACGCATTCACTTCCGTGACTTTTTGCCATCATGCTACATAAACAGTATATATATTTTCAACACAGGCATGTGTTTATAGGTGGGCCCTATCTTTATATGTCTCTATGTGTATATGAATATATTTGTTTTTTGCACAACTGCACAGTCATTTCTATACCCCCAGATGTACTTTCTGCACGCATTGACATGCATCCACTCTTTGTTCCTGCACAGCGATTCATTGCTGGCGGAGACGTCCTCACACACATGCGCATGTCCTTCATACAGAAACACAACCAGTTACACCATGTGCTCAAAAAAAGATCTCTCAGCGCTTCTCTGTGCATTTTACATTATTCACTTGTGTTCCCCCTTTATATATTTTTTATATATATATTTTTTATATATATTTTTATGTATATATGTATATTTATTTATATATTTTTATTTAGAATCTCATGTTTTATGTTTCAATGTCTACTACCCATCATTGATTCCCTTTATTGTTATGGTATCTTCTATTATTTAGGTCTACACATCTGATATTTTTTAATGTAAATTTATTATACGTCTCCAGTCTGTAGTGTACGTTATATATTTGCCATGTGCCCCATACTATACTGTTCTGATCTGTATTCCATCTAGAACACCTGGACGGGGACTGGTATGGAACTTAGAATAACTAAATATCCATTACAGGACATACCCTCCAACTAGCCACTTCTTCCCATGTACACATGTCGGCCTACCGGCCCATACAGACTGTGCTCCTGTTCTCCTGTTCTCCTGGCTCTGATGAAGAGGTTACCCTCGAAATGCGTCAGCCTTTTTTAATTACCTGCCTCAACATGGGCATACCCCAATTTTAACTTTTTAGTACTTATTTTGTTACCTGTTTTTATGCTATGTAGTAATTGTATGATTTAATTTTTATGTGTTGGTAAAGTGGAGTCTATGGACCACTTTTTGCTGCAGTGTCCCTTTAACATAGAGGTTATAAAAGGGTGGGGAGGGCTCTAGGCATCCCCTTTTTCTATCGCATGAGTTATGAGGAGTGGGTGTATGGGGCATTCCCGACCCGCTGGGATTTTGATTTTGATATGCTTTTTCTAGTTAGTATAGTTGTCCATTACTTCATACAGAATGCACGGTGCCAGATTACCCTTGCGGAAGAAATTCTTCTCTGTTGAGGTGGTGGTGCATGATATTCTGGGTGAGGTTGGGAAAATGTAAACAATGGTACCCAAATAATGCACGCCCTCCTTGAGTTCCTACCACTGCGCTTAAGACAGGTGTGTATCTCAACACTGTGTGTAGAACAATATGTGAGAAAGTCTGTGAAACTTCCAAAGCTGCCACTTTAAATGTGAATAATTAAGTAAACTCTATTAATTTGCAAAAAACAGAAAATTAATATAAGCGGTGCTGGTATTAATAATATAATGTCATGCAGTGACCAAGTATGTGACCAGTGTACTAAGTGATATAAAAAAAACAAATTATATATATCACACAAAAGCAAATAAGTAGTACATTATATATAGCCCCCCTAGGTCAAACAAAAATTAGATAGTAAAGTCCATCCATAGAAAAGACACATCCAAGGAAATGTCCATAAGAAAACACCGTGAATAATGTGCAGATTGTTGAATACTGTAAAAGGTGCTTCTCTGTGTGCAAACCGGATGCAGCTATGTGACACAAAAAAAAACAGTAAGTGTTGACTTTTTCCTTCAACTTCCACCACACCCAAGTGTTCGGTGATCCCACTCCCTATGGAAATCCACTCACCGACTTCTAATGCCCACACTCTCGTGTTAGGGCTTAAAAGCTTGTTGACCACATCACACGGGTCACATCGGCAGATCAAAATATCAGAATCGTGTGCAGGGATCGTTCCACATGTGAAATACAAAGAATACTCCAATAGTGCAAAAACGTATATAAATTTATTTAAAAGCACTCAAAATCTTCAGTATAAAACTCACATGTTACAAGTATCAAACAAGCAGAGAAACACTTCCACGGCAAATCGATCTTCACAGCACAGCAAAAATGCATATAAACCAGCCACTACTGAGTTGTGGTCACGGCGGACCCGAGGTGTGCAGGCGTCAGACTGTTTCTCTCACCTACTCCCCGGCGCCTCCCCGCTCTATCGATGTGTCACTTACTCATACGATGCGGCAGCGTCACTCGTCATTGGTGGGGTACGTCATACAGCCACGCCCCCAGATTGTTGAATGTCCACCAAATCAAACGTGCCAGTGATTCCTCTCCCTTCAGATTCAACACTCACTGAATAAATATGCCTCACACTCTCGTGTTTTGGCGTATAAGCATGGTAAACCTTACAATCAGGTTTAAGCGAAAAATCCAGATTCCATCCGTCTAAATACCATTTCATTCCATATGCAAATAAAAAAATGCGCTGATAGTGTATTAACGTAAAACACAAAATTTAATAAATTGTGTAAATTTCAAACATTGCACTCACATAAAATCTCTTTAAGCCAAGCAAAAACAGCACAGCAACATGAACTCCCAGTACTCCTGTGTAAATGCCCAACACCAGACCCGAGGTGTGCGAATAAGGCTCTCACCACCACTCACTGAACCTCGTCTGATCGAACTTGGATGCCCCGCTCACAAACTCAGATTCGATACAGCGCGTCCTCCGTCACACGCTGCTAACGATGGATGCCGTACAGCCACGCCCTGACATGTTTCGTCATACCTGACTTACTCATGGGTTGGGAAAAGTTGGAGTCTTGAGAAGGGCAGGGAGTTTCAGGTGGTCTGGAAAAGGGCGTGGACCTGCCTTTGGTGAACTTCCCATCTCTGGGTGAGGAGCTCTTTTCTTTTTCTGTTTCTTTCATTTCTTTAGCTTTTGTTGCTTAGTATCTTCTTTTTGAAGAAGGGCTGCATGCATAATGGGCGCGGGTTTGTTTCTTGACCTCACAGGTTTGTCTGGTGTAGTGGTGTGAGTTGTAGTAAGATTTATCTTCCCCAGTAATGACATCATTTTTTGCTTTTGCTGCAAAGTCTTTCTATGTTTGAGCAGATTTGCTTGATTTGTTTTCTTTTTTATGTAAATATGTATATACTTATGTATATTATATGTATATATTATTTGTATGCTTATTGATTGCAAGACTTTTAATAAAGAAAAACTGGGATTGGTGGTCAGTGGGATGAATAAATAGAAATATACTTACGTTTATGTTTGCAAATTTGAGGTGTGAAGGCTTACCAGTCTGCATACAGACTTTTACAAATCTCATCCCAGTCTCTGCTCTTCCGGGCATTATTTTTAAATTCTGGTATATGATGGTGGTGGAGGGATTCAGACAGAGGCAGCAGTGATGGTGGTGGTGGGGGGGTTCAGACAGAGGCAGCAGTGATGGTGGTGGTGGGGTTCAGTCAGAGGCAGTGGTGATGGGGGGTTCAGTCAGAGCCAGATGTGGTGGTGGTGGGGGGGAGGCTTCAGTCAGAGGCAGCGGTGGTAAAGGGGAGGGGAGGGTTCAGTCAGAGGCAGATGTGGTGGTTGGGAGGAGGGGTTTATTCAGAGGCAGCGGTGGTGGGGGTTCAGACAGAGGCAGCAGTGGTGGGGGTTTTCTGACAGAGGTAGATGTGGTGGTGGGGAGGGGGGATTCAGTCAGAGGCAGATGTGGTGGTGGAGAGGGGGGTTTATTCAGAGGCAGTTGTGGTGGGGATGGGATCAATGGCGCAGGCACCTATTTGCTTACAGTGTCAGTTGTGGCTCCAGCGATGCCTTTTCCAACATTGGGTCTCTATTCACAGCAGAAAGCTCCTCCCCTTCATGCTATTGGCCACCAGCTGGTCAGCTGACTTTCTCCTGCAGTTTCTGCCTCTTGTCCTGACATGGCATTTGTCTGTAGCAAAGGGGGGGGGGAGCTGCGGCAAGGATGGGCGAGCAGTCCGCTGTGTGGGTATGGCAGAGAGTGCTCTGCCCAGGGCTGGACTGGGACAAAAATGTGGCCCTGGACTTCATCCAGACTGGCCCACTTTACTCCAAACACCTGGTGTTGGCGCTTCAATCATCCCGGCACCAGGGTTGTTAAGGTGTCAGGATGATTGAAAGGCATTATTTATAATATTATATTTTAATATAAAATTAAATTGTTCAACTCACCATAATGCAGGATCAGTGGGAGCCCTGACTGTCACTTGCCACTGTCTCCTACCACCAGATGCAGCTTTGTCATTTGCCACGTCACTTGTCAGTGGATGAAGCTTGTCACCTGCCATGTCATTTGTCAGCAGATGCGTGTCACTTGCCACGTCACTTGTCAGCAGATGCGTGTCACTTGCCACGTCCCTTGTCAGCAGATGCAGCATGTCACTTGCCACATTACTTGTCAGCAGCTGCAACTTGTCACTTTCCACGTCATTTGTCAGCGGATGCAGTGTGTCACTTGCCACGTCACTTGTCAGCAGATGCGTGTCACTTGCCAAGTCACTTGTCAGCAAGTGCTGTGTGTCACTTGCCACGTCACTTGTCAGCAGATGCAGTGTGTCACTTTCCACGTAATTTGTCAGCGGATGCAGTGTGTCACTTGCCACGTCACTTGTCAGCAGATGCGTGTCACTTGCCACGTCACTTGTCAGCAGCTGCAGCTCGTCACTTGCCACGTCACTTGTCAGCAGATGCAGCTTGTCACTTGCCACATCGCCTGCCACCGGGTATAAGGGTCCCTGTCAGGTAGGCTGTACGAGGCCCTGATTTCTAACAGTGGCCCTAATTCCCACTGTAGTGGCTGTCGTGTCCAGAGCAAGAAGGGACTCATTGGACAGGGGAGGAGAGAGATACATAGCGCCCGCTCCACTGCTTATTTCACAGTGACCGATCGGGCCAGTAGATGCAGTGCACCGGTGCGTACTCCTACTTCCTGGTAGTGGTGGAACGCACGATGGGGTGGACATGATGCCATCAGCTGCAAATAATTCAAAACATGGGAGGCGACACGGCCATCATTTCCGGCTGATGACATCACGTCTGCCCCATCATGCGTTCCACCGTCACCAGGAAGTAGGAGTATACAAGCTTGATCGGTCCCCGAGAAATAAGCAGCGGAGCGGGTGGAACGGGCTGGCTGACAGGCGGGAGTTTGCCGCCCCTCTGAAAGTGCCGCCCAGGACCCATGGTTCCACCGGGTCCCATGGTAGGGCCAGCCCTGCCACAATACATTAATATTCTAATTTTTTAAGCACAATTTTTCGTCCAGCAGCTCTGTCATTCAGAGGGGATTTTACAGATGCCCTATGCGTGCAAGGCCTTAAAAACATCTTTGATATATCTTTGTGATACCAGTCTAACATACAGTATACAAAGTTCCAAGTGAGTATAATTACTGTATTTGCAAATGTATTTTGTTTGAGTGTGGTGTTTTGCTCTCCTTTATCCCCTTATTTGGGGTTGGTTATTAGTAATATGAATATTAGAAATCCTGTAACATTTTTATTTCTGTCAATGTCCCTATTGCAGACTTTCTCTCACTTCCTGTCTGGTGTGAAACAGTTGTCAGCAGGACAGGATGTGCAATCTCCATAAAAGGGCCCTGGGTAGCAGTTAAAACTATGACAGGGTTCCTCTGTTTCAATGCTATTGTCAGGAACCATGAATCAGACTGAGACAGAAGTGCAGTAAAAATCACACTTTTTAATAAAATGGTACAAACAGAGAAAACGTAGTCAAAACATAGCCAGGGTTCGGCAACCAGAAAAGGTAGTTGGAACAAGCCAGTGAAACAGGAATCCAGAGATCAGCGTAGCAGAGGCAGTAAACAAGATCAGGAACCAGAAGGGAAGTCAGCCAGGCAAAAGTCTTTGTCAGGTTTTCTTTTCCGAGGCCAAGATGCTGAGAGAGACTCCCCTTGCGGCTAAGTGCAGTATACCCTTGAAGGTGGTACAGGAGGTATAGGGCTCAAAGAAGCACAGGTTGCTAGCAGGTTTAGAAGGCTTGAGCTGATGATCACTTGGAGACTTTGCGTGAGAAGACAAGGAGTAATCCGGACACTAGTAAAAGCCTGGCTGAGGGTTGAACACAGGAGAGCAGATTGGAGGCTGCGGTGAGGCCAGCTAAGGGTCAATCACAGGTAAGTGATAAGCTAAGCCAGGGGTCAAACACTGGTAATCAGGCAGGTGCAAGTATAGCAAAGTCTGTGAGCCAAGCCGGGGGTCAAGCACTGGTAATCAGGGAGGTGCAAGTAGCATAGCAAAGTCTGTGAACCAAGCTGGGGGTCAAACACTGGTAATCAGGCAGGTGCAAGTATAGCAATTCCATGAGCCAAGCCGGGGATCAAACACTGTTAATCAGGCAGGTGCAAGTATAGCAAAGTCTGTGAGCCAAGCCGTGGTCAAACACTGTAGAGGAGATCAGAGCAGGTCAGGAGGCAAGCCGAGGTCACAAAAGGAATCATTTGAAAGTATAACACAGGAACAGGGAAGAGCTGAAGACAATCCAGCAACTTGGGTCAGACAGAGGCCGCCTTTTATAGGCCAGCAGGGGGAACCATCTATCACATGATGTGCCTATGGCGCCCATTTGTTCTACTGGCAGGATTGCCAGTACTTCTACGGCCTATTTTCTGAACACTATTGCTCTGACAGTGCCCCCCCCCCAGGGGCAGCCCCTGGATACCCAAACTAGCCATCTCTCTTGGATGTCTGTTGTGGAAGGCTTGTATAAGATGTGGAGCATGCACATTGCTAGAGGGCTCCCAGGAATTATCTTCTGGGTATACCCCTTCCATTTGATGAGGTATTGTGCCTCCCTCTTTTTCTGGATTCCACTTCAAATTCCACCTCGCCTTCTACCAGAACTGGAGGTGGTGGTAGTTCTTCCCTCCTGGGAAAGGGACTGGGGACCACCGGTTTTAGTAGAGAGACATGGAAAACTGGGTGACACTTGTAAGAGGCAGGTAGTGATAATTCAAAGGCCACCGGATTTATCATTCTCTTGATTTTGAAAGGCCCAATGAATTTTGGTCCTAATTTCCGTGATGGGCGGGAGGTTTTAAGATTTACAGCAGACAGCCATACTTCATCTCCTACTTTGAAAACAGGGTTGTCCCTTCTTTTTTTGTGGTGGTATTTTTTATAATTTTCTTGGGTCTGTTGCATGGCTTTCTGGAGTTGCTGGTAATTGGTCTGGATGAAGTTTATCTGACCCTGGACCGCAGGTACTGAAGCTTCTGGCATGGAATTGGTTAAAAAGAGGGAAAGAGGGATAGAACCCATAATTTTCCCAAAAGGGGGATTGATTGGTGGCAGTATGCAAGGAATTATTATAGGCAAACTCTGCACACGGAAGAAGGGACAACCAGTCGTCTTGCAAACAGGTACAAAAACACTGTAGGTATTGCTCCAAGTAGGAAGTGGGTGGAAGGCGCGTGATCAGATGCTTACATCAAGAAATGTATGGTTTATTTATGTAAAAGAATACAGACATATAGTCATATAGATATAAAATCATACAAATACTACATAATATTAAAAAAAAAGGAAAAAACAGGTAACAAAATAAGTACTAGGAAGTTAAAATTGGGGTGTGCCCATATTGAGGCAGGTATTTAAGAAAGGCTGACGCGTTTCGAGGAAAACCTCTTCATCAGAGCCAGGAGAACTGGAGCAAGGATTTGCAAAGATCTCTCCAAAACCTGTAAGTAAAATGTACTCCTCTGTCAGAAACAATGTTGTCAAGAACCCCATGCAATCTAATGATCTCTTTGATAAAAATATTTGCTGTGTCTCTAGCAGAGGGTGTGCCAACCACTGGTAAAAGATGTGCCATCTTTGAGAGGCGGTCCACTACCATCAGGATGGTAGTGAATCCCTCGGAAGGAGGTAAGTCAACAATAAAGTCCATGGAGATCTTACTCCAGGGCTATTCTGGAATGGGCAAAGGCCGTAATAGACCCCAGGACTTGGCATTGGTCCCTTTGTTGCGTTGGCACGTGATACAGGAACTGACATAATTCTTACAATCCTGCTTCCAACTGGGCCACCAAAAGGAACACTGTATAAGGTCCAATGTTTTCTGTATTCCGAAATGACCTGCAAGCTTGTGGTCATGGAAGGTTCTTAAGACTTGGAGTCTCACTTGTTGAGAAATGAAAATCTTGTCCTGAAACAATAGCAACCCGTCTTGATTCTTCAGGGAGGAGACTTCAGGTTCAGTACACTGGCTGGAGGCTTGTCTGATTGCTGTCTTCAGATCAGGTTGGATGAGCAAATAGTTTTGTGCAGATAAAATGGTACTGGGCTTAGTTTTCTCAGGGGCATCTGGAAACATTTAGGAAAGGGCGTCAGCTTTCCCATACTTGGAGCCTCGTCGGTAAGAGATATGAAAGTTGAACTTGGAGAAAAATAGCTCCTATCAAGCTTGTCGGGGTCTTAGATGTTTCGCTGTTCTGAGGTACTCCAGGTTCTTATGATTCGTGAAAATCATGATAGGGCGAGCAGCCCCCTTCAGAAAATACCTCCATTCCTCCAAAGTGAATTTGATGGCCAATAATTTCTGGTCGCCAACGTCATAATTCCTCTCTGGAGGAGTCATCTTCCGAGAGGCAAAGGCTACAGGGTGGAGGAGAGCCTTAGGTCCTTGACGTTGGAACAAGATTGCTCCTGTAGCTATCTCTGAGGCACCTACCACCAACACATAGGGCAAGGCTGGATATGGGTGCTGTAGTATTGAAGCAAAGGTGAACAGATTTTTCAATTTATCAAAGGCTATTTGCGCCTCTTGAGACCACTGAAACTGGAACTGCTGGCAAGTCAACTGGGTAATGGGCAAAATGATAGTGGAAACCCCCTTCACAAACCTCCGATAAAAATTAGCGAAGCCCACAAATCACTGGACATGTTTTTTGTCTACAGGGGCTGGCCATTCCAGAATTGCCTTTACTTTTTGTGGGTCCATTGCGATTCCTTCAGTAAATATATCAAGTCCCAAAAACTGTATGACTGTTTTCTCAAAGTCGCACTTTTCTACCTTGGCGTAAGTCTGTGTTCCCTGAAAGTTGCAAGTACTTTCTTTACATGGGTTCGTTCGGTGGAGTTCCAATGTGGTAGAAAAAATGAGGATGTCGCCTAGATAGACAATGACAAAGTTGTCAAGGACTTCTTGAAAGATGTCGTTTACCAGGTGTTGGAAGGTAGCTGGAGCATTGCATAGTCCGTATGGCATAACAAGGTATTCAAAATGACCAAACCGTAAACTGAAAGCCGTTTTCCACTCATCTGCCTCTAAAATTCAAACCAGATTGTAGGCTCCACGTAGATCCAGCTTAGTAAAGATCCGAGCAGTTCGGAATCTCTGGAAGAGTTCTGGGACAAGAGGGAGCAGGTAATGATTTTTAATTGTGATCTTATTAAGATCTCTATAATCCACACAAGGTCTGAGAGTACCATCTTTCTTCTCAACGAAGAATATACCAGCTCCAGCTGGGGAAGATTCCAACAGCAGGGATTTAAGGTTTTCATTGATATATTCTCGTAAGACCTCCAACTCAATTTCTGATAGAGGGAATATCTGGCCAAACATAATCTCAGTTCCTGGTAGCAGTTTGATTGGACAGTCATAAGCTCGATGGGGTGGAAGATTGTCTGCTTTTTTCTTATCAAAAATGTCCATAAATTCTTGGTAAGCTGTGGGGACATTCTGATGAGTATTTGGTATTGACTGAACAGTCAAACAGTTGGCAGAGTTGCTGGGAGCTGGGACAAAGCAATGCTGTAAACAATAGACAGAGGGAAAGGATATTTCTTTCTTGATCCAATTTATTTGAGGATTATGGGCCTGTAGTCACGAATGATGGGGAACATGGGTGAGCATATAACATCAAAACAGATGAACTCTTGGTGACCAGAATCTGTGATGGTGAGGATGGCTGCATGGCCCTGAATCAACGATGGCCAAGAGCCGGACCTCCTCTTCCACCACCTGTAGGGAGACAGGGGGATAAGGTGAGAAGAACAAGGACCAGCAACCTGAAAGTTCATTGGAAGTGGTTGGTGCGACTTACTAGGCCTCACAGGACAATTACATAGAAAATGGCTGGCTCCTCCGCAGTATAGACAAGGATTGGCCCGTTGACAGTGTTGCTTCTCATCAGGCATGAGTGGAGAGTGGACCAGACCCAACTACATAGGTTCACCTTTTGAGACAGGAATGGAAGAAAAACTAGGCCAAGGAGAAGGAACAGATGGAATCCTGGGTAACATCCAAGTATATTTAAACACTGTCTTATCAGAATGTTAGAGGTTTAGCAGCTAGGCTTCTCCATTGTATGTTAATGAGAACTGGTCTCAACCAGTCCCCAGCACAGCTATTGGCACAGATCATGTTAAGTTAGTTAAAATGCTTGAAGTCCACCATGACACCTTCTCTTTAACACATCAATAAGGTGAAATTTATTTTCTTTTTTAAGGTATGCTGTATGAATAGGAAGACATAACTAACATAACAGTGGGGTTTCTCAAATTTGACTGCAAAGATGGAAATACACTTTAAGCCTTTAGTTGCAGAAATAGCTCACCAATTGATTTCCCTTGCTGTCACAAACTGCTCTTTAAGACAATCCACCAAGAGCTACACATACCTCTGCCTACTTTTGAAGGTGAATATTCCAAGTGTATCAAAAATGTTGTTCAAAGTCTTGAAATTAATTTCTTTTGAAAAGAGATACATCATGTCTAATCCCATTAGACCGAGGACCTTGGATATCACGTCGCATGCAGTGCACTCTGGCCTTGCTAATCCATCGCTGTTTAACCCCCCCTGCCCAGTGGCACCCTCTATCAAGGTCTTCCGAGATTTGGTCCTTAAGGATCTGGATAAGTTACCAAACAAAAGAATATATACTGACCCCAATTTAAAAATCGGGCTAAAGTCCCTTTGTGAACGGAAGAACCTGGTTATCCGCCCGGCAGACAAGGGCGGGGGGATTGTCGTTCTCAACAAAATAGACTACCATGCCGAGATGACTAAAATTCTCAGCGACACTGATACTTACCTTAAATTAACCAAAAATCCTACTTCAGATTTCAAAAAAGTTCTGGTGGATTTAGTAGATACTGGGTCCCAATTGGGAATTCTTGACAAAAAAGAGAAGAACTTTTTGGTCCCAGTTGCTCCACGGATTCCTGTAATCTATTACTTACCGAAAGTCCATAAGAACGCCACTCAACCTCCTGGCCGACCTATTATTAGCGGTATAAATTCTATCACATCCCGTATTGGGAAATACATCGATTTCTTCCTTCAGCCACTAGTGAAATCTACACCTTCTTATCTTAAGGACACGAAGGATACCATTGCTAAGCTTGATCGTGTTGTCTATAGCGAGGATCTGATTTTGGCTACAGCCGATGTCAAGGCACTGTATACTTGCATACCCCATGATTTAGGGTTTGAAGCAGTTAATTCTTTTCTCTCTAGGAACAACACCATTCCGGGTACCCAGAAGAGGTTCATTATGAACTTACTGTGTTTTGCTACCAAACACAATTACTTTTGGTACAACGGTGACTATTACCTTCAAAAGAAAGGGGTAGCGATGGGGGCTAAATTTGCCCCCAGCTTGGCAAATATATTCATGGCCAAATGGGAGGAGGATGTCGTCTATGCCCTAGACCCACCACAATTGGTGTTGTGGGCTAGGTACATTGACGACATCCTCCTCCTATGGAAGGGCAACATGCAGTCTCTAGATGAATTTATTTGCACTTTAAATAACAACCAAATCGGGATAGAGTTGACTTATGAAGCCAGCCAGTCAACCATCCATTTTCTCGATCTAGAAATCTCGGTGGTTGATCACCATCTTTCCACCAAGACTTTCTTTAAGGTTACGGATCGGAATGGATACATTCCGACGGACAGCTGCCACCATGCAGCGTGGCTAAAGTCCATTCCCCGTAGTCAGATGTTACGAATCAGACGTAACTGCTCACAGCTTTCTGACTACTATGATCAAGCTGCCATCTTGAAGTCGAGATTTGTGAGCAAGGGATACGATGCATCTGAGATAGATAAAGTGATCCATAATGTTTCCCTAACTGATAGGAACTCTCTCATTTCTGAACAGGCGAAACCTACTGTAGAAAATAAACACAAATGGTCTTTCATTACGAACTTTTCCATACAGCATAGGCAGATCAAGGATATCTTCCACAGGCACTGGAAGGTCTTAAAAAATGATACTGTCCTTGGACCGGCTCTCCCTGAACAAGCCGGTGTAATTTATAGAGGTGCCATGCCCCTAAGGGGACAGATAGCTCCTAATGTTACAGACCCCCCTTCAGTTCCCTCTTTTTTTCAAGATATGAAGGGTTTTTTCCCTTGCCGGAGATGTAAAGTGTGCAAGCACAATTCACTTAGGTCTCGGAAGATCGACATTTTTGGATCAACCACCACAGGTAGAGAATATTCTGTGAAACATTTTGTCACTTGTTCGACAAGATATATCGTATACCTCATCACCTGCCCTTGCGGGAAGCAGTACGTAGGGCGGACGATCCGTACCTTCGCTGTAAGGGTTAATGAACACATTAAGTTTATAAAAAAGGGATGTCCAAATCATAGTGTACCTAAGCACTACCTGTTACACCATAATCGCGACCCTACTGGCACTAAATTTCAAATAATTGATAGGTTTTCCCCACATTGGAGAGGTGAATCGTGTATACGAGGAGTATCAAGGCTCGAGACTTTTTGGATACACCAGCTTAGATGTTTCACGCCACATGGCTTAAATGTGGAATGGGACATCAACTCATTTATTAACCAATCTTAGCCCTGGAACCTCCCTCCCCCCCCCCCCCCCTCTGGTTTTTTGTTTTAAAATAGTTTTCCACTATTTTAAAATAGTTTTCCACTATTTTTGTCCCCAATACATTTACTCTAAATACAACATTGACTAACTCACTTACTCGATGATGTATTTGAGCGTTTGATATAGTTCTCAACGCTTAGGCGGCCTAGATCTCTGGTCTTATTAGTATAAATTTTTGCTCAATAAAAGGTCCTATGGTACATATTTTTTGCCCATTGGGATTTTTCAGTCCTTTATTATTATTTTTATTTTTCATAGTCAACTATCTGGTGCTTATTTGCACTATTCCATTTTAGTGTACTTTATTTGTGTTTCAACTATAGTGATTCCATCATATATATAGGTTCATCTGACCGTTTGTCCCCTCTCTGGGACAGCTGTCTTTTATTTATTTATTTTTTATATATTTAAATGGGTAATATATTTTCTCGTTTCTGTATTATTAATAAGATTGTATTTTGATTATACGTTTTTTTTTGGCACAGCTATGATGCATACTGACTTCCGGATTAAATTTCACATTTTTTAATGTGATAGTTAATTTATGTCAATTAAGTTATATTTGGTCCGTTTTATGGGACTCCCATTATTCCTATATGGTTTCCGACCTATGGTACTCCCTCTCCCGGAAGTTCTGTTTGGAACGCACGTTGCACTCCAACAGCCTCTGTGGTTTCCGTTTCCTAGGTGGACGCAATGATATATACATGGGGTCACGCCGAGACGTCACCACGTGGTGTTGGTCACGTCTGCGTCGTCCAATGTGATGGTCTGCATTGGACGACCAGGAGAGGAGGGCGTCCCTTCACCGTATGAGCGCGCACTTGGATACGACACCTACATTGAGGCTTGGTCGTGTGGAGGTCGTCCCACCTCCTAGCACCCTATTGGCTAACTCACCGAACACGTGTTCCTGAATGGAACGCACGCCACTAACCCAGAAAGTCAGCGTGTAACAGCTGTTTAGGAGTAATCAATTAATTATATGTATAAAAGCGTGGTGTTGGCAGGTTGGCACATACCCCAGCAGAAGTCTCTTCAGACGAAACGCGTCGGGTCTCTTTGCTGTACCCAGCCATCTTCACCACGCTTACCTTGTCACCTTTTTATTTGAATCGATTCCAATTTCCAATTTTTAATCTAGCTTTTTTATGGATTGTTTTTGTTGATCGTGATTGATCTAATAAATGCCCATTGAGAAACCAACTTTTTTTCGGATTTACACTATGTGGAGGTTCTCTGTCGTTGTTTCCTTTATGGTCCATGTATGCTGATGTATGCCGATGAAAACAACGATCGTATAGATCTACAGGACAAGCTCCAGGCTTCCTATCCAAGGAGGACGTCTCCAGGTGTATCATCCACTTCCCTACTGTCACCTATCACGGGACAGTGCAAGCTCGTATGACTCACCGCCCACGGCTTGTGAGTCCACCGAAGTTGGTAAGAGTATTCTACCTTACATTCTCTTGAGTCTTTATGTTGCAAGGATACCCGCTTTGGCCCCCTCTGAGTTGTAGTAGCTTTATTATAAGGATATTTTGCCTTGGGCCCTCTTGTGTCAACTACATCAGGCAACATATGGACTGTATGATTGAGTCTTCATTACCTATATGAGATTAACACTTCCTCATTAATATGTTGGACAGTTTCGTTGCATTTCATTACCAGCAAAATATGGACTTTTGAGTTTATTTGTCTATTCTCCCACTCCATATATTTTTATGCACATTTGCACATTTCTTTTGCACATTTGCACTTTTCATAGAGTATTGTACTCTACTTCAGAGTTATTATCACACTATTTGTGTCTACAGTTATCTGGTTTTGGACCAAGCCGAGGTCATAGGCCATTTGTAAATTTGAGCCTTACCTCCCCTTGTTTCTAAAAACCCTTTATTCATTTATTCACTTTAGCGCTACACTTTTTTCTTATATTCTTTTCTGATTTGGTGCCAAGTGGTGATCCTGCATAGGAGACCATCTGGATCAGAAAAAAGGCCTAGGCTGGTTTAAAGCCATTTGATCCCTTGTAATGAGGGATCAATTGGAGCTGGTAAGCAAACTTTTCTGCTGATTGGTGGAGGCACTGTCACGTTTATAATCACTATGGTGGTGGACGGTGTAGAGTGACATCAGGATTTAATGCATCATATCACAAGTGCACTTATAATTGGGAGTATTTATATATTCCCCCTCCATACAATAAGAGTAGTGATAAGCCTTATGTCTAAATACCTAGATACTCCATTTCTGATACCAGGATATTTTAAAAATGTCCAAGGATAGAGCCATCTGGCAGGTACACCGGTTGACACTCCGTTCTTTTGACAGATATGCAGGTTGGGACTATATGATATCTGGAGAATGTCACATCCTGCTAATCAACAGTTCTTGTGCTGCCTTTCTGGCATAGATCTGGCATTAGGAATGGATATTATCCTTCTTTATGAAGAATTTATATGAGTCTAAGGTGGGCCCTCATCAGTTTAATTTTCTCATCTATTTACAGAACATGCAACTTCTCCATTTATCTATGACAGATAAAACCATCTTACATGTCCCATACAATGGAGGAACTTGCTATAGTGGTGGTGGAATTGTCCAACAATAAAAAGCCAGGTATGAATGGGCTTTCTTTTGGAGATCTATAAAATGTATGCGGATGTACTGCTACCTGAATTACTGGAAGTGTTTAATGAATCATTTAAAGCGGATGAACTCCCTTTGTCTACGAATGAGGCTAGTATTCTAGTACTGTATTGTTAACCACTTCAGCCTCAGAAGGTTTTACCCCCTTCATGACCAGGCCATTTTTTGTGATACGGCACTGCGTTATATTAACTGACAATTGCATGGTCGTGCGATGATGTAACCAAATAAAATTGATGTCCTTTTTTCCCCCACAAATAGAGCTTTCTTTTGGTGGCATTTGATCACATCTGCGGTTATTGTTTTTAGAAACTAGAAACAACAAAAGAGTGACAATTTTGAAAAAAGAAACAATATTTTTTACTTTCTGCTATAAAAAATATCCAATAAAAATCAGATTTCTTCATCAATTAAGGCCAATATATATTCTGCTACATATTTTTGGATAAAAAAAATTGTATGTTGATTGGTTTGCGCAAGAGTTATAGCGTCTACAAACTATGGAATATTGTTATGGCATTTTTATTTTTTTACTATTAATGGCGGTGATCAGAATTCTAACTGATACTTTTGACACTTTTTTGAGAACTAGTGACATTATCAGGGCCGCTGATAGGGGGGGGGACCACCAGCCCTGGTGTATGGGGCCCAATAACATAGGGGAGCCCACACAGGGAGGGGGATTAGTGACAGGCGACAATTGTGTTTCTTTTTCTCCAGTAGATGAAAGCTGCTCTCCTCCTCTTTCCCTGCTTCTAGCTTTTATCTGCTAAGAAAGAGACAGTCGTCCTTCACTAATCCCCCTCCCTGTGTGGGCCCCCTCCTCTCCTCTCAGCACTAGCTCCTGAGTTTATCTCTCTAAGGCCCCTTTCACACTGGGGCAGTGGGGGCGTCAGCGGTACAACAGCGCTGCTGTACCGTCGTTCTTGCAGCTGTATTCTGCCGCTAGCAGTGCGGTTTTAACCCCCGCTGGCGGCCGAAAAAGGGTTAAAATCACTCGTACAGCGCGGCTATAGCCGCGGTATTGCCGCGGTATAGCCGCGCTGTCCCATTGATTTCAATGGGCAGGAGCGGGGAAGGAGCGGTGAATACACCGCTCCTTCCCCACTCCAAAGAAGCGGTTTGCAGGACTTTTTTCACCGTCCTGTCAGCGCACCGCTTTAGTGTGAAAGCCCTCGGGCTTTCACACTGAACAAATAGCGGAGGCTGTTTAGGGGCGGTTTGCAGGCGGTATTTTTAGCGCAATACCGCCTGCAAACCACCCCAGTGTGAAAGGGGTCTAACTTAGGCTCCATGCACACTGATTTAAAATTCACTGCTTCTTCTACAGGAGTTTTGTGTTCTGTCTGTAGAAGCAGCTCAATGTTATCCTACCATATGTGTCCATGCACATTAGGACATTTACAGGCGTATTTTGAGCTCAGCGTTTAGAGGCAGGAAAAAAAACAAAACCTTCTGGTTTGCATCCCTGATTGGAGATTACTGGCAGAAAAAAATGTGAAACTCTCCTAAACTTGTCTAAACTTTGTACAAAAAATACTCTATATGAGTATTTTTTCTGCTAGGTGGATTGGAGTTTTTTTAAGCCCAGTGTGTATAGAGCCTAATTTTGTTCCTCTCCCTCTGATCCCGCAGCCTGTATATTTTTTTCATCTCGCCTTCATTTTTTTTTTATTAACTCAGCTTTATCTTTTAGATTTGGCAGGAATTCTATGAGTTATGTTGTATTTGTGTCTGCTGATAGTTTTATTGTATTTTTAGTAAAATATAGCTTTAATATTCTCTTGGGGGGGCCCTGTCAGGTAGTCTGTATGGGGCCCCACGATTTCTATCAGCAGCCCTGGACATTATTACAGTGATCAGTGCTAAAAATATGCACTGTAATGCCCTGTACACACGATCGGACATTGATCGGACATTCCGACAACAAAATCCATGTATTTTTTCCGACTGATGTTGGCTCAAACTTTTTTTGCCTACACACGTTCGCACAAAGTAGTCGGAATTTCTGATTGCCAAGAACGCGGTCACGTACACCACGTACGACGAGACTATAAAAGGGCGGTTCAGAACCAAGCGCGGCACCCTTTGGGCTCCTTTTGCTAATCTCATGTTAGTAAAAGTTTGGTGAGAGACGATTCACGCTTTTTCAGACTCGTGGCTTTCAGATTGTTTTCTGCTGTTCATTGTGCTTGTGGGTTTGTATCTGGTCTTCAGTGCATGCAGCGAGTACAATTGACTTGTCATTGTGTTCGTGTTCGTTCGTTACTGATTTTCAGGTCACTCTTCAAAGGCCTTGCTGTTCTTCAGTGCGTTCTGTTACTTCGTTCTGAGCAGCCGACCGTTTTCTAGCCATGTTGCGTGAACGTACTCTAAGTAGAGTTCGTGCTGTGCGGGGGCTTGGTGTTGGGGTCCTTACCTTGACACAAGCCCAGTCCATGAACAGGGCGAGGAGGAGTTCATGGACCAAGAATTGGTTGCTCCAGCGTGACCAGTTCTGTCACATGCCTTTGCTCCGTGAGATCCGTGAGAATAATCCTGATGATTTCAGGAACTTTCTCAGGATGACGGACCCCGTATTTCACCGTTTGTTGGCTTTGCTGACCCCCTATATAAGCAGGCAGGATACCTGCATGAGGCAAGCCATCACTCCGGAGCAGAGGCTAGTCGCCACCCTGCGTTACTTGGCGACGGGGAGAAGCCTGCAGGACCTCAAGTTCTTGACAGGCATCTCCCCCCAGGCTCTGGGGATCATTATCCCAGAGACCTGTTCTGCCATCATTCAGGTCCTGCAGAAGGACTATATTAAGGTAAGATTTTTATCCTTTAACTTCACATTTTATTGTATTTAATGTTTGCTAATGTATTGTATTTCTTTCCTCATTCCCTAATTACCATGATTGTAATATGCTGTGAATGTCCCCTTTGTCCTCATGCATGTTGGATTTTTAGGTAATTTTTATTTTTGTCCTTCATACATATTTGCCTTCACTTACCTCTCCAGCATGCTCTCCTGGGCCTATATTCACCTTGTGTAGTCGCTTAACAATGTATTTTGTCAGCTCCATACTAGTGCTTTACCCTAAACAACCCCTAAAATGTGTAAAATTGTGATGTGTGCTTGAAATTCAGGCAGAGAAGGGTGCATGGGCGGAGCCTAGCGGAGCAGACATGCATTGTTAGAGCTCCGCACCGCTGAGGAGAGAAGAGAAGGACAAAGCGGAGCCTGCAGGCTCAAAAGGTATCCATTTGAACCTTTTTGCCCCAGGGAACAAACTGTGAAAGTTTGGGCAGGAAATATGGTACTCGGAGGAAGCCGTGGCAGAAATAAAAATCACCTCACAAAGAGCTCACAGGCACTCACTGCAACTAAAGCAGCTCCAGTCACCTCACAATATACAGCATCAGGGCGCTCTCACAGACAGAAAATGTCACAGCAAGACTCTCCATTTGAGTCAGATACAGAACAAATCCTCTCACAAACTTCTCCACAAGCCTCCTCAGCATCCCCAGTAATATTATTACAATTTGAAAAGATGCTTCATAAGGCTTTAAAACAAACCTCAGACCAAATAACAGCCTAACCAAAGAAATAAGAGAGCTGGGAAACCGCACCGCAGCCTTAGAAATAAAAATGGATGAAATTGAAATTACAACCCAAGAAAATATAACAGAATTGGAACAATTAAAAGAAGAGAATTTAATACTTCAAACTAAGCTCGAAGATTACGAAAATAGAGCCAGACTTTCAAACTTGCGCATAAGGGGAATACCTGAAACTGTGACAGACCTGCAATCTACTATTACTGCTCTATTACAAGAACTAAAGCCAGATATCCCTATTGAACGTTTAGAACTGGACAGAGTACACAGAGCCCTCACAGCCAAAAAGAAAGATGGACCCCCACGTGATATAATCACAAAATTTCATTATTACAGAACGAAAGAACAAATACTAATTGCTGCAAGAGAAAAAAAAGGAACTTATTTTTCAAGGACACAATTATCAAATTTTTGCTGACCTATCCCAACTTACTATTACTAAAAGACGATCCATGAAATCCCAACTAATGGAACTGCAACGCCACAACATTATGTATCAATGGGGCTTCCCCTTTTCAGTCAGATTTAACTACCAAGGTACAATTTACAGAAGCAGATCAGCAGATGAACTACAACAAACCCTTTTAAAATTAAATCTGACAGAACCCACAAGCAGCAACTCTCCCACACGAGGAAGAATGGCATCATCTTCACCTTCAGGCAGCACCCAGAAAATTTCAGAACAAAATGGGAATCCTCATTCTCACAAAAGAGGCCGTTATGCCACATCATCCATGGACCAAGAAGATTCAATGGACTGACATCCTAATCCCTGATATCTCTTCATTTATTATACTAAGAGATGGTTCTCTATAAAAAACCTGTATTTATAACTGAATGTTACTGCATTCTGATAGTCACACACTGTGTGGGATCATGTTACATTCCAGTTATATTTCTTATTACTTCTGATTCATATAGCCTTAGAATATATAAGTGAAATAAGGAAATTCTTGTTCAGTTATATATTTTCAGGTAATAACAATAGATTTATTACTTTTTAGGACAAATATGTTCAATAATCCAGAAGTAATGGAAGCTTTTTCTTTCTTTTCTTAAAACAAATATATTATTACCTAACTAGTTCCTAGAACTATGTTTTTGTTTATTCTAATCTGAAGCAATACAACCTCAATTTTATGAGTTAACATATCTAAACAGTTACATATGAATAAAATATGTAATTGTTTACTCTAAAAGGGTTAAAATCCCAAAATAATTCAAACTATCTTCATCAATCCCAAAGTTATTAACAGTACCTTTCTAACTGAATTATTTAGCCTAGGGCAAGACTAACCATATACAACCACCCTGGAATAAATAATTTCAACAAAAACTATATTCTGCACTCCAATTAATGAATCATCATTTTGATGTCTTTTGACATAGCACTTCTCTCCTGTAAGCGGAAGATCCGTGTACCCCCATTAGCCCTCCTCATTCTCCCAACCATATTATGTGGGAGTGTGACGAAGGCACTTATTCCCCTGAGAGAGATATTTATTCTCTTTCACGGGTAAATTGTGATTACTTGCAAAAAATAATTTATACAATGTATCATCTAATCTCATATGTTTTTTGTTTACTCTTTACTCCAGAATTCACTGGTTTCTTTTCTATCTTTTCATCTCTTCAGTCCACACAGGTTGATCTGCGCAGTCAGCTCTGCATAACAAAAAGTAAGTCAAAACTATTTGATCTGTTGCCATGGCACCACTGAATATACTTTCCCTGAATGTTCAGGGAATAAATGTCCCTCAAAAAAGGACCAAAGCCTTCCATACTTTCCATAACAAGAAGGCTCACATAGTATGCCTCCAAGAAACACACTTCACCAAAGATTCTACTCCAAAATATATTTCTCCTTTTTATCAACAAATTTACACGGCTTCTGCCTGTACCAAACAAAGGGGTACTCTAATTGCATTTCACCGATCCACACCATTCACATTATCATCAGAAATTAAAGACCCAGAAGGTAGATACCTGATACTCATGGGTTATATAATGGATACAGCAATCACGGTGATTTCCTACTACGCTCCTAACAAACAACCTACACCATTCCTCTCACATATATTACAAGTGATTAATACACACAAAATAGGAACAGTGATAATGTGCGGGGATTCGAACCAGGTCCTCCTCCCATTTCTAGATAAATCACCTTTTACACCATCCAAAATAACCTCTAGATTACCTTTTTCTCAACTTCTTTCCAAATACAATCTGGTAGATTCGTGGAGAGAAAGTAACCCAATGAAAAAGAAATTCACTTATTTCTCGCACCCTCATCAAACCTTCACCAGAATAGATCATATTTTTCTTACAATAGGAATGATACCAGAAATGATTGCATCAGATATAATTCCGATTCCGTGGTCTGACCATAATGCAGTATACACTACTATAGCCTCAGCCATACCAAAAGCGCATGACCCAACGTGGTACTTACCGGACATAATGCTCAAACACCCACTACATTAGATGGCCATTGAACAAGCTTTAAAGGAATACATATCAATTAATAATACAACAGACATTTCCCCAATAACACTGTGGGAAGCTCATAAGCCTGTCTTGCGTGGTACAATACAAAGACAAATGGCACTATTTAAACGGGAACGCAAAAATCTAGCAAAAAAAATAGAACTCAATTTTAATGCAGCCTACATATCATTCCAAGATAATCCATCTCAGAGTACAAAATCTCATCTGGAAAAATCTAGATTGGAATACGATCTATTTCTCACTGAGTCAGTTGATAAATCCCTCAAACGCTCCAAACACAATTTCTACATGAATACAAACAAACCAGGTACATATTTGGCTCGGGCATTAAATTCAACTAACAAATCTTTCAAACCAATACGTTTGAAATGATCAAAAAATGTTTATACTTGTAATCCAGTTAAAATAGTCCATAAATTTCACTCACATCTCGAACCTTATACAAGACAAACAATGAATTTAATCCTACAGAGGCTGAATCCTTCTCAAAAATAACCTTACCTGAGTTGTCTCAGAATCAAAAAAGCAGTTTGGATGAGCCTATAATTATAGATGAAGTTGCTAACGCCATAAAAGACCTAAAACTTAACAAAAGACCAGGCCCAGATGGCTACTCGGCTTTATACTATAAAACATTCTCAGAAATACTCTCTCCCATTCTCACTGAAACTTTTAACAAACTTCTAGAAGGACATTCTTTTCGGCAAGAAACACTAATGGCAATTGTTTGTATGATCCCAAAACCCCTTTCTGATGATACTTCCTGTGTGAATTATCGGCCTATCTCTCTGTTAAACCTTGATATTAAATTATTAGCAAAAATAATAGCAAAACGCCTCAATAGCATTATAGAAAAATTAATACATAGAGATCAAGTAGGCTTCATGCCAAATAGACAGACAGGCGATAATATACGCAGGGCAGTGTTATTGGCACATATTGCTAAAAAACGGAAAATCCCTTTATGTTTTCTATCTCTCGATATTAAGAGGGCATTTGACACAGTATCCTGGCAATATATGCAATATTCATTACAAAAATGGGGTTTTGGACCCCACTTTTTAACATGGATCAAAGCATTATATAATAAACCCAAAGCCTATATAAAATATGCTGGATACAAATCTGATGCCTTTAATATCGAAAGAGGTACCCGACAGGGTTGCCCATTATCTCCCTTATTATTTGCCCTTATACTCGAACCCATGGCCCAATACATCAGAACAAACCAAACTATAACTGGCATTGAAGTAGGAGGTATTACACACAAATTATGTATATTTGCAGACGATATATTACTTTTTCTATCATCACCACAGGTCTCTGGTCCTAACTTAATACCAGCTCTTGATGGATTTGCAGCCCTATCCGGCCTTATGATTAATCCTAAGAAATGCCTAGTGCTTAATATTTCGCTCACAAACATGGAATTGATCCCGGCTAGGGCTGCACTCCCATTCACATGTGCAGAAAAATCAATCCCATATCTTGGAATTCATTTAACAGCATCTCATTCTGACTTATTCTCAACCAATTATCCTCCTGTATTAAGACAGATCACAAATCTAATAAAACAATGGTCGCAACTTCCTTTATCCTGGATAGGGAAGATTAATGCAATCAAAATGACTATTCTACCCAAATTGCTTTATCTATTCAGAGTCCTCCCTATTCCAATTCCTTCCTATTTTTTGAGAATAGTACAAAAAAGAGCAACTTCGTTTATATGGGGCTCTTCTAAACCACGTATACCTATACACACACTACATCTTCCCAAAAATAAAGGAGGCCTGGGATACCCTAATTTTACTAACTACTACAGAGCAGCACATTTGGCCAGTCTGTCCAAATACCATGCAAAACAGGAAATCCCATTATGGGTATTTATAGAGGCTTCAGAAAATGACCCTCTATTAATATCAAACTTGTTATGGTTTGATCCTAAAGACCGCTTTAAAATTCATAATCCCATAACTAAACACTTCTTATCTCTCTGGGATAAACTAAAAACCAAATATCAGTTACAATCTCCACACAATCCTCTCCTTTCTTTTATCAGAAATCCGGCCTTTTATCCGGCATGGATCTACCCAAATTCTTTTAAAGCTTGGACAACATCAGGCATTCAGACACTAAATGACTTCATAGCATCTAAATCATTCCTTTCATTCCCATCGCTTAGAGGAAAATATGATCTACCAAACTCTGAGATATTTAGATATCTCCAAATCAAAAATTTCTATACACCATTCCTAAAAGGGGATACACCATTATCCCAATTATCCATTTTTGAATCAATCTGTACAAAAGATCCATTTGCTAAAGGTACAATTTCATCACTTTATAATCAATTGTATGGAGTAGTAAATCTTAATAGACCCTCTTACGTTCAGAGGTGGGAGGATGACCTGGGACGAACTTTAGAAGACACGGACTGGTCTAACATATGGCTCACATCTAAGTCATCTTCACCCAACATCTTAGCACTGGAGACAAATTATAAAGTCCTAACTCGCTGGTACCTTGTACCTGCTAGAGTGGCAAAATATTCACCTAATACCTCAGCTCTTTGTTTTCGAGGATGCCCAGAAATAGGCACACATTTACACATATGGTGGACGTGCCCAGTAATCCAAACCTTCTGGAATGCATCTAAAATATTTAAAAAAATAATACAACCAGATCCATATATAACTTTACTTAATCTAAAACTGGAATGGTTAACACTCTCTCAATTCAAACTTATGATCCAACTAATAATGGCTGCAAAACAAACAGTGGCCAAGGCATGGAAATCTCCTACATTGGTACTAGCAGAAACAATTCACAGAATGAATAATACAATGTCCCATGCTAAGATGGTAGCCATTGATCAAAATCAAATTCCAAAATTTGAAAAACTTTGGCATCCTTGGATAAAAGAACAGTTCCTGTCAAATGTCAATGACTCTGTCCTGTTGCCATGGTAACAGATTAAATGACTTACAGAGACACCCATTCTAAGGCTTCAAAGAGAACTAAAAAGAATAATAAACCGACGAGCGGGACAACCTCGTGGACCATACCTCTGCCTTTCTACCCTTTTTCTTCTCTCTCTTTCCTTTTCTCCACCTTACGATTAAAGCTCATTATCAGAATTTATTTGACCTATATACACTCTACCTGTAAACAATATGTATAGTAGGTATAAATCATTTAAATACCTACAAAAGTAACTAAGGAAATGATATATATCTTTAATTTAGGTTTACGTGAACCCAAGGTTTAATATTTGAAATTTCATGATATTTACCTATATAAACCCTACTGTAAAACAATGAGCTTACTTTATGGATCCTTGTAAACTTACTTTATGTATCTTTATAATATTGTATACTCAATAAACTTCTTTTGACAAGGAAATTCAGGCAGAGTGCCAGAGGCTTTTTTTTGGTGTCGCAAAATCTTTTGGAACCCTCCCTCCCCCCAACTGCTAACTCAGCTGATACCAATCCTTCTTTTTGCTGACTTTGCCAAACCCATACACACTATACCCACCTCTTTAGTGGTCAGATTTATGGATGAATTCCCCAAAGCATGTAGTGCAAGGGCCTGCCTGAATACTTTCAAATGGTACTGTTTAAAGTTTTTGTATCCTATTATTATCTTGATAGGTAATAGCAGAATGTAAAAATGTGCTCAAATGTGTACAGTGTGTATTTATATCTTTGTATTATGACAATTCTTACCTGTCCAGTGGCTGCCAACAGTGTAAAGTAAGTAGGGGCTGACCAAAGTAATCCACATTATTTAGGCATTCATCTCTCAATGAAGTGGAGGGGGTTACCTGTCCAAAACATCTCCCCCCCATAAAATTTCAAAAATGGCCCATGAGAGGGGGGAGGAATCTGATAGGTGGACCTTATACCTTTGTCTTTAAATACTCCCTAAAATAAATATTATACTGATGTTGGCCAAGAATGTTTGTGTCTAATCTGCTTTCCATGTTTATGTACAAAATGATTAATTTATTTTTCTTGTTTGACTCCACAGTTTCCTTCCAACCCACAGGAATGGCAGACTGTGGCCTCCCACTTTGCCCAGCGGTGGGACTTTCCTAACTGTGGAGGGGCAATTGATGGGAAACATCCACATCGTCCCTCCACCCAATTCGGGGTCATACTATTACAACTATAAGGGGTTCAATAGTATTGTGATGTTGGCGGTGGTGTCGGCTACTTATGAGTTCCTGTATGTGGACGTGGGGAAGAATGGCCGGATGTCAGATGGTGGAGTCATCACCCAGACGGAGTTCTACAGGCGTCTCCAGAATGGCAGCTTGGACTTGCCACCTCCAGAAGACAATGTGGAAGGACTCCCATTCGTCTTCGTTGCGGATGAAGCGTTTGCACTGAGGGACCATCTTATGCAGCCATTCCCTATGAGGACCCTCACCCCGGACCAGAGGGTTTTTAATTACTGGCTGGACAGAGCCAGAAGAGTGGTGGAGAACACATTTGGAATCATGGCCAGCCGGTTCCGCCTATTTCTTACACCCAAACATATGGCGGAGTATAAACTCAATCATATCATCCTGGCTTGCTGTGTTCTCCACAACTTTTTAAGCAGAAATTCTGTCAACTATGCTGCCTCAGTTGGGCCTGAGGCCAGAATTCAAGTAAATGAACCAACCCTGAGGGCGCTTGAAGCTGGCCGTCCTGGCTTGCCCCACCTGAGTGCCCGCGAGGTCCGTATAAGATACCTTGAATACTTTGTGGGTAGGGGGGCCATCAATATGCCAGACAATGTCTGAGACATTTTGTAAATAAAAAAATTATTTTAACTACTAAAATATTTGCTGACATTTACTGCTTGTGTTTCTTTTAGCTGACCCTGACATAAATTTGGGGAGTCCTGAAAATGGCGTGAGTGTGTAACATTAGAAAGCACTATTGGGTATTATTTACTAAAGGCAAAGACACTTTGCACTACAAGTGCACTTGAGACTGTACCGAAACTACACTTGTAGTGCAAATTGGATTTGCCCTTAGGAAATAACCCCCATTGTCACAGAAATCACCAATTTTACCACAACAAAAGTTTGGGAGCATTGAAACAATAATCCACACATTCTTGATTAGCAATCTTTTTAATACCAGCACAATCACATGTGCATTTATAAAAGGTTTTTAAAACAAACCAACATGTTTGTTGTGTAACAATTTTTTGGGTCACATTAATAAAAGTAGAAATGTCCATTTAAAGTAAAACAGGCATGTTTCAAACCAACAAGAAATGCACAAATATGGAACTTACAAAGTTCAACTTTGTTCTAAATTAAAGGCAATGTCAGACATGAGTATTTATAAACTGTGTTTGATATTGCGTTCACATGGGGTGAAGTCACCCCTGGAAAAGCCAAATTTTGAAGATGCACACAAATTGCCGAATGTCAACATGTGCTAGCTGCCATCACGGGGATCAAGGGACGTGTTTTGTGAGTGCGACCCCTTCCTCTCAGCAACTTTATTATTGAGGAAGGGGTTGCACCCCCAAAACGCCTACATTGATCTCCCGTGATGGCAGATAGCACATGTTGACACACTGTGTGCATCTTCAAAATTTGGCTTTGACGCTATGTAAAAAAAAGGTGCCACAAATTTTTATTGAAAAAAAGCCAACTACAATAGAGATTTCGAGGGGTTTTAAATTCTCCCTAAAACATCAATGATGTTCTTCATTTTGTTTTTAACATCATTAATGTTTTTCTGGATGTTTTCCAAGTCCCTATTACACCCCATGATCTCCCTGATCAGGATCTGGGCACTCTCACTGGTGAAATGTCCTTCATCCACAACATCACGATCACCTAAAAATCGAGAAAAAAAATACACCATGTATTATAAATATGCCGGCATCCATCTCTTACCTGAGCCTGTGGTTGCAGACACTCACCTGTTGTGGTGACAATTTCCACCACGTCTCCCTCCTCCTCCTCCTGTTCGCTTTGGTGGATTTCCACTTCCTCATGAGGTGGGGGGTCTGTGGTCTCTCCGGATGAGTGGTTTCCTCCGAGTCTTTTCTCCCCTATGTAAAATAAAAATAGGTATACTTAGCACACAGATATTTAATGACAGAAATAGGAATATGAAACATTGGTTGGAAGTGGGGTACATTTGTCTGTTTTGGCAGAGTTCCAACATGAAGAAATATTTTTTTCCTTTGTCAAGCTTGAATACTTACCTGTTTTGTACAAGCTTCACAGATGGAGTCACCCCTATAGTATACACTGGAGCACCTGTGTGGGCCCCCTAATAAAAAGGGTGTTCTGGTGTCCCACACTAGTGCTCCAGTGTCCAGATGTGTAAACAGCTGCTGAGTGTCCTCTCCTTACACAGAATCTAGTTTGCATTTCATTCTAGTTAACAACCCATCTAGACAACAAAATTATATGAAGAAAAGTAGACTAGCAAAAATGTATTCAAATGCATATGTCCAAAACATGGTGTTTTCTATGCCGAACAAACAATGTTTCATATGAACAAATAATGTGCCCATGAACATGAAAGTTGCCATTTAAAACTGTACAACAGTAAAGAAAAGCACATGGAGCAGCACAAACGTTAGAAAAATAAAGAATAGGAACACAGGACAACTACTTACTTTTTTGCAGCACTCTCCTGATCCTTCTGTGCTGCTCGTGCTCCCTTAATTTGAGGTCTGACCACCGCTTCCTCAGTTGATCTTTCGATCATCGTACCCCAAAATTCTTCTGCAGACTCTTGACAACTTTTGCCATGATCTTGGCCTTTCTAACATTGGGGTTGGGGTAAGGTCCATACTTCCTATCAAAGTCGGCTCTTTTCAGGATGTCGACCATCTCCAACATCTCCCCAAAGGACATATTTGAGGCCTTAAATTGTCTCCTCCGGGATCAGGACATTTCTGGCTCCGGGCTTTCCTCCTCCTCCTCCTCGTTGCTGTAATTAGCACGCATCTGCTGTGTCTCTGCCATGTGCTCTTTCCCCACTGCGCCGAACGAGAAGGGGCAGGGAATAGACTAGAAAAAACGTCAGGGGCGGGCGGAGTTTCACGCATGCGCAGTGTATATAAAGCGTAACACACATGCGTAGTACGTACGATCTGTGAGCGGAAGAAGGAGTAGCAGAGGCGCCGATCGTGATAACGAAAGTAAGATTTAAACTTGGGCCTATACTGCTTCTAGATTGAGGCCTATATTGGGAGAAGATTAGGAAAGTTTCGTCTGACATTAGGGTTTGTCTTGTGTTGTGTCTTGCAGATAAAATGGATGGCTTCAATGACCACAACTTCCTCCCCCTGTTCATAGACAAATACAGGGAGCTGCCCTGTCTGTGGCAGATCAAACGCCCCCCAATACAATAATAAACAAAAGAGGCAGGCAGCGCTGGAGAAACTGCTGGAGTTGGTGAAGCCGGTGGTCCCCACGGCAAACATCCCCTATTTAAGAGCCAAAATTGGTGGCCTGAGGAGCACTTATCTTAGGGAGTGCAAGAAGGTCACGGATTCCCAGAGATCCGGAGCTGCAGCAGATGACATTTATGTCCCCAGGATGTGGTACTATTAAAGACTGCGATTTCTGTCAGACCAGACTGAAGTCAGGGAATCCCTCTCAACCCTTCCTTCCACTCTTCCTTCCACCCTATCTTCCACCCCAGCTGAGGCTTCCGATGTCCAACCTGGGACTTCCAGCCAGGAAGACGTGGAGCCCAGCTGGAGCCAGGTATAGCATTGTTCTACAGATTTCTGGTTAATAAATAAATGATATTTACTAGATGTTATTATTGATCACTAATTGCTGAGTTAATAAAGTGTTTTACATATCAATAGACAGTAGTGGGCAAAAATAATTGGGACAAGAATGAAAAATGCTGGGCTCAGAATGATGATCTGTTATATTTGTTAACATTCAATTTGCAACAGTCATGAGATGAAAATTGTGTGTGATTGATGAAGAAAAAACTAAAACGATGTCCCTTTTTCATATACAGGAAGACCTCAGCCAGGAGAAGGCTGTGGAATGTGGCACACAGGAGGAGGCTGTGGAATGTGGCAGCAAGGAGGAGGCGGGGGTAAGTGGCAGCCAGGAGGAGGCGGGGGTAAGTGGCAACCAGAAGAAGGCCGGGCCCAGTAGGAGCCTGACTGAATCGCAGGTTCCTCCCCTCCGCCTTCCAAACAAAAGACACAGGAAGGGGAATAACGTGCAGGATTCAGCACTCAGGCTGATTCAGGAGGCTTCTGCATCCCTGAGAGCCTTCCCCACTCGCGAAGAGGCCTTTGCCTCCATGGCTGCCACCAAACTGCAGGACATGCAGGAGGGCCAACGCCTCATGTGTGAGGACCTTCTTTATAAAGCCTTAACTAATTGGGTGAGGGGCGAAATCACACCCAATACCCACCTGTGTGAGTTGGACCATCCTCCTCCTCCTGCCACAACTCCACCACCACAGACACAGCGTAGAAGGAAGCATGGAAGGAAGACCAGAGAGTGAAGATCTGGGTTCAGTCTGGTCTGACAAAAGATGCAGGCTCTTGTATGACCACAGCCTGGGGACATACATGTCATCTGCTGCTGTTCATGATCTTTTGGACTTCTGGACCAGTTTGAACTCCCTTAGATATGGACTCCTCAGGCCACCAATTTTGCCTGGAAATAATTGATGTGTGCCCTGGGGCCAAAGGCTTCACCAATTTCTGCTGTTTCTCCAGCGTTGCCTCCCTCTTTGTTTGGTTATGAGCCCTTAATAAATTTTTGTTTTGATTTAGTATACTTGCCTATGTGTTTTTTCCTTCAAAAAGGACAGTTTGTTTGTGAGGAGGCAGGTACATTTCAAATATACAATGTGAAATTAACAAGAGACACCAACACCAAAAAATCTCAACACCAAAACCATTCTGGAGTAAAAAAAAAAAAAAAAGATCAGGCTTGAAAAAAATAAAAACCAAAAAAAATAAATACATTTTGGAGTCACATGTGACAAATACAAATATTATATTGATGAAATCAACAGAAATAATAAATAAAAAAAGTTTGTGAGAAGTCTGTGTAAATATGAGCAGCAAAACAACTTCATTCTTCTTGCATTATAAAGAAGAAGAGAGTGCGCTGCATTAAACAATTTAAAACATTGCAGCCTGACAAAAGTGCTATATCCATTCCGAACGCTAATTTTATCAGACTGAGCAGTTCCGTCTCGGAATTTATTCTGAGCATGCGTGGCACTTTGTGCGTCGGAATTGTCCACACATGGTCGGAATTGACGCAATCGGATTTTGTTGTCGGAAAATTTAATAGCCTGCTCTCAAACTTTGTGTGTCGGAAAATCCGATGGAAAAAGTCCCATGGAGCCCACACACGGTCGGAATTTCTGACAACACGCTCTGATCACACATTTTCCGTCAGAAAAAGTCCAACCGTGTGTACGGGGCATAAATGTACTAATGACACTGGCAGGGAAGAGGTTAACACCAGGGGCGATCAAGAGTTAAGTGTGTGCCTAGAGGGTGCGTGCTAACTGTGTGGGGGATGGACGGACTGGGTGAACACAGAGATCCGTGCTCCTGCTTAGCGATCTGCCTTGTTTACATAAGCAGATCGCTATTCTACCTCTCTGGGGAGTGATCAATGGGTCCTGGTAGACATCGCATCCACCGGACCCCCTGATTGGATCCCCCTCTGGCTATTCAGCATGCACGTGCGCGCCCTCGCTGTCTATTGCACAAAATGGCATACAGGTACGTTGTTCCATGTAATAGAGTCGACTTGTCGCAGTATATCTGTGGTAGGCGGTCTTTAAATAGTTAAAAGATTCGAGAAACACACTGTGCCCAGATACATATCACCCCATGTCACTGCCTAATACGGACGTAAAATTACTTGCTAAAGTTCTAACAAATAGATGAAATAATGGACCCTAGTACATCCGAACCAGACAGGATTTATCCCAACTAGGTCTACAATAATTAATTAATGTAGACTTTTCCTTAAAATGCTGTTCCCTTTAAATAAAATTGGAAGCCAGGCCATTATTTCAATGCCACTAAGGCATTTGACATTGTAGAGTGGGCCCTACCTTTAATGGCGCTTACACACGAGCGGACTTTACGGCAGACTTTGCCCGGCGGACGGGATTTGGTCGGACAATTCGATCGTGTGTGGGCTCCAGCGGACTTTGTTTTCTCAAAAGTTGGACGGACTTAGATTTTAAACATGTTTTAAATTAATCCGTCGAAATTGAGTCCGGTCGAAAAGTCCGCTCTTCTGTATGCTAGTTCGACGGACAAAAAGCCACGCTAGGGCAGCTATTGGCTACTGGCTATGAACTTCCTTGTTTTAGTCCGGTCGTAAGTCATCACGTACGAATTTGACGGACTTTGGTGGATTGTGTGTAGGCAAGTCCGTTCATTCAGAAAGTCCGTCGTAAAGTCCGTTGAAAAGTCCGCCGAGCAAAGTCTGCCGTAAAGTCAGAGTTTTTACACTTATTTGACTTGGGACAATTTTTTATAAAGATGAGTTCAAGTGTAATATTCCACATCTAGGGCCTGCATTCAAATGAATGCAATTGTCTTGGAAACTTTTTCTATTCAACACGGTAAAAGACAGGGGTGTCCGCTCTCCTCTCTTCCCTTTGCTCTGGCTATGGAACTCCTAGTAGAAGCAATTAGACAATCTGAATCCATAGCCTAGTTTTTAAAAAGGAAGATAGGGAGGGAGAAAATTGCTATATGTGCAGACAACATGCTGGTATTTTTAGGGGATGTGGACCGCTCTTTAGAATCACTCATGGCAGTTATAGGGACACATTAATTATTTTCTGGTTTTGTTATTAATTGGGATAAGACAGTCCTGCTCCATTAGATAATTGGAATCTTCCGCCATTTATGGGTGCCCATCAAATATCCTTTAAATATCTAAGAATTATTGTACATCCAAAAATAGCAGACTATTTACACTATAATTTGTCTCTGATGTTAACCAGCTTTCAACTTAAAAGCAAAAACTTGAATAAATTACCACTTTTGGTTATAGGAAGGGTTAACCTACTTAAGATGATTTGGGTTCCACAATTACTATATATCCTACAAAATCTCTGTGAATTACTGGAACATGGTTCAAACAGATCAACTTTTTTTTCGGACCATGATTAGGAAAGGGAAATATCCCAGAATTAAATTAGCTTTATAGTTCCTGAAAAACAGAGGTCTGGAGGTGCTACATGCCAAGTTGTATTTTATAGCAGCCCAGCTACAGCATTTTGCTGGATGGGGTACAATTAATAAAGGGGAATCTATTCAAGCTATTCTTTTAGACTATCAGAAAATTATGAAATATGAATATGAATATAATTTATACCCCGTTATGGGAGAATATTTTTTTTTAATTGTAACTGGGTTAGCTAAAATAATTTGGTTTCTGTTACTGGATGGGGATTCACTTTGTTCATCAATTGTACATTGGAAACACTTTGAAGGTATTTTGTGATTCACAGGAGTGTAATATACCTAAGCAAAGATTCTTTCAATATATTCAGCTTTACCATGCACTTACATCGCAAGCCAAAATTAGTGAAATGTCCTTGACTAAGACTCCACTCAGATACATTTGCGACAATGATTGATGAAAGGAGACTTATTTCAAAGATATATTAACCCCTTTTGGGAAGTCATCTAGATGCCTTTACAATCCCTAATAGGAAAGTATGGGAACAGGATCTGGAACAGCCTACTGGAAAAGTCTGGGCAGCATATCCTGAAACAAGTTAAAAATACATATATCTTTATCCCCCACGCAGAGACAATCACAGCTTTTTATTATCCATAGAACATATTATACTTCATTGAAATTATTTGAATGGGGTCAGAGAGAAAGCCCTGTTTATATGAGATGTCAAGGGGACCTGGCAGATTTTATACACAAGGTTTGGAGGTGCCCAAATGTATTTAGGTACTGGTAGTCCATTATAGATACTAACATCTTGGGATATCACCCCAAACCCTGGCCCTCCTCCAGCTAATTCTAACCCCCAGAAATGGCAGTCTATCCAACTCTTTTCTACCCTTACTTCCTTACTTCCCTCAATCTACTTGCTATTAGCGAAGCCTGGCTCCAGGAATCCGACACTGCCTTTCCAGCTGCCCTCTCCCATGGTGACCTCCTCTGGACTCACCCAGACCCAGTAGAGATAAAGAAGGCAGAATTGGACTTCTCCTCTCCCCACAAAGCCCCTTCCAGGTTCTTCCTACACCTACCTCTCTTTCCCCCGTTTTGAAGTGCACAGCTTGTCTGAGGATTGCAGTAATTTACCAGCCCCCTGGCCCAGTGTCATGCTTTCTCAACGACTTCTCCACATAACTACCCTACTTTCTCTCCTCTGAAGTACCCTCCATCATCCTCAGTGGCTTTAACATTCCAATCAATGTTAACACCTCAGCCACTTCTCAACTACTGAACTTAACCTCCTTATTTAGCCTAACACAAATGGAAACAAGCCACCACTCACCACAAAGGCAACATTCTCCACCTCCACCTATGCACTCCCTATAACCTCTCTAACACCCGTTTCCTCTCTCTGATCACAACCTTATCCATGTCACACTCTCCCTGTCTCCTACCTCCCATGCCACCAACCTGCCTTTATGATAAAATCGCACCTCTGTCCTGCCCAGACCTGACCACCTCCATCTACAACAACATACTGTCATCCTCCCTGGACACACTCGCTCCTCTTTCTACATGCAGAAACAGTACTTGCCTGCTACAATCCTAGCAAATAGACAAGATCAGAAGTCTCAAGAGATGCAGCTATGCTTTTGAGCGAGCGTGGTGCAAAACTAAATCCCTGCAAGACTTCACCCTCTACAAGCCTATGCTTTTCAAATACAACTCCTGCCTCCACACTGCTAAACAAACCTACTACATATCTCTTATCAAAACCCTCTATTCCAAACCTCATCAACTCTTCTCTACCCTTACTTCCTTACTTCACCTGCCACTGCCTCCACCCACCAACTTGCTGTGTCCACCTTCCTGCTCCATCCTAAAATCTCTAATCCACATCTTCAGCTTCTCCCTCTCCTCCAGCGCCCTTCCCTCCCCGCTCAAACATGCACTGGTTACCTTTATACTTAAAAAACCCTCTCTGAACTCCACCTGTTTGAATGACTTAAGACCTATCTCCCTGTTCCCATTTTGCCCCCAAGTTTCTTGAACTCCTTGTCCACAACTGTATGAGCTCCTACCTCACAGACAACAACCTTCTCGATTCCCTACAGTCTGGCTTCTGCCCACAACATTCCACTAAAACTGCCCTACTAAAACTCACCAATGACCTACTAACTGCTAAAACTAACAGTCAGTACTGGAAAAAAAGAAATACTGTTCAATGTGGAAAAGAATATATGATTTTACATTTTGTTTGGATATTATTAGTTGCAAGAAAACAAAACAGTCAACTCTATTATGTATTATTTTAGCCATTAACACTTCATAAAACAAAGAAAAAACTGTGCTAGGGCATAAACTAGGACACTCTATAAGCAGCTGTCACAATACAAAGTACTATAATATCAAAAACAAAAAGGGCAGCACTAAAATAACAACACATGAAATAAGTGATAATGCATCAGCCCAAAGAAATCACACAGGTTGAGTGCAAACATATAAAAGCGAATAAAATCACAGAAACAAAAAAAAAAATCAGTTATGTGTTAAACGAGATCCACTAAGTATTGAAAATAATCCATACAAATGATAATGATCACATTAGTGATAACACAATAAGCCCCAGTGAAAAAAAAAGATGAGTTATCCTCCAAAAGACAGCAGGTAAGGTCACAGAGAGATAGTAAACCCAGCACATCACCCATGTAAGGCAGACAGAGGCTTACCAGAGCAGAATGACCCCCAATGTAGAGCAGTCAAACAGCGCTTAATTCAATCTTCCTAGGTCTGTCACACTGTCTTGAAACAAAAGAAAAATTGAATTGGTAATAGTGAGCATGTACAGATGGGAACATGCCATATATAAAATGTTGTTTCATTGCCAAAGTATCTAAAAGTTTAAATCTGAAAAAATAGGATAACATTATGAACTTAATCAGTATTTAAATTGTTATGCTAATGATGTAATTTATTTTATTTCTTGCAAGTGCAGTAAGCAATATTTAAACAAGAGAATGAAAAAATATATATAAACAATATTGAATTCAAGAGAAGAGTATACGAGATGGTATAAGACTCCGGAATTACTGCATAAATTTATTCCGACAGTCTCAGATCAGTGCTGGAGATGCGAACAAGAGCTGGGCACTTTTCTCCATATATGGTGGAAATGCCCAATGATCCAGCCTTACTGGCGAAAGCTGCACGACGTTACGACTGCGATCTACTCTCTCCCATTGGAGTTTTCACCAGCACAATACCTCCTTCACCTTTCCAAAGTATCACCAAAAAGATATTATAAGTCATTGGCTATGCACATGATCAATGCAGCCAGGCTTTGCCTGCCGGTTTATTGGAGGTCTAAATCTCCCCCTTCAATGAAAGAATGGGCATCACGCATTAACCATATAGCAACGATGGAGGAGCTGATACACATCACTCAAGACAGAATCTCCAGTTTTACAGTTACTTGGGCTAATTATTGGTTTGAATATCGAACCACTCAGCAATATCAGGAACTGACACAAAACACTAGTTAACTTATGACTAGGGATGAGCCGAACACCCCCCGGTTCGGTTCGCACCAGAACCCGCGAACGGACCGAAAGTTCGCACGAACGTTAGAACCCCATTGACGTCTATGGGACTCGAACGTTCGAAATCAAAAGTGCTCATTTTAAAGGCTAATTTGCATGGTATTGTCCTAAAAAGGGTTTGGGGACCCGGGTCCTACCCCAGGGGACATGTATCAATGCAAAAAAAACTTTTAAAAACGGCCGTTTTTTCGGGAGCAGTGATTTTAATGATGCTTAAAGTAAAAAAAAAAAAGTGAAATATTCCTTTAAATATCGTACCTGGGGGGTGTCTATAGTATGCCTGTAAAGTGACGCGTGTTTCCCATGTTTAGAACAGTCCCTGCACCAAATGTCATTTTTAAAGGAAAAAATCTCATTTAAAACTGCTTGCGGGTTTAATGTCATGTCGGGTCATGGCAATATGGATGAAAATCAGTGGGACAAACGGCATGGGTACCCCCCCAGTCCATTACCAGGCCCTTTGGGTCCTGTATGGATATTAAGGGGAACCCCGCACCCAAATTAAAATAAGGAAAGGCCCTATATACTCTGAACAGCAGTATACAGGCGGTGCAAACAAGACAGGGACTGTAGGTTTGTTGTTAAGTAGAATCTCTTTGTAATTTTGAACGGGTACATTTTTAACGTGTTTAGCTCCAGCCAAAAAATCTTTTCTAAGCTTTTTGGAAAACATAGGGAAGGGTTATCACCCCTGTGACATTTGTTTTGCTGTCTTTCCTCCTCTTCAGAAGATTTCACCTCACTTTTTTGTCCCAATGAAAAATGTTTTTTGAAAATTTGGGTTTTTTTTGTGGAACAAGGATTGGAAAGCATCAGTGGAAAGGAGAAATTGTTTTCCCATATTAACTCTTACAGGAGAGAATTTCCCTTCCTAGGGGTAGATTTCATCTCACTTCCTGTTGTCTCCTTCCGTTTGCAAGTAGGAGTCGTTTGTAAGTTAGATGTTTGAAAGTAGGGTCCTGCCCTATATACTCAGCAGAAATTTGGGCCTTAGGTGTTGCTGTGGCCACAACACTGTAAGCCCTCACAGGGCCCTGCTGTGAAAAATTAGATCAAGAATTGTAATTACATGCCCCTGTTGAACAGGAGCTGAAAAATTAGGCCTTAGGCACTGGTGCTGGTGCCACAACACTGCAACCCCTCACAGACACTCTAGTTGGAACGCAGGAACGAGCCCTGCTGCAAAGTATTGCTTCAAAAATTGTAATTACACGCCCCTGTTAGACAGGGGCAGAAAAATTGGGCCTTAGGCACTGGTGCTGGTGCCACAACACTGCAACCCCTCACAGACACTCTAGTTGGAACGCAGGAACGAGCCCTGCTGCAAAGTATTGCATCAAAAATTGTAATTACACGCCCCTGTTAGACAGGGGCAGAAAAATTGGGCCTTAGGCACTGGTGCTGGTGCCACAACACTGCAACCCCTCACAGACACTCTAGTTGGAACGCAGGAACGAGCCCTGCTGCAAAGTATTGCATCAAAAATTGTAATTACACGCCCCTGTTAGACATGGGCAGAAAAATTGGGCCTTAGGCACTGGTGCTGGTGCCACAACACTGCAACCCCTCACAGACACTCTAGTTGGAATGCAGGAACGAGCCCTGCTGCAAAGTATTACATCAAAAATTGTAATTACACGCCCCTGTTAAACAGGGGCTGAAAAATTGTGCCTTAGGCACTGGTGGTGGCGCCCAGAACCAAAAATGTTCTTACAAGCTATCAGTGTGATGATTGAGGAGGAAGAGGATAATTACTCAGGGATAGTCACTCAGCATCAGCATAGGCAGTCTTTGAAGGAATCTGAGATTTCAAAAAAAATTATTCGGTTACATCAGCATCAGGTGCTTGGTAGCTGGTGGTGATCCAAGACTGATTCATTTTTATGAAGGTCAGCCGATCGACCGAGTCGGTGGACAGACGCACCCTGTGATCGGTTACCACGCCTCCAGCAGCACTGAATGTGCGTTCCGAAAGAACGCTGGATGCAGGACAGGCCAGTAACTCAATTGCATACTGTGCAAGCTCTGGCCAGTGATCCATCCTCAAGACCCAGTAACCCAGAGGATTTTTGGTGGGAAAGGTGTCCAAGTCTGATCTTGCCCCTAGGTATTCCTGCACCATGTAAAACAGACGCTGGCGATGGTTGCTGGAACCGATCATACCTTGGGGCTGCGGACCAAAAAATTGTCTGAACGCATCGGTCAGACGGCCACCTTCTCCACCGCTCCTTCTTTGACTGACCGAAGCCTCAGCAACACGTTGTCCAGAAACAGGAGTTTGTAACCTCCCAGTCTCTGGGAACGCGTTGCACAGACCTTTCTGCAAGGCCTCCCGAAGATGTTTCATCCTCTGCTCCCTCTGCGATGGCAAGATAAGGTCCGCAACCTTACCCTTGTAACGTGGATCAAGGAGGGTTGCCAGCCAGTATTGGTCCTTCTCCTTGATACCACGAATACGAGGATCCTTACGCAGGCTTTGCAGGATCAGGGAGGCCATGCAGCGTAGGTTTGCTGAGGCATTCGTGCCGGAGTCCTCTGAGTCACTAAGGACAACAACGTCTGCAGCCACCTCCTCCCAGCCACGTACAAGTCCATGTGTTCCTTGGGACTGATCCCTTAAAGACTGCTGCTGATGCTGAGTGCCAGGCTCCACCTCCATACTGACACAATCTTCCTCCTCCTCCTCCTCCTCCTCGTCCTCTTCCTGTGTGATCGGCGGGCACGCAGGAACACTGTCTGGATAAAGGGGGCCTTGAGAGCTAAGGAAGTCCTCCTCTTCCTGCCTCTGTTCTGCCTCAAGTGCCCTGTCCATTATTCCACGCAGCGTGTGCTCCAACAGGTGGACAAGGGGGACAGTGTCACTGATGCATGCACTGTCAGTGCTCACCATCCTCGTGGCCTCCTTGAATGGTGACAGGACAGTGCATGCATCCCTGATCATGGCCCACTGGCGTGGGGAAAAAAAAACAAGCTCCCCTGACCCTGTCCTGGTGCCATAGTCGCACAGGTACTCATTGATGGCCCTCTGCTGCGTGTGCAGCCGCTGCAGCATGGCCAACGTTGAGTTCCACCTGGTGGGCATGTCACAGATTAGGCGGTTCTTGGGCAGGTTAAACTCCTTTTGGAGGTCCGTCAGCCGAGCACTGGCATTATATGACCGGCGGAAATGCACACAGACTTTCCTGGCCTGCCTCAGGACATCCTGTAAGCCCGGGTACCTGCCCAAGAACCGCTGCACCACCAAGTTAAGGACGTGAGCCAAACAGGGCACATGGGTCAGTTGTCCCTGTCGGAGGGCAGAGAGGAGGTTGGTGCCATTGTCGCAAACCACCATTCCTGCCTTAAGTTGGCATTGCGTCAACCACCTCTGAACCTGCCCCTGCAGAGCTGACAGAACCTCTGCCCCAGTGTGGCTCCTGTCCCCCAAGCACACCAGCTCAAGCACCGCATGGCATCTTTTGGCCTGCGTACTTGCGTAGCCCCTTGAACGCCTACGGAGCACCGCTGGTTCCGAGGAAGAGGCCATGGAGGAAGAAGAAGAGGAGGGGGTGGAGGAGAGAGGTGTGTCGCAATCAGAATTTTGGAGGCGTGGTGGTGGAACAACCTCCAACACTACTGCACCTTGTCCTGCATCCTTCCCAGCTGCCAGCAGAGTCACCCAATGCGCCGTGAAACTTAGGTAACGTCCCTGTCCATGCCTGCTGGACCATGAGTCAGCGGTAATATGCACCTTACCGCTGACCGCCCCCGCCAAGCGAGGCATGAACATTGCCTTCCACATGCCGGTAGAGAGCCGGAATCGCCTTCCGTGAGAAAAAGTGGCGTTTGGGTACCTGCCACTGAGGAACCGCACATTCCACAAACTCACGGAAGGGGGCAGAGTCTACCAACTGAAAAGGCAGCAGTTGAAGTGCTAGCAATTTTGCCAAGCTAGCATTCAACCGCTGGGCATGTGGATGGCTGGGAGCAAACTTCTTTCAGCGGTGCAGCAGCTGGGGCAGGGAAATTTGCCTGGTACAATCTGACGTCAGTGTACCAAAAGCAGATTGCCCACAAGTACTTGGCTGTGACACACCTAATTCTACACCTTCATTCCTCTCAGTGCAGGTCTCAGAGAGGACTGAAGGTCTAGTGGGGTTGGAAATCTCAGCTGATGAGGAGCAAGGAGAGATCCTCTTTGTTCTTTGGTGTGGGTCTTTTAGATACGCTTGCCAACGAACTGCATGGCAGGTCAACATATGTCTGGTCAAGCATGTGGTACCCAAGCGGGAGATGTTTTGGCCACGCGAGATACGCTTGAGACATATGTTGCAAATAGCAGCGGTGCGATCTGATGCACTCGTCTCAAAAAAGGCCCACACCAAAGAACTTTTTGAATAACGCGCAGAGACTGCAGCGCCCTGCACATGTGGAGCTTTGGGGTGTGATGCAGTCAATGTGCTGCCCTTAGGCTGGCCCCTGGAGGGCATCCTGCCTCGTTGGTGATGTGCCACCTCCTCCTCCTCCTCCTCCTCCTCCTCCTCCTCTCTCCTATCAGGCACCCACGTTGAGTCAGTGACCTCATCATCCCCTCCCTCCTCATCACTGGAGCAAACCTGGCAGTATGCTGCAGCAGGGGGAGCATGACTGCCAGATTGCTGTCCTTCTTGGGCACCCCCTCTGTCCGTGCTCATGTTACTGCCTTCATCGAGCTCAGTATCATCATCAGAGCCTTCCAAACGCTGGGCATCCTCCTGGAGCATGTACCCAACACTGTGGTCAAACAGTTCGAGGGAATCCTCAGGAGGACATGGTGGAGCTAGGGAAGGAGTCACTGATGACATTGAGCTGAGGGAAGAGGCCACTGCTTTGCCAGACAAAGCACCCTGGGCATGGGTGAGAGAGGATGAGGAGGATGAGGACGGCTTGGTCATCCACTCGACCAAGTCTTCCGCATGTTGCGGCTCAACACGGCCAGCTGCCGAAAAAAAGGCCAAGCGTGTCCCATGGCCACGTGCTGATGAGGATGCACCATCTCCACGACCAGCACTAGACACAGAGCCTGCTTGCCCTCTCTTATTGGCTTGTGACTGTCTGCCTCTCCTTCTTGGCCTTCCAGACATACTAATGGCCTGTAGCTGCACTAAGCTGGGATAGAACACCTGTAATTTTCTTCAGGTAGCTTTATATACTGTAACCAGACAAGCCTGCCTGTCAGTAGGAAGATAACAGGAACGGATCTAGCTGAACACTGTGAGCAGGACGCACTGCACTAAATGTAAATAGCAGGAACGGATCTAGCTGAACACTGTGAGCAGGACACACTGCACTAAATGTAAATAGCAGGAACGGATCTAGCTGAACACTGTGAGCAGGACGCACTGCACTAAATGTAAATAACAGGAACGGATCTAGCTGAACACTGTGAGCAGGACGCACTGCACTAAATGTAAATAGCAGGAACGGATCTAGCTGAACACTGTGAGCAGGACGCACTGCACTAAATGTAAATAGCAGGAACAGATCTAGCTGAACACTGTGAGCAGGACGCACTGCACTAAATGTAAATAGCAGGAACGGATCTAGCTGAACACTGTGAGCAGGACGCACTGCACTAAATGTAAATAGCAGGAACGGATCTAGCTGAACACTGTGAGCAGGACGCACTGCACTAAATGTAAATAGCAGGAACGGATCTAGCTGAACACTGTGAGCAGGAAACACTGCACTAAATGTAAATAGCAGGAACGGATCTAGCTGAACACTGTGAGCAGGACGCACTGCACTAAATGTAAATAGCAGGAACAGATCTAGCTGAACACTGTGAGCAGGACGCACTGCACTAAATGTAAATAGCAGGAACGGATCTAGCTGAACACTGTGAGCAGGACGCACTGCACTAAATGTAAATAGCAGGAACGGATCTAGCTGAACACTGTGAGCAGGACGCACTGCACTAAATGTAAATAGCAGGAACGGATCTAGCTGAACACTGTGAGCAGGACGCACTGCACTAAATGTAAATAACAGGAACGGATCTAGCTGAACACTGTGAGCAGGACGCACTGCACTAAATGTAAATAGCAGGAACGGATCTAGCTGAACACTGTGAGCAGGACGCACTGCACTAAATGTAAATAGCAGGAACGGATCTAGCTGAACACTGTGAGCAGGACGCACTGCACTAAATGTAAATAGCAGGAACGGATCTAGCTGAACACTGTGAGCAGGACGCACTGCACTAAATGTAAATAGCAGGAACAGATCTAGCTGAACACTGTGAGCAGGACGCACTGCACTAAATGTAAATAGCAGGAACGGATCTAGCTGAACACTGTGAGCAGGACGCACTGCACTAAATGTAAATAGCAGGAACGGATCTAGCTGAACACTGTGAGCAGGACGCACTGCACTAAATGTAAATAGCAGGAACGGATCTAGCTGAACACTGTGAGCAGGAAACACTGCACTAAATGTAAATAGCAGGAACGGATCTAGCTGAACACTGTGAGCAGGACGCACTGCACTAAATGTAAATAGCAGGAACAGATCTAGCTGAACACTGTGAGCAGGACGCACTGCACTAAATGTAAATAGCAGGAACGGATCTAGCTGAACACTGTGAGCAGGACGCACTGCACTAAATGTAAATAGCAGGAACGGATCTAGCTGAACACTGTGAGCAGGACGCACTGCACTAAATGTAAATAGCAGGAACGGATCTAGCTGAACACTGTGAGCAGGACGCACTGCACTAAATGTAAATAACAGGAACGGATCTAGCTGAACACTGTGAGCAGGACGCACTGCACTAAATGTAAATAGCAGGAACGGATCTAGCTGAACACTGTGAGCAGGACGCACTGCACTAAATGTAAATAGCAGGAACGGATCTAGCTGAACACTGTGAGCAGGACGCACTGCACTAAATGTAAATAGCAGGAACGGATCTAGCTGAACACTGTGAGCAGGACGCACTGCACTAAATGTAAATAGCAGGAACGGATCTAGCTGAACACTGTGAGCAGGACGCACTGCACTAAATGTAAATAACAGGAACGGATCTAGCTGAACACTGTGAGCAGGACGCACTGCACTAAATGTAAATAGCAGGAACGGATCTAGCTGAACACTGTGAGCAGGACGCACTGCACTAAATGTAAATAGCAGGAACGGATCTAGCTGAACACTGTGAGCAGGACGCACTGCACTAAATGTAAATAGCAGGAACGGATCTAGCTGAACACTGTGAGCAGGACGCACTGCACTAAATGTAAATAGCAGGAACAGATCTAGCTGAACACTGTGAGCAGGACGCACTGCACTAAATGTAAATAGCAGGAACGGATCTAGCTGAACACTGTGAGCAGGACGCACTGCACTAAATGTAAATAGCAGGAACGGATCTAGCTGAACACTGTGAGCAGGACGCACTGCACTAAATGTAAATAGCAGGAACGGATCTAGCTGAACACTGTGAGCAGGAAACACTGCACTAAATGTAAATAGCAGGAACGGATCTAGCTGAACACTGTGAGCAGGACGCACTGCACTAAATGTAAATAGCAGGAACAGATCTAGCTGAACACTGTGAGCAGGACGCACTGCACTAAATGTAAATAGCAGGAACGGATCTAGCTGAACACTGTGAGCAGGACGCACTGCACTAAATGTAAATAGCAGGAACGGATCTAGCTGAACACTGTGAGCAGGACGCACTGCACTAAATGTAAATAGCAGGAACGGATCTAGCTGAACACTGTGAGCAGGACGCACTGCACTAAATGTAAATAACAGGAACGGATCTAGCTGAACACTGTGAGCAGGACGCACTGCACTAAATGTAAATAGCAGGAACGGATCTAGCTGAACACTGTGAGCAGGACGCACTGCACTAAATGTAAATAGCAGGAACGGATCTAGCTGAACACTGTGAGCAGGACGCACTGCACTAAATGTAAATAGCAGGAACGGATCTAGCTGAACACTGTGAGCAGGACGCACTGCACTAAATGTAAATAGCAGGAACGGATCTAGCTGAACACTGTGAGCAGGACGCACTGCACTAAATGTAAATAGCAGGAACGGATCTAGCTGAACACTGTGAGCAGGACGCACTGCACTAAATGTAAATAGCAGGAACGGATCTAGCTGAACACTGTGAGCAGGAAACACTGCACTAAATGTAAATAGCAGGAACGGATCTAGCTGAACACTGTGAGCAGGACGCACTGCACTAAATGTAAATAGCAGGAACAGATCTAGCTGAACACTGTGAGCAGGACGCACTGCACTAAATGTAAATAGCAGGAACGGATCTAGCTGAACACTGTGAGCAGGACGCACTGCACTAAATGTAAATAGCAGGAACGGATCTAGCTGAACACTGTGAGCAGGACGCACTGCACTAAATGTAAATAGCAGGAACGGATCTAGCTGAACACTGTGAGCAGGACGCACTGCACTAAATGTAAATAACAGGAACGGATCTAGCTGAACACTGTGAGCAGGACGCACTGCACTAAATGTAAATAGCAGGAACGGATCTAGCTGAACACTGTGAGCAGGACGCACTGCACTAAATGTAAATAGCAGGAACGGATCTAGCTGAACACTGTGAGCAGGACGCACTGCACTAAATGTAAATAGCAGGAACGGATCTAGCTGAACACTGTGAGCAGGACGCACTGCACTAAATGTAAATAGCAGGAACGGATCTAGCTGAACACTGTGAGCAGGACGCACTGCACTAAATGTAAATAACAGGAACGGATCTAGCTGAACACTGTGAGCAGGACGCACTGCACTAAATGTAAATAGCAGGAACGGATCTAGCTGAACACTGTGAGCAGGACGCACTGCACTAAATGTAAATAGCAGGAACGGATCTAGCTGAACACTGTGAGCAGGACGCACTGCACTAAATGTAAATAGCAGGAACGGATCTAGCTGAACACTGTGAGCAGGACGCACTGCACTAAATGTAAATAGCAGGAACAGATCTAGCTGAACACTGTGAGCAGGACGCACTGCACTAAATGTAAATAGCAGGAACGGATCTAGCTGAACACTGTGAGCAGGACGCACTGCACTAAATGTAAATAGCAGGAACGGATCTAGCTGAACACTGTGAGCAGGACGCACTGCACTAAATGTAAATAGCAGGAACGGATCTAGCTGAACACTGTGAGCAGGAAACACTGCACTAAATGTAAATAGCAGGAACGGATCTAGCTGAACACTGTGAGCAGGACGCACTGCACTAAATGTAAATAGCAGGAACAGATCTAGCTGAACACTGTGAGCAGGACGCACTGCACTAAATGTAAATAGCAGGAACGGATCTAGCTGAACACTGTGAGCAGGACGCACTGCACTAAATGTAAATAGCAGGAACGGATCTAGCTGAACACTGTGAGCAGGACGCACTGCACTAAATGTAAATAGCAGGAACGGATCTAGCTGAACACTGTGAGCAGGACGCACTGCACTAAATGTAAATAGCAGGAACGGATCTAGCTGAACACTGTGAGCAGGACGCACTGCACTAAATGTAAATAACAGGAACGGATCTAGCTGAACACTGTGAGCAGGACGCACTGCACTAAATGTAAATAGCAGGAACGGATCTAGCTGAACACTGTGAGCAGGACGCACTGCACTAAATGTAAATAGCAGGAACGGATCTAGCTGAACACTGTGAGCAGGACGCACTGCACTAAATGTAAATAGCAGGAACGGATCTAGCTGAACACTGTGAGCAGGACGCACTGCACTAAATGTAAATAGCAGGAACGGATCTAGCTGAACACTGTGAGCAGGACGCACTGCACTAAATGTAAATAGCAGGAACGGATCTAGCTGAACACTGTGAGCAGGACGCACTGCACTAAATGTAAATAGCAGGAACGGATCTAGCTGAACACTGTGAGCAGGACGCACTGCACTAAATGTAAATAGCAGGAACGGATCTAGCTGAACACTGTGAGCAGGACGCACTGCACTAAATGTAAATAGCAGGAACGGATCTAGCTGAACACTGTGAGCAGGATGCACTGCACTAAATGTAAATAGCAGGAACGGATCTAGCTGAACACTGTGAGCAGGACGCACTGCACTAAATGTAAATAGCAGGAACGGATCTAGCTGAACACTGTGAGCAGGACGCACTGCACCAAATGTAAATAGTCTAGATAGAAGATAACAGGAACGGATCTAGCTAAACTGAATACAGTGTATATATATATATGCAACACCTGGGATGCATATATATACACAATACACTGTAAGTGCAGCTAACTGACTGACTGTTCTGCCTAATCTATCTAACGCAAATCAAATGACACTGTCTCTCTCTCTATCTCTCAGCACACCGGAACACACACTACACAGGGCCGCCGTGCAGGCGGCCTTATATAGTGTGGGGCGTGTACTAAATCCCCTGAGCCATAATTGGCCAAAGCCACCCTGGCTTTGGCCAATTACAGCTCTCTCTACTGACGGCGCTGTGATTGGCCAAGCATGCGGGTCATAGTGCATGCTTGGCCAATCATCAGCCAGCAATGCACTGCGATGCCGCAGTGAATTATGGGCCTTGACGCGCCACACGAATTTGGCGCGAACGGCCCATATCGTTCGCAATTCGGCGAACGACCGAACAGCCGATGTTCGAGTCGAACATGGGTTCGACTCGAACACGAAGCTCATCCCTACTTATGACCTACCACTCTTGATACCCCTTGATGATACAACCCAAAAGGGTAATAGATTGGGGGTCTCGAGTGGCGTGTCTGGTAGTGAGTGGAGAGGGTAGCCGGTGGTTTACCACACCCTCTCCTAACAGGCCCTTATTTTCACCCCCCCTCTTTTCTTCTCTACCCTTTTTCTTTCCCCTTTCTACCTACTTTAACAGATGGGGAATAAGGGGTGGGGGGCAGATCTAGTGGTCTGCTCATCTCCCAATCCTCCCCATACCATATGCAGTGAACAGAAAACAAGTTGGAGTAGCCTGGAGGACACAGTCTCCTTGGTTGCTCTGATGTGGTTATAGATAAGAGAGATAACAATTCCAGCAACGAATATGCATTGACATCCTTAAGAAGAATATATGACTGTATATGTCAGGCACTTAGGCTGCATTTAATACAGGAACTGTGATTATGGGTTCTGTTATTAGTATATAGATGTGTATTGCATTGTTGTTTGAACCCTGTCTTGCTTTGTAGATATCTCCTTACAGATGTCCTCTGTATTGTCTGTATTCCACTACTTGAAGTAAAGGCTCCAAGTGGCTGCAGGTGTCCATGAGACAGTGCCAGAGACAGGTACCAATGCCAGAGACAAGCAGATACCAAATGTACTTCCTTGCTGGCGCTGTGTGATCCGCAATTGGATGATGAAAAAGCCACATGAATGAACAGGAGACACTGGGTCACATGACGTGATGACATCAATGCATTTCACTCATCACGTGAGCTTCGTCAGGACGCCATAGAAGTCCATTCTGGGGCTTAAATTGGGAAGTAATCTTCTCCCCTTTGAAGTATTTTTCCCCCAGGCACTCACCATGGTATTAACTACTTGCCGACCAGCCGCTGTCATTTTACGGTGGCAGGTTGGCTCTCCTGTGCGAATCGCCATAGCTGTATGGCGGCTCACACAAGCATGGTTGCAGGAGCGTGCCCGCGGGTCGGGCGGACTCGATGTCCGTCGGCGATCCACGATTACCTAGTACAGAGGCAGAACAGAGATCTGCCTTTGTAAGCAAGGCAAATCCCCGTTCTGACAGGGGACATGACAGAGATCTACTGTTCCCAGTCATCTGGAACAGTGATCTCTATCATGTCCCTGGCAGTCCATCCCACCTAAAGTTAGAACACACCTAGGGAACGCAGTTAACCCCTTGATTAACCCCTAGTGTTAACCCCTTCCCTGTCGGTGTAATTTTTACATTGATCAGTGCATTTTTTATAGCACTGATCAATGTAATAATGTCACTGGTCCCCAACAAGTGTCATCTGAGATCAGATTTGTATGTCGCAGTCCCGCTAAAAATCGCAGATCGCCGTCATTACTAATCTATCCCATAGTTTGTAGCTGGTAGGAATACAACAAACTTGCATATGTATGAAAAAAAAAGAGGAAGGAAATAAAACTAGGCTCACTTATTTCCTTCCAACCCAGCGCAATGAGTTTACAAACAGATTAACACATGCTGGCACTGTGATTAATCACAATAAGAGAGAAATATAAAATCTGGCTGCCACTTAAACTAAAAAATAAATGAATGAATATGAGATACAACAGTCTGTCACATTAAACAAACAAATGTGAAAAGACACATAATATCAAAGCGGCGCTCCTGTTAAATTGCTGAGAATTGACACAATTGCATATAGGGTAAATGCACGCTAAAGTCGCTAAACATTAAATAGCAGATCTGACAAGTAGATAAACGTGAAGGTAAAGTTCGTGGCTAGCTTCATAAGTGAATAAAGAAGTGGAGATGGTCAGATAGTGCACCAATCACCGTATTCAAACCCGTGCTCCACACGCCCCTTTGGGGTTCAAACTCACCACAAAGTTGCAGATAATAAGCATTCACGATCTCCCACTGATTTACTGCTGGGCCGGCTTGGAAATCCACATCATCAGTGTATATAAGGAAAAAAAAGACAGGCTCCACATAGAGTAGTACTATTTTCCAAAGGAGTTATTAAAGATGTGTGTTGTCCAAGTTGTATATAAAAAAACCTTGCTGTTTCACATAACTGCCGTCAATATCCTCTCATCCAGTGACTTAGTGTCAGGTTTCCAAGCTGACAGTGTTCAGCCAAAGGAACGAAAATGGATCAGAAATGCCAAAAAGCCGTGCGGGAGACACTGTAAACCAGTGAGCCGCTCAGTACAAATCCTTCCCAAAGACTATGCTGGACATTAGAGCGCAGTATATGTAGATCTATTCAATACGCCATGAGATCGTTCCCTGATCGATTTCGTCTTTCCGACTTTATCAAAGGGGTTTGACCTCATGGCATGGCGTGTCAGAATAAATAGTGTTGTGTGAAGGCAATTAGTGTTAACTCCTTGTATCCCTCTCAGTTGCCATGTTAAACAGGTGCACTCCACAACCTGAGAGATCCAAAGGAAACAAGGAGGTCAAATAGATTACTAATTTTAACCGGCATTAAGTCAGAGGATCACAGAATCTACAAAAATCATGTACATCATTATTAATGACACCTCTTTCACACAACACTCTATACACATAAAACAAATTCATTAAAATGCATTAAAATAGGTGGTACGCTTTACTCTTGTTATACAGGGATATACAATGCAATACTGACACACAATCACACACAGGCTGGACCCGATGGACCCGCGTCCTCCCTCAACCTCTCCCACTATGTAACTATGTAACTATGTTATTTCTGAATAACTGAAACAGAGGATTTACCCAGAATAAAAATTACAGCATCCAAAGCATTAAACAAAGACAGTTCCGTGTCAAAAAAAAAAAAAAAAGGAATAAATAAAAAATTAAAATCTAAAAAATTAATAATTGCTAATAAAACAGTTCAAATCGAGATCCACATTTAACCCTCTAGGAGCAAGGCTATCAAATTGGTAGCCCTCCAAGAGGGTTTAATGTGATCTATACCCCAAAATTTAAGACCAGCAGGGTTCTGATTATGGTAGATTTTAAAATGTAAAGATAAATTATGATCTTTAAAACCAATGCGTATATTGTGAATGTGCTCTGCTACACGTATTCTCAAAAGGCGTTTGGTTCTTCCAATATATAATAAGCCACAAGGGCAAGTTAGGGCATACACTACATGTGTCGTATTGCATGTCATAAACGGTTTAATCATGAACGCTTTGTTATTGGAAGGGGAAACAAAGGTCTTTACCCCTCTAAGTGGTCTGCTCACTTCCCTGCAGGCTTTACATCTCCTACAGGCAAAGAACCCCTCCTGGTCCCAAAAAGTGGGAAGATGGCTGGGGGGGGGGGGGGTCAAGGACCTTTTCTACTACAGCATCTCCGTAACTACAACCTCTACGGTATACAAACTTTGGTTTAGCTGGAAGGACCGTAGCCAGAGACCTGTCCAAGAACAAGACATGCCAGTGTGTATTAAAAATTTTAGATGTTTTTGACATCAATAAAATAAACTAAATGATTTTATAAAAAAATTGTTCTATATTATTGGTGGTACCGTAATAATCCCATCATCCCCTTTCCCTCATTTTGTGTATTAAAAATATTTTCAACTTCTCTAAACTTAGAATGAAACGAAGAGATAAACGCCCATTCATGTTCTGTATTTTTAGGACCTGAGGTATCTTCTTTCAAACACTCATCCCTAGGGATCAGTCCAATTTCTTCTACCACTGCTTCTAAATGTTGTCTTTTGTATCCTTTCTCCAGAAATCTATTTTTTAACACTGTAGACTGCGTTAGATAATCTTCAGATGTTGAGCAGTTCCTCCTCACCCTCATCATCAAGGGTATAGATGGTGGGTATACGGGAGTTAATAGGTAATAAATATCTTTTCTCCCTCACATTGAAAACATGTGACTGATACCCCATTGTGATAAGCACCTCCAATTCTAATCTATACTGTCTGGTGGGGTCTCCATTTAATTTCTGGTAGGTGCTACTATCCGATAATAATTCGGACAACTGGTCATTATAGTATTGTTTGGCCATAATAACCACCCCGCCCCCCTTGTCCGCAGGTCTGATCACTACATCCTTTCTGGATGTAGTGATCTATTCCTTCTTTAATGTGTCTAGGATTTACATTTTTCTTGGGAGTAAGTGCCTCCAAATCTCGTAATACCAGCCCCTTGAAAACCTCAAGATGTTGTGTAGTTGTATTCGGTGGGTTGAACAGTGACTTATTTCTCAGTCCACTGTCAACCGGAACCGACATATTACCATTAATATATGCATCAAACTTACACAGAGGTCTCCGCAGACCACATTTGAGGCCTTGGTGGCATCTTTAACATCAGTTGAGCCGCACTCTCTCATAAAGAAATTAATATTTTGCACCAAGGCCCCAAATGTGGTCTGCGGAGACCTCTGTGTAAGTTTGATGCATATATTAATGTACATAAGTTTATGAGAAAAATGAGTATTAAAAAACACTTCCTTAATAAAACTTCAAACCCTGTAAGCAGAGATGGTAATATGTCGGTTCCGGTTGACAGTGGACTGAGAAATAAGTCACTGTTCAACCCACCGAATACAACTACCCAACATCTTGAGGTTTTCAAGGGGCTGGTATTACGGGATTTGGAGGCACTTACTCCCAAAAAAATGTAAGTCCTAGACACATTAAAGAAGGAATAGAATCCCTTGAATCCAGAAAGGATATAGTGATCAGACCTGCGGACAAGGGGGGGCGGGGTGGTTATTATGGCCAAACAATACTATAATGACCAGTTGTCCGAATTATTATCGGATAGTAGCACCTACCAGAAATTAAATGGAGACCCCACCACACAGTATAGATTAGAATTGGAGGCTCTTATCACAATGGGGTATCAGTCACGTGAGGGAGAAAAGATATTTATTACCTAGTAACTCCCGTATACCCACCATCTATACCCTTCCCAAAATTCATAAAGACCCCCAAAATCCCCCCCAAGACCCATTGTGAATGGGATATGGTCTGTTACTTTGAGGTTGGGTGAATAGTTAGATATATTCTTATAGAAAAGCGCGGTGGAGACTAGGGCTTATCTTAAGGATACAAAAAATCTGCTCCAGTCATTACAGGAGATAACACTAACAAGACACGAGGAAGTGTATTTGGTAACAGCTGACGTGACAAGTCTGTACACAATTATCCAACAGGAGGATGCCCTCTTGGCTCAGAATTGGGACCTTAGTAAGAGGGACGATCTTCCACACTCCCAAAAAGTTTTTTTGAGAAATGCGTTGGACTTTTGTTTAAGTCACAACTATTTTTAATTCGATAGTAAGTTTTATACCCAGAAAAGAGGTGTGGCTATGGGCGCAAAATTTTCACCCAGTCTTGCCAACCTCTTTATGGGGGAGTGGGAGGACAAAACCATCTTTCATAATAGAAGGAGTGAACTCCTTTTCTACAGACGGTATATCGATGACCTCCTACTGATATGGTCTGGCCCTGAACCTTCATTATGTGCGTTTTTGGATTATCTGAACAAGAATGTAAACAATATAAAACTTACGAGCCAGTGGAGTAAGGAAGAAATTAACTTCCTCGATGTGACCATTTACAGTGCCGGGGATAAATTACAAACTAGAGTTTTTTTCAAACCCACTGACAGGAACAGTTTCTTCCCCACACACAGTGGGCATCACCCCCTATGGCTCAGGAATATTCCTAAGGGCCAGATGATGAGGGTGAGGAGGAACTGCTCAACATCTGAAGATTATCTAACGCAGTCTACAGTGTTAAAAAATAGATTTCTGGAGAAAGGATACAAAAAACAACATTTAGAAGCAGTGTTAGAAGAAATTGGACTGATCCCTAGGGATAAGTCTTTGAAAGAAGATACCTCAGGTCCTAAAAATACAGAACATGAATGGGCGTTTATCTCTTCGTTTCATTCTCAGTTTAGAGAAGTTGAACATATTTTTAATACACACTGGCATATCTTGTTCTTGGACAGATCTCTGGCTATGGTCCTTCCAGCTAAACCAACGTTTGTATACCGTAGAGGTCGTAGTTACGGAGATGCTGTAGTAAAAAAGGTTCTTGACCCCCCCCAGCCATCTTCCCACTTTTTGGGACCAGGAGGGGTTCTTTGCCTGTAGGAGATGTAAGGCCTGCAAGGAAGTGAGCAGACCACTTAGAGGGGTAAAGACCTTTGTTTCCCCTTCCAATAACAAAGAGTTCATGATTAAACAGTTTATGACATGCAATACGACACATGTAGTGTATGCCCTAACTTGCCCTTGTGGCTTATTATATAATGGAAGAACAAAACGCCTTTTGAGAATACGTGTAGCAGAGCACATTCACAATATACGCATTGGTTTTAAAGATCATAATTTATTTTTACATTTTAAAATCTACCATAATCAGAACCCTGCTGGTCTTAAATTTTGGGGTATAGACCACATTAAACCCTCTTGGAGGGGTACCAATTTGGTGAGAGAATTATCCAAAAAGGAAACAGAGTGGATCTATTTAACTGATAGCCTTGCTCCTAGAGGGTTAAATGTGGATCTCGATTTGAACTGTTTTATTAGCGATTATTAATTTTTTAGATTTTAATTTTTTATTTATTATTTTTTTTTTTTTTTTGACACGGGGCTGACTTTGTTTAATGCTTTGGATGCTGTAATTTTTTTCTGAGTAAATCCTCTGTTTCAGTTATTCAGAAATAACATAGTTACATAGTTACATAGTGGGCGAGGTTGAGGGAGGACGTGGGTCCATCGGGTCCAGCCTGTGTGTGATTGTATGTCAGTATTGCATTGTATATCCCTGTATAACAAGAGAGGTTTTTATTTTCTATTTTTGATATAAGTTGCACTGTGAATGATCCTAGTGAATATATACTATATTTTAGTCTAGGAATATTAAGAGTAAAGCGTACCACCTATTTTAATGCATTTTAATGAATTTGTTTTATGTGTATAGAGTGTTGTGTGAGAGAGGTGTCATTAATAATGATGTACATGATTTTTGTAGATTCTGTGATCCTCTGACTTAATGCCGGTTCAAATTAGTAATCTATTTGACCTTGTCAGAGAGGTTCTCAGTTCAGGACACTTGCTGGGCACTCTAGAGGGCGCCGGTTGCCTATTTAAGCTGATGGGATGCTGTGCTCAGTGCTGTCCGATCATCAGCTTCCTGTTACGGAACTTCCTGTTTCCTGTGTATTGCTCTGATCTCCCTGTGACCCGGCTTGTTTACTGGACTCTCTCTCTCTGCTATCCGCCTGCAAATTGACCCCGGCCTGCCTCTGACATTGAACCTGCCTGACCCCTTGTACCGTGCTGATTGCCTGTTGCCAAAACCTGCCTGTGACCTGGGCCTTGTATCTGCCCGCTCCCTTTGTGCCGTGCTGACCGCCTGCTGCCAACTTTGCTAGTGACCGGATCTGCCTGCTCTGCACCTGTTAGCTGATCTCCAGCCTACCTATTACAACCTGCCAGCTTGTGTCAGGATCCTGGGCCTTATTCCTGCAAACCACCCGCCAGGCTCTCATACCATTCTGTGCTCCTGTGCCTTCTGTGTACTCTATCAGGGGCCGGGAACCAGATACGTACGGGAGGCCATCCTCTGCTACATCGAGTTCGTCAGTCTGGTACGGGTAAGTCTGACAGTATCGGACAGCCATGTCCGAGCCCAAGCAGGGGACCTCTCCCATGTATGAATTATGCAGACACCTGGCGGGTCTCACACAGGCGGTAAAAAGCCTTCAAGAGGGCTATACCAGACTGGAGTAACGAGTTCAGGTGTTGTCCTCACCTGTGAACCCACAAGTTGCTTCCTCTGCTGGACTCTCACCTGCACCCTCAGTGGTTATGTTACCCCCTGAACCCAGGGTCCCTACTCCCGAAAGATTTACCGGTGAGCGCAATAAGTATCGAGCGTTTCGCAACGCTTGCGAATTGTACTTCGCATTGCAACCACGCACCTTTTCTTTGGAAGCAACCAAGGTGTGTTTTGTCATCTCCCTGCTATCTGGAGAACCACAGTCCTGGGCCCACCGCCTTTTGGAGCAAAAATCAATCTGTCTGGATAACCTGGATACTTTCTTTACTGCCATGTCTCAATTATATGAGGACCCTCAGTTAAAAGCCACCTCTGAATCCGCCTTACACGCCCTACAACAAGGGCGCAGGCCCGCGGAAGACTACGTTCTGGAATTTAGGCGGTGGAGTTCAGACACGGAATGGAACGACGCGGCCCTCCGTTACCAATTCCGTTTGGGGTTATCCGATGCACTCAAGGACGAACTAGCACGGGTTTGCATACCCCAAACCCTGGAAGATCTCATTAACCTGTCGGTGCAGATTGATCGGCGCTTGAGAGAGCGCCGTTCCGAGAGGTCTGTTAGCCAGTTCTGTCCCACTTGGGTCCTCCCCAAGGTCCCAAGTGCTACCAGCTCTGTAAGCCAAAGTCTTCATGCACCAGCTCATAGTAAAAAAAAAACGCAATGGGCGGGGTCCTGATGACCAGTATCGTTAGTCAAATCAGGTAACAGGTTACCGGCTCACCTAATAGGGTGGTGTTCCTTGTCAGAACAGGAGAAGTAGTCAAAATAAAAGGGGATTGGGGATAGGACCCAAGGTGTCCTTACCTTCAGTGAAGGAAAGGGAACAAACTGCGGTTTAACCTGATATAACTTTATTAGAACAATTAGTAGAAAAACATTTTAATCATTGAAAGGAAAGCATAAACAATAGGAGATTGGATAAGGTAAAAACTGACAACGTTGTCACTTAAAAACGCATGCCCATGAGCTCAGCCATATCCAAGTCATCCACACGTGTCAATCATCTCAAGTCATTAAGTGTGACTTAATATATAATGCTTACATATGTTTAGGCGAGGTGAGTTCCGGGAAACCTTGGTAGCACAAGTCGGTACCCGTATTGTGCTTAACCATGGACCTCCAGACTCCCTATATGCCTATAGAGTTGCTGCATTAAGTCTTTACAATGTTAAAGAAAGCATTAGTTATCTCAGACAAATAAATGCAATTCTGGCTAGAAAGTATTCCTGATAGTTATTGAACAGGACAGGTTTGATTTCTGGATGTAGCACTATCAATCATAGAGATAATATATATAAAAAAAAAAAAAAAAAAAAAGCAGCACGCTGTGATGCAGGCATGCGACTTGAGTCCAGGAGAAACAATAGATCCACAACAAGCTTGTTAGTCATTCAGCACCATGTTTCCATGAAACATTAAAGATAGCACCGCATATGGATTGGATCGGAAAATATAGTCAGCTGAGTCAAAATACAGAGCCTCCAAAGAGAAAAAAAAAAAAAAAAAATTTAATTCTCTTTCCCTTTCCTTCTTCCCTTTCTATTCTTTAAATGTTCAGGCTGTGATTGCTTGCTGGATATACCAGTTGAAAAGAGATTCACTGTTTAGATGATATTAGATTGGTCCTCAATAGCAGCGACAAGGTGGTGAATCCAGAGTCCTTTGCAGGGGTCCACAGGTGTGCAGGATGCAAATCTCTGTATTCCTAGTCCTGGTGACACGCACAGGATGTTATCCACTCAAAACCAGCATGGGGCCGCCTGGCCATTTACTTCCAGTTTTCAGTTGTTTGCGGATTTCCAGTTTGCGGAGATAGGATGAGGGCTAAGGAGTGATGAAAAGCCCAAGTTGGCTATCAGCAGAGGGCATGCGTAGGCACACACACCGACATGTTTCACCCACTTGTGACGTGGGTTTCTTCAGGGTGAAGTGTTTGCATGAACAGAATCCTTTTATAGGCAGAGTGACACTCAGTGAATTACTTCCTGTTACATCACTTCCTGCCTAGACATGGTCATGTTAACCCCATAGGGGAATTCAGACTGCTGTAAGGAAAAAGTGTTTTTACACAGCTGCCATCTTGTGGCAGTATATGACTATTGCAGTTCATAGTATAATCATTGATGTAAAAGGTAAAATCGCCATTCACAAGTTGACATTTTATGCTTTTAATCACATCTATTAAATTCAATAGTAGTTATATTAAGATATGAATGTAAAGCTAAATACAGATAGATACATTTATACAGACTGAGGCTTAATATGATATTTTGACAATCGATCAATTCAGTGGAGATCAACTTATGGAGTCAGGAATACCTGTAAATTCAGCTCAGTGTTTAATCCATTTGGCGCGAGTGTCCCCAGCCGAAAAATCCACTCCTTTTCTTTTTGAAGTAGTATCAGTTCGAAGTCACCTCTTCTTACTGGAAGTTTTAGAGCATAGAACCCCTTAATTTTGAGTCCGTTTGTTTCCCTATTATGATATTTTGAAAAGTGTTCTCCTATGGGGGTATCATCATCTGGGGATCGAATGCTTGAGAGGTGTTCCCCTATACGGACCTTTAAAGGACGCTTTGTTTTGCCTATATACAATTTATGACAGGAACATTCCAGCATATACAGTACTCGTGTAGTATTGCAGTTAATGAAATGTTTAATTTGATACACCTTTCTTCCTGTTGCATCTGTAAATGAGTCAGATCTATCTACAAATCTGCAAATATGGCATTTTCCACAAGCATACATCCCTCGCAATGGAGGCAGGTCCGTGAGCCAATTGCGTGGATTGGGTCTGGTATATTCAGATCTGACGAGTTCATCAGTCAGATTTTTGGCTCTTCTTGCTACCATGAAGGGTTTAGGGCCAACTATAGAAGCCATCTGGGGAGCTCGAGTCAGTACGTGCCAATGTTTAGTCAAGATCGTTCGCACATCTTCCCACTGTGTACCAAACGTGGTGATGATTTTTACTTGATCAGAAAGGCTCTTGTTGGCATCTTGGTCATTCTTTGGTATTAGCAGTTCTTTCCGGTCAATTGCAGATGCTCGTTTTCTTGAGTTCTTTAAAGATCTATGCGGGTAACCCCTTTCTCTAAATCTTTTATAGAGTTGCTTTGATTCAGCCTGATAGTCTTGATCCAGTGAGCAGTTGCGTCTAATTCTCAGAAATTGCCCTGTTGGTATACCTCTGACCAGGGACTTGGGATGATGGCTGGTTGCCTCAAGAAGGGTGTTTGCTGCTGTTGCTTTATGAAATGTTTTCGTGGACAGATGGTCTCCATCAATCCTTATTAGGAGGTCCAGAAAAGAAATTTCGTTCAAGTCGTAGGTAAATGTTAGGCGTATATTACGGCTGTTTTCATTCAGTTCACTCAAAAACCCTTCAAGGGATTCGACAGACCCCTGCCAAAGCAGCAGGACATCATCGATAAATCTTAGCCACAATTTGGCATGGTCTAGATAAGATTCAGAGCAATACTTGATACTTGATACTTCTGAACCGATGCAACTGGGGGTTCTCCGCCCGTCCCTCACTTCTGAAGAACGACAGCGCCGACGAGTCAATAACTTATGTATGTATTGCGGAGAACCAGGTCATTACGTGAGGTCTTGCCCAAATAAGACACGTAAGTCTCATTTAGCTACTTCTAAGTTTGCACCTGCCTTGCCTAACCTTGCTAACCATCTGGCTCTCTCCGTTATCCTCCAGCTTCCAGGACAGGATCTGCTTACCTCGGCCATCATTGACTCAGGAGCCTGCAGTTGCTTCATTGATCTCGCCTTTGCGGCCCATCATCGCATCCCTCTTCAATCAAAGTCGCAGGGACTTGCTGTCCACCTCGCTGATGGGTCCACCCTTAGCTCTGGTCCGGTCACTCAGGAAACCATCCCACTGCTGGCTATCCTGAACACCTGTCATCGGTAGTTTCTCCGGCTGGACGCCATTTCTTCACCACTCTTCCCTATTATTCTCGGAATGCCTTGGTTGCAGTCTCATAACCCCAGCATTGATTGGGTTTCTGGAAAAGTTCCCGTCCAGTTACTGCCAACAGCACTGTTTATACAGAACTCTTGCAGAACCCAGTCAACTCTTGTGTCTGAACACCGACATGGAATCGCAGCAGGCGATTCCTGACGCTTACCGAGACTTCTCCAATGTTTTTAGTAAGAAAGGGGCAGAAACCCTTCCGCCCCATAGACCCTACGTCCCATAGAGCTGGGACCCTATGTCCCATAGAGCTGTTGCCGGGATCTGAAGTTCCCTTTGGGAGAATATTCCCTTTAACTGAGCAGGAGTTGGTTACCCTCAAAAAAGTATATCGATGAAAATCTTGAGAGAGGCTTTATCCGCTCTTCTACCTCACCAGCCGGAGCCGGCATCTTTTTTGTTGAAAAAAAAGACCACTCGCTACGACCCTGCATCGATTATAGGGAACTCAATAAAGTGACCATCAAAAATCGCTATCCCTTACCTCTCGTGCCAGAGCTGTTTCAAAGATTGGGTTCAGCCAAAATCTTTACCAAACTCGCTCTCCGTGGGGCCTACAACTTAATTCGCATCAGAGAGGGAGACGAGTGGAAAACGGCCTTCCGTACCAGGTTCGGACATTTCGAATACCTCGTCATGCCCTTCGGCCTGTGCAACGCACCGGCGACTTTTCAACATTTTGTCAATGACATTTTTCGTGACCTTCTAGATTTATACGTTATAGTATACCTGGACGACATCCTGATCTTCTCCCCCTCAGTTGATGAACACCGCAGGCATGTCAGGAATGTGTTAACCCGGCTCAGGCAGCATAGACTTTATGCCAAATTGGAGAAATGTGAATTTGAGCTCCAGAGCATTCAGTTCCTCGGCTTAATCATCTCTACCGATGGTGTTAAGATGGACCCTCAAAAGGTTGCAGCTATCCTGGACTGGCCCGCTCCCTCCGATAGAAAAGGGGTCCAACGCTTTATCGGCTTTGCCAATTTTTATCGGAAATTTATAAGCAGCTTTTCTGCTATAATCGCCCCCATCACGGAACTGACAAAACAGGGAAATCAGTTCTGTTGGTCCCCTCAGGCACAATCGGCCTTTGGAAGGCTCAAGGAACTCTTTACGTCCGCTTCTATCCTGAAGCACCCAGACCCTGCTTTACCGTTTGTCCTTGAAGTGGATGTATCGGAGGTCGCGGTGGGGGCAGTGCTTTCTCAGCGGCAAGGTGCCAAGGCTCTTCTTCACCCCGTGGCCTTCTTCTCGCGAAAACTCTCCGATGCAGAGAAAAATTATGATGTAGGAGATCGGGAGTTGCTGGCCATTAAAGCCGCACTTGAAGAGTGGCGCTACTTATTGGAGGGGGCTGCTCACCCCATTTTGGTCTACACGGACCATAAGAATCTAGAGTACTTGAGGTCGGCCAAGAGATTGAGACCACGGCAGGCAAGGTGGGCTCTGTTCTTCTCTAGATTCCAATTCCACATAACGTACAGACCAGGTACCAAAAACACCAAACCAGATGCATTATCTCGTATGTTCCATGACTCCAGGGAACCTTTGCCCCCAGACACCATTCTTCCGGCTGGAAACTTCCTGCTTCTTCAAGGAGATCTCATATCACAAATTAAACAGGCCTCAAGGAATTGGTCCCCTCCCGTGGAAGTTGATGTAAGCTCGCAAGACGGCCTGTTCCGATACAAGGACAAAATCATGGTCCCAGAGGATCTGAGGATTGCTGTACTGGAAATCTGTCACGACCACAAATTGGCTGGGCATTTCGGTGTGTTGAAGACAACAGAGCTGGTACAACGTACCTTTTGGTGGCCCCAGCTGGTAAGCGACTGCAAGAGTTTTGTGGAGTCTTGTATCACCTGTGCTCGGAGCAAGAGCAGTCGAGCGAAGGCCTGGGGTCTATTAAGACCCTTACCCGTGCCGGAAAGGCCATGGAAAATGATCGCGATGGACTTCATCGTTGAGCTCCCGCCGGCAGAAGGCTACTCCACCATCTTTGTCATTGTAGACAGACTCTCCAAAATGGCCCACTTCCTACCCATGAAGGGTACCCCATCAGCTTTGGAAACTGCAAAAATATTCATTAAGGAAATTGTACGTCTACACGGAGTCCCCTCAAGTATAGTATCTGATCGGGGGGTACAGTTTACTTCCAGGTTTTGGAAAGCTCTCTGCAGATCTCTTGAGATAGAATTGGCATTCTCATCGGCCTACCACCCCCAGACAAATGGGCAGACAGAGAGAACTAATCAGACTCTAGAACAGTATCTCCGATGTTTTTCTGCTTTCTCACAAAATGACTGGGTCTCTCTTCTGCCTATTGCCGAGTTTGCCTACAATAACTCTGTGCATTCGGCCATCAAGCAAACACCATTTTTTGCAAACTATGGTTTTCACCCATCCTTTTTAACCAGCTCCTTACCTGAATGTGCGATTCCTGCAGTCTCTGAAACTATGAACTTCTTCATCAGTAACAACAAATTATTGCAGGAAACCATGGCTAAAACCCAAGAGTACAATAAGAAGATGTATGACAAGAAGAAGCGAGGACAATTGTTGTTGGAACCTGGCAACCAGGTCTGGCTGTCTACCAGTAATGTAAGGATGGCCTGTCCCTCGAGGAAGTTAGGTCCCAGGTTCATGGGTCCCTTTTCAGTCAAGAGGAAGATCAATGATGTGACCTATGAGCTGGACTTACCTAACTCACTGAAGATCCATCCGGTCTTTCATGTGTCTCTACTTAAACCCGTTACCCCCAATTCCTTCTTGGGTCACAATACTGGCCCGCCTGAACCTGTAATTATCGACAACGAGGAAGAGTTTGAGGTGGAGGCAATTTTGGATTGCAGGAAGAGACAAAACCAAATCCAATATTTAATCAAGTGGAGGGGGTACGGACCAGAAGATAATTCTTGGGAGCCGGAGGGTAACTTACACGCTGAAGAACTCTTGAGGGATTTTCGGAACACCCATGCGGATAGACTGGCCCGGCTGGGCATCCGGAGGCTGCCCTTAAGGAGGGGGCATTGCCAGAGAGGTTCTCGGTTCAGGACACTTGCTGGGCACTCTAGAGGGTGCCGGTTGCCTATTTAAGCTGATGGGATGCTGTGCTCAGTGCTGTCCGATCATCAGCTTCCTGTTTCGGAACTTCCTGTTTCCTGTGTATTGCTCTGATCTCCCTGTGACCCGGCTTGTTTACTGGACTCTCTCTCTCTGCTATCCGCCTGCAAATTGACCCCGGCCTGCCTCTGACGTTGAACCTGCCTGACCCCTTGTACCGTGCTGATTGCCTGTTGCCAAAACCTGCCTGTGACCTGGACCTTGTATCTGCCCGCTCCCTTTGTGCCGCGCTGACCGCCTGCTGCCAACTTTGCTAGTGACCGGATCTGCCTGCTCTGCACCTGTTAGCTGACCTCCAGCCTACCTATTACAACCTGCCAGCTTGTGTCAGGATCCTGGGCCTTATTCCTGCAAACCACCCGCCAGGCTCTCATACCATTCTGTGCTCCTGTGCCTTCTGTGTACTCTATCAGGGGCCGGGAACCAGATACGTACGGGAGGCCATCCTCTGCTACATCGGGTTCGTCAGTCTGGTACGGGTAAGTCTGACAGACCTCCTTGTTTCCTTTGGAAATCTCAGGTTGTGGAGTGCTCCTGTTTAACATGGCAACTGAGAGGGATACAAGGAGTTAACACTAATTGTCTTCACACAACACTATTTATTCTGACACGCCATGCCATGAGGTCAAACCCCTTTGATAAAGTCGGAAAGACGAAATCGATCAGGGAACGATCTCATGGCGTATTGAATAGATCTACATATACTGCGCTCTAATGTCCAGCATAGTCTTTGGGAAGGATTTGTACTGATCGGCTCACTGGTTTACAGTGTCTCCCGCACGGCTTTTTGGCATTTCCGATCCATTTTCGTTCCTTTGGCAGAACACTGTCAGCTTGGAAACCTGACACTAATGCCGCGTACGCACGGTCGGACTTTTCGTCTACAAAAGTCCGACGGATGCCGACGGACAAAATACAGCTGACAATCCGATCGTGTGTGGGCTTCCCCGGACTTTCAGCGGACTTTTCCAGCCGCAAATCTGACGGACTTTAGATTTGAAACATGCTTCAAATCTTTACGTCGTAACTACGCCGGACCCAGAAAACCGCTCGTCTGTATGCTAGTCCGACGGACAAAAAAACGACGCATGCTCATAAGCAAAAACTAATCGGAAGCACTCGGTCTAGTAAGACTAGTGTTCGTATTGTAGGTAGCACATTCCTCACGCTGCAAATTCTGTGATCGTTGAATGCAGCGCATTAATGTCTTCTTTAATAATGCTATAAGAACGAAGATGTTTTGCTGTTCCTATTCACACAGAGTTCTCCCAAACTGATTTCTGAATTCTTTTTCTCTTTGATCTCATGAATGATATAGTATTATTTTTAAAAACAATGTCTCCATACTAATAATAATTTTTATACTTGTTTTTTTTTGGGGGAGTCATCTTTTATTTTAGATTTTATCCAGATTTTTATTTTATGATTGTTGACGACCTTATTTTATCTTTATCTACCTTTTTTATTTTTTTGGGTTTGTAAAGTTGGGTAGTTAAAGTAAAGAACCATTTTTTTTATATATATATTTTTGTTTTAGTTTTGTAGTTCTTAAATTGAACACAAATACATTTTTCTTTCATTTTTGTTTGTTTTTAATTTTTTTGTTTTAACTTACCACAAAGAACCATTTTTTTGTTTATTGTGATTTTTTCTTTTGTATATAAAGTTGACACAAAGAACCTTTTTTGGTTATGTATAATTTTTTTTTTTTTAAGTTACCACTAGTACATTTTTTTTTTTTTTTTGGTGTGTTTTTGCAACCTCAAGGAGATTGTTGTCCCTTGTTAATTTGACATTGTGTCTAAATCAATGATGTTAATTAAAACACATAAAGTCATTTCATAAACTCAAATATCCATTTATTTATGGTCAAAAGAAAATAAAGAGGAAATCAACACTGGAAAAAGTCTGTGGACAAGAAAATTGGGATCTTGAGGAGTCCATATAAGAGGGAGCACAATCTGGTCCAGGAATCCCAGAGATCAACAGCAGCAGCAGATGATATAGATGTCCCCAGACTGTGGTACTACAACAGCCTGCGTCTTCTGTCAGACCAGACTGAACCCAGGTCATCACTTTCTTCTCTTCCCTGCAGCCTTTCCTCCACGCTGCCCTGCACCCTTCCCTGCAGCCTTCCCTGCAGCCTTTTTCGGAGGCTGTGGCTCTGGTATTTGAGTTGTGGCAGGAGGAGAAGGAGGAGGAGGAGGAGGGAGGGCTGCCTCATGTAATTGTGTATTGGCAGTTAGCTCGCCGTTCAGCCCCTTGTGGATCATTTCCGCCAAAAGTTTTTCACAAATGAGGCATTGGCTCCACTGCATTTGAAGCAGCCTGCTGGCTAAGTAGCACCCATAGGCCTCTTCAGCTTCGGGGAGGCTCCTCAAAAAATTGGTGGCCTCTTGCATGAGGCGCAGGGATGCCTCCTGTGTCATTGTCCCCTTCCTGGCCCTTTTTGTATGAAGGCGGAGGGGAGGCACTTGAGATTGTGTCAGGCTCCTACTGGGCCCAGCCACCTCCTGTCTGACACTGGGTCCGGCCTCCTCCAGGCTGTCCATGGGCCCGGCCTCCTCCTGCCTGCCACTTTCCCCACGTTCCTCCTGGCTGCCCTCATCCTGTGTATAAAAAAGGGACATCGTTTTAGGTTTTTTTTGGGTTCATCAATGACACACAATTTGCTTCTCATGACTTGCAAATTCAATGTGAATACATCTCTTAATAAAAGAGTCTAGAAATCAGACACCATAATTTTTTAAAGCAGGTGACAAACATATTTGGCCACTACTGTCAATTGATATGTAGGAGAAAAATATTTTAATCAATTATAACATCCAGTTAACATCAATAATATTAGGACAGTAAATATTTTTGAAATTAATTTACCTGACTCCAGATGGTCACATCCGGTTCTTCCAGGATGGAAGACCCAGCTTGGTCCTCATCAGCCTTTGCTGGGGTGGAGGGAAGGGTGCATGGAAGAGTGCATGGAAGGGTGGAGGGAAGGGTGGAGGGAAGGGTTGAAAGTGATGCCCTGGCTTCAGTCTGGTCATCAAGAAACCATAGTTTATTGTAGTACCACAGCCTGGGTACATATACATCATCTGCTGATGCTCCTGATCTCATGGAATCCTGGATCTTGTTATGCTCCCTCTTATACATGTTCCTCAAGATCCCAATTTTCTTTAACAACATCTCCATCGTTGCTTCTGGGATGGTCGTCTGGACAAATGTCAGAAGTCTCTCCAGCGTTGACTTCCTTACATGTTTCAAATAATATTAAGGGTGTTTGACCTCCCACAGATTCCTCATCTCTCTGTATTTGTCAATGAAAGCCGACAAAAATTCAGGCTCTTTAAATTTGGCATTCATAACGTCTGTAAAAGATAAAGACACAAGACAAAAAACACTTTTATGTTTCTGCTAAACCCTCATCATCTTATCCCTACATAGGCCTCATCAATCTTTCAAGCCATATAGGCTGCTTATATATAGGCAATAGTGAGTCAGTTAAGTCAATAGCATTCCTTCAGTATTGCAGCAGCGCTGTGTGACCCCAATTATTAGGATCCTTTTTTCCAATCAAGTTCAAAAAGTGCAAAGACGGGAAACAGATGATAAAAAGATGATATACATCCCCTAGTCAATAATCTTGTGTTCTGTGAGGGTAGTTAGTCCATTCACCAAGCGATACACCACGTACTGGGATCCCCAATGAAAAACTCACTCACCAGAGATTTAATCAATATGAGCCTTGATTAGTATTAGTTGGTCTGCACCACTCTCCAAACGACCACCAGATGTCAGTCTAATTCTCGGTAGTTCCAATGCAATATGTGGGAGAAATAAATGTACACATAGTGTGATACCGCTAAACATTTTTATTAAAACATCTAAACATTTCCCTTTAAAAACATGCGTACCAGATGATCATTCAATAAGAGCAAAGAAAATTAAGTGCACTGTGCCTGTTGCGTCCTTTAATCCGACAGGGATGGCAGGAGCGCTCACTGTGTGTAGTTACAGCTGTGCGCTTCCTGATTCCTCGGTCAATGGAGCGCATGCGTCACTTCCGGTGTATCACGTCCTTGACGTTTCGTCCTATCCCGGACTTCTTCAAACAAATCAGAATAAAGAATGGGGTTTTATTTCTCAATTCCATGTTCAATACAAGGAAGTGGAGGAAATCTTTAAAAGACACTGGCACATACTTTTGATGGATAAGAAACTCACTTCAGTACTACCTCCTGTACCCCAATTTATCTATAGGAAAACAAAGAGTTTTGGGGACAGAATAGTAAAAAAAGTGATTGATCCCCCTAAGCGTTCTCCGACATTTTGGGACCATAATGGCTTCTTTGCATGCAGGAAATGCAAAGCCTGCAGAGAGGTCCCTTAGAGGTGTCGATAACTTTCATTCTCCAGTGAATAATCGCAGCTTTGAAATTAAACAGTTTATTACATGCAATAGTACCTTTGTAGTTTATGCATTAAAATGTCCATGCGGTCTAATTTATATAGGCCGCACCAAAAGACTATTGCGGGTGAGAATAGCTGAACACATACATAACATAAAATAGGCTATAAGGATCACAACGTCTCACTGCATTTTAAATTAAAACATAATAGGGATTAGAATTTTGGGGGGTAGAACACCTCGAACCCTATTGGAGAGGCATAAATCGCATCTGGGAGTTATCCAAATACGAAACTCGGTGGATTTACTCTGTGGATGTGATTTCGCCCAAGGGTCTCAATATAGAACTCGACATTAATTGCTTCATCAGTGACACTTAGGTACATTTGAGGTATATATTTCCTGTGTTATGTGATATCCAACATATACACTTTAATACTCTCTATCGCTTTCCAGTGTATTTTATGTACTTTTATTGATCATTGATTTTTATTGTTATATTTTTATTGTTTTATTAGCACTGATCATTTTATTAACCACTTAAGGACCGCCTCACGCCGATGTACGTCGGCAAAGTGGCACGAGTAGGCAGAATAACGTACATATACGTGATCTGCCTCCCGCGGGCGGGGGGTCCGATCGGACCCCCCCGGTGCCCGAGGCGGTCCGCATTTGTCCAGCGGCGATCGGAGTTGAGGGAGAGACCATCCATTCATGGCCCCCCCCTCGTGATCGCCGCTGGCCAATGAAATCGTTCCTCTGCTGCTGTATGCTAAACAGCAGCAAAGGAAATGATGTCATCTCTCCTTGGCTCTGTATTTTTTGTTCTGGCGCCGAGGAGAGAAGACTGCAATGTGAGTGAAAACACACACACACAGTAGAACATGCCAGGCACACAAACCCCCCCCCCTTTACCCCCCAATCACCCCCCCCCGATCACCCCCCCTGTCACACTGACACCAAGCAGTTTTTTTTTTCTGATTACTGCATGGTGTCAGTTTGTGACAGTTAGTGTGTTAGGGCAGTTAGTATTAGCCCCCTTTAGGTCTAGGGTACCCCCCTAACCCCCCCTAATAAGGTTTTAACCCCTTGATCACCCCCCGTCGCCAGTTTTACTAAGCAATCATTTTTCTGATCGCTGTATTAGTGTCACAGGTGACGCTAGTTAGGGAGGTAAATATTTAGGTTCGCCGTCAGCGTTTTATAGCGTCAGGGACCCCCATATACTACCTAATAAATGTTTTAACCCCTTGATTGCCCCCTAGTTAACCCTTTCACCACTGATCACCGTATAACTGTTACGGGTGATGCTGGTTAGTTCGTTTATTTTTTATAGGGCACCCGCCGTTTATTACCGAATAAAGGTTTAGCCCCCTGATCGCCCGGCGGTGATATGCGTCGCCCCAGGCAGCGTCAGATTAGCTCCAGTACCGCTAACACCCACGCACGCAGCACACGCCTCCCTTAGTGGTGTAGTATCTGTACGGATCAATATCTGATCCGATCAGATCTATACTAGCGTTCCCAGCAGTTTAGGGTTCCCAAAAATGCAGTGTTAGCGGGATCAGCGCAGATACCTGCTAGCACCTGCGTTTTGCCCCTCCGCCCGGCCCAGCCCAGCCCACCCAAGTGCAGTATCGATCGATCACTGTCACTTAGAAAACACTGAACGCATAACTGCAGCGTTCGCAGAGTCAGGCCTGATCCCTGCGATCGCTAACAGTTTTTTTGGTAGCATTTTGGTGAACTGGCAAGCACCAGCCCCAGGCAGCGTCAGGTTAGCGCCAGTACCGCTAACACCCACGCACGCACCGTACACCTCTCTTAGTGGTATAGTATCTGAACGGATCAATATCTGATCCGATCAGATTTATACTAGCGTCCCCAGCAGTTTAGGGTTTTCAAAAACGCAGTGTTAGCGGGATCAGCCCAGATACCTGCTAGCACCTGCGTTTTGCCCCTCCGCCCGGCCCAGCCCAGCCCACCCAAGTGCAGTATCGATCGATCACTGTCACTGGCCTGATCCCTGCGATCGCTAACAGTTTTTTTGGTAGCGTTTTGGTGAACTGGCAAGCACCAGCCCCAGGCAGCGTCAGGTTAGCGCCAGTACCGCTAACACCCACGCATGCAGCATACGCCTCCCTTAGTGGTATAGTATCTGAACGGATCAATATCTGATCCGATCAGATCTATACTAGCGTCCCCAGCTGTTTAGGGTTCCCAAAAATGCAGTGTTAGCGGGATCAGCCCAGATACCTGCTAGCACCTGCGTTTTGCCCCTCCGCCTGGCCCAGCCCAGCCCAGCCAAGTGCAGTATCGATCGATCACTGTCACTTACAAAACACTAAACGCATAACTGCAGCGTTCGCAGAGTCAGGCCTGATCCCTGCGATTGCTAACAGTTTTTTTGGTAGCGTTTTGGTGAACTTGCAAGCACCAGGGGCCTAGTACACCCCGGTCATAGTCAAACCAGCACTGCAGTAACACTTGGTGACGTGGCGAGTCCCATAAGTGCAGTTCAAGCTGGTGAGGTGGCAAGCACAAGTAGTGTCCCGCTGCCACCAAGAAGAAGACAAACAGTCCTGTCGTGCCCATAATGCCCTTCCTGCTGCATACGCCAATCCTAATTGGGAACCCACCACTTCTGCACCGCCCGTACTTCCCCCATTCACATCCCCAACCAAATGCAGTCGGCTGCATGAGAGGCATTTTCTTTATGTCCTCCCGAGTACCCCTACCCAGTGAACCCCCCAAAAAAGATGTTTGTGTCTGCAGCAAGCACAGAAATAGGCTTGACACCCGCTATTATTTTCCCTCCTGTCCTGACAATCCAGGTCTTTGCATTGGTGAATGTTTTGAACGCTACCATTCACTAGTTGAGTATTAGCGTAGGGTACAGCATTGCACAGACTAGGACACACTTTCACAGGGTCTCCCAAGATGCCATCGCATTTTGAGAGACCCGAACCTGGAACCGGTTACAGTTATAAAAGTTAGTTACAAAAAAAAGTGTAAAAAAAATATATATATATAAAATTAAAAAAAATAGTTGTCGTTTTATTGTTCTCTCTCTCTCTATTCTCTCTCTATTGTTCTGCTCTTTTTTACTGTATTCTATACTGCAATCTTTTATTGTTATTATGTTTTATCATGTTTGCTTTTCAGGTATGCAAAGTTTTATACTTTTTTCTACCGTTTACTGTGTTTTATTGTTAACCTTTTTTTTGTCTTTAGGTACGCCATTCACGACTTTGAGTGGTTATACCAGAATGATGCCTGCAGGTTTAGGTATCATCTTGGTATCGTTCTTTTCAGCCAGCAGTTGGCTTTCATGTAAAAGCAATCCTGGCGGCTAATTAGCCTCTAGACTGCTTTTACAAGCCGTGGGAGGGAATGACCCCCCCCCACCGTCTTCCGTGTTTTTCTCTGGCTCTCCTGTCTCAACAGGGAACCTTAGAATGCAGCCGGTGATTCAGCCAGCTGATCATAGAGCTGATCAGAGACCAGATTGGCTCCAAACATCTCTATGGCCTAAGAAACTGGAAGCTACGAGCATTTCATTACTTAGATTTTGCCGGATGTAAACAGCGCTATTGGGAAATTGGGAAAGCATTTTATCACACCGATCTTGGTGTGGTCAGATGCTTTGAGGGCAGAGTAGAGATCTAGGGTCTAATAGACCCCAATTTTTTCAAAAAAGAGTACCTGTCACTACATATTGCTATCATAGGGGATATTTACATTCCCTGAGATAACAATAAAAATGATTTAAAAAAATGAAAGGAACAGTTTAAAAATAAGATAAAAAAGCAAAAAAATAATAAAGAAAAAAAAAAAAAAAAGAAAGCACCCCTGTCCCCCCCTGCTCTCGCGCAAAGGCGAACGCAAGCGTCGGTCTGGGGTCAAATGTAAACAGCAATTGCACCATGCATGTGAGGTGTCACCACGAACGTCAGATCAAGGGCAGTAATTTTAGCAGTAGACCTCCTCTGTAAATCTAAAGTGGTAACCTGTAAAGGCTTTTAAAGGCTTTTAAAAATGTATTTAGTTTGTCGCCACTGCACGTTTGTGCGCAATTTTAAAGCATGTCATGTTTGGTATCCAAGTACTCGGCCTAAGATCATCTTTTTTATTTCATCAAACATTTGGGCAATATAGTGTGTTTTAGTGCATTAAAATTTAGAAAAGTGTGTTTTTTCCCCAAAAAATGCATTTGAAAAATCGCTGCGCAAATACTGTGTGAAAAAAAAATGAAACACCCACCATTTTAATCTGTAGGGCATTTGCTTTAAAAAAAATATATAATGTTTGGGGGTTCAAAGTAATTTTCTTGCAAAAAAAAAAAAATTGTTCATGCAAAAAGTGTCAGAAAGGGCTTTGTCTTCAAGTGGTTAGAAGAGTGGGTGATGTGTGACATAAGCTTCTAAATGTTGTGCATAAAATGCCAGGACAGTTCAAACCCCCCCAAATGACCCCATTTTGGAAAGTAGACACCCCAAGCTATTTGCTGAGAGTCATGTCGAGTCCATGGAATATTTTATATTGTGACACAAGTTGCGGGAAAGAGACACATTTATTTATTTATTTATATTTTTGCACAAAGTTGTCACTAAATGATATATTGCTCAAACATGCCATGGGAATATGTGAAATTACACCCCAAAATACATTCTGTTGCTTCTCCTGAGTACGGGGATACCACATGTGTGAGACTTTTTGGGAGCCTAGCCGCGTACGGGACCCCGAAAACCAAGCACTGCCTTCAGGCTTTCTAAGGGCGTAAATTTTTGTTTTCACTCTTCACTGCCTATCACAGTTTCGGAGGCCATGGAATGCCCAGGTGGCACAAAACCCCCCCAAATGACCCCATTTTGGAAAGTAGAAACCCCAAGCTATTTGCTGAGAGGTATAGTGAGTATTTTGCAGACCTCACTTTTTGTCACAAAGTTTTGAAAATTGAAAAAAGAAAAAAAAAATGTTTTTTCTTGTCTTTCTTCATTTTCAAAAACAAATGAGAACTGCAAAATACTCACCATGCCTCTTAGCAAATAGCTTGGGGTGTCTACTTTCCAAAATGGGGTCATTTGGGGGGTTTTGTGCCACCTGGGCAGTCCATGGCCCTTGAAACTGTGATAGGCAGTGAAGAGTGAAATCAAAAATTTACACCCTTAGAAATCCTGAAGGCGGTGATTGGTTTTCGGGGCCCCGTACGCAGCTAGGCTCCCAAAAAGTCCCAGACATGTGGTATCCCCATACTCAGGAGAAGCAGCTGAATGTATTTTGGGGTGCAATTCCACATATGCCCATGGCCTGTGTGAGCAATATATCATTTAGTGACAACTTTGTGCAAAAAAAGAAAAAAAAAATGTGTCACTTTCCCGCAACTTGTGTCAAAATATAAAATATTCCATGGACTCAACATGCCTCTCAGCAAATAGCTTGGGGTGTCTACTTTCCAAAATGGGGTCATTTGGGGGGGGGGGTTTGTGCCATCTGGGCATTTTATGGCCTTCAAAACTGTGATAGGTAGTGAGGAGTGAAATCAAAAATTTACGCCCTTAGAAATCCTGAAGGCGGTGCTTGGTTTTCGGGGCCCCGTACGCGGCTAGGCTCCCAAAAAGTCCCACGTATGTGGTATCCCTGTACTCAGGAGAAGCAGCTGAATGTATTTTGGGGTGCAAATCCACATATGCCCATGGCCTGTGTGAGCAATATATCATTTAGTGACAACTTTTTGTAATTTTTTTTTTGTCATTATTCAATCACTTGGGACAAAAAAATTTATATTCAATGGGCTCAACATGCCTCTCAGCAATTTCCTTGGGGTGTCTACTTTCCAAAATGGGGTCATTTGGGGGGGTTTTGTACTGACCTGCCATTTTAGCACCTCAAGAAATGACATAGGCAGTCATAAACTAAAAGCTGTGTAAATTACAGAAAATGTACCCTAGCTTGTAGACCCTATAACTTTTGCACAAACCAATAAATATACGCTTATTGTACCCTTGACATTTTTTTTACCAAAGACATGTGGCCGAATACATTTTGGCCTAAATGTATGACTAAAATTGAGTTTATTGGATTTTTTTTATAACAAAAAGTAAAAAAATATCATTTTTTTCAAAATTTTCGGTCTTTTTCCATTTATAGCACAAAAAATAAAAACCGCAGAGGTGATCAAATACCATCAAAAGAAAGCTCTATTTGTGGGAAGAAAAGGACGCAAATTTTGTTTGGGTACAGCATTGCATGACCGCGCAATTAGCAGTTAAAGCGACGCAGTGCCAAATTGGAAAAAGTCCTCTGGTCTTTAGGCAGCCAAATGGTCCGGGGCTGAAGTGGCTAAGGATCATTTTTAATTTTTTTCGGCCAGGTTTTTAGTACGGCCATTTTAAATGTATTCACTAAGTGCAATCTATGGTATATAATTAAGATATACCATCTTTATATAATCTTTAGTCAGTAGCATGCAGTGTATTCTTTGTCTGGTTTAGATGTAATTCACCTTTTTGGCCAGATAGGATTTTGTATATCTAAAAAATCGCTATGCATTTTTTTAGACACTGTGTCATTATGCTGTAAGGGTATTCGGCATGATGAATTAATGCTATATAATGCTGTTGTGGACGATTGCACTATATAGGAGAAAATATGTTTATGGCAATTTAAAGAATGCCTATGATGCTCTCGTGGATGTTCCGGGAGTTGCGCTGCGAAGTAATTAATCGCAACGCACATACTGGGTGACCCTGAGCATGGTAGGCACTTGTTTTTCATGAATGGGTCTCCTTCCACATAAAAAAAGGGTATAGATGTGTTCTGTGCAGGCTAGGGGAGTGACGGACCGAAGTTGGCTGATTTTCCCATTGCTGACAGTATTAAGCATGGGGGCGGGAACCTTTAACCTTCCCCGGACCTAAGGCTCTGCTGATTGGTAGCTGCACCCAAAACACACATAAATACCGGCTTCCTGTCTGGTGTGGCACGCCCTCAGAAGAAGTCTGGGATAGAACGAAACGTCAAGGACGTGATACACCGGAAGTGACGCATGCGCTCCATTGACCGAGGAATCAGGAAGCGCACAGCTGTAACTACACACAGTGAGCGCTCCTGCCATCCCTGTCGGATTAAAGGATGCAACAGGCACAGTGCACTTAATTTTCTTTGCTCTTATTGAATGATCATCTGGTACGCATGTTTTTAAAGGGAAATGTTTAGATGTTTTAATAAAAGTGTTTAGCGGTATCACACTATGTGGACATTTATTTCTCCCACATATTGCATTGGAACTACCGAGAATTAGACTGACATCTGGTGGTCGTTTGGAGAGTGGTGCAGACCAACTAATACTAATCAAGGCTCATATTGATTAAATCTCTGGTGAGTGAGTTTTTCATTGGGGATCCCAGCACGTGGTGTATCGCTTGGTGAATGGACTAACTACCCTCACAGAACACGAGATTATTGACTAGGGGGATGTATATCATCTTTTTATCATCTGTTTCCCGTCTTTGCACTTTATGAACTTGATTGGAAAAAAGGATCCTAATAATTGGGGTCACACAGCGCTGCTGCAATACTGAAGGAATGCTATTGACTTAACTGACTCACTATTGCCTATATATATATTACTTATTATTCAAGCGGCTGCTTTTTATTTTAGTCATATTTATTCATATGTTCAATTTTATATATATGCTATATATACTGTTGTTTATATCGTTCTAAGCGCGGAGCATTGTTGTGAATAGGGCGGGTACATACAACATTCATCTTGACATATAGGCTGCTTGCTACAAAGTTTTGACCAAATTTCAAAATTTAAAATTACCTTCGTTTTGTAGTGTCCCGGTCCACTATCATCTACGCACAGAACTCAAACTCCGGGAGCCGGATCAGTACAGACGGATCCGTAAAGTGCTGAAAAAAAGTAAAGTACTTGTCGTGTGTTCATCTTCTGTTTATTACCTTGTATACTGCTCCATGTGCTTTTCTTTACTGTACGAGTTTTTTTATTGTTTGAAACGATCTTTTAATAAACCTTGTTACATATATACAGACCTAGATCCTTTATTAATGTATCTATCTATCTATCTATCTATCTATCTATCTATCTATCTATCTATCTATCTATCTATCTATCTATCTATCTATCTATCTATCTATCTATCTATCTAGATATGTCTTTATAAAATTTAAAATTTATTAAACTAGGAACTCTACACAAACAGACAATTTGTACACCACTTCACTACAATGTTTGAAGATTACTATGTACTAAAATATCTGTGTGCTAAGTATATTAATTTTTTGGTTCACATAGGGGAAAAAAGACTCAGCCAAGATGAACCCAGTCCCCCCCCAACCGAAACAACATAATTGGGAAATCAGCCCAAGCCCCACTGAGGATGTGGAGGAAGGAGAGGTGGGCGACATGGGTACCCCACAAGGTGAGTGTCTGACACACCAGCTTACGGTAATCTATGTATGGCTGCATATTTTTTGATGAAAATTTTAAACTCTATTTTAGGTGATCTGGTTGTGCTTGACTCAAGCAACAGCGCCACCCCCGAGGATGTTGATGAAGTATGCGACATGGGCACCCCACCAGGTCAGTGTCTGAGACACCAGCTTATGGTAAGGTAATCTATGTATGTCTGCATATTTCTAAACACATCTTTTTTTCATTCAATTTTAGGTCCGAGTGAAAATTTTACCACAGACAGTGCCCAACGACTAATTGGTCAAATAATGGCCTGAAATGGGGAGATTGATCAAATGCGGAATCGGCTGGATCGTATGCAGCAGGAAATGAAGAACATGATCGATGTTTTGGGTCGAATCTAAATGCCCTTTTTCAACCCAAAAAACATTGATCATGTTCTTCATTTCCTTGTTTGCTGACCCCATTCTGGGCCTTCTCTTTTTTCTTTGTTATAAATTATATGCCTGTTTAAATAAAAAATAAAAAAATCTTAAAAAAATAGAGGCCTGTTTTTAAAAAAAACCCAAAAAAATAGAGGCCTGTTTTAAAAAAAAAAAAAAAAATGTAAAAAATAGAGGCCTGTTTTCCAAAAAAAAAAAATTTTAAAATAGTGGCCTGTTTTCCAAAAAAAAAAAAAAAAATTAAAAAAATAGAGGCCTGTTTTCCAAAAAAAAATTAAAAAAAATATAGGTCTGTTTTTAGAAAACAAAAAAACATAAAAAATAAAAAAATAAGAGGCCTGTTTGTTAAAACCCCCCAAAAAATTATATAGTAAAAAAAAAAATGACCTAATTATATTGTTCCAAATTTGTAAATATATAGATATTTTTTTGACTATCAACATTTTTTACAAATACATAAGTGAATGTATACAGAATATTAAAACATCTGTTTAGTAATTAACTAAATGTGTGGTTTGTTATTTCAATGCTCAATATCAGTTTGTTTAAATTTAAAAAAGTTGTTTACAGTGACAATGGTGCTTATTTAGTCAAGGAAAATACACTTGGCACTACAAGTGCTCTACCATAACCTAGGAGAAAGCCAAAAAGAAAGGCAAGCAATAAATATAATTCAATATTTCATCAAGATTTTTTATTTTGAGAAATTAAATATCCTGGGATTGGCAATGGCCCCCTACCCATAAAATAATTGACATATTGATCTCGAACTTGACGGGCACTTTGGGGGGCCAAGCCAGTACGGACAGTATCCAGGCCCGTCAGATTGTCACTAATAAGTCCGGCCTCAGGCCCAACTGGCACAATATAATTTGTAGAATGTTTGTTCAAAATGTTGTGCAGGATGCAGCACGCTAAAATTATGAAATTAAGTTTGTATTCCGCCAGGTTTATGGATGTCTGAAACAGGCGGAACCGGCTGGCCAGAATCCCAAAAGCATTCTCAACAACTCTTCTTGCTCTGGCCAGCCGGAAATTAAAAACCCTCCTCTCCGGGGTGAGGGTGAGTATTGAGTATTTTGCAGCTCTCATTTGTTTTTGAAAATGAAAATGAAGAAAGACAAGAAAAAACATTTTTTTTTTCTTTTTTCAATTTTCAAAACTTTGTGACAAAAAGTGAGGTCTGCAAAATACTCACTATACCTCTCAGCAAATAGCTTTTGGTGTCTACTTTCCAAAATGGGGTCATTTGGGGGGGTTTGTGCCACCTGGGCTTTCCATGGCCTCCAAAACTGTGATAGGCAGGGAAGAGTGAAATCAAAAATTCACGCCCTTAGAAAGCCTGAAGGCGGTGCTTGGTTTTCGGGGTCCCGTACGCGGCTAGGCTCCCAAAAAGTCCCACACATGTGGTATCCCCGTACTCAGGAGAAGCAACAGAATGTATTTTGGGGTGTAATTTCACATATTCCCATGGCATGTTTGAGCAATATATCATTTAGTGACAACTTTGTGCAAAAAAATAAATAAAAAATGTGTCTCTTTCCCGCAACTTGTGTCGCAATATAAAATATTCCATGGACTCGACATGCCTCTCAGCAAATAGCTTGGGGTGTCTACTTTCCAAAATTGGGTCATTTGGGGGGGGTTTGAACTGTCCTGGCATTTTATGCACAACATTTAGAAGCTTATCTCACACATCGCCCACTCTTCTAACCACTTGAAGACAAAGCCCTTTCTGAAACTTATTGTTTACATGAAAAAGTTATTTTTTTTGCAAAAAAATTACTTTGAACCCCCAAACATTATATTTTTTTAAAGAAAATGCCCTACAGATTAAAATGGTGGGTGTTTCATTTTTTTTTTTCACACAGTATTTGCGCAGCGATTTTTCAAACGCATTTTTTGGGGAAAAACACACTTTTTTAAATTTTAATGCACTAAAACACACTATATTGCCCAAATGTTTGATGAAATAAAAAAGATGATCTTAGGCCGAGTACATGGATACCAAACATGACATGCTTTAAAATTGCACACAAACGTGCAGTGGCAACAAAATAAATACATTTTTAAAAGCCTTTAAAAGCCTTTACAGGTTACCACTTTAGATTTACAGAGGAGGTCTACTGCAAAAATTACTGCCCTCGATCTGACCTTCGCGGTGATACCTCACATGCATGGTGCAATTGCTGTTTACGTTTGACGACAGACTGCCACTTGCGTTCGCCTTAGCGCGAGAGCAGGGGGTGACAGGGGTGCTTTTTTTTTTTTTTTCTTTATTATTTTTTTGCTTTTTTATCTTATTTTTAAACTGTTCCTTTCATATATATTTTTTTTAATCATTTTTATTGTTATCTCGGGGAATGTAAATATCCCCTATGATAGCAATAGGTAGTGACAGGTACTCTTTTTTGAAAAAATTGGGGTCTAGATCTCTCCTCTGCCCTCAAAGCATCTGACCACACCAAGATCGGTGTGATAAAATGCTTCCCCAATTTCCCAATGGCGCTATTTACATCCGGCGATATCTAAGTCATAAAATGCTCGTAGCTTCCGGTTTCTTAGGCCATAGAGATGTGTGGAGCCACTCTGGTCTCTGATCAGCTCTATGGTCAGCTGGCTGAATCACCGGCTGCATTCTCAGGTTCCCTGTTGAGACAGGAGAAAAACACGGAAGACGGTGGGGGGGGGGCATTCCCTCCCACGGCTTGTAAAAGCAGTCTAGAGGCTAATTAGCCGCTAGGATTGCTTTTACATGAAAGCCGACCGCTGGCTGAAAAGAATGATACCAAGATGATACCTAAACCTGCAGGCATCATTCTGGTATAACCACTCAAAGTCGTGAATGGCGTACCTGAAGACAAAAAAATGGTTAACAATAAAGCACAGTAAACGGTAAAGTATAAAAAATTGCATACCTGAAAAGCAAACTTGATAAAACATAATAACAATAAAACATTGCAGAATAGAATACAGTAAAAAAGAGCAGAACAATAGAGAGAATAGAGAGAGAGAGAACAATAAAACGACAACTATTTTTTTTTATTTTATATATATATTTTTTATTTTTTTTTTACACTTTTTTGTAACTAACTTTTATAACGGTAACCGGTTCCAGGTTCGGGTCTCTCAAAATGCGATGGCATCTTGGGAGACCCTGTGAAAGTGTGTCCTAGTCTGTGCAATGCTGTACCCTACGCTAATACTCAACTAGTGAATGGTAGCGTTCAAAACATTCACCAATGCAAAGACCAGGATTGTCAGGACAGGAGGGAAAATAATAGCGGGTGTCAAGCCTATTTCTGCGCTTGCTGCAGACACAAACATCTTTTTTGGGGGGGTTCACTGGGTAGGGGTACTCGGGAGGACATAAAGAAAATGCCTCTCATGCAGCCGACTGCATTTGGTTGGGGATGTGAATGGGGGAAGTACGGGCGCTGCAGAAGTGGTGGGTTCCCAATTAGGATTGGCGAATGCAGCAGGAAGGGCATTATGGGCACGACAGGCCTGTTTGTCTTCTTCTTGGTGGCAGCGGGACACTACTTGTGCTTGCCACCTCACCAGCTTGAACTGCACTTATGGGACTCGCCACGTCACCAAGTGTTACTGCAGTGCTGGTTTGACTATGACCGGGGTGTACTAGGCCGCTGGCGCTTGCCATTTCAATAAAAAGCTACCAAAAAAACTGTTAGCGATCGCAGGGATCAGGCCTGACTCTGCGAACGCTGCAGTTATGCGTTAAGTGTTTTGTAAGTGACAGTGATCGATCGATACTGCATTTGGGTGGGCTGAGCTGGGCCGGGCGGAGGGGCAAAATGCAGGTGCTAGCAGGTATCTGGGCTGATCCCGCTAACACTGCGTTTTTGGGAACCCTAAACTGCTGGGGACGCTAGTATAGATCTGATCGGATCAGATATTGATCCGTTCAGATACTATACCACTAAGGGAGGTGTATGCTGCGTGCGTGGGTGTTAGCGGTACTGGCGCTAACCTGACGCTGCTTGGGGCTGGTGCTTGCCAGTTCACCAAAATACTACCAAAAAAACTGTTAGCGATCGCAGGGATCAGGCCTGACTCTGCGAACGCTGCAGTTATGCGTTTAGTGTTTTGTAAGTGACAGTGATCGATCGATACTGCACTTGGGTGGGCTGGGCTGGGCCGGGCGGAGGGGCAAAACGCAGGTGCTAGCAGGTATCTGGGCTGATCCCGCTAACACTGCGTTTTTGGGAACCCTAAACTGCTGGGGACGCTAGTATAGATCTGATCGGATTAGATATTGATCCGATCAGATACTATACCACTAAGGGAGGTGTACGGTGCGTGCGTGGATGTTAGCGCTACTGGCGCTAACCTGACGCTGCCTGGGGCTGGTGCTTGCCAGTTCACCAAAACGCTACCAAAAAAACTGTTAGCGATCGCAGGGATCAGGCCAGTGACAGTGATCGATCGATACTGCACTTGGGTGGGCTGGGCTGGGCCGGGCGGAGGGGCAAAACGCAGGTGCTAGCAGGTATCTGGGCTGATCCCGCTAACACTGCGTTTTTGGGAACACTAAACTGCTGGGAACGCTAGTATAGATCTGATCGGATCAGATATTGATCCCATCAGATACTATACCACTAAGGGAGGTGTACGGTGCGTGCGTGGGTGTTAGCGCTACTGGCGCTAACCTGACGCTGCCTGGGGCTGGTGCTTGCTTGCCAGTTCACCAAAATGCTACCAAAAAAACTGTTAGCGATCGCAGGGATCAGGCCTGACTCTGCGAACGCTGCAGTTATGCGTTTAGTGTTTTGTAAGTGACAGTGATCGATCGATACTGCACTTGGGTGGGCTGGGCGGAGGGGCAAAATGCAGGTGCTAGCAGGTATCTGGGCTGATCCCGCTAACACTGCATTTTTGGGAACCCTAAACTGCTGGGGACGCTAGTATAGATCTGATCGGATCAGATATTGATCCGATCAGATACTATACCACTAGGGGAGGCGTATGCTGCGTGCGTGGGTGTTAGCGGTACTGGCGCTAATCTGACGCTGCCTGGGGCGACGCATATCACCGCCGGGCGATCAGGGGGCTAAACCTTTATTCGGTAATAAACGGCAGGTGCCCTGACACTATAAAAAATAAACAAACTAACCAGCGTCACCCGTAACACTTATACGGTGATCAGTGGTGAAAGGGTTAACTAGGGGGCAATCAAGGGGTTAAAACATTTATTAGGTAGTATATGGGGGTCCCTGACGCTATAAAACGCTGACGGCGAACCTAAATATTTACGTTCCTAACTAGCGTCACCAGCGACACTAATACAGCGATCAGAAAAATGATCGCTTAGTGACACTGGTGACGGGGGGTGATCAAGGGGTTAAAAATTTATTAGGGGGGGTTAGGGGGGTACCCTAGACCTAAAGGGGGCTAACAGTAACTGTCCTAACACTGTAACTGTCACAAACTGACACCAATACAGTAATCAGAAAAAAAAAAAAACCTGCTTGGTGTCAGTTTGTGACGGGGGGGGGTGATTGGGGGGTGATCGGGGGGCGATCGGGGGGGGGGGTTCGGGGTGTTTTGTGTGCCTGGCATGTTCTACTGAGTGTGTAGTGTTGGTGCACTCACATTTCAGTCTTCTCTCCTCGGCGCCGGAACGGAAAATACCGAGCCGAGGAGAGATGACATCATTTCCTTTGCTGCCAATGTTCCCATTGGTCGGCGGCGATCGCGAGGGGGGGGGCACGAACGGATGGCCTCCCCCTCACCTCCGATCGCCGGGGAACAAAACACGACTGCCTCGGGCACCGGGGGGGTCCGATCGGACCCCCCGCCCGCAGAAGGCAAATCACGTACATGTACGTGATTTTGCCTGTCCGTGCCACCTTGCCGACGTACATCGGCATGAGGCGGTCGTCAAGTGGTTAAGACAATACTATGGAACCCCTTATAATTAAAATAGTATGACCCCGAATGGGGTGGTGGCACGATGTGGACATGTTTCCCATCTATAGCCCCTTCACAATTGGGAAAGTCCCAACGGGTGGCAAAATGGGATGCCACAGTCTGCCATTCCTGTGGCGTTGAAGGAAACTGGGGAATCAAACAAGAAAACAAAACTCAGTCATTTAGAAAAGAACATTGCAAGAACATTATACACTTAAAACATTATTGCCCAGCATCAGTATAACATTAAATAATTGAAATCTTCTTGAATAAATAATATGGAAAGGCACACTTATCAGATTGCTCACCCCTTCTGATGGCACATTGTTACATTTTAGGGGGTGGTGAAATTAGAAATTAAAAGTTTAAGGACACGCAGAGTTTTATTGACTAAAGGCTACAAGACTGTGCAGTTTGAAAAGTGCAGTTGTCGCACTCTGCAAGTGCAGTTGCTCCACAGCTTAGTAAATGAGGTAAGGTAAAAGGCTTCATGTTGCAAGGAGTACCCAATCACATGCAAGGGCAATTAATCCAAACATTTTGTGGCTTGCACATGATTGGATGATGGAAATCAGCAGAGCTTCTGCTCATTTGCTAAAGCCCTGGAGCAAATGCACTTGCAGAGTGCAAATGCATTTTGCAAAGTGCAACATGTATTTGCTTTGTAAAAATCAACACCACAGAACATTATAGCAAATTATTAGGGGGGGTTTGGAAATCTAGTTAATGACACATACACTATTTGGATGGAGTTTAGGGGGGGGAGGGGTTTGGAAATCTAGTTAATGACACACACACTATTTGGATGGAGTTTAGGGGGGAGGGGTTTGGAAATCTAGTTAATGACACACACACTATTTGGATGGAGTTTAGGGGGGGGAGGGGTTTGGAAATCTAGTTAATGACACACACACTGTTTGGATGGAGTTTAGGGGGGGTTTGGAAATCTATTTAATGACACACACACTATTTGGATGGAGTTTAGGGGGGGGGGTTTGGAAATCTAGTTAATGACACACACACTATTTGGATGGAGTTTAGGGGGGGTTTGGAAATCTAGTTAATGACACACACACTATTTGGATGGAGTTTAGGGGGGGAGGGGTTTGGAAATCAAGTTAATGACACACACACTATTTCGATGGAGTTTAGGGGGGGGGTTGGATATCTAGTTAATGACACACACACTATTTGGATGGAGTTTAGGGGAAACAAAATACAATGCAGCTGACTAAATACATTCAAACTGAGTAGACTAGGTGGATATGTGCCCAGCATTGTATGCTAGGGAGGTTAGTGAAGGCAAATATACATGCATGACAAAAAAGAACAGGAAAAAATTACAGCATGCATGAGGAGAAAAAGGGGACATTCACACTATATTGCAATGATGGTAAGTAGTGTTTGAGTTAAGAAATACATTACATTATCAAAGATTAAATAAAAAAACATGTGATGCTAATAAAAGAAAAAATTCTTACCTTAATATAGTCCTTCTGCATGACCTGAATGATGGCAGAGCAGGTCTCTGGGATAATGATCCCCAGAGCCTGGGGGGAGATGCCTGTCGAGAACTTCAAGTCCTGCAGGCTTCTCCCTGTCGCCAAGTACCGCAACGTGGCAAATAGCCTCTGCTCCGGAGTGATGGCTTGCCTCATGCAGGTATCCTGCCTGCTGATATAAGGGGTAAGCAAAGCCAACAAACAGTCAAAAATGGGCCCGTCATCCGGAGAAAGTTCCTGAAATCCTCATGATTATTCTCACGGATCCCCCAGAGCAATGGCATGTGACAGAACTGATCACGCTGGAGCAACCAATTCTTGGTCCATGAACTCCTCCTCGCCCTGTTCATGGACTGGTCTTGGGCTGAAGAATGAACTACAGCACCAAGCACATACAATGCACGAGCTCTACGATGAGTACGTACAGGTAACATGGCTTCAAAACAGTCGGCTGGTCAGAACGCACTTAACAGAACGCACTGAAGAACAGCAAGGCCTGTGAAGAGCGACCTGAAAATCAGCAACGAGCGGACAATAAAACAAAGATTTCTCAATGCCGACCGACCAAACGCACTGAAAAGCAGATACAAACCTCACAAGCACAGACTTTACAACAGTTAAAATGAACTAAAAAATACGAGTCTCACAAGAGCGAATCGTCTCTCACCAAACTTCTACTAACACGAGATAAACACTAGATTAGCAGAAGGAGCCCAAAGGGTGTCGTACGGGCTATTGAACTTCCGTTTTATAGTCTCGTCGGACTTGGTGTACGTCACCGCGTACTAGGCTGTCGAACTTTTGTGTGATCGTGTGTAGGCAAGTCCGCCAAAAGTCTGTCGAAAGTCTGTCGGACGGGCTGTCTGACTTTTGTAGACGAAAAGTCCGACCGTGTGTACGCGGCATAAGTCACTGAATGAGAGGATATTGACGGCAGTTATGTGAAACAGCAAGGTTTTTTTATATACAACTTGGACAACACACATCTTTAATAAATCCTTTGGAAAATAGTACTACTCTATGTGGAGCCTGTTTTTTTTTCCTTATATACACTGATGATGTGGATTTCCAAGCCGGCCCAGCAGTAAATCAGTGGGAGATCATGAATGCTTATTATCTGCAACTTTGTGGTGAGTTTGAACCCCAGAGGGGCGTGTGGAGCACGGGTTTGAATACGGTGATTGGTGCACTATCCGACCATCTCCACTTCTTTATTCACTTATGAAGCTAGCCACGAACTTTACCTTCACGTTTATCCACTTGTCAGATCTGCGATTTAATGTTTAGCGACTTTATGTGCATTTACCCTATATGCAATTGTGTCAATTTTCAGCACTTGTCAGATCTGTGATTCAATGTTTAGCGACTTTATGTCAATTCTCAGCAATTTGACAATTTGATATTATGTGTCTTTTCACATTTGTTTGTTTAATGTGACAGACTGTTGTATCTCATATTCATTCATTTGTATATATGTATGTATATATTTTGTTTGAAATAATTAAAAATGGTTACTAAGCAAAGAAAAAATATATGTATAAAAATTCTTTATATTCGCCTAAAGCATTCAACCAGGCAGCCAAAAATATCACCTACAGAAAAAACAATTGTTCATAAGGATTCATTATTTAAATAAAAAAAGTTTAATTTCAACGTGAGTTCTGGCAGGGGAAGAGGGAATAAAAGAAGGGGGCTAGAATTAACTAGATACAGAAAATTTTCCATAAATGGAGTTAGAATAAACTCTTTTGGAGGAGAATTTTAAATTAGGGGTCAAGAAACACCAGTAAGCTAAGTTCAGTATTAAGTCCCTTAGGGATCATCGTTTCATCACAGGAATCCAGAACTTATTGCATCACAATTGAGACTGTTCATGGCACGTCGCTCCCGGATGTCCGTTCAGTGACTGCGTCTGCACAGCAGCGCTGGCATGTCTCCCTACCTGTGACTCTGTATATACTCTTCACCTTTACCCCCCCCCCCCATTCTGGCCACCTCGCTGCTTCATGTTTGTTCTTCCATGACTGCCCCACTTATGGTATCAGGTTTTCCCAATGCTGGTTCATTCACATCTCACTATCACCATATGACTTAGATTATATCTGCAGTTTGCTAGCATAGCCCCTGTGGCCCCTGCCATACCCATTGGCCATTAGTGACATGTTTTGACAGCTGATCCCTTTATTTTATTATTGCAAAATTAGTGTCCTCCTTTGGAATGATTGGATGAATGTCTGACAGCCCGGCTTGATTTTAATTGTTGCTCTTGACAACATTGTCATGTATGCGTTTTATATGGTGTGGTGAAGGTTAACATTATTTTTCTATAGACATTACATATATTTTTATTAATAAACATTTATACTATACTCATGCCGCGGTGTGTTTTCCATCAGGAGCCCCTTTCTGTTTGACCTTGGTTCTCCACCTGGATCATCACCCCCAAAGCAATTCTATCACATAAAATCTCAATAAAATCCATTTATACTTTTGGTTGTAAAATGACAAAATTTGGAAAATGTCAAGGGGTATGAATACTTTTTCAAGGCATTGTGTATGTATATAAAATACTAAATAAAAATGAATAAATGTGGCTTTACAAATTACATAAATACTTCCAAATGGATTCCAAATACTGTAAATTATGTGTATTAACTATGCAAGTATTTCAAAGTTTATAATGTGAAACAGATCACAAGGGGCATTTTCAACCCCAAAAAGGTAAAATGTAAATATTGATTAGGAGTCCCCTTCAACTGGACTTGATCTGTAGTGTGTATACATATTATAGCAGAGTGTCTCAAATGGGACCTGGAAAAGACCTGTTTGGGGTTTACACGTCTCCCAGGCTCTCCTTGTACAGTGGGGACGGAAAGTATTCAGACCCCCTTAAATTTTTCACTCTTTGCTATATTGCAGCCATTTGGTAAAATCATTTAAGTTCTTTGTTTTCCTCATTGATGTACACACAGCACCCCATATTGACAGAAAAACACAGAATTGTTGACATGTTTGCAGATTTATTAAAAAAGAAAAACTGAAATATCACATGGTCCTAAGTATTCAGACCCTTTGCTGTGACACTCATATATTTAACTCAGGTGCTGTCCATTTCTTCTGATCATCCTTGAGATGGTTCTATTCCTTCATTTGAGTCCAGCTGTGTTTGATTATACTGATTGGACTTGATTAGGAAAGCCACACACCTGTCTATATAAGACCTTACAGCTCACAGTGCATGTCAGAGAGGCACAGATCTGACCAAAGTTACAAAACATTTCTGCTGCACTTAAGGTTCCTAAGAGCACAGTGGCATCCATAATACTTAAATGAAAGATGTTTGGGACGACCAGAACCCTTCCTAGAGCTGGCCGTCCGGCCAAACTGAGCTATCGGGGGAGAAGAGCTTTGGTGAGAGAGGTAAAGAAGAACCCAAAGATCACTGTGGCTGAGCTAAAGAGATGCAGTCGGGAGATGGGAGAAAGTTGTAGAAATTCAACCATCACTGCAGCCCTCCATCAGTCGGGGCTTTATGGCAGAGTGGCCCGACGGAAGCCTCTCCTCAGTGCAAGACACATGAAAGCCCACATGGAGTTTGCTAAAAAAACACCTGAAGGACTCCAAGATGGTGAGAAATAAGATTCTCTGGTCTGATGAGACCAAGATAGAACTTTTTGGCCTTAATTCTAAGCGGTATGTGTGGAGAAAACCAGGCTCTGCTCATCACCTGTCCAATACAGTCCCAACAGTGAAGCATGGTGGTGACAGCATCATGCTGTGTTGGTGTTTTTCAGCTGCAGGGACAGGACGACTGGTTGCAATCGAGGGAAATATGAATGCGGCCAAGTACAGGAATATCCTGGACGAAAACCTTCTCCAGAGTGCTTAGGACCTCAGACTGGGCCGAAGGTTTACCTTCCAACAAGACAATGACCCTAAGCACACAGCTAAAATAACGAAGGAGTGGCTTCACAACAACTCCGTGACTGTTCTTGAATGGCCCAGCCAGAGCCCTGACTTAAACCCAATTGAGCATCTCTGGAGAGGCCTAAAAATGACTGTCCACCAACGTTTACCATCCAACCTGACAGAACTGGAGAGGATCTGCAAGGAGGAATGGCAGAGGATCCCCAAATCCAGGTGTGAAAAACTTGTTGTTGTATCTTTCCCAAAAAGACTCATGGCTGTATTAGATCAAAAGGGTGCTTCTACTAAATACTGAGCAAAGGGTCTGAATACTTAGGACCATGTGATATTTCAGTTTTTCTTTTTTAATAAATCTGCAAAAATGTCAACAATTCTGTGTTTTTCTGTCAATATGGGGTGCTGTGTGTACATTAATGAGGAAAAAAATGAACTTAAATGATTTTAGCAAATGGCTGCAATATAACAGAGTGAAAAGTTTAAGGGGGTCTGAATACTTTCCGTCCCCACTGTACATTTTTAGAGACTTTTTATTCTCTGCCCAGCTCGGGTTTTGCACCTCTCCCTTTTGGCAATTTAGGATCACCTGAAACTCAGAGTCAGTGCTCGAGAGGCTGGGAAACAGACAGGTTGTGTCCGTGTGAGCTGAACGTTGGTGGAAACTTCCAATGGAATATTTCATTGGAAGATTTTGTATGTCCAAGAACATGATGAGAGGTATGAACGTTTGTAAAACCACCCTGTTCTAATAAAATAATACCATCTCATGGTCCCATGAAGTCTGGAATAGATGGTAATGGTTATCAAATGATTGTATTGCTTGTATTTGGGTGTTGTGTTTTTTATTGTACGGGTTAAGATATGTTTTCACTTACCTTAGATGCACCTTATGTTGAAATATCATGGTTTGTCCACATGCTACTCTTAGTATATATACATACCATAGCCTCAGTACTGACCTCCCTATTCCTGTTAACGATTTAGCCTCTCTTGTTTACCTGTTGGTCTGGTTCCTATTTTTGTAGGAAGACATGGCACTTGACTTGAGCCAACATATTGTTGGGGGGAGCACTAAAAGTCTGCTGCGACCTTCCATACCCAGCCGATCAATGACACTGTAGGAACATCTTGTTAACATATAAAGCAGGAGAAAGCTTGATACTCTGCCCTTTAAATTACACTTTTAAGATGGCTGGAAGTGCCAATTACTTTACCTCTTAACACCAATGCCCCTCCTAAAAGAGTGTTCTTTTTCCATTATCACTTACAATGCCTCCCCCAGCTCAAGTAAATTTATTGTACATTTCACTTGTGACAGTTGACTCCATATATACCTCTCCCCATGTAGCCTAGCAGTAGATAACGTTGTATCTGCCCCTTTACTGAGCGAACGTGCATCATGTATAATGGAACCTATTTTTCAATGACAGGAGAATGTTTCTCAGTGCTGTGCAGCCCTTCATGTTAGTTGAATGCTGATATTCACCCTTCAATGCTGACATTCATTCATGTTGGCTGATGCCTGCGCTGCCATACCATATATATTTTGGAGACCGGTGTAAGGTTTTAGGTTTCTGGGTATCATGCTCGTATACCATCCCATTTATGATTGCTCAACTAGGAGGGGATCTTTCTTTTATTCTTGTTTGGTTGCATTTATGTTTGCATCTCCTCTCTGGGACTTACGGAGGAAAGTTTTCCTATTTGAAAGTACAACACACACCCGGTACAGAGCTGTTAAAGTTAACCATGAGGACCTGTTCATAAATGACACAGATGCAAGCATTCCAGCTCCTGGATGATTTCACCCTGGACACGGATAACCGGTGTAAAGCCTAATGTACCTCTTCTCTCCGCATTAGGAGATCTCAACTTAATCCTCTCACTGGATATGTGCCGCGGCCATACTCACTGTCTTTGAGGATTGTTTCTTAAAGTTGATTATGACCTTGTAAGTCAGACATTACACTCCCTCACGTATATGGTGGTATATACGTATCGATTATTTGGTTCACACACACCACAGAGTATTGGCAATAGTTGTAGACCTTCATAACTAACCTTAGTTCTTCTGAGTTCTCACCTTTAATTGATCATACCGTTTTTACATGTTTACCTCCCTGAGTGCAATGCTTTTGGCCATCAGCAAGATATCCAATTAAGTGGTACCATTCTTCAACTTGCCATATTTTTTGAATTGGAGCTTCTTGAGCCCTTTATACCTTCTTTTTTTTTCCTAGTAACCACGCTTCTCATTTGACTATGTAACAGCAAAATACTTTTTTTTGGATCTTTTTAAGATAGCCTTTTTTTTTATCCCAACTGCCCTTTGTTGAATTGCCAAAACCTTTTTTGATCCCCTACATGCTATAGGCCTGGCTGACCATATTCAGACAAACCAATTTCCCTAAAACTTTTAGACTCTTGAAGTTATCTGTATTCCCACTTCCTCTGTTTCTCTTAGCTTCACTTGACCTCTTCTCTTAACCCCCCCCCCCCTTTTTTTTCCTTTTCTTTTAATTTTTTTTGCTTTTTTTTCCCTACCTCTTGTACCCCCCATACCCTCCCTAATCCTAACCTAGGCACTCATATCCTCTGCCTCTAAATCTACAGGGAAAGCCATTTTTTTTTCATTTCACTGATCAATTGATAGACTGCCGAAGGCCGTTATCTTTTTTGAAGGGTACAGTACATAATTGACCCATCACGTTTGCCAACATTTACTGCCAAAATGAAATCAATATTGGCAGAAGAAAGGGAATGGGATTTTTAGGGATTTTTAGCCCAAGAAAATGCAATTGTCAAATATATAAATATATAAAAATATATTGAATTTATTAATAAAAAATATCTAAAAAAATCACAGTATCATCATGCAATAACCATCTTATGAGTAGCCAGCAGTAGCTTCATGCTCTACATGTTTAACCATGCAATGACTTCCTCAGGAGACTTCCAATAAGCACTGAATAATATGGTCACTATAGGTAAAAGACAATATCTTAGAAGATTAATGTTCATTAATCATAACAACTTTGGGGGCGTGGCTTGCGGCTGATGGAGTAAACAGCATGGTGTGAGAGCTCCGACGAATCTCTGCGCAGTTATCCTGATCCGGACATCCTGCTGCACCCAATCTGCTCCTAACCCATACTGGAGAGACCCTCACACTGTCCCCGATCTAGCGGTACTATTTTCGCCGGGATTCGGCTAATAGACATGTCCCTCAAAGGAGGTAAAGACTCTCTGATTCCAGCAGAGCATGCAGAACAAGATGGCGCCCGCTCTCAGCGTTCTGCTAAAGAGGCAGCCATGAGGATGTTTGGTGGTGCTCTGGGGAAAGGTACCCCCTCCAAACCACCTTCCTTTTCCCTGGACCCTGCGGAGCAAGACAACAACCTTGAAGCACAGGAGCATGCCTGGCCTGAGGAAATTGCAAACACCTCCACATGGGACACAGTGAGTACATTAGGCCCTGATAATAACGCCAGAGCTTTTGCAGCTGTCACCTCATGCAACATGTCATGTCTATTACTACCCTAACTACTGAGATTAAAGGGGTGAAACTGGAGCTGAATTTAGTCAGACAGGACATGCAGAAGTTACGAGACCGCACCACTGCCCTGGAAGACAGAGTAAGCAATGTGGAGGATGATGCTGTACCACTGCAGAGAGAAATCGAGAGAGCAATCGATCATCACAGGTCACTCGACCCGACAAGAGGACATGGAGAACAGGCAGAGACGCAATAATGTCCGTGCAATGGGCATACCCGAAAGGGCAGAGGGAAAGAACCCTGTGGCATTTATAGAGAACTGGCTGATCAATCCATTTGGCAAAGATGCCTTCTCCCCCATGTTTGCAGTGGAGCGGGCTCACAGAGTCCCACCCAGGCCGCCTAAACCTGGAGAACCACCCAGGCCGTTCTTGTTCAAGATGCTGAACTACAAGGACCGAGACACCAGCCTGTTCCAGGCCAGAACCAAAGGAAACCTTATGAAAATTGATAACGCCCGCATATCATTCTATCCAGATTTCTCTGCGGAATTACAACGCCGCAGGGCTGAGTTCACCAAAGTAAAAAAGCGCCTCCGAAAATATGATTTCGCATATGCTATGCTATACCCAGCCAAGCATAGAATTGCAGCAAATGGTGAAACACAATTCTTTGATAATCCTGCAAACGCATCTCATTGGCTGGATCGTGTGGAACATACCCTTAGAAAGGCACCAGCACCTATGGAATGAACACATCCTGCCTACTACTTTTTGTTCCAGCCTGATAAGCTCCCCCTGGGGGCAGCACCAAGGAAACTTTCTTATACCTTATTTCTTCCTGTTAGGTGGAGAGATAGAGGTAACTTTGTTTGCACTATATTTTTCCAATGACTTAAAACCCACGTCCCTTTGAATCAGAGTTGAACTGAGACGTTGGGCCCCCCCATTACAGACATGCTGAATGTAACTCAGCTCCTGCACTGTCACCAGGATGCAAAATCTTTTTTCTTGTTCTTTTTTCTACTATCTTCCAATTTTTTTTGGTTACTTCATGTTGTTATTTTCTCTAACCCAACCCCTGCCGGTTGCAAGAGACTTAATTGGTAAATCCAATGGAGACATATGGGTTAGGCAATCACCATCCCGTGTTCGCCTGAACCTGAACTGGAAATGTATATTTAATGGTCACACTATATGGAGATGTGAAAAGTCTCTTGACATGCCCATATACCTGTATAGTCTCCTGAAAGCTTCATACCAATTTATTAACAGATGTCTAATGAATGTACTTTAGTGTCATGGAATGTAAGAGGGCTGGGTGATGGAGTGAAGAGAGTGGCTTTTTTTTCTACGATAAAGGCTCACAAACCTTCTGTGGTGTGTTTACAGAAAATGCACCTGCAGGCTACCTCTGTATCCACACTTAAGAGCCGCAGCTACCCCACTCAGTTTCACTCCACCCACACAGCCTACTCCAGGGGAGTCAGCACATTTATCTCACAAAATGTCTGCTTTCAGTTGCTGCAATCCCTAATTGATGACCAAGGAAGATACATTTTTTTGTTATGTAAATTAGCAGGTTTAACATGTATTATTGCTAATGTCTACATCCCTCCACCCTTCTCCTTTGATACCCTGAAATGTTTGGCACAATTTATAGCACTGTACTCAAACACCCCTAATTGGGTGTTGGGTGACTATAATAACGTAATGGATAAACAAATGGACAAATTTAAATCTGGGACTAGCAGTAGCTCCACACCAAGTGGCCCTATCCACTTTGCTAGATTCCTTGTAGAACTTGGCCTACGAGATGTGTGGAGGGACCTAAATCCTAAGGTCCAGTGTTATTCCTGTTACTCAGTATCGTCGAAAATATCTATCATGAATTGATCTCTGTCTGGGCAACAGCCTGGCGAATTCACTCACTACTTCAGTGATGTATGCGTCATGCAACATATCAGACCATTCTTTTTTATGTGCTAAGGTCATTACCGCCCCCAGTCCCAGGTGTAGGCTGTGGAAGGTAAATCCTTTTTCGTTCACAATTTTTCCAGAATCTGACCCATCCCCCAAAGCCCTGAAGGAGTTTTTAGGTTTTAAATGGGACTTGGCAAGGTCCACAGTGATTTGGGATGCTCTGAAGGCTCACTTAAGGGGTTTAATTATTGCACAGATTACCCCCATTAAAACTAAAACTAAAGAATGGGAGAACTTAGTGATGAGCGAGGCTGCCAAAGCTGAGGAAAGATATATCTCTGCCCCCAATCCCGACTCATAACGTAAATGGCAGGAAGCACAGGCCCTGTACCAACAGGTTTCCACTACTGCAGCGGAAAACAAAAGTTTTTTTCTCCAGCAAAAATATTTTAACGAAGGGGAAAACACAGGCCATCTACTTGCCTTAATAGCTAGGACCCAACAGAGCAGTACATATATTGATGCCAATCAGAACACAGCAGGTGACACGGTTACTGATCAGACTCGTGTCCCTGGGGTGTTTTTGGATTTCTTCAAGGATCTGTACACATCTAAGGTGCACCCCACAAAAGAGGAGCTGGACCAATTTCTGGACCAGTGCTCTATCCCTCAGTTGTCACAACAGGGCCTCGCTGCCCTTAATAAACCACTAACTTTGGAGGAGCTTACTTTAGCCGTGGCACAAAGGGCGAACAACAAATCACCGGGAGCTGATGGTCTGCCCATGGAAACATATTGGAAATATGGTGACATTCTCTTACCCACCTTATTAACAACTGTCAGGTCACCTGAGACCAGGTGAGAGATGCACTCCGTAGGAGTCAGAAGTGCAACACTAAGGTAGTGGACCCTAGGACTGACTGCTGCGGATTGAACCCTGGGAGGTTCAGGAAGCAGGTCTACTGGATCACTAACACAGCTAGAGCATAGATTCCCCAGGGCGTGGAGTATAAGAGCCAGCAGGTGTTCACCAAAGCCTCCAGTGGTGAGGATGGACTGCGCTGCAGTCTGGCTCTAGGTCGCGGCCCCCAGGGTCTCACAGCTCATGGTAGACTATAGGAGAAGGAGGAAGCAGCAGGCTGGAACAACAAGGATAGTAAATGGATAAGGCAGAGGTCAGGGCGACTAGCAGACAGGAACAACAGAGTACACGCCAAAGGTTTAGGGTCACAGGCAAACAGGGATAGTCGGGGACACGCCAAAAGGTCAGGATCACGAGCAGACAGTAATAGTCGAGAACACACCAAGGTCAGTAACAGAGACAAACGTAGAGCACACGGCAAGCAGGAAACAGGAAGCCAAACACACAGTGAATACACAATGGTTGATCAGCACCGCTGGCTAGCAGTGCACAGGTTAATATAGAGTTCCCTATTAGGGCTGGGGTGGAGCCATGCTTAGAGGAGAGATTATTTAAACAGCCAGGTGAGAGTGACTAGCCTCTTAGTCTGAAGGAGAGGTAAGCAGACAGAGAAGGATTACTGCATAACCATGACAGTGCCCCCCTCTTACGAGGCCTCCCCCTGCCTGGGCCCAGGCTTAAAGGGAAACTCTAGGTGAAACCTCCTCAACAGACAAGGCGCAAAGATCTTAGATGCAGTGATCCAAGACCTCTCCTCAGGACCAAACCCTTTCCAATGTATTAGGTACTGAAGAATGCCTCTACGGCTCCAGGAATCCAGAACTTGACTAACCCCCTAGTTTAGACTATCCTCAGAGACAGAAACCGAGGTAGGGAGAGGACGAGAGTACTTATTGAGGACTAAAGGCTTCTTAGGAATGGGTAAGGGCATGAGAAGACCATCAGGAGTCTGAGCAGGGTTCCCCAGACCCTTAAAGATGAGCTGGAGGGGGCGTGGTCAAGATGGCGCTGTGAGTGGCAGCATTTACAGAGAGCTCCGCTCGTTCTCGATTCAGAGATCCAGATCCAGGGCAGTAATCCTGCCACCGATCACCCATCCAGACTAGGGTGACGGAGGAGCACCCCCCGATCATCGTAGGGGGAGAAAGGCTGCAAACAGGCGCCACTAGTGATCCCCAGGACACGTCCCACCCTTCCTCGCACTGCTAGGCCGAAGCCGCGGTCTTGCCTGACGGGCTCTGGAAGTCCGGAACGGGGCGGCCCTCCCCGAACGAAAAACCGGAGCCAGCGTGACGAGCGGGGTGGAACCGAGGGCCCCGGAGGCAGGATACCAGGAGAAAAACCCCACCGAGGCCTCTCCCGAACCTCCCGGCCAGCTAGGCTGCAGCTGCAGACTTTCCTGGCGGGCCCTGCAGTTCCCGTCCGGACCGGAAGCACCAGGGACCCCTGTTGGTGAGGTGGCCACCAAGCACAGCAATACGGACACTGGAGGAGGGAGGTGCAGCTGACCTTCAGTCTCCACGTGTAGGCAGGCCGCAGTCACAGTGAGTCAGGCCTTTCCAGACAGGCCTTGAGCACCCGGAGTGGGGGGCCTCAACACCACAGAGTCTGCTGGTAAGGGGAAAAGACTGACAGGGGGCCCATATCTCACATAAGAGACTCCCCCAGACACCCCTTAGCTTCTACGTTATAGCCCCCATGCTACCCACAGTACACACAGCGTATTGCGGAGGCAAAACAGCATCTGAATGAGGCGCCGGGGTTTGGGTGCCAAATATAACAAAGGGGGCAAACGATTGACATTTACGCCACAACTAGACCCCACTCTAACGCCCACCGAACCCCAAACTGAGGTCCGCACCACCCGAAGATCACACAGACCCTCACAGACAGACCTCATGGAATCGGCCAATTCCTGCCCACCTTGGCTGGCAGACATCACGGCGGCCATTGCAACTTGCCAATCAACCTTAACAGCAAACATAGAGGTGGTGCAGATGGATGTGGGCCTGATACGCCAAGATCTAGACAAACTTAGGTCCAGAGTAGCTGAGATTGAACAAAGGGTGAGCAATACTGAAGATACAGTTGCGGAACACGGAGCTGCACTCAGCACCCTTCAGACTAAAGTGAAAGCCCAGGAGTACAGAGCAGAGGATGCAGAAAATAGAAACAGGTGCAATAATCTTCGCATTGTCGGCCTCCCAGAGGGAGCGGAGGGCAGCAACCCCACATCCTTTGTAGAAGGTATGTTATGTGACCTTCTCCCTGACGCTTGATAGTCACCCCACTATGCAGTGGAAAGGACCCACCGCATACCTCCGAAGCCGGGACCTCCAGGATCTTCCCCGCGTACCTTCATTCTCCATCTCCTCAACTTTAGGGACAGAGACTAAGTTCTCCTGGCATCTAGGATTTTTGGAGATCTCCGCTACCAGAATGCCAAGTTGATGATTTTCCAAGACTATTCGGTGGAGACCCAAAAGCTCAGGAAATCCTTTGACCACGTCAAGGCGGCACTGAGAGCTCGCAACATCCGCTATAGCATCCTCTTCCTGGCCCGTCTAAGGGTCCAGGACGGAGAGTCAACCCGCTTCTTCAACACCCCCAGAGAGGCATCCACCTGGCTGGAATCGCTGCCGCCGGCCCGTTGATCAGTCATGTGGTATGTAATGCACAACACCCTTATACACGATGAGCTTTTTCCAGGCCCAGGCCTGGGTCATTCACAATTACCCACAGAGGGGCCGCACACGACTATGTTGCACCTGTTGTGCCCTGCTTACACCCAGAATGTGCGCTGCTTTTGACTATGGAAGATATCCCCCCTAATGCGGGTACTCAAGCTAAGTGTCCCTGACAAAGACATAGTCAGGAGAAGGTTGCAATCTGTAGCTTCTCTATGCTTATTTTTCCCCCTCCTAAGACATTAGGGGCCACATTATGTAAGACTGTCCACTAGTGGATCGAATTTATTGGAGGGACGCATATCAATATTTTTTCTCCCCTTGTGAACCTAAGTCCCTTACAATTTGTTACATTGAGCGAGCGGATGTCTCACACCTACGAGCTGCTAAGACTATTGCTTGACCCCCCAGGAAGCGCCCGGGGGGTTGAGTTCACATCTTTCATGGACCCCCTCTTGCAGCCGGTGAGCTGGTAATGTTTGGGATGAATACCTGCCTCAGTTCAAGGGGGTTGGGTGGGGTGGGGGGTGGCTAATGTTGCCCCATTGGGGTCAGTTTTTCCCTTTCTCAGATTAGGTTTACTTTTTGTTTTATTTGGAAGAATGTTTGTATAATTTTATGGGTTATGGTTAAACCCTGGGTTAAGAAAATATTGTTGTATGTATACTTTGCAACTGCATTACAAACATCAGCAATGTATGTCTACTCTTACTGCCTCCTTCAGATCCCCCTGGCGGTCTCGGGGGGAGGGTGTCCCTCTAATCCTGCAATTCCTCTACCTAGCTGCAAGTATGACTTCCCTTAACATACTATCCTGGAATACCAGGGGCTTAAATTCCCCGGTTAAGAGATCTCTGGTCTTTCAGTCTTTCAGTCTTTCAAGCCCATAGCCCCCATATCTGTATCCTCCAGGAAACACACCTAGTGGGTAGTAAAACACTGGCCCTCAAAAATCCATGGATAGGACACCACTATCATTCCACACACCTCCCCTTCAGGCTGCTGGACTTGGTGTTGGACTCGGAGGGCAGATATGTATTAATACACGCACAGATCCATACTGTGAAATGGGTTATAGCGGGGGGGGGACGTGGCCAGCCGGAGAGGAAGATGGACGCCTAAGCTCACAGCTCGCCAGCCAGGGGACACAATCCAGCGCAATCGGCCGCAACAACGACGCCATCCACACCCATCCTCACTCCTCACCCTCAGGAGACAACGATGCAGGCATCCAGAAAGAGATATACCGACCACAGGCCCCAGAAACTGACCGAATTTGCCTATAAGCCGGCGGGTTGGGATATCCAAGATGGCGCCGACCAGGCCGCGCCGCGCGGACCTTACACGGACCTCCCGGACGCCTCCACGGCTGATCACACGGATCAAGGTACTGTACCTGACCCATCCCAGACTCCGGAAGGGGACCCCCTCCCCAGCAGCCCAGCCAAAGCAAAAATGCGGCTAGACACGCCGCCGCACCGATCACAACACCAACAAATTGAGGCCCAGGCTCCTACTCCCTTCTCCCTAGACCAGGCCCTGAACTCCTCAATGGCATCCTTCCCTACATCAGGGCAGCCAGTCATGGATACCACACTGAAAGACATGCTGATCTCCCTCCAGACCTCCCTCATGACGGACCTCTCATCCATGTTCCACAGAATCACCTCTGATATGCACTTGCTAGATGACAGGGTGACTAACACTGAGAGAGGGATACAGGCATGCACATCCACAGTCAATGAAATCATTGATGCCTATGACACAGTTAAAGAAGAACAGGCATGGATGCGGGCCAAGCTGGCCGACTTAGAAGACAGGTCCCGCAGAAACAACATAAAGTTGAGGGGTGTCCCCGAAGCCATACTCCCCGCGGACCTGCCGAGATACGCAAAAGAACTGATGCATATTGTGATTCCTGAAGCGTCCCCGCGTGATCTAATCATAGATAGGATCCACAGAATTGCCAAGCCTGCCCACCTAGCAACCTCGGTCCCCAGAGACATCCTAATGAGGGTCCACTTCTACCACATCAAAGAGAAACTCCTCATGGGGCTCAGAGCTAAATCACCTTTGCCTGCTCCCTACACTGGCATTCAACTCTTTCCCGACCTGTCCAAGTACACCCTCCAATCGAGAAGACATCTTAACCCGATAACCAAAAGCCTGCAAAACCATAAGATACAATATAAATGGCGCTACCCCGCAACCATCCTTATTGTACACAATGGCCAAACGCACGCCATTGGAGATCTAGAAAAGGGCCTAAAGCTTCTCCACTCCTGGCGGATAATCCCTGAGTTATCCAAACCACCTCCCTCAGACAGAGGACCCAATACGTCCCGCAACTCACAAAACCGCAATCCCAACTGAGGATGTCTACACCACTACCACACTTGGCCGCTAACATCCATTATGGCTCCCCTGAGTGCTGGCAACCTGATTCTCCTGTCTTCTTCTCCCGGTATTACTGACTCTCTGTACCCCCTAATAGAGGTTTACACGGTGCTCTTCACCCCCTCTAGAGATCCTTCTACCACTAGAAGCACCATCTCCAACAACTAAACCGAACTTTCCACTATTGGATCATATTGACCAGCCTCATCACCTGTATTATACTACACAAGTTACTGTTCTACCACTGATTTTTTTTGTTTTTTTTTCCTTATCTCCTTTTTCGCTTTAATCATCATTACTGCATTCTAACACATTGCTCTATTCGCAGTATTCTAGCCCTATCTTTTTTCAGCCGTCCAATCTGCCACGAAGCTACCACCAATCCCTTGACCCAGGACCCTCCTGCACCTGCCTCCCGTCAAGTCTTATACTTCTGCTACCCACCTGCTGAATTCCAACGCCAGGTACCTCCGGATCTACCCACCGTCAACTAACTGTAAGTGTTGTGCACAACTCACACCGCAAGATGCCAATCACCATTCTCTCCTTGAACGTCAACGGGCTAAACCATCCCGCCAAACGTCACTCACTGTGGAAAACCGCCTCGGCTCTCCACAGCGACGTGCTTTGTATCCAGGAAACCCACCTGCTGCATTCCAATACACCCTTATGCAACAACCACCAATATCCACACATATTCCATGCCACACACCCCACTAAATCGAGAGGGGTCATGATAGCATTTCGGGACACTTTAGACTTCCAACTCCTTGATTCACTATCAGACCCAGAAGGTCGGTTCATCATCCTAATCTGCACAATCAACAAAGCAACTTATACCCTAATCAATATATACGCCCCGAACTCCCACCAAATGAGATTCCTCCACAAAGTTCTTCGCTCTGCCAACACCATCCGAAAAGGCCACCAGATCATCTGTGGCGACTTCAATCTAGTCCCAGACGTCTTGATGGACTCCACCTCACCGACTAAACGCCGTGAATCTCCTTTAAAGAAATTCATCGCCTCCCAGGACCTGTATGATGTCTGGAGATGTCACCACGGCTCTGAACGTGACTTTACTTTTTTTTCACCCAGACACCGCTCGTATTCAAGAATAGACCTGTTCCTTTCTGACAAATGCATATTACAAAAAATTTCTGCTTCTCAGATCCACACCACGACATGGTCGGACCATGCCCCCATATCTATCACATTACAGGACACCAATTTTCAAAAAAATACGTTTCTCTGGCGTGCTAACAACTATATTATACAAAACGACACATACGCCCCAGAAATATCAAAACACATTAATGAATTCTTTTCCTTGAACAAAGGCTCGGTGCCCGACCCTGCCGTGGTGTGGAGCGCTCACAAAGCGTTTATGCGGGGGATGTTAATTAAACTTGGTTCTCAACATAAGAGGAAGAGGACGCAGCAGATAGACAAACTGACATCCCAGATAGCGACCCTAGAGGACAGGCTCAAAAAAGACCCCCCGAGACCCACAGGCCAACCAACTACTAAACCTCAGACAGGAACTTAGAACTCTACTTCTCCACTCCTACGAATTCCTTCACAGGAAAATCAAAGCGTCTTCATACTCCACCTCCAACAAAGCTGGCAAGAAACTCTCCCAACGATTAAAAGGTAGACGTACCAAAACTAAAATAACCCAACTCATTCACCCCCATACCCACACCCCCTTAAGCAACCCCCAAGACATAGCTGATGCCTTCAGCACATACTATGAAGACCTCTACAACCTGAAACAGGATCCCCATACCCCACAACCCTCCCAGGACGAAATAGATCACTTCCTATGCAAACTAAATTTACCCAAACTGACTGAGAAACAACTGACCTCCTTAAACGCCCCATTCACTGACCAAGAAATTAAAAAAACCATAGACTCCCTCCCCAGCGGGAAGGCACCAGGCCCCGACGGAATAACCGGGGAATATTACAAACAATTTCATTCACAGTTGATCCCACATCTTAGTGACCTATTCAATCATGCTGCCTCCTCTTCCACCTTTTCACCAGAATATTTAAAAGCGTTAGTTATCACGATACCGAAACCAGGGAAACAGTCGAATGTCCCCCAAAACTTTCGTCCCATCTCCTTACTCAACCTAGACCTCAAACTATACGCCAAATCTATAGCGATAAGACTACTCAAAATTATGCCCACAATTATAAACCAAGACCAAACAGGATTCACAAAAGGCAGACAAGCCTCAGATGCCACCAGGAGGATGATTAACCTTATCCACCACGCTGAGTCCACCGGAACGCCTTCTCTGCTCTTCTCCCTGGATGCAGAGAAGGCGTTCGATAGGGTTCACTGGTCCTACCTAGCGTCGGTCCTCCGGAAGTTTGGATTTCAAGGCCAGATTCTCGGAGCCATTATGGCTTTATATTCCAACCCCGAAGCACAGGTTTACACGGAAGGCATGCTATCCCGACCATTCCCAATTACAAACGGCACCCGCCAAGGTTGCCCCCTATCCCCCCTTATATTCAACATGGTCATGGAACCCCTAGCAGAACATATCCGCTCTAATGCCGCCATCTCGGGCATAAAGATTGGCCCTCATCACCACAAAATTAGCCTGTTTGCGGATGATGTCATCCTCATCCTCACCAACCCGACTGTTTCCCTGGCAGAAGTACAAAAGATGCTAAATTGGTTTAGCTCGATATCATATTACAAAATCAATACGACTAAATCCTTCATACTAGACATCAAGGTGGACGCTACTATAAGAAACCTCCTACAAGCCCAATATTCATTCGCCTGGGCAGACTCCGACATATCATATCTAGGCATACAATTACCAAGGACGACTAAAAAACTCTATACATGTAACTTTCTGCCACTCCTCCAAAACATTCAAGCGACCACGCAAAACATAGCGAAACACGAACTCTCCTGGACAGGTCGCCTTGCGGCCTTTAAAATGATCTGCCTTCCCCAGATACTCTACTACTTTCGAACCATACCCATTCCCCTACCCACCACATTCTTCAGGTCCCTTCAGACGCTGTTTAATAAATTCCTCTGGAAAGAAAAAAGACCCAGATGTGCCCACACTAAACTGATCAAACACAGACTGGTAGGAGGCTCGAGCTCAATAGACTTTGAAGACTACCACCTGGCAGCTATTCTGGCCCAACTACCCTGCTGGTTTCAACCATCCCCATCCACTCTATGGGGCCACATTGAACAAGCTTCACTCATAAAACCAAACCTACAAACATGGCTGCTAAGCATTCCCCTAGGCGCCCCAATCCCAAAATCCCTATCTCCCACCGTGAAAGCCTCAGCACAGGCATGGAAAAAAGCGTCATCCCAAATGCAATACTCTCCCACCACACCACAATCCCACATCCCCATAAAATCCTTACTCCATCTAATGCCAGAAATCTCACTTTCATCTTGGATCCTTAAAGGTATAAATTACATACAAGACATACTACAAGAAAATCACATCAAATCATTCCCCCAACTTCAAACCACATACGACATACCCGCATCCGAATACTTCACCTACCTCCATATACGTCACTGCCTGCAAACTATACCATTCCCCATCTATAATATACACCCCAAGACTTGGGAATACCTCACCGACCCCGACACAAAAATCAAAGGCATCTCATATTTTTATAATAATCTACACCAAAAACGTACCTTTACCAAAATGCCACCCCACCACACCTGGGAAAAAGACCTTGCCATAAAGTTCACAGACACACAATGGCAACAAGCCCTCAAGACTATTTACAAATCCACCAAATGCGCGGCCCTATGGGAACTTACACAGAAGATTACACTAAGATGGTATTTGACTCCTGCCCGCATAACATCTTTTAACCCTCTAATCCCTGATACTTGCTGGAGATGTAAATCTTCCACAGGCGACCTAATACATGTCTTCTGGTCGTGCACCAAACTCCGCAAATACTGGGAAGACATCTTCCACTTAATCTCGACCATCATTCAAATCACGACTCCTCCAACACCGGCCCTAGCGATCCTCAACCTCTCCATTGAGGACTTTCCTCACCCCCTCCAATCCACAATCACCCACATCCTCATGGCAGCCAGACTCAATATAGCTAGACACTGGAAATCTGACACACACCTGACGCTTACGCAAGTCACAGACTTGGTATCACTACACTACAGCTACGAGACTACCACAGCCACACTATCTGGGCAAGCCACTAAAATATGCACAGCATGGCAACCTTGGACCGACTGGACTAGAAACTGCGCACCCAGCGTACAAACGAACGGTTGCTCTGACCCTCCTTCTTGACCGAGCAATACCCATCACTCCCTAGAAATGTTATGTTACCATTGTAACTGAAAAATCTATTTTCTTTTCTTTTCTTTTTTCCACTGGTTGGAACTTTCGTGTCCAACACAAAAGGGTCCGCTTCGCTCCTGTGCCACTAAAGGTCCCACATGGGGTGACACACTTGTGAAGTGGACCGAATACGACCTATCAGAGTTTTATTCCTGTTAGCATTATACAAAATGACACGACTATTACTTACATTCGTATATACATGTTTCTACTAGATCCCTGTTTGTGGATAGAAGTTCATTTCTATGATTGTTATACAGACGTCGTTGCACGACGTACAATGTTTAATTGTACAATGTACTCTCTAAATATCTAATAAAAATATGGAATTAAAAAAAAATGGGTTATAGCGGGATTGTATTTGCCCCCTCCAGCTTCAATGGCTCTCCTAAACCAGATCACTTCTAAGATTGCAGAGCTAGCTAATGACAACATGATACTTCTGGGAGACTTTAACATGGTTCCAGATCTGGACATGGATAGGATGTCGACGAGTGGATATTCCCACTCGGGACTGGTGAAGTGGGCAGAGCTCTAATGCCTGAAGGATGTCTGGCGCTGGAGGAATCCCCACTCCAGGGCATACACCTGTCACTCCGCATCACACAGATCCTTCTCTAGGATTGATTTGGCTTATCTAGGAGGTCTGGCTTTGTCACGGCTGAAGGATATTACAGTTTTTCTCCATTGTTTTGGCTCATTTCTTGAAACAGAAATGACATTCTCAAAACAACATGGACAAATCTCCAAGCCACTTGGCAATTGTTCACAACTGAATTGAATTTCTCATTCATTTCATCAAAATTGCAAATGTCTCAGTACATGTCTCAATGTCTCAGTACATATTTCAAATGATTAAGTACAAGTAGCCTACATTTAGCACAATTTCCAAGTGAATAGATCTTGTTGATCTAAACTGATTGTCAATTCTCAGTCTAATGGTTGTTCTGTCCAAAACCTGTCAGCGTCATTTCATTGTTTAAGTCATCACATGCACAATAGTCTGTTCAATGGTCAAAATTATTCAGGAACCATAATACCATGAATACCATATGTGAATCTCTTGGAACATTTGATAAAATGATTACAGCAATTGACAGTCAGGTGCAACTAGAACTTGACTAACAAAGGAGGAGTTAGAGTTGGTCTCAGATGACCAATCAAACAGTATGTTTAGTTACCTGACAGGTGCTGTCCATGATTGTAAATGCTGCCAAACATGTATATATAGAGCTTGACCATGCAGGACCAGTACAATTTCTGAACATGGAGGCACCTGGCCAAGTAAATAAACAAGGGAAACTGCCTGCTCGAGGAAGAGGAAGAAGAAGAGGAAGAGGAGTAAGGGTGAGTGGTGGTGGAATAGGGGGAAGAGGCTGAGGAGCACGAAGACACTATGCTGTCCCTGATGAAATTCGGGCCACAATTATAGATCATGTCATCAACCATGGCCTCACAATGGCGGAGGAAGGTCGCCGAGTGCAGACTAATGTGCCTCGCTCTACAGTCTTCTCTATCATCCAAACCTTTCACAGGAAAAACAGGTATGTAGTCAGTCAATGATGGAATTATATAATGTATAGGACAGGACACTGTGCACAGAGCAACAAATATGTTTATTTACTCATTTACGTATTCATTTAGTGTGTGTGTGTGTGTGTGTGTGTGTGTGTGTGATAGGCCTACAGTATTACAGTATCTTACCTCAGTGGGATGTTACGTATGATGCTAACAATGACATGAAAAATATTGTAGCAAATAAACTATGGAATAGTATGGAATAGTTTATTTTCTAAAATATTGATGATACAGTTTACAGTAGTATTCCAGTCACTGTGCACTGATGCATTGGAATTCTGGTAAAGTTACTGTAAGTAAAACAACAATACGATTACATTGGTAACTCATTCTGTACGGAATACATAAAGTATAGATTACGAATGGAGTGTTGTCCTTTGAATTCTATGTCTAGGATTGGACGACAACCTGGCAGGGGTGGCCGAGGAAAACTTCTCAATGAACAACAAGAATAAGAGATCTGTAACATGGTGTTTGCAAATAATGCCATCACATTGAGACAGATCCGCACTGCAATCCTACAAGACAATGCCATATTCCAAAATGTCAACTCTATAAGTATCTCCACAATAGCCCGCATATTGAAGAAGCATCAAATGACAATGAAGCAAATTTACAGGGTACCATTTGAGAGGAACTCTGACAGAGTGAAAGAGCTGTGGTACCAGTATGTACATGTAAGTCAGTCACTTGTTGTCCATCAAGATAACCTTTTTACAATTACCATAAGCAGTGGTTCCCGAAATGTATTGGTTTCAGTACCCACTTTACCTGATTTCTGAATCTAGGTAATCCAGGTATGAAAGTATTTGATTTACGTATCTTATTTATAAACATTTTGTCTAAAAAAATGCAGCTTACTGTATGATGCAATTATCATTATAATCCTTATTTTCTTATTTTGAAGAAAATAACATATAATACAGTAAGAAAAAGGGTCAAAGAGCTGCAATTACAGTAGTGCCTCCCATGTAAATCTATCTATTACTGTGGGTTTTACTGTAACATTTCAGTAAGTCTACTCGTTGATAATTTTTCCTTTCCCCTTTCTGTCAAATACCCCCTGTAGTACCTCTGCATAGGGTACATGTACCCCAGGTTTGGAACCACTGGAATACTGGCCAGTAATATATTGAACTTGTGTAGAACATAGAACATTCCTATGTAACTGTCTGTAACTGTAGTGTATAACTCTTCTGTATGACTATGATAAAAAAGTGTGATTCCGCGCTACAGTAAAAATATAATGAAAAAGTCACACAGTGCATATAACAATAAAGTGTTGAAACCTCACTTGAGGAATAAATAATATAAATAATGAAATAATTAAAATCATATACAATGAAGACTGGGCAAACACTTAAAAGTAAAAAAGTCTCTAAAATGACCTCAAAAAGATGGAAAAAAGAACTAGAGTTGTGTCCTGCAGATGTAAAAAAGTCTTTAAAAGTAGTAGACACAGAGCTCTCACCTTCATAAATTGTCCAGAGGCTAAACGAATAAAAAATCCGTAATTCAAAGTAATTTCAGCTTCCACCACTAGGGGGTCCTCCGTGTCGACATCAATGCCATAAAACCAATCGAAATGTCAGCATTAAAACATAAGTATAAGTATATTAAATGTCACTCCTTATAATAGATTCCACCACTAGGGGGTCCTCTCCTTCGTCCACAAACGTCTCCCAATTATTGCTGCACTTCAAAGCCTCTTCATATACCTCGTACCTCCGTAAAGACAGGGGGGAGGGAGGGGGGGGGGGGCACAGCAACAAACAGAGGTGGGAGAGAGAGAGACAAAAAGATCCAAATAGTGTAGTAGATTAAAGTAACATAAGCTTTAATGCGAAGGTAAAATTGGACTCTTACAATGTAAATCAAGTAAAAAGGCAAAAAACAGTTGCTAAGGCGTCTGAACGCCGCTCTCACTCTGACTTCCTGGTATCGCTCAGTCTATCCGGCCGGATAGACTGAGCGATACCAGGAAGTCAGAGTGAGAGCGGCGTTCAGACGCCTTAGCAACTGTTTTTTGCCTTTTTACTTGATTTACATTGTAAGAGTCCAATTTTACCTTCGCATTAAAGCTTATGTTACTTTAATCTACTACACTATTCGGATCTTTTTGTCTCTCTCTCTCCCACCTCTGTTTGTTGCTGTGCCCCCCCCCCCCCCTCCCTCCCCCCTGTCTTTACGGAGGTACGAGGTATATGAAGAGGCTTTGAAGTGCAGCAATAATTGGGAGACGTTTGTGGACGAAGGAGAGGACCCCCTAGTGGTGGAATCTATTATAAGGAGTGACATTTAATATACTTATACTTATGTTTTAATGCTGACATTTCGATTGGTTTTATGGCATTGATGTCGACACGGAGGACCCCCTAGTGGTGGAAGCTGAAATTACTTTGAATTACGGATTTTTTATTCGTTTAGCCTCTGGACAATTTATGAAGGTGAGAGCTCTGTGTCTACTACTTTTAAAGACTTTTTTACATCTGCAGGACACAACTCTAGTTCTTTTTTCCATCTTTTTGAGGTCATTTTAGAGACTTTTTTACTTTTAAGTGTTTGCCCAGTCTTCATTGTATATGATTTTAATTATTTCATTATTTATATTATTTATTCCTCAAGTGAGGTTTCAACACTTTATTGTTATATGCACTGTGTGACTTTTTCATTATATTTTTACTGTAGCGCGGAATCACACTTTTTTATCATCACTGTGAGTGGATTGTGATACACTTTAGGTTCTGCTGCAGGCAGACATTATTTATGTTTACACTTTATGCTAATTAGTCACCTTTAGTTTTATCACCATTGTATTATTCGTTCTCCATTATTTATCATAGTAGCGCGAGGGCTTTACATTCGCATATTATCCTCTTCTGTATGACTGATTTGATATTTTCTTTTTTTACTGTATTGTTGAGAATAATGGCATTGCAAGGAAACGAGACCTCTCACATACTCGTGTATGTGGATGAGGCTGGTTTCAACCTGGCCAAGGGCCGAAGACGTAGCCGTAATTTTATTGGCCACCGGGCCACAGTGGATGTCCCAGGCCAGCGAGGGGGCAATATAACTATGTGTGTTGCCATTTCTGAGAATGGTGTGGCCACTCACATCCCCAGTCTTGGCCCATAAAATACACAGAAGCTCCTCATCTTCTTGGACCGCCTTCATTTGGATTTGATCCCTGAAAATAAGAGATTTCTCATAGGGCCTCACCTACCACAATATATAATTGTATGGGACTATGTGAATTTCTACAGTGGCCTGCTTATCAGGGCCTGGTTCACTGCTCATCCAAGGATGGACATGGTGTTCCTACCACCTTACTCTCCTTTCCTCAACCCTATTGAGGAGTTTCTCTCCGCTTGGAGGTGGAGAGTGTATGAGCATCAGGCTCAATATCAGAGGTCCCTGCTCCATGCAATGGATGCTGCCTGTAAGGATATTACAGGAGATCAGTGTAGGGGATGGTTGCGACATGCACACCGTTTCTTCCCTCGTTGCATGGCAAGGGAGGATATACGCTGCAATGTTCATGAGAATCTGTGGCCAGACAGACAGCAGCGTGTGGATGGGCAGGAGGGTGAGGACGGTGCCAGTGAAGAGATGTTACAGTAGTTGTGAAACTCCAGCTTTATTTACAGCATTGTAGGCTAAATGTAATTTTCCTTGTTTTATGTTTGTGTGTTTATAATTCCGTATATTATGCTATATACATTTTCTTTTTACTCTGATGTATGGAAGTTACTTTGTGTGTGAATGATAATGGTTACAATACTGTAAAGTAATTTGTCATTGGCAGTATGAGTGCAATGTGTGATGTCAAACCTTGGAGGCTACTCTTACCCTAAAATCCTTTCTTTTTTTTCAGTTTTATGCACAATTGTATTCAGTTAGCTAGACAAAAACTGTACAGTAACCATTGTCAATGAAGGACTGGGCTAAGACTGAAAGGTGGACATGAGGGATATTTCAATGGTCCTCTGCCTTAGAGACAAAACATCTAAACATTTTGACTTGCAGTGCTTACACAATGCCAAAGGGACTAAGCATTTTGGGGGCACTGACTATTTGAATGAGAAAGAAATTTATTTTTGACACATGAGTGAACTGTTTTGGGAAAGATATGAGCTTTTAAAGGTGAACCATGGTGTTGTGCTGAACAATCCAGGTTATTTTGGCAAAAGCACCAAGAGAGTTGAGAACGTCTGGTCTGTTTCAAGAAATGAGCCAAAGCAATTGAGAAGAATCTTTGCCATTTTGGGGGCAGTGACTCTTTATATGGGAAAGGAATATGGTTTTGAAGCATGAGTGAACAGTTTTGGGAGAGATGTGAGCCTTTGCACGTGGGTTATAGTGTTGTGCTGAACTGTAAGACTGTTTTGCCAAATGAACTTAGAGTTTTGAGAATGTCATTTCTGTTTCAAGAAATGAGCCAAAACAATGGAGAAAAACTGTAAGATACTCCCCAGGGGCATATCTGACCATGCGCCATTTCTCCTGACCATGAACCTCATGTCGACCCCAGAGAATAATCTGTGGCGCCTGTCTAGGTTTTGGGTGTCGGATGAGGCGGTGGATGGTCACTTTATAGGGGCACTCCAGGAATACTGGGAAGTTAATCAGGGCACGGCAGGTACACTGACGGTGTGGGATGCCTTTAAGGCATACACTAGGGGGAGGTATCAGGCAATTATAGCCAAAGTTCGTAGGGAGAGGTGAGCTGACTTGATCAGTGCTGAAAAGAAGGCGGACTTGTAGGAAGGACTATTCATAAGAACCAAAGACCCTAGAGACTATGACCGGGGAGGTTGTTCGTATTCGCACTCCCTCACACAGAAACGACTGCTTGCCCAATCACACCGCATTTTTGAAAAGGGGGAACGATCCGGCAAGTTATTGGCTTGGCTGTCACAGGAACAGATGGGGGGGATGAGTGTGTCCTCTATACAGGGACCTAGTGGGACCCTGCTTTCTGCCCCTGAAGAGATAAATGACTGTTTCGTCTCTTTCTATAGGAAACTCTACAGTTCTGGGGCAGCCTACACCACTGACGAACTGACCTCTTATCTAGACCCAATTGACGTCCCGGTCCTGACAGCAAAATACCGTGAACAGCTCGATGCTCCCATAACCTCTGATGAAATAGTTAAAGCTCTAAAAACCATGCAATCTGGTAAGTCCCCAGGACCGGATGGCATACTGGTCGAGTTCTACAAACAGTACGCTGAGGAGCTGACGGGAGCCTTGCATGCAATGCTCTCGGAGGCTCAGAAGCTGAAAGAACTCCCAGACTCCCTGAGCGAGGCAGTGATAATTGTGATCCCCAACCCAGGTAAAGATCCAACCCTATGCGCCTCATACCGCCTTGATTAATGTTGATGCGAAACTCCTAGCCAAGGTGCTGGCTAACAGGCTCAACACGGTTATAACTGCCCTAATTCATCCGGATCAAACCGGGTTCATGCCAGGGAGGAGAACAGACATCAAAATTAGAAGGCTTTTCACACATATGGACAGGGCTCAGCCGGGGTCGGCGGGAGTGGTGGCGTCGCTTGATGCCAAAAAAGCCTTTGAATCAGTGGAATGGGGGTATCTGTGGGAGGTTCTTTCAAAATTCAGGTTTGGGCCACACTTTATGACCTGGTTAAAAATGCTCTATGCAAACCCCAAAGCAAGAATCTGCACAAATGGCACGCTCTCTGAAAGCTTTCCCCTGGGCAGAGGCACTCGACAGGGCTGCCCATTATCGCCTGGACTATTTTCTCTGGCGGTGGAACCCCTGGCCATTGCTTTGAGGGCTGATACAGGGGTGAGGGGCATAGAGGTAGGTGCGATAGAGGAAAAGGTGTCCCTATATGCTGACAACGCCCTACTCTATCTTGCTGATGCCTCCCAGTCGCTACGGAGGTCACTGGACCTATTTGAGGAGTTCGGCCGATTCTCTGGCGTTCATATAAATTGTAGCAAGTCAGTTCTGTTTCCGCTGCATCCCACACTTCCGTAAGGGGACACGGGAACCTCTCTTCAGTGGGTGGAGGAATTTACCTATCTGGGAATGAAGATCAGCAACACCACACGTGACTTTATAGACAAGAGTGGACAGCCTCTTCTAACCCATCTTACTGTCAAATGTATAGCTTGGCGCACCCTCCAGCTTACCCCTGTGGGTAGAGTCAACCTATTAAAAATGGTGTTCCTCCCCAAATTTTTATATTTTTTTCTTAACACCCCATCCCACATCCCTAAATCTTTCTTTAGGTGCTTAAAGGGCGTGATTGCCTCATTCATCTGGGAGGCGGCCTAGGGTGTCGTTACATATATTATATCTTCCCCTATCAAGTGGGGGCCTAGCTCTTCCCAACTTATTAATCTACTATTGGGTAGCCGTCTTGGTTATGGTACGCTGGTTCTCCCAGCCGAGGCAGAATCCGGCGGTGAGACTGGAGGCGGCGATTTTGGGATCATACGCGGCACTGAGCAATTTAGTATACCGGGGATTGAAAGCTCCCTATCTATTGATGGGGTCCATGAAGACAACTATTAGAGCATGGAGGGAGGCCAGGGCTATTTATGCTAAAGCCAACTGCATTCCCCCACACACTCCACTGTGGGGAAACCCTACACTACCTCACCTCTGTGATATACCAGATCCAGCACACTGGGCTAAACGGGGGATCACTGCCCTCAAACATGTCATAGTAAACGGGGAACTTATGTCCTTTAATGAAATGAAGAAACAATACTCCATACCCAGCTCCCTTTAGTTTCAGTACTGGCAACTGAGACATGCAATGAGGGCTCAGTTCTCAGACACACTAACTTTGGAGCCGGACTCAGTTGAGCGACTACTGACTTCGAGTGAGATGGGGAAACCCCTCTCCATGCTATATCTTTATCTCACGGTAGCCCATTATGTTAAACCCACTCACACAATGGACAAATGGAAGGAGGACATACCAGCTCTAGGGGATGATGAATGGCAGGACTGTTTGTCCACTTTCATCGCCTCTATGATAGCTGCCAAAGACAGATTCCTTCAGCTTAACTTTATACACAGGGCATACTTCACCCCACACAAACTGGCTAGAATATACCTCAACTTAGACCCAAACTGCCCCAGATGCAGGACTGAGGAGGGGACCTTCTGGCATGGTTTGGGCCTGCCCTAGGCTCCGAACATACTGGGAGGGAGTGGTGGAGAAACTCAGCGATATGGGGGATCTAGGGTGCCACCGGAGCCCATGGTGCTTCTATTAAGTTACCTGGGAGAGGTAGAGGGGGACAGATATACGAAACTCTGCATAACGTTCTCCCTGTTCTATGCTAGGAGAGAGATAATGTTGCATTGGAAATCAGCCGAACCCCCCACCCTCACATCATGGAAAAAGGCTATAGACTCAGAACTTCCCCTCTACAAACTCACATATGAGAGCAGACAATGCCCGGCTAAATTTGATAGGGTATGGTCGGCATGGGTGGACACACAGGGCTAGGGGCCAGAGAGGAGAGGGACCAAGTGAGGGATTCTCATTTCAGGCCCCCCCCCCCGCGCTGGACAACACTTGAATATGCCACTGAAGAGATCACTGGTGAGGAATAAACTTCTTCTGTGTGAGGGGTTCTCATCCACTCAAGGGGGGAGAGTTCGTCTGCCCTAATGAGTGATAGGTAGAAACTGCAAAATAACATCATCGGGTTTTTACTGGTAAAGGAGTGTTAAGAAACGGCTATATTGACCTATAAGATGCCAATATCTGGTAACATACTAATTAAATATGTAACAAAGGAATACTTGATTGTCGAATGCTGATTATATTGTAATGCTGATTTGTTTAATAAACTTTTCTGTTAAAAAAAAAAGATGAGCTGGACATCCAGCACAGGACCATCAGACTGGGCAGGAGTCAGTGGATCTCTGAGGCCCGGTTGGTTAGAAGGTGAGGTGTCACAAGAGTCAAGCTGGATAGCTGAAACACAAGCAGCATGCTGAGAGTCCAGAAAGAGAGGTTGAAAACCCCACCTGGCAGAATGAGGCAGTCTGTCCAAAGGATGGATTGAGTCTCTGAGACAAGTTTGAATGGACGTAGTAGTAGTAGGGTGAGGCCAGGTTGCAGAAGGTCCTGAATAGGGAACAGCAGGAAGTTTCACTTTTGGGGTAACCCTGAGTAGGCAGGAAGAGGAACAGGAGGAACCCCAAGCCAGGATCTGTCCAGCAGTCCAGTCAACGTGTGGCGAATGGAGCCATAACCAAGGAAGACCTAATATGATAGGAGATGAAGCCTTAGGTAAGACAAGGAGGGATATCCACTCCTGGTGGAGTGTCCCTACCGACATCCTAACAGGGAGGGTCTAGAAGTGGATAGGGGCCCCTGGGAGAACAGTGCCATCAATCGCCAAGACCACCAATGGCGTTGTAAGGGGCAAAAGGGTAAGTCTCATGGAATATGCAGTTTCCCAATCCATGAAATTGCCAGAGGCTCCGGAATCCAGATGTGCCGAGACCAAACGAGAGGAAGTGCCGACATGAAGGAACACAGAAAGGAGAAGACGAGAAGCTGAAGGTGATATTTCAGGGTCTAATACTCCACCTTCCAGATGTATTAGCCCCGAGCGTTTTTCCGGATGAAGAGAACAAGTGTCCCGAAAATGACCTTTGGCCCCACAATAGAGGCACAGGCCCAGAGTGCTGCGCCTAGCATGTTCTTCGGGAGATAACTTGGTCCAGCCCAGCTGCATAGGTTCCTCAGCAGGCAGGGGGTGCTCCTCGGATCGAAGAGAAGGGACTGGGAGCTCAGGCTGCCTAAAGAACGGGGAGTGATGGCATCTTTTTTCCAGGTCCCTCTCCTGAAAGCGAGTTACCAATCTGGTTACACAAGGTGATGACACCGTCCAGATCAGCAGGAAGGGATCTTCCTGCTAATTTATCCTTCACTCTATCAGAGAGGCCATGTAAAAAGTTTGCAACTAGGGCCTCATTATTCCAGATCAGCTCAGCGGTCAAAATACGAAAATGAAGAGCGTACTGTCCCACAGAAGTGGACTCTTGACGGAGACGTAAAAGAGCGCTGGCCGCAGAGGAGACACGACCCGGTTCCTTGAAGATATTCTGAAAAAGTTTCAAGAAATCAGACAGGCTAGAAACCACTGGATCATTGAGTTCCCACAGAGGGGCAGCCCAAGCTAGCACCTCGCCGGACAGGAGGGATATAATATAGGATACTTTCGCCTGATCGGACAGGAAGTTTTGGGGCTGAAGTTCAAAATGAATTGTGCACTGGCTAAGGAACCCCCTGCAGGCCTAGGAGTCCCCAGAGAAACGGGCCGGAGCTGGCAGTAGTAATGAATGTGTGGCTGCGACTGGTGTGATAGGTGCAGCAGCAGATAGCGGTTGAGGTTGTTGAACTGGGGGTCCTAATGAGGCCTGAACCTGTTCAAAAACGGGATGCCAAATCCTGAAGGAATCGCATCACCTGGGTCTGATGCGATTCCTGGGTGTCAAGTCTGCGTACTAAGCCCTGCAACGGATCATCTGAGGGTAGCGGCACATCAGCCGGGTCCATGGCTGATCAAATTGTCAGGTCACCTGAGACCAGGTGACAGATGCACTCCGTAGGAGTCAGAAGTGCACCTCTAAGGTAGTGGACCCTAGGACTGACTGCTGCGGATTGAACCCTGGGAGGTTCAGGAAGCAGGTCTACTGGATCACTAACACAGATCCCAGTGGGAGCTAGAGCATAGATTCCCCAGGGTGTGGAGTCTAAAAGCCAGCAGGTGTTCACCAGAGCCTCCAGTGGTGAGAATGGACTGTGCTGCAGTCTGGCTCCAGGTCGTGGCCCCCAGGGTCTCACAGCTCACGCTCACGGTAGACTACAGGAGATAGAGGAAGCAGCAGGCTGGAACAACAAGGATAGTAAAGGGATAAGGCCACTAGCAGACAGGAACAACAGAGTACACGCCAAAGGTTCAGGGTCACAGGCAAACAGGGATAGTCGGGGACACGCCAAAAGGTCAGGATCACGAGCATACAGGAATAGTCGAGAACACACCAAGGTCGTTAACAGAGACAAACGTAAGCACGCGGCAAGCAGGAAGCAGGAAGCCAAACACACAGTGAATACACAATGGTTGATCAACACTGCTGGCTAACAGTGCACAGGTTAATATAGAGTTCCCTATTAAAGCTGGGGTGGAGCCATGCTTAGAGAAGAGATTATTTAAACAGCCAGGTGAGAGTGACTGGCCTCTTAGTCTGAACACATGAGGAGAGGTAAGCAGACAGAGAAGGATTATTGCAAAACCATGACAACAACCCTGAATGACTCCCTCCGACAGGGCAGCTTGCCCACCTCTATGAATGAGGCTATCATAGTGGTAAACCCAAAGCCTGGTAAAGACCCGTTACAGCCCGACTCCTATAGGCCTATTTCAATTCTTAATACCGATGTGAAGTTACTACCTCAGGTGCTAGCCACTAGACTCTCGGTAATTGTTGCGGATTTGGTCCATGCTGACCAATCCGGCTTCATCCCCACCCGCTCTACGGCACTGAATATTCGTAGACTATTCCTTAACACTCAGATCCCGGTTGACAACACAGATAGCAGTGCCATCTTTTCCCTCAACGCTGCCAAAGCTTTTGACAGCGTGGAATGGAAATATTTGTGGGAGGTGCTGCGTCGATTCGGATTGGGGGATACATTCATCTCTTGGGTGCAGCTGTTATACGCTGCCCCCATGGCAAGAGTAAGGATCAATGACACCCTATCTGAGGCATTTCCTTTGTTTTGTGGCACACGGCAGGGGTGCCCATTGTTTCCCCTGCTGTTTGCCCTTGCATTGAAGCCTCTTGCGGCTATGGTGAGGGCCTACCCTAACATCGTGGGCTTCCGGCATGGTCAAGCTGAAGAAAAATCTCACTGTATGCAGACGATACACTGCTGTACCTGGGAGACACTGGGGATCCTCTAAGGACAGTAATGTCCCTAATCGATCAATTTGGGCAGCTCTCGGGCTTTGCCATTAACTGGCACAAATCAGCTCTTCTACCATTAGACCCTCTACTAACTCCTCTGTCGGAGGATCTCTCACACATACAAGTTGTTACCTCCTTCAAATATTTGGGTATAGTGGTGACCAAAGACCCAGGGGATTTTACGCAAATTTCAACAGAAACAAGCTAGCTGAAGTAGACTACCACTATCAGTAACTGGGCTGGTAAATCTTATCAAGATGATCTGGGCATATTTTACATAACGCACCAATCTGGATACCACAATACTAGTTCCGACGGATTGACTCACATTTTAGGGCCCTTATTTGGAGAGGCGGAGTTGCACCTATTAAGCTTGCCACTCTACAGTTCCCAAAAGATCAAGGTGAAATGGCTGTCCCGCACCCACAAATGTATTTCTTTGCTGCCCAGCTACAACACTTTACGGGGTGGGACCTTGGGACGGTCAGGGACCCCTCCAGGAGTCTTCTAGTTGGCCTGGACGTAGCTTACACCGCCCTGTCTCATATGGAAATGGGATTCCCTAACACCCCCTTTAATTGTTCCACAACTCAGTTACGAATGAAAATATGGAAGGGGATCAAAAGTACACTTGGAGAGATGGGCTATATGCATCAAACCCCCATCTGGCGTAATCGCCTCTATGCGGATCTTGCTAAGGTTCCAAAACACCCAATCTGGGAGAGAGCAGGGATTAAGTTCCTATATTAAGTTCTGGATGGCTCCACACTGAAACCATACTCTCAATTACTAAGGGAATTCCCCGTACTCAGAGGTCACCACTATCAATATGTTCAATTATATTATGCTCTGAGATGCCAAGGTAAACATTCTAATATGAAACTAGATTACTCAGAGTTCCTGGAATCTATATTCACTGAACCTGAAAGGAAAGGGATTATCTCTAGAATATATACTCATCTTTTATCACATATACAAGCTCCTGACCTTTTACCATGCAGGGAGAAGTGGGAGAGAGATGTTGGCCCTATTGATGGGACCAATGGGAGCAGATTTTGGAGGTGGGATCACTGGTGTCAGTATCTGCAGCACAAAGACTATCCCATCTGTTCATATTGCATTGTGTGTATCGTACGCCGGCGCAATTGCGCAAATGGGGCAGGAAGGACACCCCTATTTGTCAGAAGTGTCAAGCCCAATCAGGAGACCTTATCCATATGCTCTGGAGATGTCCTAAATTGGTGAGGTATTGGAGCTCCATTGTGGTCAAAATCAATAACATTTTCCAGGTGCAGTTGGAAGTAGACCCACTGACATGCCTACTGGGCAGCCTTAATGAGGATCTGTGCTCCCCTTTGGTGGGCACTGCCCTCACGAGGCTCCTATATATAGCCAGAAAGCTGATTGCCTGTCTTTGGCTCTCAGCAAATGCACCCACAATAACACAATAGATCCAACAGGTTAATACCACCCTTATCCAGGAAAAAAATATGTATCATCACAGGAAATAAATCACCCAAAAAATGTTATGGTATATGGCAGAGCTGGCTGAACTCGCCAGATCTGGCACCTCCACAGCTGGCATTAGATAGACTGTTACTGGGATAGTAACTTTGGCACAGGAGCTCCTGGGACATATATGGCAAAACGGGTGGCTTATTAAAGGAGGTACTCCAGTAACCTAATGTTATTATTACCATTACACATTGCCAGTGAGACAGAAGAGAGTTATTTTACCTCAGTTTAAGATTTTTTCTTTTTGGCTCCATTTTTTATTTTTTCTATGTATTTTTATTTTTTTACTGTTCTTTCTGTTTGTTGCACCCCCTTTGGTTGCGGGTGCCGAATGCACTATGGGTATTATATAATAATTTCTATGCTATGGAAATGACAAGATGGGTATACATCTTCAATTGTCTATAGATTGATTAGTATATATAAAATACTGTTGTGCATTGATTGTATACCTATGCAGTGATACTTTGTAGTGCCTTGTATTTTCATCAAATAAAAACCTTTTTTGTTGATTAAAAAAAAACATAACAAATTTAAACATATCAAAACAAAATAAAATTTTCTCAAAAATGCATTGGACCCAAGAATGCCCCCTTGTAACCCCACCTGAAACATGTCCTATCTATGGAGGTCACGACCCTGATGTCTGAAGGACATTGAAAGATGCAGAGAAATCTGGTGTATTACAGAGAAAGACATACAGGCCCCAAGGAGTAGAGTCCTATCTGAAAAGGGATATATTATAAGCTCAAGCTAAAAAAATCAACAAAAAATATAACCAAGGGAGAATAGACATATTCTAACCTCAGAATACAGATTTCGGAACTAGTCAGTCAGTGGTGGATGATATCTTATCAAATGGTGCTCCCAGATGGTTTAACAAATTAAAAGGCAGACTTTCCCAGAAGGAAATTCCAAGCAGTCACACATCCTAATCAATGACCAACAAACAGGAGAAGAAAACATTCAGACCAACTTAGTAGCTTCCAATATGAAGGTCCATACTAGAATCTGAATATCTTTACCTTGAAAAGACTTGAATCATCACATACCACTTGACCCACGACTTTACTGCTGCCATATCTGCAGAAAGGAAGATCCTTTTATGTCCCCTCCACCTCCTCCACCTCCACCGAGTGAAAAATTGGTGTGAATATAAATGTAAAATATCCACTAGGTAAAAAAATGATGAGTAATAATGAATAATAATATTCAATCAGTCCTGGTATCAGAGAATGGTGCCAAAGCAATAAACGTTTAAAAAGCATCGATAATATAAGTGACATCAAATGTGAAGGAAAACTTGTAGAAGACACCACCACCAATTTCATGAAGGCTTACCGGAAGTAATGGACTTAAAGGGGCTTATACCTCTTAGATCAGTGGTTCTCAACTCCGGTCCTCAGGACTAGGGATGAGCCGAACACCCCCCGGTTCGGTTCGCACCAGAACCCGCGAACGGACCGCAAGTTCGCACGAACGTTAGAACCCCATTGACGTCTATGGGACTCGAACGTTCGAAATCAAAAGTGCTCATTTTAAAGGCTAATTTGCATGGTATTGTCCTAAAAAGGGTTTGGGGACCCGGGTCCTACCCCAGGGGACATGTATCAATGCAAAAAAAACTTTTAAAAACGGCCGTTTTTTCGGGAGCAGTGATTTTAATGATGCTTAAAGTAAAAAAAAAAAAGTGAAATATTCCTTTAAATATCGTACCTGGGGGGTGTCTATAGTATGCCTGTAAAGTGACGCGTGTTTCCCATGTTTAGAACAGTCCCTGCACCAAATGTCATTTTTAAAGGAAAAAATCTCATTTAAAACTGCTTGCGGGTTTAATGTCATGTCGGGTCCTGGCAATATGGATGAAAATCAGTGAGACAAACGGCATGGGTACCCCCCAGTCCATTACCAGGCCCTTTGGGTCTTGTATGGATATTAAGGGGAACCCCGCACCCAAATTAAAATAAGGAAAGGTCCCTATATACTCTGAACAGCAGTATACAGGCGGTGCAAACAAGACAGGGACTGTAGGTTTGTTGTTAAGTAGAATCTCTTTGTAATTTTGAACATTTTTAATGTGTTTAGCTCCAGCCAAAAAATCTTTTCTAAGCTTTTTGGAAAACATAGGGAAGGGTTATCACCCCTGTGACATTTGTTTTGCGTCTTTCCTCCTCTTCAGAAGATTTCACCTCACTTTTTTGTCCCAATGAAAAATGTTTTTTGAAAATTTGGGTTTTTTTGTGGAACAAGGATTGGAAAGCATCAGTGGAAAGGAGAAATTGTTTTCCCATATTAACTCTTACATGAGAGAATTTCCCTTCCTATGGGTAGATTTCATCTCACTTCCTGTTGTCTCCTTCCGTTTGCAAGTAGGAGTCGTTTGTAAGTTAGATGTTTGAAAGTAGGGTCCTGCCCTATATACTCAGCAGAAATTTGGGCCTTAGGTGTTGCTGTGGCCAAAACACTGTAAGCCCTCACAGGGCCCTGCTGTGAAATATTAGATCAAGAATTGTAATTACATGCCCCTGTTGAACAGGAGCTGAAAAATTAGGCCTTAGGCACTGGTGCTGGTGCCACAACACTGCAACCCCTCACAGACACTCTAGTTGGAACGCAGGAACGAGCACTGCTGCAAAGTATTGCATCAAAAATTGTAATTACACGCCCCTGTTAGACAGGGGCAGAAAAATTGGGCCTTAGGCACTGGTGCTGGTGCCACAACACTGCAACCCCTCACAGACACTCTAGTTGGAACGCAGGAACGAGCACTGCTGCAAAGTATTGCATCAAAAATTGTAATTACACGCCCCTGTTAGACAGGGGCAGAAAAATTGGGCCTTAGGCACTGGTGCTGGTGCCACAACACTGCAACCCCTCACAGACACTCTAGTTGGAACGCAGGAACGAGCACTGCTGCAAAGTATTGCATCAAAAATTGTAATTACACGCCCCTGTTAGACAGGGGCAGAAAAATTGGGCCTTAGGCACTGGTGCTGGTGCCACAACACTGCAACCCCTCACAGACACTCTAGTTGGAACGCAGGAACGAGCACTGCTGCAAAGTATTGCATCAAAAATTGTAATTACACGCCCCTGTTAGACAGGGGCAGAAAAATTGGGCCTTAGGCACTGGTGCTGGTGCCACAACACTGCAACCCCTCACAGACACTCTAGTTGGAATGCAGGAACGAGCCGTGCTGCAAAGTATTACATCAAAAATTGTAATTACACGCCCCTGTTATACAGGGGCTGAAAAATTGTGCCTTAGGCACTGGTGGTGGCGCCCAGAACCAAAAATGTTCTTACAAGCTATCAGCGTGATGATTGAGGAGGAAGAGGATAATTACTCAGGGATAATCACTCAGCATCAACATAGGCAGTCTTTGAAGGGATCTGAAAAAAATTATTCAGTTACATCAGCATCAGGTGCTTGGTAGCTGGTGGTGATCCAAGACTGATTCATTTTTATGAAGGTCAGCCGATCGACCGAGTCAGTGGACAGACGCACCCTGTGATCGGTTACCACGCCTCCAGCAGCACTGAATGTACGTTCCGAAAGAACGCTGGATGCAGGACAGGCCAGTAGCTCAATTGCATACTGTGCAAGCTCTGGCCAGTGATCCATCCTCAAGACCCAGTAACCCAGAGGATTTTCGGTGGGAAAGGTGTCCAAGTCTGATCTTGCCCCTAGGTATTCCTGCACCATGTAAAACAGACGCTGGCGATGGTTGCTGGAACCGATCATACCTTGGGGCTGCGGACCAAAAAATTGTCTGAACGCATCGGTCAGACGGCCACCTTCTCCACCGCTCCTTCTTTGACTGACCGAAGCCTCAGCAACACGTTGTCCAGAAACAGGAGTTTGTAACCTCCCAGTCTCTGGGAACGCGTTGCACAGACCTTTCTGCAAGGCCTCCCGAAGATGTTTCATCCTCTGCTCCCTCTGCGATGGCAAGATAAGGTCCGCAACCTTACCCTTGTAACGTGGATCAAGGAGGGTTGCCAGCCAGTATTGGTCCTTCTCCTTGATACCACGAATACGAGGATCCTTACGCAGGCTTTGCAGGATCAGGGAGGCCATGCAGCGTAGGTTTGCTGAGGCATTCGGTCCGGAGTCCTCTGGGTCACTAAGGACAACAACGTCCGCAGCCACCTCCTCCCAGCCACGTACAAGTCCATGTGTTCCTTGGGACTGATCCCTTAAAGACTGCTGATGCTGAGTGCCAGGCTCCACCTCCATACTGACACAATCTTCCTCCTCCTCCTCCTCCTCCTCCTCGTCCTCTTCCTGTGTGATCGGCGGGCACGCAGGAACACTGTCTGGATAAAGGGGGCCTTGAGAGCTAAGGAAGTCCTCCTCTTCCTGCCTCTGTTCTGCCTCAAGTGCCCTGTCCATTATTCCACGCAGCGTGTGCTCCAACAGGTGGACAAGGGGGACAGTGTCACTGATGCATGCACTGTCAGTGCTCACCATCCTCGTGGCCTCCCCGAATGGTGACAGGACAGTGCATGCATCCCTGATCATGGCCCACTGGCGTGGGGAAAAAAAACCAAGGTCCCCTGACCCTGTCCTGGTGCCATAGTCGCACAGGTACTCATTGATGGCCCTCTGCTGCGTGTGCAGCCGCTGCAGCATGGCCAACGTCGAGTTCCACCTGGTGGGCATGTCACAGATTAGGCGGTTCTTGGGCAGGTTAAACTCCTTTTGGAGGTCCGTCAGCCGAGCACTGGCATTATATGACCGGCGGAAATGCACACAGACTTTCCTGGCCTGCCTCAGGACATCCTGTAAGCCCGGGTACCTGCCCAAGAACCGCTGCACCACCAAGTTAAGGACGTGAGCCAAACAGGGCACATGGGTCAGTTGTCCCTGTCGGAGGGCAGAGAGGAGGTTGGTGCCATTGTCGCAAACCACCATTCCTGCCTTAAGTTGGCGTGGCGTCAACCACCTCTGAACCTGCCCCTGCAGAGCTGACAGAACCTCTGCCCCAGTGTGGCTCCTGTCCCCCAAGCACACCAGCTCAAGCACCGCATGGCATCTTTTGGCCTGCGTACTTGCGTAGCCCCTTGAACGCCTACGGAGCACCGCTGGTTCCGAGGAAGAGGCCATGGAGGAAGAAGAAGAGGAGGGGGTGGAGGAGAGAGGTGTGTCACAATCAGCATTTTGGAGGCGTGGTGGCGGAACAACCTCCAACACTACTGCACCTTGTCCTGCATCCTTCCCAGCTGCCAGCAGAGTCACCCAATGCGCCGTGAAACTTAAGTAACGTCCCTGTCCATGCCTGCTGGACCATGAGTCAGCGGTAATATGCACCTTACCGCTGACCGCCCTGTCCAGCGAGGCATGGACATTGCCTTCCACATGCCGGTAGAGAGCCGGAATCGCCTTCCGTGAGAAAAAGTGGCGTTTGGGTACCTGCCACTGAGGAACCGCACATTCCACAAACTCACGGAAGGGGGCAGAGTCTACCAACTGAAAAGGCAGCAGTTGAAGTGCTAGCAATTTTGCCAAGCTAGCATTCAACCGCTGGGCATGTGGATGGCTGGGAGCAAACTTCTTTCGGCGGTGCAGCAGCTGGGGCAGGGAAATTTGCCTGGTACAATCTGACGTCGGTGTACCAAAAGCAGATTGCTCACAAGTACTTGGCTGTGACACACCTAATTCTACACCTTCATTCCTCTCACTGCAGGTCTCAGAGAGGACTGAAGGTCTAGTGGGGTTGGAAATCTCAGCTGATGAGGAGCAAGGAGAGATCCTCTTTGTTCTTTGGTGTGGGTCTTTCAGATACGCTTGCCAACGAACTGCATGGCAGGTCAACATATGTCTGGTCAAGCATGTGGTACCCAAGCGGGAGATGTTTTGGCCACGCGAGATACGCTTGAGACATATGTTGCAAATAGCAGCGGTGCGATCTGATGCACTCGTCTCAAAAAAGGCCCACACCAAAGAACTTTTTGAATAACGCGCAGAGACTGCAGCGCCCTGCACATGTGGAGCTTTGGGGTGTGATGCAGTCAATGTGCTGCCCTTAGGCTGGCCCCTGGAGGGCATCCTGCCTCGTTGGTGATGTGCCGCCTCCTCCTCCTCCTCCTCCTCCTCTCTCCTATCAGGCACCCACGTTGAGTCAGTGACCTCATCATCCCCTCCCTCCTCATCACTGGAGCAAACCTGGCAGTATGCTGCAGCAGGGGGAGCATGACTGCCAGATTGCTGTCCTTCTTGGGCACCCCCTCTGTCCGTGCTCATGTTACTGCCTTCATCGAGCTCAGTATCATCATCAGAGCCTTCCAAACGCTGGGCATCCTCCTGGAGCATGTACCCAACACTGTGGTCAAACAGTTCGAGGGAATCCTCATGAGGACATGGTGGAGCTAGGGAAGGAGTCACTGATGACATTGAGCTGAGGGAAGAGGCCGCTGCTTTGCCAGACAAAGCACCCTGGGCATGGGTGAGAGAGGATGAGGAGGATGAGGACGGCTTGGTCATCCACTCGACCAAGTCTTCCGCATGTTGCGGCTCAACACGGCCAGCTGCCGAAAAAAAGGCCAAGCGTGTCCCATGGCCACGTGCTGATGAGGATGCACCGTCTCCACGACCAGCACTAGACACAGAGCCTGCTTGCCCTCTCTTATTGGCTTGTGACTGTCTGCCTCTCCTTCTTGGCCTTCCAGACATACTAATGGCCTGTAGCTGCACTAAGCTGGGATAGAACACCTGTAATTTTCTTCAGGTAGCTTTATATACTGTAACCAGACAAGCCTGCCTGTCAGTAGGAAGATAACAGGAACGGATCTAGCTGAACACTGTGAGCAGGACACACTGTACTAAATGTAAATAGTCTAGCTGCCTGACCGTGGTACTAATAGGATCAAAAAGAACACCTGTAATTTTCTTCAGGTAGCTTTATATACTGTAACCAGACAAGCCTGCCTGTCAGTAGGAAGATAACAGGAACGGATCTAGCTGAACACTGTGAGCAGGACGCACTGCACTGAATGTAAATAGCAGGAACGGATCTAGCTGAACACTGTGAGCAGGACGCACTGCACTGAATGTAAATAGCAGGAACGGATCTAGCTGAACACTGTGAGCAGGACGCACTGCACTGAATGTAAATAGCAGGAACGGATCTAGCTGAACACTGTGAGCAGGACGCACTGCACTGAATGTAAATAGCAGGAACGGATCTAGCTGAACACTGTGAGCAGGACGCACTGCACTGAATGTAAATAGCAGGAACGGATCTAGCTGAACACTGTGAGCAGGACGCACTGCACTGAATGTAAATAGCAGGAACGGATCTAGCTGAACACTGTGAGCAGGACGCACTGCACTGAATGTAAATAGCAGGAACGGATCTAGCTGAACACTGTGAGCAGGACGCACTGCACTGAATGTAAATAGCAGGAACGGATCTAGCTGAACACTGTGAGCAGGACGCACTGCACTGAATGTAAATAGCAGGAACGGATCTAGCTGAACACTGTGAGCAGGACGCACTGCACTGAATGTAAATAGCAGGAACGGATCTAGCTGAACACTGTGAGCAGGACGCACTGCACTGAATGTAAATAGCAGGAACGGATCTAGCTGAACACTGTGAGCAGGACGCACTGCACTGAATGTAAATAGCAGGAACGGATCTAGCTGAACACTGTGAGCAGGACGCACTGCACTGAATGTAAATAGCAGGAACGGATCTAGCTGAACACTGTGAGCAGGACGCACTGCACTGAATGTAAATAGCAGGAACGGATCTAGCTGAACACTGTGAGCAGGACGCACTGCACTGAATGTAAATAGCAGGAACGGATCTAGCTGAACACTGTGAGCAGGACGCACTGCACTGAATGTAAATAGCAGGAACGGATCTAGCTGAACACTGTGAGCAGGACGCACTGCACTGAATGTAAATAGCAGGAACGGATCTAGCTGAACACTGTGAGCAGGACGCACTGCACTGAATGTAAATAGCAGGAACGGATCTAGCTGAACACTGTGAGCAGGACGCACTGCACTGAATGTAAATAGCAGGAACGGATCTAGCTGAACACTGTGAGCAGGACGCACTGCACTGAATGTAAATAGCAGGAACGGATCTAGCTGAACACTGTGAGCAGGACGCACTGCACTGAATGTAAATAGCAGGAACGGATCTAGCTGAACACTGTGAGCAGGACGCACTGCACTGAATGTAAATAGCAGGAACGGATCTAGCTGAACACTGTGAGCAGGACGCACTGCACTGAATGTAAATAGCAGGAACGGATCTAGCTGAACACTGTGAGCAGGACACACTGCACTAAATAGTCTAGATAGAAGATAACAGGAACGGATCTAGCTAAACTGAATACAGTGTATATATATATATGCAACACCTGGGATGCATATATATACACAATACACTGTAAGTGCAGCTAACTGACTGACTGTTCTGCCTAATCTATCTAACTCAAATCAAATGACACTGTCTCTCTCTCTCTCTATCTCTCAGCACACCGGAACACACACTACACAGGGCCGCCGTGCAGGCGGCCTTATATAGTGTGGGGTGTGTACTAAATCCCCTGAGCCATAATTGGCCAAAGCCACCCTGGCTTTGGCCAATTACAGCTCTCTCTACTGACGGCGCTGTGATTGGCCAAGCATGCGGGTCATAGTGCATGCTTGGCCAATCATCAGCCAGCAATGCACTGCGATGCCGCAGTGAATTATGGGCCGTGACGCGCCACACGAATTTGGCGCGAACGGCCCATATCGTTCGCAATTCGACGGACGGTCGAACAGCCGATGTTCGAGTCGAACATGGGTTCGACTCGAACACGAAGCTCATCCCTACTCAGGACCCACTAACAGGCCAGAATTTAAGTATTACCTTGGGGAGATGCAGACTAGAATACTGAAATCACTGAGCAGCAAATGATATCACCTGTGATGTATTTCAGTTATCTTGCAAACCTGGCCTGTTAGTGGGTCCCGAGGACAGGAGTTGAGAACCACTGTCTTAGATCAAACAGGCTTATGGCGATAAACACCGTATATGGAAAACCATCAGAACTCCTGGACAGATCTTTGAATGGTGTTGATTAACATCAAATCCACAGCATACAGGCACATAAGGCTCGAAATGAAAGGGGGGAAGCCAGAGGATATTTTTGGCTCACACGATGAAACCAAAAATCAAAGAAAGGTTCCACATAGTGTGATATCGTTTAAAAATTACATTTATTTAAAAAAGTAACAGTGGAACAATCACGTTTAGGAAGTGCATATAAAGCTCATAGAAGGACATGAAGAGGCGCAGTAATGTTGGCAGAGGTCGATCCGACGTGTTTCCTCTGCTTAGACGTCATCTGGGGTATGACCTACTGCCAGCAACTGCATGTTTATATAGGCTGTGTGGCCCCAAATTACACCATTGACGGTTTGGTCATTTCCGGTTTAGTCACGTCCGGCATGGTGACTTCCGGTTTGGTCACTTCCAGTTTGGTCACTCCTGGTTTAATCGGAATCCAAATTGGAACAAAGAAGATCAGAACTCTCTAATATATATGGATATGCCTCCAAAATTTGGAAAAAAACGTAAGGGCTTATGTGAGTAGGAGAGCGGTAATCCGCGTAACATCAGGCTCACAGCGCCATGTGTTATACTCAGCCAGAAGTAAAATGACAAACCAAGCCTTGATCTGGCTGTCAACGTCCGGCAGTATATATCAAGCTCGATAGGAAGTGAGGTGGCAAACCAGACCTCACTATGGAGTATGGCTGCCAACATCACTTCCTGTTGATTAAACAGAGGTCGTATGCATGTCAAGCTTCGTTTTGATATTGGCAAGTCAGCAATTTACTCCATCACTTCGTTCTCAGCAAACCAGGAAGTGAATACATACCAAGCCTCATTACAGAACGCATAGCCAGCTATAATATAATGGACAAACACCGGAAATACATGTTAACAATTGACAGCTTTCCGGTGACACTTGAATAGCAAACAGGAAATACAGGAAATATATCTAACTGGAGCCACACAAAATTAAATTATTAAAATGATTATGTTTTTTTTTTTTTTTTATAATCAAATTTTTTTTATTTTCTGTTATACTTTTCACAATTCACAATTAAACATCCTTAATTTCATATTTTACAATAATTACGCAGGATTAACATATTAAACATTAATAAGAGACCAATTGGTAACATCGTTCTCTTACAACTGACCCTATCCCCTCCCCAAAAAAAAAAAAAAAAGGGGAATGAAAAAACCGCTGCCTGTCTCAACCCCCTCCCTCCCCCGACATATGTTCGACAACCAAATATATCCTGTGATTGATGAGATTCCCAATATTTGTGCGCATCGGTCTGTGTATCCAATTCCACATTGACACCCCCACCACCTACAAACCAACACATTAAACAAGCCTAAAAACATACCAACAACAAAAAAAAAAAAAAAAAAAAGGGAAAACCCCCGGCCCCGTCCATACATTCCCTGTGTTTATTATTGTTATTCCATAATTGTTCCTCACTTCTAAAAAAAAAAAAAAAAAAAGGGAAAACCTCCGGCCCAGTCCATACATTCCCCGTGTTTATTATTGTTATTCCATAATTGTTCCTCACTTCTGAAAAAAAAAAAAAAAAAAAAAAAAAAAAACACCACACCCGTACATACCCTGTGGTTATTGTTAATTATCCCATAATTATGGGAAAATGATTATGTTTTTTATATGCAAAGGTTTTGTGTGGCCGGAAAGCTGTCAATTATTAATATGTATTTCCGGTGTTTATCTATTATGTTATAGCTGGCTATGCTTTCTTTATAAGGATGTGGTGGCCCTTTGATTATCCAACTTCCAGCATCTTACAATATTTTTCAAAATGAAATAAAGTTTAATTTATTTAAAGAGTGACAGCCCTGCTAATATCGTTTCACACTAGAATCCTGATTCTAGCAGGAGGTATAAATTTACCTCTTAACCTCTTATTGAATTATTCCACTGGTTCAACCTCAGTTTCATATCAGGCACTACAACAAATCAAATTACAACTTTTTATGCTTTTCTTACATGATACATGGAGGACCCTGTATTCTAATGTTAAGAGCAGGGCCGGTACAAGGGGTGGGCGGAAGGGGCGGATGCCCTGGGCGGGACCATTTACTGGAGCAATGGGGGCGCAGTAGAAGTGCTGGTATACTGGCCGCGCTACATAAATAACAACAGCATGTGCCGAGTGCGCTCCTGCACTTGGCACAAGCCTGAGACCAGTCCCGCCCCTCACTTCTTACAAGTGAGAGAACGCCTGTCATCTCCTGCAGTGATTCCCCCCCCCTCCCTATCCTCAGTGACTCCACTGTTAATGCGAGTATCGCTCGCACAGCCAGGCCGCCCATCTGCTCCCCCAACTGAAGTGCAGACCGGGTCTCCTGCTTGTCATAATGACTGCAGCAGACCCGGCTCCTGAAGCCAGCGAGCAGTGTTCCCGACCCCCAGCCCGCCCCTGTCTGTATTCTCAGAAAGCTAAAACTCACAGCAAGGAGATGCAGGATGATCTGTGCAGTCACATGGCAAATCCTATCCAATCATGCTACTCCAGCCCCTCCCCTTTCCCCTGCCGCCATATTTGGACAACTTTAAGCAGCAGTTCCAGAGGAGGAGGAAGTGGCTAAATAACCCCTCTGCTCCTCTGAGTCACAGTGAGTTTTGTTTTCCTTTGCTTCAGGAATAGAAAGCAGCAGCATGGACAGTGATAGGGAGAGGGGCAGCAGCATGGTAGGTTGGTTGTTTAGTGCAGGCAGCAGAGAGAAAGGGGAACAGGATCCGAGGAAGACATACTCTTACAGTTTGTTCATGTTCATCCTGACACCAGGCTGTGAAAGATCTTCATCAGAGGGGCAGAACACAGACTTGCATTCCTTTAAACTAGCAGAAATTTTGTTTCTTACATTAGATCTCTACCTGGGAGAAAAGAATGCAAGATCTGTGTGTTCTGTACCTCTGCTTCATCTTAAAGCCTTAGGGCTCATTCATACTCATTTTGCTTTCTAAAGAGCACTCGAGCACTCCACATGCAGATCACTCTTTAGAAGGCATTAGACACCCACAGCCACTGCCTTTATGCAGCTAACGGGAGTAGCAGTTGGGGGTGAGGGTAAAAACTTGGCTCAACTGCAGGGTTTAACAGCCCCCCTCACCACTTGTGTTAATGAGTTCTAACATTGCTGGTGTTAAGATAAGACAATAAAAATACCACATTACTCTCAACTTTTGTGTATATGTATATATATGTGTATGTATATATATGTGTGTGTGTGTGTGTGTATATATATATATATATATATATATATATATATATATACATACACACACACACTTATTTAGTTTATTTTTGGTGGTATGATTTACTGGTAAAAATTATTAGTGCCCCCCAAGTTTTGACTGTGGCATCTTGTGTACCCCCCCCTATATATTGTTCCTAGTCGCCGCTGCGCCCAACAGGCGATTCCTAGTCCTGGCAGGCGGGACTTCACAGAGAGGCTGGCCGGGAGGCGGGATGGAAAACGAGCATGGAGTGCTGCCACCTGCCAGAGCGTGATCAAGGAGGACATCATCACTCAAGTAAGCAGATTTATTAATTAATTAGCAATGGTATTGGTATTATGCCCCAGGAAGGGGGTTAATGCACTGTCACTGATGTATTAGTGGCCAGTGGCAGTTAATTAACCCCTTTGTGCTGCATTAGTGGTACCAGTGGGTTAATTAACATGGACACTGGTACCACTAATGCAGCACAAGGGGGTTAATTAACTGCCACTGGCCACTAATACATCGGTGACAGTGCATTAACCCCCTTCCTGGGGCATAATACCAATACCATTGCTAATTAACCACTTGCTAACCCACCGCAGGTGGCAGCTGCAGGCACCAGGACATACCCACATGTCGCTGCCTGTTTCGGGTTTCTCCCACCTACTCCCCTGTAATTGTACACAGCGAGAGTCTGGTATTTGTGGCTGGGATCTGCTGATCGGCTGTGTCTAATCACAGCCCAGAGCTCTGTGTTAACAATCAACACAGCGCTCTGTACAGAGGGAACAATCACTTTTTTTTATTTTCTGTGCAAAGCAGGGAAAATAAACAAATCAGTCAGTAGTAAAAAGCAGCTTACATTACACATTGTTAGATACAATTAACCCCTTGATTCCCCCTAGATGTTAACCCCTTTCCAGCCAGTACCTTTAGGAAAGACTACAGTTGAATGTTATATGTTTCAGTGAAAAATAGTGTAATCCCTTGATTTTGCACTTTTATATGTTAATATTTTGTATTGAGGGTTCTTTTTTGCTGAAGGCCATGTATGTTGGTTGAGAAGTTTGTGATATTTTTTGATTTTGCATTTTTCCTATTCATGTGAATATTTGGTATTGGGGCACTACCTCACACAAAATAATGCAAAACTGAAAACTTTAGTATGTTCACATGGGCCTTGACAGAAAAAATAGTTAACAGGCCTTTCTACAAGCACATTTTTTTGCATTATTATTTCAAAGTGCCTCCAATAAAAATACATATAATTAAAATGTGTGAGTGAACTCTGTTTCTATTGCATTAAACTTAATTGAATTTGTATTGTTTTAAGTATATTCTTGTTTTGAAAGGACATTAATTCTTTCTTAAAAACGGGGGGGGGGGGGGGGGGGGCGCAGTTTGCCATCTTCGCCCTGGGCACCAAATGGCCTTGTCCCAGCACTGGTTAAGAGCTATACATTCCGCTCCTCCCTCCATCGCAAATATTCAGGTCTAGACTATTTTTCTTATCACAACCAGTTTTGAAATATCTATATTCAGCAACCATCAAATCAATGTACATTTCAGACCATCATTCAATCACACTAACGATTCAGTTCCCAGACCCAAACTTTAAATCCAAATTATGGCACTTGAAGTCTTTCTTATTATTTGACCTCATTAACGCTAAGTCTTTTGGAATACATCAAGTTCTACACCAGATACATTGGTGCTAACTCTGTGGCTAGCCCATAAATATGTGCTAAGAGAGGAATGTATTTTGCTCCCCACAAAACTAAAGAAGCAAAAGTTCGGCCTGAAATAGCGCCTGTTCGCCCAATCGGGCAGGGCCATATGCTATGAGGAAGGCTGTGGACAAAATGCGTTAGCATTTATGGATTTTGCTATTGCTGTATTGCTCAAATAAAAGTTTTCTAATAAAGAAAGTGTCAAGTGTCGGCTGCCGGCTTATATGTGTTATGGACTTGCAATGAACGTTTTCCGCCTGAGGGCTGACTCTTTGTTCACATACCTGCACTATACAGCGATGTGCACCATGTGCTGCTGGTTTCTGCATTAGCTGAAATATTTGTCCTCTGATTTTCCCTACCTACATCTCTATCATCCCCTGCCAAACTGGAAGATTACAGTGGCAGGGTTAATAGTACCAATGGACCCGTGACAGGCACTCACCAAGAGTGTCAACAGCGCCTGCCCTTTCAAATCACTTCCTCCATTCATAGAAGCTGTACTATAGCTTATATGAATGAAAAGCAGATCAGCTTGGTTAGATGTGTCCCCTGGCTGTTCTTTGAATAGAGGATGAGGATGAATGAAAGATTCAACTCCTCCATTCTTAGATTAGGTTTCATTCATAGAAGCTATAGTACAGCTTCTGCAAATGGAGGAGGTGAGTAGAAAGGGCAGACATAGTTGACACCCTTGATAAGTGCCTGTCATAGGTGTGTCAGCTCTGTTATTACCACTCTGTAAGATAATGATGGTGGAGCCAGAGCCAGCAACACAAGGGACACATTCAGTGGCAGAACTACCAGTGGTTGCATTTGCGACTGGGCCCTGGCATTCGCCACTGTCGGAGGCCCCAGCGGGGTTGCTAGTCCCAGGGCTCTGAGCCGAGAGCATCTCTCATACAGCTCAGAGCTGAAAGTTTTCCCTGCTCCCTCCTCTGTCCCTCCTTCCTCTCTCGCATGGGATGACACAGCCTGTCTGCTCCTTCTCCCCCCTGCTCTCTCCTGTGTGTGCTCTGTCAAGTCAAGTGTGAAGCTAACAAGCTCACACCTCCAGCGGTACATATATAGGAGAGCGGTGGGGGGTAGAAGGAGCAGATTGGGTGTGTCATCCCCCTGTGAGAGAGGAGGGAGGGAGAAAGGCAGAGGGAGCAGGGAGAACTGTCAGCTCTGAGTTGTATGAGAGACGCTCTTTGCTCTCCGCTCATCAATGCTGCCTGCCTCCTCTCATCCTGAGGGGGCGGGCACACTGATAGGTGATTTTGATGAGCATTGATCTGTGGCACGGATAGATGGCGTGGCACTGATGAGCACTGATAGGTGGCACTGATGGGCACTCATAGGCAGCACTGATAGGTGGCATTGATGAGCAATGGTCTGTGGCATGGATAGGCACCCTAAAATTGATGGGCACTGATAGGCAGTATCGATGAGCACTGAAATGCAGCCCTGATAGTCAGCACTGATAGGTGGTACTAATAAGCAGCATTGATGAGCAATAATAGGCAGCACTGAAATGCAGGACTGATAGGCAGCATTGATGGACACTAATAGGTGGCATTGATGAGCACTAATAGGTGGCACTGATAGGCAGCACTGATTATCAGTGTAAACAATTTACTGACATTCTTGGTAAGTTAACGCCTCTCCTTTTCTTACACAAACACAGTGTGGGAAGAAAGGGCTGCTGATACCCAGAAAGTCTGTTTACATGTGATCAGCTAATCACATGGTAAAGGGCAGCCCTGATTGCACTGGATTCATGTCCCAGGGGGCAAATGGAGGGGATAATTCTGGGAGGATATCCATGGACACCCAAAATTGGAAGTCAGTTGGAAGGGGTGGGGGGTCAGGGGGGGCATCATGGTTTCTTGCACCGGAGCCCTGAAGGTTCTAGTTACGCCCCTGGACACATTAGATTAATAGCAAGTAATGTCTTTTGTGCTTTTCTAACTAAACTTGGCCTTTAATTTATAGCCCCTTAGTCCAAAATAGTTAAAGAATATGCTACATTTCAAATTTCTTGCTATGTGCCTGCTGTACCATGTACTTGTATGAAAAAGTATCCTGTTCTCTTTGTATTGCTTCCTTTGTATGAAAATTCTATATTACTATTACTCTCCATTATCATTATCTTATTATATTACTATTATTTTTAGATTATCTTAATATTCTCTAAACATTGCAGCACACAGCTTACCATGCTTGCTCATATGTCACACATTACAGTATTGAACACTGATAGAAATTTTATTTTTTACTGTGATGCAAAAGTTGAAATAGCACACTTTACTTTGTGTCAGAGAGTGGAAAGCGTAAAACTCACCAAAGGGTTGTTTGTCAGGAACATCAGTAAACTAAAAGACCTTTCTTTTTTACTCTTTTTTAGTTTACTTGACACAGCGTGTGGAGGCGACTGAGTGACTGAAACGCTAAAGCTTGCTGCACAAGCCACACTGCAGGAATAATATTTGTCACCTACAGCTGAAAGTCTCTTACAATAAACAAGTGTGAAATAGAACACATTAGTTTTGTGTTAGAACCTTGGGGGACAATAACAAACACAGTAAATGTTTTTCGGCCAACAAAACAATTACCATAAAAGTATATATATATTTTAAACGTATTATACGTACTTGACACTGCACAGAAGTCGCAGCTTATCGTGAATTCTTTCAATCTTCAAATGTACTTTGCTTGTGATGAAAGACTATGAGGATTACTTATGCTATTGACTGAGCATTGAGCATAGGAGAGTGCTGTAGGGAGAAGAGCAGTCAGCAAATGCACTGTTATTGTGATGAATGAAGAGATTGTTTGCAGTACTGAGTGACAAGTGGGATGACTTACTGATATCATTGGTGAATATTGCAATTAAAATCCCAATTCCAAACAAAATATTGTAAGTTAGTTTAGTTTTGGATAGAGTAATGGTTGGATTCCATGTTAAGTTTTTACTGCTGTCTATATCCCTACTGAATGGATTTGACATCACTTCCTGTATGGGCAGGAAGTCATAAAAAAAATCTCACTAGGGACACATTTAAAACACATTTTTGGTAGAGTAAGGAAGTGTTAAAACATCTCATTATGCTTTTTTTCTGCAATGGATTAGCAATAAGCCATTTTAATAAATGAGTATAGGAGGAACAGGAAGTAGAGGGAAATCTCCCCAAAGCTCAGACTACCACCAAACGGTATATTTGTCTCCAATAACCAATAATGATGGCCACTGTTCCCTGTAATGCTTTACCCCTCTTTAAAGGCTAACCTGACTTAAATGTAAAAAATAGCAAATATATAACAAATAAAAAATAGTAACACTGTGTAAACAATTCCTGTACTATACAAACCATATTGTAATTTCATGCTATTAAAATTACCTTTCCTTTTCAATCTGCAGTGCTGTAATTTTCTGTAAAATTCAATGTAATGTGGTAACCTGGGCCTCTAATTATGCTATTTTCTATTTGTGTGATTGGTTCACTGGTTTTCCCAAAAGTTTGCACTAAGATACACATCAGATTTTAAGCACCCCCTACAATGCTCCTAAAGGGTTAATTGCTTTTAAAGGATGCAACTTTTCTCATCAGAAAACTGAGAGCACTCCCATTCAGAATCAATCTGTACAGGGCATGGTCAAACAAATCGCTATTTCTTCAGAGCAGAAACAGGTAGGAATCAGAAACAAAATTTGTTAAAATCCCTGCAATGTACACTGATCACTCTGGGACCTGTGATGTGTCCCAGAAGACTGTGGAAGTGTGAGGGGTACCTGTGAAAACCAGGTACCTGCTTCCCCCTCTCCCCCAAAATGTGCCAAATGTGGCAGTGGGGAGGGTGCAAACAAGCAGAGCTTCCCCTTTTGGGTGGAGCTCCGCTTTAAATTTCATCTGTGACCAGATCATGCACACTAAAGTATTTAAGGATTATGAATAAGTAATAAAAGCACCATAAATGCTTCAGAAGCCTGGCTGGAAAACTCCCAGTTATCAACCTCTATGTTCTGACTTGTTGATAGGATGTAAAAACTGTTTGTTTTCACACAATGCTGGAAGTGAGTGTCTAATGGTTTCCATGTCCTAAAACAACAAGGCATGGGAATTTTCAGGCCAGACTTCTGAGTTGATCCAAATGGCCTACAGGTATAAAAATGATATTATTAAACATTTTACAAAGCTGTGCAGTTTTTAACATCCACTGAAGCCCCTAGCCTACACGGGCTATTTCCTGAAAAAGGTGAACTTAGCCTTTAAACATTCTTTCACATGTGTATATCCATTAGATCTGCCTCTCAGGCAAATTTGAATGGAAGCTTAATGTAAATCCATAGGCAGGTGGATGTAAACAAACGTGCATCCATTTACATGTTATTACCTATAATCCATCTTAGTCCCTAAAACAAAAAAAAGACAAAAAAAAAAGGTTTGCATTCTTTATTTTTTTGGACCTATACTTGATGGCTTGGCGATAAAAATGAAATTTAGGAATGCATGGCAGTTTACATCTGCCTACCCTAATGCCCTGTACACACGGTCGGACATTGATCGGACATTCCGACAACAAAATCCATGGATTTTTTCCGACGGATGTTGGCTTAAACTTGTGTTGCATACACACGGTCGCACAAAGTTGTCGGAATTTCCGATCGCCAAGAACGCGGTCACGTACACCACGTACGACGAGACTATAAAAGGGCAGTTCAGTACTAAGCGTGGCACGCTTTGGGCTCCTTTTGCTAATCTCGTGTTAGTAAAAGTTTGGTGAGAGACGATTCGCGCTTTTTCAGACTCTTGGTTTTCAGATCGTATTTCTGCTGTTCAGTTTGTGCTTGTTGGTTTGTATCTGGTCTTCAGTGCGTGCAGCGAGTTACCCTTGACTTGTCATTGTGTTCTTGTTAGTTCGTTACTGATTTTCAGGTCGATTTTCACAGGCCTTGCTGTTCTTCAGTGCATTCTGTTACTTTGTTCTGAGCAGCTGTTGCGTATACGTACTCATCGTAGAGTTTGTGCTGTGCGGGGGCTTAGTGTTGGGGTCCTTACCTTGACACAAGCCAAGTCCATGAACAGGGTGGGGAGGAGTTCATGGACCAAGAATTGGTTGCTCCAGCGTGACCAGTTCTGTCATATGCCTTTGCTCCGTGAGATCCATGAGAATAATCCTGATGATTTCAGGAACTTTCTCCGGATGACGGACCCCGTATTTCACCGTTTGCTGGCTTTGCTGACTCCCTATATCAGCAGGCAGGATACCTGCATGAGGCAAGCCATCACTCCAGAGCAGAGGCTAGTTGCCACCCTGCGATACTTGGCGATTGGGAGAAGCCTGCAGGACCTCAAGTTCTCGACAGGCATCTCCCCCCAGGCTCTGGGGATCATTATCCCGGAGACCTGTTCTGCCATCATCCAGGTCCTGCAGAAGGAGTATATTAAGGTAAGATTTATCCTTTAACATCACATTTTATTGTATTTAATGTTTGTTAATATATTGTATTTCTTTCCTCATTCCCTAATTACCATGATTGTAATATGCTGTGAATGTCCCCTTTGTCCTCATGCATGCTGGATTTTTATGTAATTTTTTTTGTCCTTTTTACATATTTGCCTTCACTTACCTCCCCAGCATGCTCTCCTGGGCCTATATTCACCTTGTGTAGTCACTTAACAATGTATTTTGTCAGCTCCATAGTAGTGCTTTACCCTAAATACCCCCTAAAATGTTGAAAATTGTGACGTGTGCTTGAAGGCTTTTTTTTTTGGGTCACAAAATCTTTTGGAACCCACCCTCCCCCAACTGCTAACTCAGCTGATACCAATCCTCTATCTGCTGACTTTGCCAAACCCATACACACTATACCCATCTCTTTTGTGGTCATATTTGTGGATGAATTCCCCAAAGCATGTAGTGCAAGGGCCTGCCTGAATACTTTTAAATGGTACTGTTTTAAGTTTTTGTATCCTATTATTATCTTGATAGGTAATAGCAGAATGTAAAAATGTGCTAAAATGTGTACAGTGTGTATTTATCTCTTTGTATTATGACACTTCTTACCTGTCCAGGGCGCTGCCAATAGTGTAAAGTAAGGAGGGGCTGGCCAAAGTAATCCACATTATTTAGGCATTCATCTCTCAATGAAGTGGAGAGGGTTACCTGTCCAAAACATCTCCCCCCCCCATAAAATTTAAAAAATGGCCCATGAGAGGGGGGAGGAATCTGATAGGTGGACCTTATACCTTTGTCTTTAAATAGTCCCTAAAAAAAAAGTTATGCCGCGTACACACGGTCGGACTTTCTGGCATACTTGGTCCGGCACACTTTCTGACGGACTTTGTCCGCCAGGTGCGCCGGACTTTAAAACGGACGGACTTGCCCACACACGACCGGACTTTCTGCCTAAGTCCGCCCGTCTTTCCGACGGACTTTCGCTGAGTTACGGCGGACTTTCAGAATGAACGGACTTGCCCACACACGGACAAGTCCGTTCATTTTGAACTTGACTCAGGTGCGACGGGACTAGAAAAGGAAGAGGTTTTAGGGGGGCGTGGTCAACATCACCCAGTGACCACGCCCCCTAAAACGTCACAGTCCCAGCATGCCCAGGGACTGTGACATCATAGGGGGCGGGGTCTCCGCCTATATAAGTCACAACGGAACCCTCAGAGAGCAGTCTAGCCGGAGAGAGCGTCGTGTCAACATCTGGAAAAGAGAAGACAAGAAGCCCAGAAGCCCAGAAGTCCGGACCTCCGCTGGCAAGAGAGCTACCTGAACACAGCGGAGGAGCCGGCCGAAGAACTGGAACACAGGGAGGAGAGCGGAGAAGAACCAACCGGACGCCGGGAGAAGAGGAACCGGAGGGACCCCCGAAGCCGGAGGAAGACCCCCGAAGCCAGAGGAAGATCCCCCCGGAGCTGTTTAATAAATTATTTTAAAAACCTGTGTAGTGTGTTTTATTATTGACACTTTTTCCCTAGGTGAATGGGTAGGGGTACCATGTACCCCATACTCATTCACATAGGGTGGGGGGCCGGGATCTGGGGGCCCTCTTACAGGGGGCTCCTGGATTCCGATAAGCCCCCCGCCCGAAGACCCCGACAACCAATGGCCAGGGTTGTTGGGAAGAGGCCCTTGTCCTCAACAACATGGGGACAAGGTGCTTTGGGGTGGGGGGAGCCCGCAGGGTGCCCCCTCCCCCAAAGCACCCACCCCCCATGTTGAGGGCATGTGGCCTGGTACGGTTCAGGGGGGGGCTCGCTCGTCCCCACCCCCTTTCCTGACCGGCTGGGCTGCGTGCTCGGATCGGGGTCTGGTATGGATTTTAGGGGGGGACCCCACGCCAGTTTTTCGGCATAGGGGCTTCCCTTTATAATCCATACCAGACCTAAGGGCCTGGTATGCCCCACGCTCGCCGCAATGGGAAAATTTGTTTTTCCTATTGCAGCGAGCGCGAGATGCAATACCCTGCCCTTGCGTCGTATCTGGTCCGTTGGACCAGCATACACACGAGCGGGCTTTCCGTCGGACCAGCACACAGACGAACAGACTTTCCACCCGAAACTGAGTCAGACGGAAAGATTTAAAACATCTTTCAAATCTAGGTCCGGCGGGCTTTTGTGAAAAAGTCCGCCGGAAAAGTCCGCCGGCGCCTACACACGGGCGGATAGTCCGTCACACTCTGGTCCGCCGGACCAAGTATGCCGGAAAGTCCGACCGTGTGTACGCGGCATTATACTGATGTTGGCCAAGAATGTTTGTGTCTAATCTGCTTTCCATGTTTATGTTCAAAATGATTAATTTTTTATTCTTGTTTGACTCCACAGTTTCCTTCCAACACACAGGAATGGCAGATGTGGCCTCCCACTTTGCCCAGCGGTGGGACTTTCCTAACTGCGGAGGGACAATTGATGGGAAACACGTCTACATCATCCCACCACCCAACTCGGTATCATACTATTACAACTACAAGGGGTTCAATAGTATTTTGATGTTGGCGGTGGTGTTGGCTACTTACGAGTTCCTGTATGTGGACGTGGGGAAGAATGGCCGGATGTCGGATGGTGGAGTCATCACCCAGACGGAGTTCTACAGGCATCTCCAGAATAGCAGCTTGGACTTGCCACCTCCAGAAGACAATGCGAAAGGACTCCCATTCGTCTTCGTTGCGGATGAAGCGTTTGCGCTGGGGGACCATCTTATGCGGCCATTCCCTATGAGGACCCTCATCCCGGACCAGAGGGTTTTTAATTACCGGCTGGCCAGAGCCAGAAGAGTAGTGGAGAACACGTTTGGAATAATGGCCAGCTGGTTCCGCCTATTTCTTACACCCATACACATGGCGGAGTATAAACTCAATCATATCATCCTGGCTTGCTGTGTTCTCCACAACTTTTTAAGGAGAAATTCTTGGAACTATGCTGGCTCAGTTGGGCCTGAATCTGGAATTAATGTAAATGGACCAACCCTGACGGCGCTTGAAGCTTGCCCCCCCGAGTGCCCTTGAGGTCCGTCTAAGATACATGGAATACTTTGCGGGTAGGGGGGGCATCAATATGCCAGACAATGTCTGAAGCATTTTTTAAATAAAAAACAAATTTTAACTACTAAAATATTTGCTGACATTTACTGCTTATGTTTCTTTTAGCTAACCCTGATTGAAATTGGGGGAGTCCTGAAAATGGTGTGATTGTGTAACATTAGAAAGCACTGTTGGGTGTTACTTACTAAAGGCAAAGACACTTTGCACTACAAGTGCACTTGAGACTGCACTGAAACGGCACTTGTAGTGCGAAGTGGATTTGCCCTTAGGAAATAACCCCCATTGTCACAGAAAACACCAATTTTAACACACCAAAAGTTTCGGAGCATTGAAAGAAGAAGCCACACATTCTTGATTATCAATCTTTTTAATACAAGCACAATCACATGTGCATTTATAAAAGGTTTTTAAAACAAACCAACATGTTTGTTGTATAACAATTTTTTTGGTCACATTAATAAAAGTAGAAATGTCCATTTAAGGTAAAACAGACATGTTTAAAACCAACAAGAAATACAAAAATCTGGAACTTACAAAGTTCAACTTTGTTAGAAATTGAAGGCAATATCAGACATGAGTATTTATAAACTGTGTTTGATATTGCGTTCAGATGGGGTGAAGTCACCCCTGGAAAAGCCAAATTTTGAAGATGCACACAAATTGCCGAATGTCAACATGTGCTAGCTGCCATCATGGGAGATCAAGGGACGTGTTTTGGGGGGCAACCCCTTCCTCTCAGCTACTTTATTATTGAGGAAGGGGTTGCACCCCCAAAACGCATACATTGATCTCCCGTGATGGCAGATAGCACATGTTGACACACTGTGTGCATCTTCAAAATTTGGCTTTTCGCGAATATGTCAAAAAAATGTGAAAAATGTTTTCAGTAAAAAAAGCACAACTAAGTAAGGGATTTGGAGAGGTTTTAAACTCTCCCTAAAACATCAATGATGTCCTTAATTTTGTTTTGAACATCATTGATGTTTTGCTTGATGTTTTGCAAGTCCCTATTACACCCCATGATCTCCCCGATCAGGATCTGGGCACTTTCACTGATGAAATGACTTTCATTCACAACATCACGATGACCTAAAAATATAGAAACAAAAACACACCATGTATTATAAATATGCAGGCATCCATCTCTAACCTGAGCCTGTGGTCGCAGACACTCACCTGTTGTGGTGACTATTTCGATTACGTCTCCCTCCTCCTCCTCCTGTTGGCTTTGGGGGATTTCCACTTTCTCATGTTGTCTCCTCGGATGAGTGGTGTCCTCCGAGTCTTTTCTCCCTTATGTAAAAAAAATAGGTATACTTAGCACACAGATATTTTATGGCAGAAATAGGAATATGAAACATTGCTTGGAAGTGGGGTACAATTGTCTGTTTTGGCAGAGTTCCAAGATGAAGAAATATTTATTTACTTTGTCAAGCTTGAATACTTACCTGTTTTGTACAAGCTTCACAGATGGAGACACCAGTATAGTATACACTGGAGCACCTGTGTGGGCCCCCTAATAAAAAGGGTGTTCTTGTGTCCCACACTAGTGGTCCAGCGTTCAGATGTGTAAACAGCTGCTGAGTGTCCTCTCCTTACACAGAATCTAGTTTGCATTACATTCTAGTTCCAAACCCATTTAGACACCAAAATTTATTTAACAGAAGTATGCCTGAAAAAATGTATTGAACTACATCTGGATAAAACATGGTGTTTTCTAGGCCGAACGAACAATGTTTCATACGAACGAATAATGTGCCCATGAATATGAAAGTTGCCATTTTAAACTGTACAACAGTTAAGAAAAGCACATGGAGCAGCACGAACGTAATAAAAATAAAGAATAGGAACACAGCACAACTACTTACTTTTTTGAAGCACTCTCCTGATCCTTCTATACTGATCGTGCTCCCTTAATTTGAGGTCCGACCACCGCTTCCTCAGTTGATCCTTGGATCGTCGTACCCCAAAATTCCGGTGTAGACTCTTGACTACTTTCGCCATTATCTTGGCATTTCTGACATTGGGGTTGGGGTAAGGTCCATACTTCCCATCATAGTCTGCCCTCTTCAGGATGTTGACCATATCCAACATCTCCCCAAAGGACATATTTGAGGCCTTAAATCGTCTCCTCTGGGATCGGGACGTTTCTGGCTCCGGGCTTTCCTCCTCCTCGTTGCTGTAATTAGCACGCACCTGCTGTGTCTCCGCCATGTGCTCTTCCCCACTGCGCCGAACGAGAAGGGGCGGGGAATAGACTAGAAAGAACGTCAGTGGCGGGCGGAGTTTCACGCATGCGCAGTGTATATAAAGCGTAACACGCGTGCGTAATACGTACGATCTGTGAGCGGAGGAAGGAGTATCAGAGGCGCCGATCATGATAACGAAGGTAAGATTTAAACTTGGACCTATACTGCTTCTAGATTGAGGCCTATATTGTGACAAGATTAGGAGACTTTAGCCTGACATTGGGGTTTGTCTTGTGTTGTGTCTTGCAGAGAAAATGGATATCTGGAAGGATCAGGCGTTTATCAGCATATTCATAGATATGTTCAGGGAGCTGCCCTGTCTGTGGCAGGTAAACCACCCCGATTATAAGAACCAAACAAAGAGGAAGGCAGCGCTGGATAATTTGCTGCAATTTGTGAAGCCGGTGATCCCCACAGCAGACATCACCTATTTGAAGGCCCTAATTGGTGGCATGAGGAGCACTTATCTAAGGGAGTGCAAGAAGGTCCAGGATTCCCTGAGATCAGGAGCTGCAGATGACATTTATCTCCCCAGGCTGTGGTATTATGACAGGCTGCATTTTCTGTCAGGTCAGACTGAACCCAGGCCACCACTCTCCACTCTTCCTTCCATGCTTCCTTCCCCCCCAGCTGAGGCTTCTGACGTCCAACCTGGGCCTTCTAGGCAGCAACATGTGAAGGAGCCCAGCTTGAGTCAGGTATAGTATTCTTCTAAATATTTCTGGTTGTTCAATTAATGATGTTAAATATATGTAAGTTTGGAGTACTAATTTATGATTGTGATTTATGAACCAAAAACTAAAATGATGTCCCTTTTTCATACACAGCGAAGTCTCAGCCAGGAGGTGGCCGGCCCAAGTAGGCTGCCCGATACTCAGGTCCCTCCCCTCTGCCTTCAAAGAAAAAGTGGCAGGAAGAGGAGTAAACTGGAGGAGGCTGCAATTGGCCTATTTTGGAAGGCTACTGAGGCCCTCAGAACACCCTACAGTGTGGAAGAGGATTTTGCTGACCTAACAGCATGCAAAATGCTGCAAATGGAGGAGGGCCAATGCCTATTATGTGAGTTTGTCATTTTAGAAGCTCTACATAAGGGGTTGAGGGGCCAACTCACATACGAAAGCCACATTTGTGAGCTCAACCATGGTCCTCCTCCTCCAGGTCCTCCTCCTCCTCCTGCCACACCTCCAACACCAGAGCCACAGCCGGGAAGGAAGCGTGTAAGGAAGACCAGAGAGTGATGGCCGGGGTTCAGTCTGGTCTGGCAAAAGATGCAGGCTCTTGTATGACCACAGCCTGGGGACATACATGTCATCTGCTGCTGTTCAGGATCTCTTCGACTTCTGGACCAGATTGTACTCCGTTATATATGGACTCCTCAGGCCACCAATTTTGCAGTAAAATAATTGATGTGTGCCCTGGGGGCCAAAGGCTTTGCCAATTTCTGCAGTTTATCCAGCGTTGCCTCCCTCTTTGTTTGGTTATGAGCCCTTAACCACTTGACAACTGGGCACTTAAACCCCCTTCCTAACCAGACCAATTTTCAGCTTTTGGTGCTCTTACATTTTGAATGACAATTAATCAGTCATGCAACACTGTATCTATATGACATTTTTGTCCTTTTTTCACACAAATAGAGCTTTCTTTTGGTAGTATTTAATCACCGCTGGGTTCTTTATTTTTTGCGCTATAAAAGAAAAAAGACCGAAAAATCTGTAAAAAAATAAATTTTTCTTCATTTCTGTTATAATATTTTGCAAATTAGTAATTTTTCCTCATATATTTTGGCCAAAATTTATACCTCTACATATCTTTGGTAAAAATAACCCAAATCGGTGGATATTATTTGGTCTTTGTGAAAGTTATAGAGTCCAAAAGCTATGGTGCGAATATCTGAAAATTGATCACACCTGAAGTACTGACGGCCTATCTAATTTCTTGAGACCCTAACATGCCAGAAAAGTACAAATACTCCCCAAATGACCCCTTTTTGGAAAGAAGACATTCCAAGGTCTTTAGAAAGATGCATGGTGAGTTTTTTGAAGTTGTCATTTTTTCCCACAATTCTTTGCAAAATCAAGTTTTTTTTTTAAAGTTTTTTTTTTTTTCCACAAAATTGTCATATTGGCAGGTTATTTCTCACACACTGCATATGCATACCACAAATTACACCCCAAAACACATTCTGCTATTACTCCCAAGTGTGGCGATACCAGATGTGTGAGACTTTTATACAGCGTGGCCACATACAGAGGCCCAACATGCAGGGGAGCACCTTCAGGCGTTCTGGAGTGCCCAGGCCAATTCTGACATTTCTCTCCTAAAAATCTATTTATTAGCTAGAAAATTACATAGAACCCCAAAACATTATATATGTTTTTTTAGCAAAGACCCTAGAGAATACAATGGCGGTCGTTGCAACTTTTTATCTCGCACGGTATTTGCGCAGCAATTTTTTAACGTGTTTTTTTTGGAGAAAAAAATTGTTTTGTGCTTTACAAAAACCAAAACAGTAAAGTTAGCCCAATGTTTTTGCATAATGTGAAAGATGAAGTTACGCCGAGTAAATAGATACCCAACATGTCACCTTTCAAAATTGCACGCGCTTGTGGAATGGTGCCAAACTTTGCTACTCAAAAATCCCCATAGGCGACGATTTAAAAATTTTTACTGGTTACATGTTTTGAGTTACAGAGGAGGTCTAGGGCCAAAATTATTGCTCTCGCTCTACTGATTGCAGTGATACCTCACATGTGTGGTTGGAACACCATTTTCATATGTGGGCGGGACTTATGTATGCGTTCGCTTCTGCATGCGAGCACACAAGGACAGGGGCGCTTTAAAAAAAAAAATTTTTTTATTGTTCATTTTATTTTATTTATTTTAGTTTGATGCTTTTTACCAAAAAAAAATATTTTTTGACCACTTTTATTCCTATTACAAGGAATGTAAACATCCCTTGTAATAGGAATATGGCATGACAGGTCCTCTTTACAGTGAGATATGGGGTCAATAAGACCCCACATCTCACCTGTAGGCTGGGAAGCCTGAAATTAAAAAAAAAAAAACAATCCTGGCTTTGATCGTAGCGGTGAGTCGGTAGAAGCGCGGGAGGGGGGGACATCCCCTCTCGCCTCCTGTAAGAACGATCAAGCAGTGGAACAGCCGCTATGATCATTCGTATGGTGTAGGGAATCGCCGGCTGAAAAAGCTGATATCTGAATGATGCCTGTAGCTGCAGGCATCATTCAGATATCCCCGCACAAAGTCAAGGACTTTGTATGACAGCCGGCGTGCGGGAAGTGGTTAAACGCTTTTTTTTTTTTAACACAAAGTTGTCCATTTATACAATATTTCTACCACATAACATGTATATACCAAAAATGACACCCCAAAATAGATTCTCCTATTCCTCCTGAGTACGGCGATAACCCATGTGTGAGACTTCCACAGCCTGGCCACATACAGAGGCCGAGTACAGCCGAGCATGGCTCAGCATGGCAGGGTATGGCTGGGTATGGCGGGGTATTGCAGAGTATGGCGGGATATTGCGGGGTATGGCGGGGTATTGCGGAGTATGACGAGGTATGGCGGGGTATGGCGGGATATGGCGGGGTATTGCGGGGTATGGCGGGGTATGGCGGAGTATAGCGGAGTATGGCAGGGTATGGCGGGGTATTGCGGGGTATTGCGGGGTATTGCGGGGTATTTTGGGTATGGCGGGGTATGGCGGAGTATGGCGGGGTATGGCGGGGTATGGCGGGGTATGGCGGGGTATGGCGGGGTATGTCAGGGTATGGCGGAGTATGGCGGGGTATGGCGGAGTATGGCGGGGTATGGCGGGGTATGGCGGGGTATGGCGGAGTATGGCGGAGTATGGCGGGGTATGGCGGGGTATGGCGGAGTATGGCGGAGTATGGCAGGGTATGGCGGGGTATTGCGGGGTATTTGGGGTATGGCGGGGTATTGCGGGGTATGGCGGGGTATGGCGGGGTATGGCGGAGTATGGCGGGGTATGGCAGAGTATGGAGGGGTATGGCGGAGTATGGCCGGGTATTGCGGAGTATGGCGGGGTATTTGCGGAGTATGGCGGGGTATTGCGGAGTATGGCGGGGTATTGCGGGGTACTGCGGGGTATTGCGGGGTAATGTGGGGTATTGCAGGGTAATGTGAGGCATTGCAGAGTATTGCACATCATTGCAGAGTAGTGGGGATGGCTGAGCATGGATGGATGGATGGCTGGATGTCTCTGTTTAGCGCTGTGGGCACTACGCATCCAGCCCACAGCGCTGCAGCCATCCATCCATCCCCCTCTCCGCTCACAGTGTACCGATCGGTACACAGGAGGGGAGGAGAGGAACCGTCATTTGACGGCGCGATCACATGGTAAACGGCCGCGATCAGCGGCCATTTACCGGGATCCGTGATGGACCCGGCGGTCACGGATGTGTTCGGGTGCGCGCCCCAGGGGACGCGCGAGAGGGGAATTCTGGGAGGACGTCATAGTACGCCCTCCCAGAGTTAAGCAACCGCCCTGCAGCCGTCATTCGGCTATGGGCCGGTTGTTAAGTGGTTAATAAAGGAATTTTTGTTTCAATTATACTCGCCTATGTGTGTTTTCCTTCAAAAAGGACAGTTTGTTTGTGAAGAGGCAGGTACATTTCAAGTGCATTTCAAAAATACAATGTGAAATTAACAAGAGACACCAACACCAAGCAATCTCCTTGAGATTAAATAATACAAGATAATAATGGTGTTGTGGTAACTTGACACACAAAACACACCCAAAACTATTCTGTAGTTAAAAAAACAAAAAAAAAAACAAACAAACAAAAAAAAAACAAGATCAGGCTTGAAAAAAATACAAACCAAAAAAAAAAAATGAAAATTTTTTTAGTCAGAGGTGACAAATCAAAATATAATGATGAAATCACGATAAATAATAAAGAAAGAAGTTTGGGAGAAGTCTGTGTGAATATGAGCAGCAAAACAACTTCATTCTTACAGCATTGTAAAGAAGAAGAGAGTGCGCTGCATTAAACAATTTAAAACATTGCAGCGTGACGAAAGTGCTATATTCATTCCGAACGCTAATTTTACCAGACCGAGCAGTTCCGTCTCTGAATTTCTTCTGAGCATGCGTGGCACTTTGTGCGTCGGAATTGTCCACACACGGTCAGAATTGACGCAATCAGATTTTGTTGTCGGAAAATTTTATAGCCTGCTCTCAAACCTTGTGTGTCGGAAATTCCGATGGAAAATGTCCGATGGAGCCCACACACGGTCGGAATTTCCGACAACAAGCTCCGATCGCACATTTTCCGCTGGAAAATCCGACCGTGTGGGTCTTGTTATTGGGAAACAAATTGACATCTGTTTCATTCTGCTGTGATTTAGCAGTGGAATCTGTTCATGGATGTCCTGCTGACTGGAACAAATGCTACCTGTTTGAAAGTACCCTTAAACAAACCCTCACTCACCTTTGAAGCTATTAGCATTGTGTAGAAAATAATTTTCAAATTTAAAACTCTGTGTTTTTCCATGACAGCAGAATCTGGCAGGCTGCCACCCTCTATTATAAATGAATGGTAGCTATTAGAAATTGACTGAAACCTGATTTCAGAGTCTTTATTTTGATTTTTGAGGATATTAGAGAATAAATACTTCCAAATAACAACACAGCTAGTGAGGTGAGTAAGGGCTTGTTTTAAAGCTCTTTTAGGGCTCATTCATACCCTGTGCAGGCACCTGGGTTTTTTCTGCACTGAATCAAAGTAGAGTACTACTCTAAGGACACATAGAAAACAGCGATTTTCTATCTGCCTCATTCACATTGTATTGTGTACATTGCATTGTGTTAAAATACAACCTACCTGTTTGTTATTGTAAATGCAATGCAACTGGATTTAAAGTTGTTACAAATACATTAATGCTAGTATTTTGACCAGTGTAGGGACCTGTCGCTTTACAATGAATGACATGAAAACACAGGCCAATACACATGAAAATGAATGTTAAATGACATGAATGCACATGCATTTTCCATGAACTCTGGTGAGTTTATAAGCAGTATGGTGAGAAAGGACAATTAACTTCCATTTCCAGTTTGCATGTAAGCCCAAATGCTACAGTGCTAAACAATAGCAATCCTGTTCTTAATAGAGATTGTTCAAAACTCTTCATGGAGTAACTTGATGCTCTATGTCAGAAGCTCTGAAAAGTGTTTTACGCTTTTTTAGACATGTGTTGAGCATTTTTAGCCCCACAGACTTAAATGGATGTTCTCGAAAATACCTGACACAATCAGCTGTATGTGTGTTTTGTCACAAGTTTTTGTGCCTGAAAGCATCCTCTTTTCTGTCCTCTTCTCCACCCACCTACAAGCCTAGCACAGGAAAACACTAATGCCGCGTACACACGGTCGTACTTTTCGTCTACAAAAGTCCAACGGACGCTGACGGACTAAAGCTGGCTGGTAATCCGATCGTGTGTGGGCTTCTCCGGACTTTCAACGTACTTTTTTAGCCTCAAATCCGACGTACTTTAGATTTGAAACATGCTTTAAAACTTTACTTCGTAACTACGACGGACCCCGAAATCCGCTCGTCTGTGTGCTAGTCCGACGGACAAAAAGCCACGCTAGGGCACCTATTGGCTACTGGCTATGAACTTCCTTATTTTAGTCCGGTGTACGTCATCACGTACGAATCCGTCAGACTTTTGTGTGGTCGTGTGTAGGCAAGTCCGTTCGTTAGAAAGTCTGCCGCAAGTCTGTCGAAAGTCTGCCGGAAGTCTGCCGGAAGTCTGTCGGACAGGCTGTCTGACTTTTGTAGACGAAAAGTCCGACCGTGTGTACGCGGCATTATGCCGCGTACACACGGTCGTACTTTTCGTCTACAAAAGTCCAACGGACGCTGACGGACTAAAGCTGGCTGGTAATCCGATCGTGTGTGGGCTTCTCCGGACTTTCAACCGACTTTTTTAGCCTCAAATCCGACGTACTTTAGATTTGAAACATGCTTTAAAACTTTACTTCGTAACTACGACGGACCCCGAAATCCGCTCGTCTGTGTGCTAGTCCGACGGACAAAAAGCCACGCTAGGGCACCTATTGGCTACTGGCTATGAACTTCCTTATTTTAGTCCGGTGTACGTCATCACGTACGAATCCGACCGACTTTTGTGTGGTCGTGTGTAGGCAAGTCCGGTCGTTAGAAAGTAGGCCGCAAGTCCGCCGCAAGTCCACCGAAAGTCTGCCGGAAGTCTGTCGGACAGGCTGTCCGACTTTTGTAGACGAAAAGTACGACCGTGTGTACGCGGCATTAGGACCTGAATGTGCGGGATTACCCCAAAGTCTATGACTCCAAATATTCTCATTATAAAATCCAGGTGAAGAGGCAGATTTCCTGGCATCAAATTGCCAGGAAGCTTTTCCCAGATTTGGAGTTCTATTCTGCCAGAAAGCAAAACAGCTATGGTAAGCCTCTATAAGTCTGTAGTGTCTTGTATGCTTTGCTGACACTATACTGAAATGTCAGAGGAAGAGTCATAGTCCACAATTTTATTGGGTTCCTTGACAACATATTCACAATGACTAGCTAAATAAACCTGCCAAGGTCTGATGGTATGATCTTCTGCCAGTGCCTACAGTGTCTTGTGAAAAAGGTTCCTGAGGAGCAGCAGGTTGGGATGAGGTCCATTAGGCATATTACCATACATATATCAATGCTAGCTTATACATCCAAGCATACATAAAAGTGATTATAATTGCCTCTCAATATCTCAAATATATGTGAGATCCTGGGGAAGATCACATGAGAAGACATGTTAGCTGGAAAGGTCATCATCACGCAAGCACACTCAGAAGTGTTGATCTACTACTTAGTTTTAAAAGGAGCAGCATTTTCACTATTATGTGAGTAGAAATGTAAAGCTCTTTGGGTTGATTAAATTTTGCTATGGAAGTACTTTTATATTGGACATGAACTGAGTTGGGCAAGAGAGGAATACTGAACTTGAGGCTTCCTTTTCCTATCCTGAACTGGTCAAAATGGAGGGTATTTTGAGATAATGTAAGAGATCGCTTTTGACTCACTTTTGAAAAAAGGGGGTCAGCTCTTTCTGGTGAGCCTCCCTTTTGTTTACAATACGTGCTTTTTTTTTAAAGAGGCAGGATTCCCATGTAGAAATCTTTACTGACTCACTTATTTAATAGGAGGGTCAATTACATCCGGTGACACTTAAAGTGGTTGGAAACCTCAGACATGAAATATGAACAAAGCATATTCCTCTATAGTGTGTAATTGTCTCAATTAAGAGCACTAATGCCGCGTACACACGGTCCTACTTTTCGTCTACAAAAGTCCAACGGACGCTGATGGACTAAAGCTGGCTGGTAATCCGATCGTGTGTGGGCTTCTCCGGACTTTCAACTGACTTTTTTAGCCTCAAATCCGACGTACTTTAGATTTGAAACATGTTTTAAAACTTTACTTCGTAACTACGACGGACCCCGAAATCCGCTCGTCTGTGTGCTAGTCCGACGGACAAAAAGCCACGCTAGGGCACCTATTGGCTACTGGCTATGAACTTCCTTATTTTAGTCCGGTGTACGTCATCACGTACGAATCCGTTAGACTTTTGTGTGGTCGTGTGTAGGCAAGTCCGTTCGTTAGAAAGTAGGCCGCAAGTCCGCCGCAAGTCCACCGAAAGTCTGCCGGAAGTCTGTCGGACAGGCTGTCCGACTTTTGTAGACGAAAAGTACGACCGTGTGTACGCGGCATAAGTGTCACTTCTGTCTGCTGCTTCGTTCAGATGCTATCAGCATGAGTCACTTGTCACATTGACAAGTTTTCCTTACCTCCAATTAGCTCTCAGAGCTCTCTTCACTAAACGTTAATGTCAGCTCTCCGCCCCCTTTTTTCCAACAGCTTGGACACGCTTTATGAATTCTGGACTTTTTTCATCTGGTGAGCTTTTTATTGTAATATAAAAATATTGGTTTGTATATAAGGTGATTTGTTGAATGATGTAATCTAAGTATGGAGCTATAAGGATATAGATTTAATGCTTCTCAGAGATACTGCACTATAGAGATGTTCTCTTTTTTTGAATGTCGATTTTGAGCCAAGGACTAAAGGAAGTGGAGAAGGAGCACAGGGGAAACTTGATATACAGTGAGGGAAAAAAAGTATTTGATCCCCTGCTGATTTTGTACATTTGCCCATTGACAAAGAAATGATCAGTCTATAATTTTGATGGTAGGTTTATTTTATCAGTGAGAGACAGAATAACAACAAAAATATCACGAAAAACAAATTTCAATAAAGTTATCAATTGATCTCCATTTTAATGAGTGAAATAAGTATTTGATCCCCTACCAATCAGCAAGATTTTTGGCTCCCAGGTGTCTTCTATACAGGTAACAAGCTGAGATTAGGAGCACTCTCTTAAAGGGAGTGTTCCTACTCTCAGCTTGTTACCTGTATAAAAGACACCTGTCCACACAAGCAATCAATCAGATTCCAATCTCTCCACCATGGCCAAGACCAAAGAGCTGTCCAAGGATGTCAGGGACAAGATTATAGACCTACAAAAGGCTGGAATGGGCTATAAGACCATCGCCAAGCAGCTTGGTGAGAGGGTGACAACAGTTGGTGCAATTTTTCATAATTGGAAGAAACACAAAATAACTGTCAATCTCCCTCGATCTGGGTCTCAATTCAAGATCTCACCTCGTGGAGTTTCAATAATCATGATAGGAATCAGCCCAGAACTACATGAGAGAATCTTGTCAATGATCTCAAGGCAGCTGGGACCATAGTCACCAAGAAAATAATTGGTAACACACTACTCCTTGAAGGCCTGAAATCCTGCAGCGCCCGCAAGGTCTCCCTGCTCAGGAAAGCACATGGAAAGGGCTGTCTGAAGTTTGCTAATGAACATCTGAATGATTCAGAGGAGAACTGGGTGAAAGTGTTGGGGTCAGATGAAATCAAAATCAAGCTCTTTGGCATCAACTCAACTCGCAGTGTTTGGAGGAGGAGGAATGCTGCCTATGACCCAAGAACACCATTCCCATATCAAACATTGAGGTAGACACATTATGCTTTGGTGGTGTATTTCTGCTAAGGGGACAGGACAATTTCACTGCATCAAAGGGACAATGGATGGGGCCATGTACCGTCAAATCTTTGGTGAGAACCTCCTTCCCTCAGCCAGGGCATTGAAAATGGGTCGTGGATGGGTATTCCAGCATGAGAATGCCCAAAACACTCGGCCAAAGCAGCAAAGGAGTGGATCGAGAACAAAGCACATAAAGGTCCTGGAGTGGCCTACTCAGTCTCCAGACCTTAATCCCATAGAAACTATGTGGAGGAAGCTGAAGGTTCGAGTTACCAAACATCAGCCTCAAAACCTTAATGACTTGGAGAACAACTGCAAAGAGGAGTGGGACAAAATTCCTCCTGAGATGTGTGCAAACCTGGTGGCCATTGGCCAACTACATAAAACGTCTGACCTGTGATTGCTAACAAGGGTTTTGCCACTACGTGCTAAGTTACCTTTTGCAAAGGGGTCAAATACTTATTTCACTCATTAAAATGCAAATCAATTTATAACTTTTTTGCGTTTTTTAGGATATTTTTGTTGTTATTCTGTATCTCACGGTTAAAATAAACCTACCATTAAAATTATAGACTGATCATTTTTTTGTCAGTGAGCAAACAAAATCAGCAGGGCATCAAATACTTTTTTCCCTCACTGTAGAGTCCATTTAGATCTGGGAGACGAGATATACTTGACATCCACTTTAGCTAACCTAGTGAGTCTTTAATCTGTTTTAAGATAACATGGGGCACATGGGTACTTGCACTACAATACATTCTCTGCCAACACTTTTTCCCCTGGCTGATGCAGTGAGTACGCCATTGTCCCAGGGAATGAATGTGGCAATACCAATGCATGACCCAGGCCAGTCCCCTCTATCTGTGATTGTTACGTTTGGCCTGTTGATACCAGCTTTGTTTACCTGGATGTTCCATCACACACAGAGGGACTATTTTGTTACATTTTGTTGGGGCTTGGGGAATACATGCTTGTGTTTCTCTATTGTATATTTTAAAAAAAAAGTTTTAATAATAGAGACCTCATTTTACCACAATGTCATGAGCCAAACACTTTTCCTATACACAATGTCATGGCACTGAAAAATGGCGAAAGAGTAATCCCAGCATCTCATGGAAACAATAAAGAAATACAAAGTGGGATTAGTGGGCAAGAAAGATAAGAAAACAATATCACCTTGCACATACAATTTTTGAGATTTGAAAATTCCACCTAGTGTCACGCAATGGGGTTAATTTACTAACACTGAAGCGTGCAAAATCTGGTGCAGCTGTGCATGGTAGCCAATCAACTTCTAACTTCATCTTCTTCAATAAGGCTGGGTTCACAATATTGCGAATTGGATCAGGATTTCCTCGCATTCAATTCGCATAGCAGGAGATTGTGACTTGCACTCTATGGAGTCGGTTCACACATCTCCGCAGCGGCTCTGGTGCGAATTGCACAGGGGTCCAGTGCGTCTTTTGGTCTGTTTCAGGTCCGAATTCAGCCAAAAATTCAGGCTGAAATCGGACCTGAAACAGTGAATGGAGAAGCACCGAACTCCTGCTGTGAGCTGCTGCGTTCTCCAGTGTTAACCAAGACTTAAGCTTTGACAACAAAACTGGAAGCTGGTTTCTATGCAGAGCTGCACCATATTTTGCTGTCTCAAGTTTTAGTAAATCAACTCCATTGCCTGTATCGGGGGGAAGAGCAGCTGAACTCAAATTCACTGACGTCTGTGTGTTTTCTGAAAATTTCTTCTGTATACAGAGATCACTGGCCTCTCCGATCCCTATTAGCAATAATAGGATAGATCCAGTATCTTTGCCTCTTCTTTCCCTTCCCCCATTAGCAATAGTGTGGCAGCTGCTGCCATAAACGAAATGTGGTATATTATTTATATTATGTATATATCACATGCTGCAACAGCAAAAGACAACACTGCAGCACAAATACTACTTTTGGGAATCGATGCAGCGCCGCAAAGTCGGCATCGCACCAATTCGGACGGTGCCATTGCTGGCAATAGGCTCTGATTTTGCATGCGATTTAACATGTCAAATTGGCCCAATGTGAACGTAGGCTAAGCGTTTACTAGGTGTGAATGCAGGCTTAATCCTTGTTTAAAAAATGCAAATAGTTTATTGTCTGTGCAAAAGTGCACTTTAATAGTGATAGGAAAGAGTAGGCAAGAATAGTGTGGGTCTAGAGGGGAGGGATTTATGACAGCAAAGCAGAACCTACCCAAAGTCCCTCCCAATAAAAGTTTGATGATGTTCATACTGAGCACAATTGTGCCTATTTACAGCAGCAATATTAAATTATAAGAAATTCAGGGTCAGGATTAAGAATTATTATTTTCTGTAAATCACTGAATAATGTGTAATATGGTGATAAAGCTTTTAAATCATTGAAATATTAAATACAGTAAAGGCTAGGGATACACATAGTTCTTACCGAATAAAATTGTAATACAATAGTTTAATTTTATTTCAATAAATATTAAAGTTCAATTGAAGTCTCCCACTTTTGCATTTCTTTTCAGCCCTGTAACAACACATTTTATGATTCATGACTGAGAATTCATTTTTTCTTTTTTTTTGGCAATGAAATGGCTTTTTTTTTTATAACAACCGCTACAGCTAAGTGAAGGGTACAGTATGTATAGCTAAAATACATATACATATATATACGTATTTACATATATATGTGTGTATATATATATATATATATATATATATATATATATATATATATATACACACTATATTACCAAAAGTATTGGGATGCCTGCCTTTACACGCACATGAACTTTAATGATATCCCAGTCTAAATCCTCGTACACGCAATCGGATTTTCCGCAGACAAAACCTTGGGCTCCTTCTGCTAATTTCGTATTAGTAGAAGTTTGATGAGTGTTGATTCACGCTTTATATTTCGCGCTTTTCATTTAGCGCTTTTCATTTCGTGCTTTTCAGTTCGTTTCTGAACGACCATTCGTCAACCAGACATGTTGCGGAATTGGAGGAGATAACGTGTTATTTATTATTGGCCTTGGAGTTAGGGGATAATGGTGTTGTGGTAACTTGTCCAAAAAAAAACAAAAAAAAACCAAGCATAATAATATTATTCTTGCTATCACTAGAAAAAAAAAGCCTTTGAAAATACGTTTGGCGGAACTCCATCAGTATCACCAGCAAAGCAGCTTCATTATTATCACATTAAATAAGAAGAGAATTGTGCGCTACATTTCTAGATTTCATAATTTGCTGCGTCACGAATGTTAATTCTCCATTAAAAATGCTAGTTAACAAGAGAGACCGCTTACGGCTCGTCCATGCTTCCGAGCTTGAGTGTTTGTACTTTGGACTTTTGTCCGATGGACTTGTGTACACACGCTTGGAAAATCCGGTAACAGACATTTGTCCGCGGAAAATTTATAAACCTGCCATCCAACATTTGTCCACGGAAAGTTGTCAGACAATTGTCTGATGGAGCGTACAAACGGTGGGATTTTCCACCAACAGCCTGTCATCGCACAATTCCCATCGGAACATCAGATTGTGTGTATGAGGCTTTAGTCCGTAGAGTTTAATATTGAGTTGGCCCACCTCAGGACTCTGTGCAGGCCAGTCAGGTTCCTCCACCCAAAAAAAAATTGCTCATCCATGTCTTTATGGACCTTGCTTTGTGCACTGGTGCGCAGTCATGTTGGAACAGGAAAGGGCCATCCCCAAACTGTTCCTACAAAGCTGGGAGCATGACATTTTCCAAAATATCTTGCTATGCTGATGCCTTAGGAGTTTCCTTCACTGGAACTAAGGGGCCAAGCCCAACCCCTGAAAAACAACATTACACGATAACCCCCCCCCACCACCAAATGATTTGGACCAATGCGCAAAACAAGGTCTATGTATAAAAAAAAAATCCTGCACATCAAGCATTTGTACAACCACTAGGTTGAGCTGACAATCATAGGAACTAAACATACAGTAATAAACAGGGATTATTTGTGAATATTTTATGAATGAACCCCTATGTCTATATAAAAAAAATAATGTTTTGGGACACACATTGACAATACTATTTAAATTAAGCGAATCTCATTTACACATATGTTCAAAAAAAATCATTGAAAAAACTATGAATTGAATTTAAAGTACAGCACAGAACACCAGCCACATGGCTGTTTTCAAGGTCATATAGGCTGTTTTCAGCCAAGCTGATTTTTAACATTCGGCACAGATTTCTACTTTCCAACAGTACCTGACAAGCCTAATTTTCAACACTTGGGACCGAAAAATGGGGCTGTTCAGACACAAATTTTTTTAAAGCACATGTATTACCAATGTTTTATATTATATCAATAACACAGATACTGTCTACTCACTTCCTGACTGATTCAGGCATTCTTTCTTTAGAAATTCATGAAGCCCAACTCTGGGCAAAGTTTTTTTTTCCCATGCAGTTGGGCTGTGCCCGCAATGCATTGTTTAACTTCAAGTTTTATCTAGGGGTGATTGCAAAGCTTATACTCACTCGATCCTCTGGAAAATGGTGCTTTCCTACATCCCGCGGTGGACTGTTCCTGACGTCGTCATGTTCATAGCTGGTCAATGGGTGTGATGACGTCAGGAACAGTCCATCACACAAGATTGCTGGACTGCGGGGGGGGGGGGGGAGGAGCCGAAGGGACTGGTCTTGCTCTGAGAGGTTTAGAGGATTAGGTGAGTATATACCAGCTCTATGAACCCCAAGACCAAAACGAGCAGTTAACCCATGCAGTACTCGCATAGCTCCACTGCAGGGTAAAAAAATTAATAAATTTGCACTCACCCTAATAGGGCGTACACACGGTCGGACTTTGTTCGGACATTCCGACAACAAAATCCTAGGATTTTTTCAGACGGATGTTGGCTCAAACTTGTTTTGCCTACACACGGTCGCACAAAGTTGTCGGAATTTCCGATCGACAACCAGGCGGTCACGTACACCACGTACGACGAGACTAGAAAAGGCCGGTTCAGAACCAAGCGCGGCACCCTTTGGGCTCCTTTTGCTAATCTCGTGTTAGTAAAAGTTTGGTGAGAGACGATTCGCGCTTTTTCAGACTCGTGGCTTTCAGACCGTTTTCTGCCGTTCAGTTTGTGCTTGTGGGTTTGTATCTGCTCTTCAGTGCGTGCAGCAAGTTCCGCGTGACTTTAAGTAGTCATTGTATTCTTGTTCGTTCGTTACTGTTTTTCTGTTCGCTCTTCACAGGCCTTGCTGTTCTTCAGTGCGTTCTGTTACTTCGATCTGAGCAGCCGACCGTTTTCTAGCCATGTTTCGTATGCGTACTCCTCGTAGAGTTTGTGCTGTGCGGGGGCTTGGTGTTGGGGTCCTGACCTTGACACAAGTCCAGTCCATGAACAGGGTGGGGAGGAGTTCATGGACCAAGAATTGGTTGCTTCAGCGTGACCAGTTCTGTCATATACCTTTGCTCCGTGAGATCCGTGAGAATAATCCTGATGATTTCAGGAACTTTCTCAGGATGACGGACCCCGTTTTTCACCGTTTGTTGGCTTCGCTGACCCCCTATATTAGCAGGCAGGATACCTGCATGAGGCAAGCCATCACTCCGGAGCAGAGGTTGGTCGCTACCTTGCGGTATTTGGCCACAGGGAGAAGTCTGCAGGACTTGAAGTTCTCGACAGGCATCTCCCCCCAGGCTCTGGGTATCATCATCCCAGAGACCTGTTCTGCCATCATACAGGTCCTGCAGAAGGAGTATATGAAGGTAAGATTTTTATCCTTTAATATCACATTTTATTGTATTGAATGTTTGCTAATATATTGTATTTCTTTCCTCATTCCCTAATTCCCATGATTGTAATATGCTGTTAATGTCCCCTTTGTTCTCATGCATGCTGGATTTTTATGTAATTATTATTTTATGTCCTTCATACATATTTGCCCTTCAATAACCTCCCCAGCATGGTGTCTCCTGCCCTATATTCACCTCATGTAGTCACTTAACAATGTATTTTATCTGCTCCATAGTAGTGCTTTACCCCAAACACCCCCTAAAATGTTTGGTAATGTTATTTTTGATTTAAATTCAGGCAGAGTGCCAGAGGCTTTTTTTTGTGGTGTCCCCAAATTTTTGGTAACCCTTTCTCCCCCCAACTGCTAAGTCAGCTGATCCCAATTCTCTATCTATCCTCAATCATCTATCTGCTGACTTTGCCAATCCCATACACACTATACCCATCTCTTTACTGGTCAGATTTATGGATGAATTCCCCAAAGCATGTAGTGCAAGGGCCTGCCTGTATACTTTACAATGGTACTGTTTAAAGTTTTTGTATCCTATTATTATCTTGATAGGTAATATCAGAATGTTCAAATGTGCTCAAATGTGTACAGTGTGTATTTATATCTTTGTATTCAGACACTTCTTACCTGTCCAGTGGGCTGCCAATAGTGTAACTAAGGAGGGGCTGTTCCAAGTAATACCCATTATTTAGGCATTCATCTCGCAATGAAGTGAAGAGGGTTACCTGTCCAAGAGTTCCCCCCCTATAATGTTAGAAATGGCCCATGAGAGGGGGAGGGGGAATATGATAGGTGTACCTTATACTTTGGTGTTGTTAAATTCCCCTTAATAAATGCTATCTGGAGGTTGCCCCATAATGTTTGTGTCTAATCTGCTTGCCATGTTTCTGTGAAAAAATAGTAATGTTTATTGTTTTTTCCTCAACAGTTTCCTTCAACGCCACAGGAATGGCAGACTGTGGCCTCCCACTTTGCCCAGCGGTGGGACTTTCCTAACTGCGGAGGGGCAATTGATGGGAAACACGTCCACATCGTCCCACCACCCAACTCGGGGTCGTACTATTATAATTACAAGGGGTTTAATAGAATAGTGATGTTGGCGGTGGTGTCGGCTAATTACGAGTTCCTGTATGTGGACGTGGGGAAGAATGGCCGGATGTCCGATGGTGGAGTCATCACCCAGACGGAGTTCTACAGGCGTCTCCAGAATGGCAGCTTGGACTTGCCACCTCCAGAGGACAATGTTGAAGGTCTCCCATTTGTGTTCGTTGCTGATGAAGCGTTTGCGCTGGGGGACCACCTGATGCGGCCATTCCCGATGAGGACCCTCACCCCGGAACAGAGGGTTTTTAATTACCGGCTGGCCAGAGCCCGAAGAGTGGTGGAGAACACATTTGGAATCCTGGCCAGCCGGTTCCGATTATTTCTGACACCCATCCATATGGCGGAGTATAAACTGAACTATATAATACTTGCCTGCTGTGTTCTCCATAATTTTTTAAGAAAACATTCAGCCAACTATGCTGGCTCAGTTTGGAATCCAAAATCCATCAACACTGACGGCGCTTGAAAGTGGCCGTCCTGGCTTGCCCTCCCTGAATGCCCGTGATGTCCGGTTACGATACCTGGAGTTCTTTGTGGGTAGGGAGGCTATCAATATGCCAGACAATCTGTGAAACCTTTTTCAAATAAAAAACAACCAAAAGAAATTCTTTGTGGACATTTACTGCTTGTGTTTGTTTTAGCTGACCCTGACAGAAATGTGTTGAGTGCAGAAAATGTCGTGATTGGGTAACCATAGAAAAAACACTGTTGTCTGGTACTTCCTAAATGCAAAAACACATTTCACTACAAGTGCACTTGCAACTGCACTGAAACTGCACTTGTAGTGCAAAGTGTATTTGCCCTTAGGAAATAACCCCCATGTTTGCATAAAACAGCAATTATATCACCCCAAAAGTGTTGTAGTGTTGAGACAATAATCCACACATTCTTGAGTAACCAACTTTTTTATAGCTGCACAATCACATGTGCATTTACCAAAGGTTTTTAAAACAAACCAACATGTTTTTTGTATAACAATTTTTGCTGTAGCATAATCAAAAATCGAAATGTCCTTTTCTGATAAAACAGGCCTGTGTAAAACCAACAAGAAAGCCAAAAAACTTGAACTTACAAAGTTCACATATGGTAAAACCTGAAGGCTATATCAGACATGAGTATTTAGGAACTGTGTTTGATATAGCGTTCAGATGGGGGGAAATCACCCCTGGAAAAGCCAAATTTGGAAGATGCACACCAAGTTCAGAATGTCAACATGTGCTATCTGCCATCAGGGGGGATCAAGGGATGTGTTTTGGGGGAGCAAGCCCTTCCTCACCGCTACTTTATAATTGAGGAAGATGTTGCACCCCCAAAACGCGTCCATTGATCTCCCGTGATGTCAGATAGCACATGTTGGCACACTGCGTGCATCCTCCAAATTTGGCTTTTCAAAACATTGCAAAAATATTTAAAAGATTGGACCACAATCCAAAAAGGTGATTTTGTGGCCTTTTAAATTCGCCCCAAAACATCAATGATGTTATTATTTTTTTTAATAACATCACTGATTTGTTGCTGTATGTTGTGCAATTCGAGATTACACCCCATGATCTCCCCGATCAGGATCTGGGCACTTTCTGAAGTAAAGCGTTCTCTCTCCCTCACATCATGATCACCTAAAAAGAGATAAAGAAAACAAAAACACGTATCAAAAATCTGCCACCATCCATCTCTTTTACCTGAGCCTGTGGTCGCAGACACTCACCTGTTGTGGTGCCAATCTCCACCACATCTTCTTCTTCCTCCTGCTCTTCTTCTTGGGTTGGGGGTATTTCACCTTCTTCCATAGGTGGGGGGTCTGTGGTCTCCTGGGATGAGGGGTGTCCTCCGAGTCTTTTCTCCCCTATGTAAAACAAAAATGGTATACTTATCACGCAGATATTTGATGGCAGAACTAGAAATAGGAAACATTGCTTGGAAGTGGGGTACAATTGTCTATTTTAGCCGAGTTCCAAGATGTAATTTTCTTATTGCCCTTTGTCAAGCTGCAATACTTTACCGGTTTAGTACAAAGTTCACAGATATAGCCCCCCCTATAGTATACACTGGAGCACCTGTGTGGCCCCCCTAATAAAAATGGTGTTCTGGGGTCCCACACTAGTGCTCCAGTGTCCAGATGTGAAAACAGCTGCTCAGTGTCCTCTCCTTACACACAATCTAGTTGGCATTTCATTCTAGTAACAAACCCATCTACACAAACAAATATTTTGCATCCAAGTAGGCCCCAAAAAAAATGTGGGAAACTGCATATGGCCTAAACAATTGTGTTTTAGAGGCCCAAAGAAAAATGTTTGATACGAACGAATAATGGGCCCATGAACATTAAAGTTGCCCTTTTAAACGTTACAATTACTAAAAGCATATGGAGCAGAACGAACGGAATAAAGACAGAAAGAATAGGAACACAGCACAACTACTTACTTTTTTGCAGCACTCTCCGGATCTTTCGGTACTGCTCTGGGTCTCTCAATTTCAGGTCCGACCACCGCTTCCTGAGCTGATCTTTTGATCTTCGGACCCCGAAATTCCTCTCAAGACTCCTGACCACTTTCGCCATGATCTTGGCCTTTCTGATGTTGGGGTTGGGGTAAGGCCCATACTTCCCGTCATAGTCGGACTTCTTCATGATGTCGACCATCTCCAACATCTCCCCAAAGGACATATTTGTGGCCTTAAAACGTCTCCTTCTGGATCGGGACGTGTCCGGATCCGGGCTTTCCTCCTCCTCATTCCTGCAATTAGCACGCACCTGCTCTGACTCCGCCATGTGCTCTTCCCCCACTGCGCCGAACGAAAAGGGGCGGGGAATAGACTAGAAAGAACGTCAGGGGCGGGCGGAGTTACATGCATGCGCAGTGTATATAAAGCGTAACACGCGTGCGTATTACGTACGATCTGTGAGCGGAGGAAGGAGCATTGGACGCGCCGATCGTAAGAACGAAGGTAAGAGACAAACTTGTGCCTATACTGCTTCTACATTGAGGCCTATATTGTAACAAGATTAGGAGAGTTTTGTCTGACATTAGGCTTTGTCTTGTGTTGTGTCTTGCAGTGAACATGGATATGGTACTCAAAGATAATGACTTCATGTCAGTATTAATAGATATGCTAAGGGAGCTGCCCTGTCTGTGGGAGATTAAACACCCCCATTTCAAGAACCAAGCAAAGAGGAAGGCAGCACTGGTGCAATTGTTGGTAATTGTGAAGCAGGTGATCCCCACGGCAGACATCACTTATTTAAAGATCTTAATTGGTGGCCTGAGGAGCACATATCTGAGGGAGCGCAAGAAAGTCCTGGATTCACAGAGATCTGGAGCAGCAGATGACATCTATGTCCCCAGGATGTTGTTCTACGACAGGCTGCATTTTCTGGCAGGCCAGACTGAACCCAAGCCATCCCTCTCCAGTCTTCCTTCCACGCTTCCTTCCCCCCCGGCTGAGGCTTCTGACGCCCAACCTGGGCCTTCCAGGCCGCATGTGGAGGAGCCCAGATTGAGCCAGGTATAGCATTCCTCTAAATATTTCTGCTTGTCCAATCAATGATGTTAACTAGATGTTAGTTTGGAGTACTAATTTAGGATTGTGATTGATGATGCAAAACATTACAACCATGTCCCTTTTTCATACACAGGGAAGTCTCAGCCAGGAGGTGGCCGGGCCGAGCCGGCTGGCTGATATCAAGGTCCCTCCACCCCCCCCTGAAAAGAGAAAGTGGCAGTAGGAGGAGTGCCCTAGAGGAGGCTACCGGAGGAGTCTTTTGGAGGGCTACAGAGGTCCTGGGAGCACGACAGACTGTGGAGGAGGACATTGCTGCCGTCATTGCATATAAAATGCAGAGGATGGAGGAGGGCCAACAAGTAATGTGTGAGGCCCTCATATCGGAGGCTCTGGAGAAAGGTATGAGGGGCCAAATTACACCTGAGACACACCTTTGTGATGGTCCTCCTCCTCCTCCTGCAGGTCCTCCTCCTCGTCCTCCCTCTCCTCCAGGTCCTCCCAGTCCTCCTCCAGGTCCTACTCCTCCTCCTGCCACATCTCCAACTGCCCAGCCACAGCCCGGAAGGAAGCGTTAAAGAAAGACCAGAAAGTGAGGACCCTGGATCCACTCTGGTCGGCCAAAAAATGCAGCCTCTTGTGGTACCACAGCCTGGGGACACAGATGTCATCTGCTGCTATCCGGATCTCTGCGAATCCCGGACCAGACTGCCCTCCCTTATATATGGACTCCTCAGGCCACCAATTTTGATGTTGAAGAATTGATGTCTGCCGTGGGGGTCCCAGGCTTCACTAATCTCTACTGTTTCTCCAGTGTTGCCTTCCTCTTTGTTTGGTTCTGATCCCTTAAAAAAGGATTTTTGTTTTGAATTATACTCTCCTATGTGTTTTACTTCAAAAAGGACAGTTTGTTTGTGAGGATTCAGGTACATTTCAAATATACAATGTGAAATGAACAAGGGACACCAACAACAAACAATCTCCTTGAGATTAAATAATAAAAGATATCAATGGTGTTGGGGTAACTTGACACACAAAACACACACAAAAATATTCTGGAGTAAAAATAAAAATAACATTGAACAAAGATCAGCCTTGGAAAAAATCCAAACATTACAGAAAAAAAAAGGCGTCAAATAAAAAACAAAAAAATATATAAAAAAAAAAAACTGTCAGATGTGACAACTAATAACAATATATTGAGGGAATCCCAATAAAAAAACACAAAGAAAACTTTGTGAGAAGTGTGTGTGAACATGAGCAGCAAAACCACTTAATTCTTGTCACATTATAAAGAAGAAGAGAGTGCGCTGTATTAAACCATTTTTAACATTGCAGCGTGACGAAAGTGCTGTATCTATTGCGAACGCTAAGTTTACCAGAACGAGCTGTCCGGTGTCGGAATTTCTTCTGAGCATGCGTGGCACTTTGTGCGTCGGAACAGGCCACACACGGTCGGAATTGACGCGATCGGATTTTGTTGTCGGAAAAGTTTATCTCCTGCTCTCCAACTTTGTGTGTCGGAAAATCCGATGGAAAATGTCCGATGGAGCCCACACACGGTCGGAATTTCCGACAACACGCTCCGATCGGACATTGTCCATCGGAAAATCTGACCGTGTGTACGGGGCATTAGGACTTACAAGTTAACCGCTTCTGGACTGCCCACCGCACATATACTGCGGCAGGGTGGCCCAGCTGCGCAAAACAACGTATCTGTATGTTGTTTTGTCTTCCAGGTCTGTGCTGCACGCTGCCGGAGACCCGCTCCCGCTGTTATTGGACACAGCAGGAGCCCATCAGGGTCGTACTATTATAATTACAAGGGGTTTAATAGTATAGTGATGTTGGCGGTGGTGTCGGCTAATTACGAGTTCCTGTATGTGGACGTGGGGAAGAATGGCCGGATGTCCGATGGTGGAGTCATCGCCCAGACGGAGTTCTACAGGCGTCTCCAGAATGGCAGCTTGGACTTGCCACCTCCAGAGGACAATGTTGAAGGTCTCCCATTTGTGTTCGTTGCTGATGAAGCGTTTGCGCTGGGGGACCACCTGATGCGGCCATTCCCGATGAGGACCCTCACCCCGGAACAGAGGGTTTTTAATTACCGGCTGGCCAGAGCCCGAAGAGTGGTGGAGAACACATTTGGAATCCTGACCAGCCGGTTCCGATTATTTCTGACTCCCATCCATATGGCGGAGTATAAACTGAACTATATAATACTTGCCTGCTGTGTTCTCCATAATTTTTTAAGAAAACATTCAGCCAACTATGCTGGCTCAGTTTGGAATCCAAAATCCATCAACACTGACGGCGCTTGAAAGTGGCCGTCCTGGCTTGCCCTCCCTGAATGCCCGTGATGTCCGGTTACGATACCTGGAGTTCTTTGCGGGTAGGGGGGCTATCAATATGCCAGACAATCTGTGAAACCTTTTTCAAATAAAAAACAACCAAAAGAAATTCTTTGTGGACATTTACTGCTTGTGTTTGTTTTAGCTGACCCTGACAGAAATGTGTTGAGTGCAGAAAATGTCGTGATTGGGTAACCTTAGAAAAAACACTGTTGTCTGGTACTTCCTAAATGCAAAAACACATTTCACTACAAGTGCACTTGCAACTGCACTGAAACTGCACTTGTCGTGCAAAGTGTATTTGCCCTTAGGAAATAACCCCCATGTTTGCATAAAACAGCAATTATATCACCCCAAAAGTGTTGTAGTGTTGAGACAATAATCCACACATTCTTGAGTAACCAACTTTTTTATAGCTGCACAATCACATGTGCATTTACCAAAGGTTTTTAAAACAAACCAACATGTTTGTTGTATAACAATTTTTGCTGTAGCATAATCAAAAATCGAAATGTCCTTTTCTGATAAAACAGGCCTGTGTAAAACCAACAAGAAAGCAAAAAAACTTGAACTTACAAAGTTCACATATGGTAAAACCTGAAGGCTATATCAGACATGAGTATTTAGGAACTGTGTTTGATATAGCGTTCAGATGGGGGGAAATCACCCCTGGAAAAGCCAAATTTGGAAGATGCACACCAAGTTCAGAATGTCAACATGTGCTATCTGCCATCAGGGGGGATCAAGGGACGTGTTTTGGGGGAGCAAGCCCTTCCTCACCGCTACTTTATAATTGAGGAAGGTGTTGCACCCCCAAAACGCGTCCATTGATCTCCCGTGATGTCAGATAGCACATGTTGGCACACTGTGTGCATCCTCCAAATTTGGCTTTTCAAAACATTGCAAAAATATTTAAAAGATTGGACCACAATCCAAAAAGGTGATTTTGTGGCCTTTTAAATTCGCCCCAAAACATCAATGATGTTATTATTTTTTTTAATAACATCACTGATTTGTTGCTGTATGTTGTGCAATTCGAGATTACACCCCATGATCTCCCCGATCAGGATCTGGGCACTTTCTGAAGTAAAGCGTTCTCTCTCCCTCACATCATGATCACCTAAAAAGAGATAAAGAAAACAAAAACACGTATCAAAAATCTGCCACCATCCATCTCTTTTACCTGAGCCTGTGGTCGCAGACACTCACCTGTTGTGGTGCCAATCTCCACCACATCTTCTTCTTCCTCCTGCTCTTCTTCTTGGGTTGGGGGTATTTCACCTTCTTCCATAGGTGGGGGGTCTGTGGTCTCCTGGGATGAGGGGTGTCCTCCGAGTCTTTTCTCCCCTATGTAAAAAAAAAATGGTATACTTATCACACAGATATTTGATGGCAGAACTAGAAATAGGAAACATTGCTTGGAAGTGGGGTACAACAGTCTATAGTATACACTGGAGCACCTGTGTGGCCCCCCTAATAAAAATGGTGTTCTGGGGTCCCACACTAGTGCTCCAGTGTCCAGATGTGAAAACAGCTGCTCAGTGTCCTCTCCTTACACACAATCTAGTTGGCATTTCATTCTAGTAACAAACCCATCTATACAAACAAATATTTTGCATCCAAGTAGGCCCAAAAAAATGTGGGAAACTGCATATGGCCTAAACAATTGTGTTTTAGAGGCCCAAAGAAAAATGTTTGATACGAACGAATAATGGGCCCATGAACATTAAAGGTGCCCTTTTAAACGTTACAATTACTAAAAGCATATGGAGCAGAACGAACGGAATAAAGACAGAAAGAATAGGAACACAGCACAACTACTTACTTTTTTGCAGCACTCTCCGGATCTTTCGGTACTGCTCTGGCTCTCTCAATTTCAGGTCAGACCACCGCTTCCTGAGCTGATCTTTTGATCTTCGGACCCCGAAATTCCTCTCAAGACTCCTGACCACTTTCGCCATGATCTTGGCCTTTCTGATGTTGGGGTTGGGGTAAGGCCCATACTTCCCGTCATAGTCGGACTTCTTCATGATGTCGACCATCTCCAACATCTCCCCAAAGGACATATTTGTGGCCTTAAAACGTCTCCTTCTGGATCGGGACGTGTCCGGATCCGGGCTTTCCTCCTCCTCCTCCTCGTTCCTGCAATTAGCACGCACCTGCTCTGACTCCGCCATGTGCTCTTCCCCCACTGCGCCGAACGAAAAGGGGCGGGGAATAGACTAGAAAGAACGTCAGGGGCGGGCGGAGTTACATGCATGCGCAGTGTATATAAAGCGTAACACGCGTGCGTATTACGTATGATCTGTGAGCGGAGGAAGGAGCATTGGACGCGCCGATCGTAAGAACGAAGGTAAGAGACAAACTTGTGCCTATACTGCTTCTACATTGAGGCCTATATTGTAACAAGATTAGGAGAGTTTTGTCTGACATTAGGCTTTGTCTTGTGTTGTGTCTTGCAGTGAACATGGATATGGTACTCAAAGATAATGACTTCATGTCAGTATTCATAGATATGCTAAGGGAGCTGCCCTGTCTGTGGGAGATTAAACACCCCCATTTCAAGAACCAAGCAAAGAGGAAGGCAGCACTGGTGCAATTGTTGGTAATTGTGAAGCAGGTGATCCCCACGGCAGACATCACTTATTTAAAGATCTTAATTGGTGGCCTGAGGAGCACATATCTGAGGGAGCGCAAGAAAGTCCTGGATTCACAGAGATCCGGAGCAGCAGATGACATCTATGTCCCCAGGATGTTGTTCTACGACAGGCTGCATTTTCTGGCAGGCCAGACTGAACCCAGGCCATCCCTCTCCAGTCTTCCTTCCATGCTTCCTTCCCCCCCGGCTGAGGCTTCTGACGCCCAACCTGGGCCTTCCAGGCCGCATGTGGAGGAGCCCAGATTGAGCCAGGTATAGCATTCCTCTAAATATTTCTGCTTGTCCAATCAATGATGTTAACTAGATGTTAGTTTGGAGTACTAATTTAGGATTGTGATTGATGATGCAAAACATTACAACCATGTCCCTTTTTCATACACAGGGAAGTCTCAGCCAGGAGGTGGCCGGGCCGAGCCGGCTGGCTGATCTGCAGGTCCCTCCACCCCCCCTGAAAAGAGAAAGTGGCAGTAGGAGGAGTGCCCTAGAGGAGGCTACCGGAGGAGTCTTTTGGAGGGCTACAGAGGTCCTGGGAGCACGACAGACCGTGGAGGAGGACATTGCTGCCGTCATTGCATATAAAATGCAGAGGATGGAGGAGGGCCAACAAGTAATGTGTGAGGCCCTCATATCGGAGGCTCTGGAGAAAGGTATGAGGGGCCAAATTACACCTGAGACACACCTTTGTGATGGTCCTCCTCCTCCTCCTGCAGGTCCTCCTCCTCGTCCTCCCTCTCCTCCAGGTCCTCCCAGTCCTCCTCCAGGTCCTACTCCTCCTCCTGCCACATCTCCAACTGCCCAGCCACAGCCCGGAAGGAAGCGTTAAAGGAAGACCAGAAAGTGAGGACCCTGGATCCAGTCCGGTCAGCCAAAAAATGCAGCCTCTTGTGGTACCACAGCCTGGGGACACAGATGTCATCTGCTGCTATCCGGATCTCTGCGAATCCCGGACCAGACTGCCCTCCCTTATATATGGACTCCTCAGGCCACCAATTTTGATGTTGAAGAATTGATGTCTGCCGTGGGGGTCCCAGGCTTCACTAATTTCTCCTGTTTCTCCAGTGTTGCCTTCCTCTTTGTTTGGTTCTGATCCCTTAATAAAGGATTTTTGTTTTGAATTATACTCTCCTATGTGTTTTACTTCAAAAAGGACAGTTTGTTTGTGAGGATTCAGGTACATTTCAAATATACAATGTGAAATGAACAAGGGACACCAACAACAAACAATCTCCTTGAGATTAAATAATAAAAGATATCAATGGTGTTGGGGTAACTTGACACACAAAACACACACAAAAATATTCTGGAGTAAAAATAAAAATAACATTGAACAAAGATCAGCCTTGGAAAAAATCCAAACATTACAGAAAAAAAAAAGGCGTCAAATAAAAAACAAAAAAATATATATAAAAAAAAAACTGTCAGATGTGACAACTAATAACAATATATTGAGGGAATCCCAATAAAAAAACACAAAGAAAACTTTGTGAGAAGTGTGTGTGAATATGAGCAGCAAAACCACTTAATTCTTGTCACATTATAAAGAAGAAGAGAGTGCGCTGTATCAAAACCATTTTTAACATTGCAGCGTGAAGAAAGTGCTGTATCCATTGCGAACGCTAAGTTTACCAGAACGAGCTGTCCGGTATCGGAATTTCTTCTGAGCATGCGTGGCACTTTGTGCGTCGGAACAGGCCACACACGGTCGGAATTGACGCGATCGGATTTTGTTGTCGGAAAAGTTTATCTCCTGCTCTCCAACTTTGTGTGTCGGAAAATCCGATGGAAAATGTCCGATGGAGCCCACACACGGTCGGAATTTCCGACAACACGCTCCGATCGGACATTGTCCATCGGAAAATCCGACCGTGTGTACGGGGCATTAGGACTTACAAGTTAACTGCTTCTGGACTGCCCACCGCAGATATACTGCGGCAGGGTGGCCCAGCTGCGCGAAACAACGTATCTGTATGTTGTTTTGTCTTCCAGGTCTGTGCTGCACGCTGCCGGAGACCCGCTCCCGCTGTTATTGGACACAGCAGGAGCCCATCAGTGGGTCCAGTGGCCACGATGGCCACTGGCCACCTGCAATCATTCACTGGCGAGTCAGAAAGGTGGTCTTTCACAGAGGAAGAGAAAGATCTTGTGTTCCTGCTAATCAGGAACACAGATGTCTCTCTTCCTCCAGTCATTCCATCCCCCACAGAGTTAGTAAGCATTCCCTAGGAGCACACTTAACCCTTTGATCACCCCTGATGTTAACCCCTTTCCTGCCAGTGTAATTTATCCAGTGACAGTGCATTTTCTTTAGCACTGATCTCTGTATTAGTTTAACTGGTCCCCAATAAGTGTCATTTAGTGTCCGGTTTGTCCAGCATAATGTCGCAGTCCTGCTAAAAATCGCTGATCACCACCATTACTAGTAAAATAAAAAACAAGTCATAAAAATATCCCATAGTTTGTAGACACGATAACTTTTGCACAAACCAATCAATATATGCTAATTGGGATTTTTTTTTTACCAAAAATATGTAGCAGAATACATATTGGCTTTAGGGATGAGCTTCGTGTTCGTTGAACCCATGTTCGACTCGAACATCGTCTGTTCGCCCGTTCGCCGAATTGCAAACGATATGGGCCGTTCGTGCCAAATTCGTGTTGCGCGTCACGGCCCATAATTCACTGCGGCATCGCAGTGCATTGCTGGCTGATGATTGGCCAAGCATGCACTATGACCCGCATGCTTGGCCAATCACAGCGCCGTCTGAACAGAGAGCCGTAATTGGCCAAAGCCAAGGAGGCTTTGGCCAATTATGGCTCAGGGGATTTAGTACACGCCCCACACTATATAAGGCCGCCTGCACGGCGGCCCTGTGTAGTGTGTGTTCCGGCGTTCATAGATAGAGAGAGAGAGAGACAGACAGTGTCATTTGATTTCAGTTAGATAGATTAGGCAGAACAGTCAGTCAGTTAGCTGCACTTACAGTGTATTGTGTATATATATGCATCCCAGGTGTTGCATATATATACACTGTATTCAGTTTAGCTAGACCTGTTCCTGTTATCTTCTTACTGACAGGCAGGCTTGTCTTGTTACAGTATTTACAGCTACCTGAAGAAAATCGCTGGTGTTCTTATGATCCTATTAGTACCACAGTCAGGCAGCTAGACTATTTACAATTAGTGCAGTGCGTCCTGCTCACAGTGTTCAGCTAAAACTACAAGTTAGTGGGGTGCGTCCTGCTCACAGTGTTCAGCTAAAACTACAAGTTAGTGGGGTGCGTCCTGCTCACAGTGTTCAGCTAAAACTACAAGTTAGTGGATTGCGTCCTGCTCACAGTGTTCAGCTAAAACTACAAGTTAGTGCGGTGCGTCCTGCTCACAGTGTTCAGCTAAAACTACAAGTTAGTGGGGTGCGTCCTGCTCACAGTGTTCAGCTAAAACTACAAGTTAGTGCGGTGCGTCCTGCTCACAGTGTTCAGCTAAAACTACAAGTTAGTGGGGTGCGTCCTGCTCACAGTGTTCAGCTAAAACTACAAGTTAGTGCGGTGCGTCCTGCTCACAGTGTTCAGCTAAAACTACAAGTTAGTGCGGTGCGTCCTGCTCACAGTGTTCAGCTAAAACTACAAGTTAGTGGGGTGCGTCCTGCTCACAGTGTTCAGCTAAAACTACAAGTTAGTGCGGTGCGTCCTGCTCACAGTGTTCAGCTAAAACTACAAGTTAGTGGGGTGCGTCCTGCTCACAGTGTTCAGCTAAAACTACAAGTTAGTGGGATGCGTCCTGCTCACAGTGTTCAGCTAAAACGGCAATTTAGTGCGGTGCGTCCTGCTCACAGTGTTCTGCTAAAACGACAAGTTAGTGGGGTGCGTCCTGCTCACAGTGTTCAGCTAAAACTACAAGTTAGTGCGGTGCTTCCTGTTCACAGTGTTCAGCTAAAACTACAAGTTAGTGGGGTGCGTCCTGCTCACAGTGTTCAGCTAAAACTACAAGTTAGTGCGGTGCGTCCTGCTCACAGTGTTCAGCTAAAACTACAAGTTAGTGCGGTGCGTCCTGCTCACAGTGTTCAGCTAAAACTACAAGTTAGTGCGGTGCGTCCTGCTCACAGTGTTCAGCTAAAACTACAAGTTAGTGGGGTGCATCCTGCTCACAGTGTTCAGCTAAAACTACAAGTTAGTGGGGTGCGTCCTGCTCACAGTGTTCAGCTAAAACTACAAGTTAGTGGTGTGCGTCCTGCTCACAGTGTTCAGCTAAAACTACAAGTTAATGGGGTGCGTCCTGCTCACAGTGTTCAGCTAAAACTACAAGTTAGTGCGGTGCGTCCTGCTCACAGTGTTCAGCTAAAACTACAAGTTAGTGCGGTGCGTCCTGCTCACAGTGTTCAGCTAAAACTACAAGTTAGTGCGGTGCGTCCTGCTCACAGTGTTCAGCTAAAACTACAAGTTAGTGGGGTGCATCCTGCTCACAGTGTTCAGCTAAAACTACAAGTTAGTGCGGTGCGTCCTGCTCACAGTGTTCAGCTAAAACTACAAGTTAGTGCGGTGCGTCCTGCTCACAGTGTTCAGCTAAAACTACAAGTTAGTGTGGTGCGTCCTGCTCACAGTGTTCAGCTAAAACTACAAGTTAGTGCGGTGTGTCCTGCTCACAGTGTTCAGCTAAAACTACAAGTTAGTGCGGTGCGTCCTGCTCACAGTGTTCAGCTAAAACTACAAGTTAGTGGGGTGCGTCCTGCTCACAGTGTTCAGCTAAAACTACAAGTTAGTGCGGTGCGTCCTGCTCACAGTGTTCAGCTAAAACTTCAAGTTAGTGCGGTGCGTCCTGCTCACAGTGTTCAGCTAAGACTACAAGTTAGTGCGGTGCGTCCTGCTCACAGTGTTCAGATAAAACTACAAGTTAGTGGGGTGCGTCCTGCTCACAGTGTTCAGCTAAAACTACAAGTTAGTGGGGTGCGTCCTGCTCACAGTGTTCAGCTAAAACTACAAGTTAGTGGGTGCGTCCTGCTCACAGTGTTCAGCTAAAACTACAAGTTAGTGCGGTGCGTCCTGCTCACAGTGTTCAGCTAAAACTACAAGTTAGTGCGGTGCGTCCTGCTCACAGTGTTCAGCTAAAACTACAAGTTAGTGCGGTGCGTCCTGCTCACAGTGTTCAGCTAAAACTACAAGTTAGTGGGGTGCGTCCTGCTCACAGTGTTCAGCTAAAACTACAAGTTAGTGGGGTGCGTCCTGCTCACAGTGTTCAGCTAAAACTACAAGTTAGTGCGGTGCGTCCTGCTAAGAGTGTTCAGCTAAAACTACAAGTTAGTGTGGTGCGTCCACCTCACGGTGTTCAGCTAAACCTACAAGTTATTTTTTTGCGAGCTCTGCACAGTGTTCAGCTAAAGCTACCTGTAGAAGGTTGGTGGTGTTTTCCTGATCCTATCACTACCGCAGGCAGCTAAAAAAGCTACAAGTTAGTTTTTTGCGAGCTCTGCACAGTGTTCAGCTAAAGCTACCTGTAGAAGGTTGGTGGTGTTCTCATACTACAGGCAGGCAGTTGATTTTGCTAGCTGCAGTATCAGTACATATATATATATATCCCAGCTTAGTGCAGCTACAGGCCATTAGTATGTCTGGAAGGCCAAGAAGGAGAGGCAGACAGTCACAAGCCAATAAGAGAGGGCAAGCAGGCTCTGTGTCTAGTGCTGGTCGTGGAGACGGTGCATCCTCATCAGCACATGGCCGTGGGACACGCTTGGCCTTTTTTTCGGCAGCTGGCCGTGTTGAGCCGCAACATGCGGAAGACTTGGTCGAGTGGATGACCAAGCCGTCCTCATCCTCCTCATCCTCTCTCACCCATGCCCAGGGTACTTTGTCTGGCAAGGCAGCGGCCTCTTCCCTCGGCTCAATGTCATCAGTGACTCCTTCCCTAGCCCCACCATGTCCTCCTGAGGAGTCCCTCGAACTGCTTGACCACAGTGTTGGGTACATGCTCCAGGAGGATGCCCAGCGTTTGGAAGGCTCTGATGATGATACTGAGCTCGATGAAGGCAGTAACATGAGCACGGACAGAGGGGATGCCCAAGAAGGACAGCAATCTGGCAGTCATGCTCCCCCTGCTGCAGCATACTGCCAGGTTTGCTCCATTGATGAGGAGGGAGGGGATGATGAGGTCACTGACTCAACGTGGGTGCCTGATAGGAGAGAGGAGGAGGAGGCGGCACATCACCAACGAGGCAGGATGCCCTCCAGGGGCCAGCCTAAGGGCAGCACATTGACTGCATCACACCCCAGGCTCCACATGTGCAGGGCGCTGCAGTCTCTGCGCGTTATTCAAAAAGTTCTTTGGTGTGGGCCTTTTTTGAGACGAGTGCATCAGATCGCACCGCTGCTATTTGCAACATATGTCTCAAGCGTATCTCGCGTGGCCAAAACATCTCCCGCTTGGGTACCACATGCTTGACCAGACATATGTTGACCTGCCATGCAGTTCGTTGGCAAGCGTATCTAAAAGACCCACACCAAAGAGCAAAGAGGACCTCTCCTTGCTCCTCATCAGCTGAGATCTCCAACCCCACTATACCTTCAGTCCTCTCTGAGACCTGCACTGAGAGGAATGAAGGTGTAGAATTAGGTGTGTCACAGCCAAGTACTTGTGGGCAATCTGCTTTTGGTACACCGACGTCAGATTGTACCAGACAAATTTCCCTGCCCCAGCTGCTGCACCGCCGAAAGAAGTTCGCTCCCAGCCATCCACATGCCCAGCGGTTGAATGCTAGCTTGGCAAAATTGCTAGCACTTCAACTGCTGCCTTTTCAGTTGGTAGACTCTGCCCCCTTCCGTGAGTTTGTGGAATGTACGGTTCCTCAGTGGCAGGTACCCAAACGCCACTTTGTCAGGGAAATGCCAGAATCAGGGCCTGTCAGTATAGGCATTTCCCCATGCGCCTGCGTGGTAGAATTGCACATCGGCACGCACCGTTTCACAATCAGCGGGTACGAGCGCGTGTTCCGAACGGATCAGCTCACGTGGGTGCACGACGCAGCGCATCATTACGAACGCGTGCACGCACATCGGGACGTTCCCCTGGCGGGCCTATATAAAGACAGCTATGCCTGTGTTTTGTTGCTGGTTTGTCTTTTCAGCTCCTGTAACCTGCTCCTGAATCCTGTGTACCTGTGCCTACCCGTTGTGACCCGGACCAACCTCGACTCTGCTTGAACCTCTCTTGTGCTTGATCCTCGGCTGCCTTCTGGACTTCGCTACCTGCCTGATTACCCGTGTTTGACCCTCGGCCTGCTCCTGGACTTGCTTCTGCCTTACCCTACTGTGGATTATCTGCCTGCCTGATTACCTGTGTTTGACCCTCGGCCTGCTCCTGGACTTGCCTCTGCCTCACCCTACTGTGGATTATCTGCCTGCCTGACCATCTGTGTTTGACCCCCGGCCTGTTCTTGGACTTTGTCTCAACCTTACCCAGTGTTGGACTTTTGCCTACTTGCATACCAGTGTTTGACCCTCGGCCTGCTTCCAGACGTCTGCCTTGCGGTTGTCCCTCAGTACCCGGCTCGGCTACCCTGCACGGATCTCTTCCCTGCTTGAAGAATCACCCAGCTCCTCTACTACCTGCCGGCGACCCGTGCTTCTTCGTGCCCAATACCCGCTTTGCCACTTCCAGAGGGTATCGTGTGCCCAGCTGCAAGGGGAGCCTCTCTCAGCAACTCGGCCTTGGTGAGTACCTGACAGTACAAACCAGCCATGAGCGAGGCCGACAGAGCTGGCTCTCCCCTTGAGGCACTCTGCCAGCAAGTCACAGCCCTCACCCAGGCTGTCCAGAGACTCCAAGACGGCTACTTTCAGATTGAGGGTCGTCTGCAACATCTAACCACATTTCCTAACCCCTCGGACGCCGCATCAGCATCTGCCAGTGGAACATCTTCCTCTCGGGATCAAGCCAACCCGGCTTCTGCAGCAGTAATGGCTTTACCTGAACCCAGGGTTCCCATGCCGGAACGATTCTCCGGTAACCGGAAGAAGTACAGGGCATTTAGGAACGCTTGCTTACTATACTTTGCCCTTCAACCCAGGACTTTTTATTCTGAGACTGTGAAAGTGGGGTTTATTATCTCTTTGCTTTCTGACGAACCGCAATCCTGGGCTCACAACCTCCTTGAGCAAAAGAGTCCCCTCCTTGACTCTGCAGATGCATTTTTTGTTTCCATGGCCCAGCTATACGATGATCCTCAGCGTACTGCCACGGCTGAGTCCGTCCTGCATACCCTGACCCAGGGAAAAAGACCAGTGGAAGATTACACTGTGGAATTTCAAAAATGGTCAGGGGACACCAGCTGGAATGAGGCTGCATTAAAATATCAGTATCGCCAGGGACTCTCTGAGATCCTAAAGGATGAACTGGCTCGAGTAGATACCCCGGCCTCTCTAGAAGACCTGATCCAGCTCGCTACTAAACTGGACAGACGCCTCCGGGAACGTCGCAGCGAGCGTTTCCAGTCTTAAAGGTCCACTTGGATGATGCCACGGGTACCACCTGTTCCTGCACCCCCTACAATTTCTTCGTCATCCTCTCATGGTGAGCCCATGCAACTGGGTCTAGTCTGACCCCCACTTTCTCCTGATGAAAAGCTCTGCCGCCGCCAGGCCAACCTTTGTCTATATTGTGGAGGAGCCGGTCACTTCTTAAACAACTGCCCTGTGAGACCCAGTAAGTACCGCACTCGGTCTGCCACGAACTTTCAAGTCGCTAGTTCAAGCCAGTCTCATCTTGTCCTCATGATCTCATTACAGGTGGCGGAAGAGAAGGTCCGGTTACCAGCCATCGTTGACTCAGGAGCAGTGTTGCCAACCCTCGAAGCAAAATTTACTGGCAGGACACCAAAATTTACAAACAGCACCAATTTTTTACTGGCAAATTATCATGAAATTTACTGGCAGCCGCATTTTTTTACTGGCATTGCAAAAAAGTACCTGAAATTGCAGTTTTCAGTGCTAAACAGTGCAAATATCAATATTTAAACTATGAACACATATCTAGTGCTATTAGCAATGTGTTTAAGTTAGGGTACTAGAACCCAGTCAGCACAGAGTTCCCCCTTACATCAGAGTCTGCAGGATTCCCCCTTACAGTGAAACAAAACTCTTATGTAAAGGGGAACGCTGCAAATCATGATCTAAGGTGGAACTCTGATGTAGAGGGGGGGCTCTGGTGACCAGAGACCACCTTATATCAGAGTCCACTGTGTTCCCTTTACATCAGAGTTCCCAATTACATCAGGGTCCGCAGATTGAGTTCCCCCTTGCACTGTAAGGGGGAATCCTGCTGACTGATGTAAAAGGGAATGCCAGGAACGCTGATGTGGGGGCACTCTGGTGACCAGAGACCACCTTCCGTAGAGTGAATAGAGTGAAGGTAAGGGGAGTTACTAATATAGGTGGAAACCTTTATATCAGTGCCCCCTTACATTATTGTATTCACTCCCCCCTTACATCAGTGATCCCCCCTCAGACTGGCCTGGCGGAGCTGTCACTGACCTCCTCTCAGTTGCACCGTGTAGGAATCAGTCAAAAGGCTCCAGCTTGGTGGCTCTGGGTGGGTTTTATCCTACAGGAGACGGTCAGATGCTGCGGATATACTACAGGAGACGGTCAGAGACTGCGGATATACTACAGGAGACGGTCAGAGACTGCGGATATACTACAGGAGACGGTCAGAGACTGCGGATATACTACAGGAGACGGTCAGAGACTGCGGATATACTACAGGAGACGGTCAGAGACTGCAGATATACTACAGGAGACGGTCAGAGACTGCGGATATACTACAGGAGACGGTCAGAGACTGCGGATATACTACAGGAGACGGTCAGAGACTGCGGATATACTACAGCAGACGGTCAGAGACTGCGGATATACTACAGGAGACGGTCAGAGACTGCGGATATACTACAGGAGACGGTCAGAGGCTGCAGATATAATACAGGAGACGGTCAGAGACTGTGGATATAACACAGGAGACGGTCAGAGGCTGCGAATATGATACAGGAGACGGTCAGAGACTGCGGATATACTACAGGAGACGGTCAGATGCTGCGGATATAATACAGGAGATGGTCAGAGACTGCGGATATACTACAGGAGACGGTCAGAGGCTGCGGATATGATACAGGAGACGGTCAGAGACTGTGGATATAATACAGGAGACGGTCAGAGGCTGCGAATATGATACAGGAGACGGTCAGAGACTGCGGATATACTACAGGAGACGGTCAGAGGCTGCGGATATACTACAGGAGACGGTCAGATGCTGCGGATATAATACAGGAGACCAAATGTGCTCACTACTACTTATTCAGATAAAAAATATAGGAATAAACACCTCAAGACCATCAAGCACAATACATAATCAATTGTATTATGAGCAAACAGTACACACACTATACAGACACAATATACAGCAGCACTTTTCATCAGAAAATCAGCTAAATCATATTGCTGCTGCTGCTGCCTCCCCTCCTGGCATGCTGGGATTTGTAGGGCCAGAGACACACGAGGTGGTAACTCTGGAGATGACTGCAGAGGCTGTGCCTGGGCTGGACTGGTGAGCAGTGCAGGTAATAGTTAGAGATTGCAGGAGATCTCAGAAAAAATCCTCCCTAATCAGTTTTAGAAACAAAGCTCTAAAATATCTGACACAAAAAATGATCTACTGTACACAGCCCATTCTCTGCCCCCCTCCTCCTGCCCACTAAGGCCACAAGGCAATGAGAGACATTGATTTAGCTAATCAGTAGCTTACCCTCCTCTGCTAAGCTGAAGACACTACAGTCCGTCCTGTTCCACTGCAGGCTGACTCCACCCCTCCCCCTCCCAGCATCTCCTTTGCAGAATCGAATAAGGCGCGCTGTGGAAGGAAGGGGGAGGGTACAGGACACACAAGTAAGCAGGCGCAGCAGTGAGCAGTGTCAGAGAGATCATCGGGAATGATCGGAGACTCTCGGCATGCTTCGGAACTGCACATGCGCAGTTCCGAGCCGGGACCGTCATATTTTACGGGCATGTTTTTTTTTTCACGGATTTCCACAGGCATGAAAATATAGCCCCGTTTTTACGGGCTGCCCGTAAAAACACGGGCGGTTGGCAACACTGCTCAGGAGCCTGCAGTTGCTTCTTGGATGCATCTTTGGCCCAAAACCTGCACATCCCTCTCCAAGTTAAGGAGCAACAGCTACAAATCCATCTGGCAGATGAATCCCTACCCTGTTCTGGGCCTGTCACACAGGAAACGAAGCCTATCCTCACTCATATAGACTCTGATCATTCTGAATTTCTTTGCTTTGACATTATAAGTTCACCTATGTTTCCCATCATTTTGGGGTTTCCATGGTTGCAGGCCCACGATCCTCAGATAAACTGGAGCAAGAAAGAAGTCCTCTTCTCTTCCATGTACTGCTCTCAACACTGCTTTTCACCAAAATACAGAAACAGAACGGTTCCATGTCTAACGTTACAACCAGTACCGGATAATCTCCAACATGTCCCAGCAGCATACCATGAATTCCTGGACATCTTTGATAAGAAGAAAGCTGACAGTCTACCTCCGCACCGACCCTATGATTGCCCCATCGACCTCCTACCTGGCTCCGAGATCCCTTTCGGCCGCATTTTTCCTCTATCAGAGATCGAGCTAGAAGCCCTTCGCTCCTACATCGATGAAAATCTCGAAAAGGGATTCATCCGGGCTTCTTCTTCTCCAGCTGGAGCGGGAATCTTTTTTGTGGAGAAAAAGGATGGATCTTTGAGGCCTTGTGTGGACTATAGGGAGCTTAACAAAGTTACCATCAAGAACAGATACCCGCTCCCTCTTATTCCTGAACTTTTCCAGCGTCTCCGAGCCGCTCAGATCTTTACTAAATTAGATCTCCGGGGGGGCGTACAATTTGGTTCGGATACGAGAAGGAGATGAATGGAAGACAGCTTTCCGGTCCAGATTCGGGCATTTTGAATATTTGGTGATGCCCTTTGGTCTCTGCAATGCCCCGGCTACGTTTCAACATCTAGTCAATGACATCTTCCGTGAGTATCTAGATAACTTGTTTATCTCGATGACATCCTGATCTTTTCCACCACTTTAGAAGCACATCGTACCCATGTGAAGAAAGTACTCTCGGTCCTCAGAAGACATGGCCTATACTTAAAAGGGGAAAAATGTGACTTCGAGAAAACCACCATCCAGTTCCTTGGATTCATTATCTCAGTAGGAGGGGTTGCAATGGATCCGCAGAAAGTTAGGGCCATCCAGGAATGGCCAGCTCCCATAGACAAAAAGGGAATTCAGCGATTTGTTGGCTTCGCCAATTTCTATCGCAGATTTATTAAAGGTTTCTCCTCTATCATCTCCCCTATTACTCAACTAACTCGCCAGCAGACTAGATTCCAATGGTCCCCAGATGCTCAAGGAGCCTTCGATGAACTAAAGAGACTGTTTATATCGGCTCCTGTCCTCCAACATCCCAATCCAGTCCTACCTTATGTGCTTGAAGTGGATGCTTCAGAGTCAGCAATAGGGGCGATCCTGTCTCATAGAAGCGGCCAAAAAGCCCTGCTCCATCCGGTGGCCTTTGCCTCTCGCAAGCTCACCCCTCCGGAGAAGAATTATGATGTCGGGGATCGAGAGTTACTTGCTATAAAGTTTGCCTTAGAAGAATGGAGATATCTGCTGGAAGGGGCATTCCAACCCATCATGATCTTCACTGACCACCGTAACCTAGAATATCTTCGAACAGCTAAACGCCTCCGACCTCGTCAGGCCCGTTGGGCCTTATTCTTCTCAAGGTTTAACTTCCATATTACCTATCGACCTGGCTCCAAGAACGGGAAGGCGGACGCACTTTCCCGTATGTTCCCAGAAACCAGTGGACCGGAAGAACCCGGAACCATCCTAGCTCCTCACCACTTTCTCAGCCTGGTTCAGCCCAATCTTAGGTCAATTATTATACAGGCCTCCAGTCAATGTACAGAACCTGAAGTATCTGCCCTAGTAAAGAAGGATGGTCTGCTCTGGGCCCAGGACAAGGTATTTGTGCCACTCCCAGTAAGACTTCAGATTCTTCAAACCTTCCACGATCACAAGTTGGCAGGACATTTTGGTATACAAAAGACCTCCGAACTAATTGGTCGCTCGTTCTGGTGGCCGGGGTGGAGACAAGACTGCAGAAGATATATACAATCTTGCATCACTTGCCAACGCAATAAGGGATCTAATGCCAAGTCGTGGGGTCTTTTAAAATCCTTATCTATACCAAAACGTCCCTGGACAGAGGTCTCTATGGACTTTAATGTCGATCTGCCTCCTTCCGAGAAGTTTACTACCATCTTAGTGGTTGTTGACCGTCTTTCAAAGATGGCCCACTTCCTGCCATTGGTAGGCACCCCCTCTGCTTCCACAACCGCAGAGGTCTTTATAAAAGAAGTAGTGAGACTCCATGGTGTCCCCCACAACATTGTATCCGATAGGGGGATTCAGTTCACGTCAATATTCTGGAAGGATATGTGCAAGTCTTTAGAAATCAAGACATCCCTTTCTTCCGCCTATCACCCACAAAGTAATGGCCAGACAGAAAGAACAAATCAATCTTTAGAGCAATACCTTCGATGTTTCTGCTCCTGGTCCCAGGACAACTGGTCTTCCCTCTTGCCGTGCGCAGAGTTCGCCTATAACAATTCGGTACATTCCACCATCAACCAAACACCTTTCTGGGCAAACTATGGTTTTCACCCTTCCTTTCTCCCGGATTCTATTCCCGAAATCACTACTCCTGCAGTACAAGACCGTATACGTGCTATTCAAACAAACTTTTTGCAAATTCAGGAAGCGATGAAAAAAGCTCAAGAAAGTTAGGAAGAATTCTATAACAGGGGAAGAAGAAGTAACCCAAGTTTCAAGGTTGGAGATAAAGTTTGGCTATCAGCCATCAACCTCAAATTACCTTGCCCATCACGCAAATTAGGGCCAAAATTCATTGGTCCTTTCGAGATTAAGAGAGTTGTAAACCCCGTGGCTTTTGAACTGACCTTACCTAATTCTTATCGGATACACCCGGTGTTCCATGCCTCCTTACTAAAACCATTTACTCCTAACTCTTTTCCAGGAAGGGAAGAACTACCTCCTCCACCAATCCGGATTGAAGGGGAGGAAGAATTCGAAGTGGAGGCAATAGTAGATTACAAATGGAGGGGGGGCAGGAACAGTATCTAGTTAAATGGAAAGGGTACCCCCCGAGGACAATTCTTGGGAGCCTGCTAGCAATATTCATGCCCCTCGTTTAGTGCGAGAATTTCACAAAAGACATCCTGGGATCCGAGCTAGGTTGGGCACCCTGAGGTTGCCCCTTGGGGGGGGGCACTGTCAGGGAAATGCCAGAATCAGGGCCTGTCAGTATAGGCATTTCCCCATGCGCCTGTGTGGTAGAATTGCACATCGGCACGCACCGTTTCACAATCAGCGGGTACGAGCGCGTGTTCCGAACGGATCAGCTCACGTGGGTGCACGACGCAGCGCATCATTACGAACGCGTGCACGCACATCGGGACGTTCACCTGGCGGACCTATATAAAGACAGCTATGCCTGTGTTTTGTTGCTGGTTTGTCTTTTCAGCTCCTGTAACCTGCTCCTGAATCCTGTGTACCTGTGCCTACCCGTTGTGACCTGGACCAACCCCGACCCTGCTTGAACCTCTCTTGTGCTTGATCCTCGGCTGCCTTCTGGACTTCGCTACCTGCCTGATTACCCGTGTTTGACCCTCGGCCTGCTCCTGGACTTGCTTCTGCCTTACCCTACTGTGGATTATCTGCCTGCCTGATTACCTGTGTTTGACCCTCGGCCTGCTCCTGGACTTGCCTCTGCCTCACCCTACTGTGGATTATCTGCCTGCCTGACCATCTGTGTTTGACCCCCGGCCTGTTCTTGGACTTTGTCTCAACCTTACCCAGTGTTGGACTTTTGCCTACTTGCATACCAGTGTTTGACCCTCGGCCTGCTTCCAGACGTTTGCCTTGCGGTTGTCCCTCAGTACCCGGCTCGGCTACCCTGCACGGATCTCTTCCCTGCTTGAAGAATCGCCCAGCTCCTCTACTACCTGCCGGCGACCCGTGCTTCTTCGTGCCCAATACCCGCTGTGCCACTTCCAGAGGGTATCGTGCGCCCAGCTGCAAGGGGAGCCTCTCTCAGCAACTCGGCCTTGGTGAGTACCTGACACACTTTTTCTCACGGAAGGCGATTCCGGCTCTCTACCGGCATGTGGAAGGCAATGTCCATGCCTCGCTGGACAGGGCGGTCAGCGGTAAGGTGCATATTACCGCTGACTCATGGTCCAGCAGGCATGGACAGGGACGTTACCTAAGTTTCACGGCGCATTGGGTGACTCTGCTGGCAGCTGGGAAAGATGCAGGACAAGGTGCAGTAGTGTTGGAGGTTGTTCCGCCACCACGCCTCCAAAATGCTAATGATTGTGACACACCTCTCTCCTCCACCCCCTCCTCTTCTTCTTCCTCCATGGCCTCTTCCTGTGCTTTGTCCTCGGAACCAGCGGTGCTCCGTAGCTGTTCAAGGGCTACGCAAGTACGCAGGCCAAAAGATGCCATGCGGTGCTTGAGCTGGTGTGCTTGGGGGACAGGAGCCACACTGGGGCAGAGGTTCTGTCAGCTCTGCAGGGGCAGGTTCAGAGGTGGTTGACGCCACGCCAACTTAAAGCAGGAATGGTGGTTTGCGACAATGGCACCAACCTCCTCTCTGCCCTCCGACAGGGACAAATGACCCATGTGCCCTGTTTGGCTCACGTCCTTAACTTGGTTGTGCAGCAGTTCTTGGGCAGGTACCCGGGCTTACAGGATGTCCTGAGGCAGGCCAGGAAAGTCTGTGTGCATTTCCGCCAGTCATATAATGCCAGTGCTCGGCTGACGGACCTCCAAAAGGAGTTTAACCTGCCCAAGAACCGCCTAATCTGTGACATGCCCAGCAGGTGGAACTCAACGTTGGCCATGCTGCAGCGGCTGCACACACAGCAGAGGGCCATCAATGAGTACCTGTGCGACTATGGCACCAGGACAGGGTCAGGGGACCTTGTTTTTTTCCCCACGCCAGTGGGCCATGATCAGGGATGCATGCACTGTCCTGTCACCATTTGAGGAGGCCATGAGGATGGTGAACAGTGACAGTGCATGCATCAGTGACACTGTCCCCCTTGTCCACCTGTTGGAGCACACGCTGCGTGAAATAATGGACAGGGCACTTGAGGCAGAACAGAGGCAGGAAGAGGAGGACTTCCTTAGCTCTCAAGGCCCCCTTTATCCAGACAGTGCTCCTGCGTGCCCGCCGATCACACAGGAAGAGGACGAGGAGGAGGAGGAGGAGGAGGAAGATTGTGTCAGTATGGAGGTGGAGCCTGGCACTCAGCATCAGCAGCAGTCTTTAAGGGATCAGTCCCAAGAAACACATGGACTTGTACGTGGCTGGGAGGAGGTGGCTGTGGACCATGTCGTCCTTAGTGACCCAGAGGACTCCGGACCGAATGCCTCAGCAAACCTACGCTGCATGGCCTCCCTGATCCTGCAAAGCCTGCGTAAGGATCCTCGTATTCGTGGTATCAAGGAGAAGGACCAATACTGGCTGGCAACCCTCCTTGATCCACGTTACAAGGGTAAGGTTGCGGACCTTATCTTGCCATCGCAGAGGGAGCAGAGGATGAAACATCTTCGGGAGGCCTTGCAGAAAGGTCTGTGCCAGAGACAGTCCTGTTTCTGGACAACGTGTTGCTGAGGCTTCGGTCAGTCAAAGAGGGAGCGGTGGAGAAGGTGGCCGTCTGACCAATGCGTTCAGACAATTTTTTGGTCCGCAGCCCCAAGGTATGATCGGTTCCAGCAACCATCGCCAGCATCTGGTGCAGGAATACCTAGGGGCAAGATCTGACTTGGATACCTTTCCCACCGAAAATTCTCTGGGTTACTGGGTCTTGAGGATGGATCACTGGCCAGAGCTTGCACAGTATGCAATTGAGCTACTGGCCTGTCCTGCATCCAGCGTTCTTTCGGAACGCACATTCAGTGCTGCTGGAGGTTTTGTAACCGATCACAGGGTGCATCTGTCCACCGACTCGGTCGATCGACTGACCTTCATAAAAATGAATCAGTCTTGGATCACCACCAGCTACCAAGCACCTGATGCTGATGTAACCGAATAATTTTTTTTGAAATATCAGATCCCTTCAAAGACTGCCTATGCTGATGCTGAGTGACTATCCCTGAGTAATTATCCTCTTCCTCTTCAATCATCACGCTGATAGCTTGTAAGAACATTTTTGGTTCTGGGTGCCACCACCAGTGCCTAAGGCCCAATTTTTCAGCCCCTGTTTAACAGGGGCGTGTAATTACAATTTTTGATGCAATACTTTGCAGCAGGGCTCATTCCTGCGTTCCAACTAGAGTGTCTGTGAGGGGTTGCAGTGTTGTGGCACCAGCACCAGTGCCTAAGGCCCAATTTTTCAGCCCCTGTTTAACAGGGGCGTGTAATTACAATTTTTGATGCAATACTTTGCCGCAGGGCTCGTTCCTGCGTTCCAACTAGAGTGTCTTTGAGGGGTTGCAGTGTTGTGGCTCCACCACCACCACCAAAGGCCCAATGTTTCTGCTCTTGTTCAACAGGGGCATGTAATTACAAATCTTGATCTAATATTTCACAGCAGGGCCCATTTCTGCACCCACCAAGAGCGAGTGAGGACTTACAGTGTTGTGGCACCAGCACCACCACCACCAAAGGCCCAATTTTTCTGCCCTTGTTCAACAGGGGCATGTAATTACAATTCTTGATCTAATATTTCACAGCAGGGCCCTGTGAGGGCTTACAATGTTGTGGCCACAACAACACCTAAGGCCCAAATTTCTGCTAAGTATATAGGGCAGGCCCCTACTTTCAAACATCTAACTTACAAACGACTCCTACTTGCAAACGGAAGGAGACAACAGGAAGTGAGATGAAATCTACCCCTAGGAAGGGAAATTCTCTCCTGTAAGAGTTAATATGGGAAAAACATTTCTCCTTTCCACTGATGCTTTCCAATCCTTGTTCCACAAAAAACCCCAAATTTTCCAAAAACATTTGTCTTTGGGACAAAAAGTGAGGTGAAATCTTCTGAAGACAGCAAAACAAATATCACAGGGGTGATAACCCTTCCCTATGTTTTCCAAAAAGCTTAAAAAAGATTTTTTGGCTGGAGTTAAACACGTTAAAAATGTACCCGTTCAAAATTACAAAGAGATTCTACTTAACAACAAACCTACAGTCCCTGTCTTGTTTGCACCGCCTGTATACTGCTGTTCAGAGTATATAGGGCCTGGTGGCCCCACACCTTTCCTTATTTTAATTTGGGTGCGGGGTTCCCCTTAATATCCATACAAGACCCAAAGGGCCTGGTAATGGACTGGGGGGTACCCATGCCGTTTGTCTCACTGATTTTCATCCATATTGCCATGACCCGACATTACATTAAACCCGCAAGCAGTTTTAAATGAGATTTTTTCCTTTAAAAATGACATTTTGTGCAGGGACTGTTCTAAACACGGGAAACACGCGCCACTTTACAGGCATACTATAGACACACCCCAGGTACGATATTTAAAGGAATATTTCACTTTTTTTTTTTTACTTTAAGCATCATTAAAATCACTGCTCCCGAAAAAATGGCCGTTTTTAAAAGTTTTTTTTTGCATTGATACATGTCCCCTGGGGCAGGACCCGGGTCCCCAAACCCTTTTTAGGACAATACCATGCAAATTAGCCTTTAAAATGAGCACTTTTGATTTCGAACGTTCGAGTCCCATAGACGTCAATGGGGTTCTAACGTTCATGCGAATTTTCGGTCCGTTCGCAGGTTCTGGTGCGAACCGAACCGGGGGGTGTTCGGCTCATCCCTAATTGGCTTAAATTTATTAATTTGATTTTTTACTTATTTTTATTGGATATGATTTATAGCAAAAAGTCTTTTTTTGTTTATAGCGCAAAAAAAAAAAAATCACAGAGGTGATCCAATACCACCAAAAGAAAGCTCTATTTGTATGACAAAAAGGACATTAATTTTGTTTGGGCACAACGTCGCACGACAGTGCAATTGTCAGTTAAAATAACGCAGTGCCGTATCACAAAAAATGGCCTGGTCATTAAGGGCATAAAACCTTCCGGGGCTGAAGTGGTCAAATTTCTTACAGCAGCAAACTCATGGTAAAACAGATTTTTCATAATTTGCGGCATTTAAGTGAGCATTCTTTAATAAACCATGGATCCCAGGCCTTGTTAGACCTTGCTACTATCTACAGTATATCGTCTATGGCCACCCTTCATACATTATCAAATGGGATAGTGACTTTGGAGGCACCATTTCGGTAAAGGACTGGATTCGGATGTGGACCAATATTGCCAAGAACTTTGCTCATGAGCTGGCTGTGGAGGCTAATTATAAGGTCCTTATGCACTGGTATTTAGTCCATTTGAAGATTTTTCATGCAATCCCCACTCACTCCTCCAAATTCAGAGTTGTCTCAGGGTTGTCAGGGTTGTCTCTTTTCGACCTATTTGGCTTGATTATCCAAAAGTGAAGCTGTTTTGGATCAGGATCTATCAAATGCTTTATACTGGCAAATCATTCCACAAAGACCCCTATATAGCCCTTTTGAATAGACAGCCTGCAGAGTTTTTCAACACCCAGTTTAAGCTAGTTCTGCATATTCTTAAAGCAGCAGTAAGGGTGGAGTGTGCAGAACCCAAACTGTCCCTTTTACGCCTTTTTTTTCTCCCCATCCCTGTTAATCCTTATAATGTTTTATTCTAATTGGTTGTTGAGGAGCCTTAGGGGGGGAGGGAGACCTGGAATCTATGTTTAAATGTTTGCTACATGATCATCTTTCCCTTTTCATTACTCCCTGTCCCCATTTTTGTTAATGCCTATGGCTCATGGCATAAGTTAAGTAGGATAATCTTTTTTCCGTGATGCCTTTTGTACTGTTGCTTACATTTACTGTTAATGTGCTTTTGATATGAATACGCTCTATGAAATACTTGTGAACGATATGTGGATTTATACATTTTATGGAAATGCCTTCCACTTTGTAAACTAATAAAAATGTATTAGACTAAAAAAAAAACAAAAAAAAAAAACATTGAACGCTAGTAATATTTTAACAATAATAATGTTATAGAATATTTCTGAAATGATCAATCTTCTTACTCTTGCAGGCAATAATATATGCATAAACAAGATTGACAACAAATAGCATATTACACAAACCACAAGGCACTATGGCCTGCTAAGACTACCAGGAGTCAATTTTATGGAAATAAAAACAGAATTATTGATATTAATATATTGGTAGTATTACAGTCAGGGCTTTTTTTCAGCAGGAACTAGGGGGAACTCAGTTCCACCAGCTCTGGCTCAGGTCTTCTGCTACCTACTCACCACTATCACTTGGTAACACTGAAGTCCAGCTTCTGCGTTTACAAGTGATAGCTTATCTCCCAGTAGCTCCCACAGGTCAGATCCCCTGCGCAGATCCCACCGAGTGCCGGACAGGGACAAGGAAGATACAGAACAGGTGCCCAGGGTTCAGTGCAATCATGAGCAGGAGAGGGTGCGTGGTAGGCTGTACCCTCTGTGGTCTCCATTTTTTCCCTGGTGACCACTTGTTGATGCTCCTACTGCATGATCTCCCTTGCAAGTGACTGTAGTATAGTATAGTATGCTGGAAGGTACCACATCCGGATAGGTGCTTCAGCTTAATATTGCAACAAAGGTAAGAAATATGACAGATGGTGGAGCTTTTAAGGAGGGGGAGGAAGATGAGAGCAGTGGAGGGAGGGGTTGTATGCAAAGGGAAGAGCTACTATTTGATGCCATTTGGCAGGTATGTGTGTGGCGGGCATGATTGAGTTCCTGCACCTATTTTCTGAGAAAAAAAGCCCTGATTACAGTATTAGCCATGCAAGTGTAAAGTCATATAAAATAAATGTAAATGCAAATAATGAGTATTTTTTAGAATCTGTAAAACTTCTATCTAACTTAATTTTGTCCACAACTTTCAATTTCCAATAGTTTCATTTTAAAGATTCTCAAATATAGTACACCATTCTTATTTGGTGTGTATAGTTTCTTTAGGGGGAGAAGCAAGAGCTGATGGATGTGAGGGAATATTTTTTTTAATTAAAAATAAAAAGAATATTACTTGAAACAAACTGTCTTCAGACTTTAGCATAAGGTACTCTCATATATTGACTCTTCTTCAAGCTTTGAAAGACCTCCACTTAAAGGTGATGTTTTGTTTTGTATCTTTTAGGTTACTTTGTAATAACGCGAGGAAGCATAAACCACTGTAGTAGATCAATGTGTTTTACTAAACAATAACGGTGTACATACAAACTACTTACAATTGTAGGTAAACAACAGAAGACATACAAAGTGTTACAGATATACAGTGGTGACGGAAAGTATTCAGACCCCCTTACATTTTTCACTCTTTGTTATATTGCAGCCATTTGCTAAAATCATTTAAGTTTTATTGATCCAGACCAGTTCATGGCTGGTAGAGCCACTGATGTGAATCTGCGAAGATTATATACTATTATCCATAATATCCTTAATATAGGTTCTAGGATGGTTGTCTCTCTAGATATAGAGAAAGCTTTTGACACTCTTGAATGGCCCTTTCTGTGGGAAGTGCTCCGCAGAATGGTCTTTCCAATGGTATGTAAAAAATGGTTGCAGATCCTGTATAGACATTCCACAGATGCAGTGAAAATGGGGGGAGGATTGTCAGCTTCATTTTTGTTATTTAGGGGAACTCAGCAGGGCTGCCCTCTGTTTCCAACCCTCTTCGCTATTGCTATGGAACCTGTGGCGGAAGCTCTTCAAACTTCGCCCAATATTAGTGGGTTACAGATTGGTTGGTTGGAGGAGAGGGTAGTACTGTATGCAGATGAGCTTCTATTATTTTTTAATGATGCTGGATCCTCACTTCAAGGAGCTTTACAAATATTGGATTCTTTTTCAACCGTTACTGGGTTGAAGGTAAATTGGGATAAGTCCTTGTTCCCAATAGATCCTGAGGCCCGTAATATGCCTTCAAATGATATTCCATTGCAGTGGGTGGAGAACTTCAAGTACTTAGGAGTGATAATCTCTCGCCAAGCCTCTGAATTTATTTCCTTGAATTTGACTCTGATGCTAGGAGATATTGGGTTAAAGCTGAAAGTGTGGAAGTCTCTACCATTATCCTTATTGGGACGTATTAACCTTTTAAAAATAAAAATTATACCAAAACTTATGTACCTTTTTAGACACTCTCCCCAGTGGCTCCCTGGCTCCTTTTTTACAAGATTAAATCAACTTTTTTAATCCTTCATATGGGGATCAAAGAACCCCAGTTATAAATTAACCACCCTGATGGATCTATATAAATATTTTTTGGCCACTGCCGCATAGTGGTTGAGTCCGGATTTAACCAACTCCTCTACCCGGCTGGAAGCAGTGGTGGTAGGCACTACAGAGGCTCTTAAGGTACTTGTATTTAGGGGGCGTAGGGCACCCTACCAGTTGACTGCTTCAATGCTCAACACTATTCGAGCTTGGGAGGCTGGCCTTAGATGTGAACATTATCCAAAAGAAACAATTTTTCCAAATGCTCCTTTATGGCTAAATCCTACCCTTCCTCATTCTTATAAATTACCAGAGCCTATTGCATGGACTAAGTATAATGTCAAACTACTTTCTCAGGTGGTTACTGATCAGAAAATGTCCCCTTTCTCTACACTTGCCTCAACTTTTAGCTTGCCTGGTTCTCACTTTTTTAGATATTTATAGCTTTCTCATGCATTTCATGCCCAGTTTCCACAAGATAGTATAATGGTTACACAATCCACTCTAGAATCAGTGCTTAAAGTCTGAATGCATGGACAAGTCCACCTCGAGGTTGTATTTCCATCTTAATCTAATTTCCCTATTGCCTTAGTGCTAAGTGGGTGCGCGACATACCAGATCTGGGCATGGCAGATTGGAGTGTGTGGGATTTTCCCTTGCGATCTTTGGTGTCTTTTAATTGGTACATAGAACTTATCTTACACCATCCAGACTTCAGGAGATAAATCCTAAGTGCTCTTCTGAGTGTTGGCGATGTGGAGCCGTTCAGGGGGATTTCTCACACATCTTTTAGACCTGTCCACATATAGCTATTTTTTGGGAAGTAGTGGTAGATTTGTTAAATTCTATTACCTCTGTTTCTTTGCTGGTTTCAATGTCTGTATGTCTGTTGGATCTGGTGGAGGATATTCTTCCTAGGAGTGTCAGAGTGATTGTTTGCTAATATTACATTATTTTATGCAAGAAAAGCTATTGCTCTCTATTGGAAGAAATCTTCTCCTATGCTCTTATACTGGAAACAATTTGTAAATAATAATCTTCCACTGTATAGAGATACCTACATGAATAGGGGTTGTCCTAGTAAGATTGATAAAGTCTGGACAAAGTGGCTGGATAAGCCATATACGACATCTACGTTTTTTTGCTGAATGGTTAATTTGATAAATGGTATGGTTTGGTTCTTATTTGAACCAAAATATTTTTTCTTTTGTGTTGTTCTAATTTGCTATTTTGAATTGATGGCTACTATACCATATATAAAAAGGAAAAAGGTTTCCCCAAATGGGGTTTTTAGGCAGCAAAATTAGAATATTAAACCAATGTATGTAAAAAAGATATATTTTATTATACAAAAGTTGCTTCAACACACTGGTTAAAAAATGAGCTCCAATACAGAGTGTTTAACAAGTCTCGTGACACTTAACACATATAAAGCAGACATGTTTTCATAGCAACATTGTATGTATATTAACAGTATCAGAAAAATGGAACTGATGCGTTTCGACCTATATATTCCAGGTCTTCTTTAAAGGTCAATCTGCTAGAAATATACAACAAAGGTACATATATCAAGATTTGATTGCATGAATTTCAAAGGAGGTATACCATAAGTTAACATGACATAATTACCCAATGATGCGTGTCCTAAGACGAGAAGCTTTCTATAAGGAGGTCCCCTTAAAATCAAAAAATTGCCTGCTCACTTTCCCCCAGAGGTCCTATGACATCACTGCTGCAGCCTCCAATCCTAGGGCAAGATCCCAAAGATGTGGCTTACGAGAGGTCACACTATAGAGCGCCCCCCATCTGTAGGCCCGGACCCCACGGCCGGTCAGGAGGAAGAAGACACCTGCAGCAACAATCCAGGAAGGAAACACAATTTGGAATCACATGCATTGTATGCACTCCATACAATGCATGTGATTCCAAATTGTGTTTCCTTCCTGGATTGTTGCTGCAGGTGTCTTCTTCCTCCTGACCGGCCGTGGGGTCCTGGCCTACAGATGGGGGGCGCTCTATAGTGGGACCTCTCGTAAGCCACATCTTTGGCATCTTGCCCTAGGATTGGAGGCTGCAGCAGTGATGTCATAGGACCTCTGGGGGAAAGTGAGCAGGCAATTTTTTGATTTTAAGGGGACCTCCTTATAGAAAGCTTCTCGTCTTAGGACACGCATCATTGGGTAATTATGTCATGTTAACTTATGGTATACCTCCTTTGAAATTCATGCAATCAAATCTTGATATATGTACCTTTGTTGTATATTTCTAGCAGATTGACCTTTGAAGAAGACCTGGAATATATAGGTCGAAACGCGTCAGTCCCATTTTCCTGATACTGTTAATATACATACAATTGTGAAATGTGGGGACAATGAGAAAATTGTATGCCTATGCCTCACATCAATCCGCGCCTCAGAATCACTCAGCTATTAGATGCAGTAGAACCAAGCAGCTGCCTTAAAAATGAAAACGTATAATGAACAATAAGTCTGGAAATCAAAACAAACGTGTCCAATCTTTGACTTGTTAAACCTATTGAGGCAGCGCTACGTGTCCGATATTATAAAACACTGTATATAGAACCAATGATAAAAAAGACAGGAAAGTTCATAATCAAAGCTGCAGACTGTGGATGTAAGGGTGAACGTAGAAATTCTTTCACCAGTAGCAGTCACCGCGTGAGGGGGTCACCCCCCGTGAGATTGCACTCACCACAATGTCTATAATCACAAGCCTTTGAGAAATGATCTTTAAATCTTTGCCGTCTCCTTGCTTCAGCCACCAGGTGGTGCAAGACCCTCACGGTATGTACAGCATGGGGAGAAAATGAAATGCCAGATAGTGTAATATTGCTTAAGACAGTTTATTAAACAATTCCTAAAAACAAATTCCCCATATAAAATATGCGTACCAGATGAATAAAAACATTGAGCATTGAAAGGTGCACTGTGCCTGTATTAATGTTCCCCGGGAGGAATTCCTAGATGCGAACCGTCCACACCTATACCGTTCGCTTCCTGGTTCCCTTCCGTGGAGCGCAAAACGTCACTTCCGGTTGATTACGACCCTGACGCGTTTCGTCACTTCCGGACGTCATCTGAGGGCGTAATCAACCACTCATGAGGCCGGCTTTTTATATTGATGACAGATTTACCCAGCGAATCAGGGAGACAGAGAAACTAACCACTCCCATTGCTCTAATCCAGCTCTCAGGACTGTCAGCAGAGGAGGGATCTGGCTCATGGCCCGCTGGCACTGTTTTAGACTGAACCAGCCGGCAGCATTTAAAAAACCAGTGACTTTTACAACTTATTTGACTTCCATCTTAGATACTGATGTCCCAAGTGGAATTCAAATACATTTTCTGCATATGAGTCAAATACACAAATATGTAACAAATATACTAAATGTGTGTACACACTTACTGGTGGGAACAATCGAAAAATCAAAAATTGCAAAAAATGCAAATGAAGATGCAGCTAAAACAAACCACAGAATAGGGAAGGAAATGACACAGGAAATGCAATGCAAACTCCCGAATGACACACGTCCTTCTTGTTTACCGTTCTCATAGCAAACATGAAAGACAGATATTGAAATGAGTAAATCTTTGACAGATCTTATTATGTTGATCCAATATTTCAATAAAAGTGTATGTGTGAATTTACACCCATATAAAATAGTGATTAACCCGGGAGGATGTATTCACAATAGCTTTGCATTTCATTATAAAATTAGGATTCTGGTCATTGCAACCGCTATTCCAATTTAGCCACACTCTTAGTAGATAGATATTAAAATGCATTAAACGATAATACATGTCCAAAAAATAAAATTATGTATATTCTACGGCACATGAAATATATTTAAAATGCATTTAAAATCGCATCTTGATGCGATATTTAAAATTTATGAGGTTAAATCTAGAAGTATACTTAAAATTAATAGATTATTAGCTATATCAACAGGGAGTATGTGTACTGTTACTAAATGATAAAAAGTGTTTTGTATTATGTATCACTAATAAAACAATTTATATCTAGCTCTATGTTTAAGCCGCGGGGGGAGAGCACATCTACAGAATAGATCCACTGGGTTTCGTGTTTCGACAATTCACGGATACGGTTAAGACCCCTCCAGTGGGTTTGGAGTTGTTCTATCCCCCAAAATTCCAACCCCTTGGGGTCTCTGTTGTGTTCCAACCTAAAGTGCAGAGACACATTGTGGTCTTTATACCCATTTTTTATATTGTTGATGTGCTCTGCAATTCTGACACGTAGTAGCCTTTTGGTCCGGCCTATATATAACAGGCCACAGGGACACCTTAGCGCATATACTACATAAGAACTGTTACACGTGATAAATTGTTTTATCTCGAAGGAACGTGCATTTACTGGAGAAGTAAAGCTACTGATACCCCTCATAGGTCTGGTGACTTCCCTGCATGCTTTACACTTTCTGCACGCAAAGAAACCATTACGGTCCCAGAACGTCTGTGGTTTTGCGGGGGGATCTAAAACTTTTTTAACGATTCTATCTCCAAAGTTGACTGATTTTCTGTAGATGAACTGCGGTACAGGTGGAAGTACATTTGTCAACTTTTTATCCATTAGAAGGATATGCCAATGTGCTTTAAAAATGTTTTCAACTTCTTTATATTGGGAATGAAATTGTGAGATAAATCCCCATTCATTTTTTCGTGCACTTTCTTTCTTTAATAGTTTCTCCTGAGTTAATTCTTGTAGGCATTCTGATCTGGGTAAAGTTGCCACTTCCTCTACCACTTTTTGTAGTATTTCTGTTTTGTATCCTTTAGCCTCAAACCTTTCTACGAGGATCCTAGATTGTAGATGGAATTGCGTATCCTCGGAACAGTTTCTTCTCACCCACACAGACAGCTGTCATTCCCAATCCTCTGTCTGGTCATCAGGTCTATGAGAATGATTATATAGAGGATATTTCATATTCTCCGAAAACCTCTACCCCAAAGTTTTCGACCCCTGTACAAAGAAGGGGAGGGAAAGGAGGCGGCTGGAAGAAACAGGGCAAACAGAGGGGTGATGTTCAAAAAGGGTATCAGGCACCTGGGCTGACTAATGTACCGGTACACAATAGATTTCAGCCATTGCAAGGATACCAAGTAAACCCAGAATGTCATGATTATCAACCTCCTATCCGCCCTTTTTTAGGAAGAGGGAGGGGTTTCCAATGGAGGGGACGGGGGGGACCCCCACGCAGAGGGAAACCCCCCTCGCACCCCCAGATCCCAAACCAGTACAGGGATCCACAACCACTACCTCAGTACAGAGGCCCTCAACCTCTAACTCAGTACAGAGGACCACAAACTTGGGTCCATCAAAAAATGCCTTATTGGAAGGAACAGCAATCACAAAAGAACCACCCGCAGCAATCAGTGATGGACAAAAACAACACAGAGGATGTAGGGCAGGATCTAGAATCCAAAAAAAGAAGAAGGGGGTCCGAATAGGGGGCATTTTCAACTTATCCAAAGTTCAACTAACACAGAAAGAAACCAATATTTTAAACCTTGGTCTCAAATGTGGCCTAAAAAAGCCCATCAATAAGTTTAATGTCTTTATTGATGTTCACAAATATATCAGAAGAGTGAACATCAAAAAATACTTCTTGGGTAGTAGTTTGCCCCCCAGCACCACTGCTGTACATAAACCCAATGAAGTAATTAACAGTGGTCTAAAAAATAAATCCCTGTTCAATCCCTTAAACAACCCAAATCATCATGTGGAGGTCTTTAAGGGTCTTATCTTACGGGATCTAGAACATTTGAAACCAAAGAAAGATGTAAACATGAGGCACATCAGTGAGGGCATCTCCAGCCTGGAAAAAAGGAAAGACATTATCATAAGGCCCGCCGATAAGGGAGGAGGAGTGGTGATACTCCCGAAGGAGATGTATCATGGTCAAATCATGGAAATGTTGTCAGATCAAGTGACGTATAGGCCTCTAGAGAAAGACCCAACTAAAGAGTATAAAAATCAACTAAAAACTCTCGTGGAGATGGGATCCAAAAGTGGGGTATTGAACGAAAAAGAGAGACGATACTTGGTACCATTAAGTAATCGCATACCCACTCTATACACTCTGCCCAAGATCCATAAAGATGCCATAAATCCCCCTGCAAGACCCATAGTAAACAGTATAGAGTCAGTCTCTGCCAGAATGGGTCAGTATCTAGATTGCTTCTTGCAAAAAAGTGTGGTTAACACTCGGTCCTATTTAAGAGACACAAAAAGTTTTTTAAATCTTTTACAGGTGGTGGATTTAACGGACAAACCTCAAGTTTTGTTGGTAACAGCCGATGTAGCGTCGTTGTATTCTATAATACAACATGACGATGCTCTATTAGCATTAAATTGGGCACTCTGCCAAAGAGATGATTTACCTTTTAATCAGAAAGTCTTTTTAAGGAACGCTCTTGATTTTTGCCTTGGCCATAATTATTTTTGGTACGGCAATAAATTTTACACACAACAGAGGGGCGTGGCAATGGGCGCAAAGTTTGCGCCGAGCATTGCAAACTTATTTATGGCAGAATGGGAAGATAAGACCATTTTTAAAAACCAACGTCCGGAACTGATTTTTTATAAACGTTATATAGACGATCTGTTTTTTATTTGGGCAGGATCAACTGAGTCTCTTGAACAATTTTTACAAATTTTAAATTGTAATGACAATAATATTAGACTGAGTTCGAACTGGCACAATGAAACAATTAATTTTTTAGACGTCACTATATACAGAAAAAATGATAAACTGGAGACCAAGGTATTTTTTAAAAAAACGGACAGGAATAGTTATCTGCCGATTACTAGCGGTCATCACCCACTGTGGCTTAAAAATATTCCGAAGGGGCAGCTTATGAGGGTGAGAAGAAACTGTTCCGAGGATACGCAATTCCATCTACAATCTAGGATCCTCGTAGAAAGGTTTGAGGCTAAAGGATACAAAACAGAAATACTACAAAAAGTGGTAGAGGAAGTGGCAACTTTACCCAGATCAGAATGCCTACAAGAATTAACTCAGGAGAAACTATTAAAGAAAGAAAGTGCACGAAAAAATGAATGGGGATTTATCTCACAATTTCATTCCCAATATAAAGAAGTTGAAAACATTTTTAAAGCACATTGGCATATCCTTCTAATGGATAAAAAGTTGACAAATGTACTTCCACCTGTACCGCAGTTCATCTACAGAAAATCAGTCAACTTTGGAGATAGAATCGTTAAAAAAGTTTTAGATCCCCCCGCAAAACCACAGACGTTCTGGGACCGTAATGGTTTCTTTGCGTGCAGAAAGTGTAAAGCATGCAGGGAAGTCACCAGACCTATGAGGGGTATCAGTAGCTTTACTTCTCCAGTAAATGCACGTTCCTTCGAGATAAAACAATTTATCACGTGTAACAGTTCTTATGTAGTATATGCGCTAAGGTGTCCCTGTGGCCTGTTATATATAGGCCGGACCAAAAGGCTACTACGTGTCAGAATTGCAGAGCACATCAACAATATAAAAAATGGGTATAAAGACCACAATGTGTCTCTGCACTTTAGGTTGGAACACAACAGAGACCCCAAGGGGTTGGAATTTTGGGGGATAGAACAACTCCAAACCCACTGGAGGGGTCTTAACCGTATCCGTGAATTGTCGAAACACGAAACCCAGTGGATCTATTCTGTAGATGTGCTCTCCCCCCGCGGCTTAAACATAGAGCTAGATATAAATTGTTTTATTAGTGATACATAATACAAAACACTTTTTATCATTTAGTAACAGTACACATACTCCCTGTTGATATAGCTAATAATCTATTAATTTTAAGTATACTTCTAGATTTAACCTCATAAATTTTAAATATCGCATCAAGATGCGATTTTAAATGCATTTTAAATATATTTCATGTGCCGTAGAATATACATAATTTTATTTTTTGGACATGTATTATCGTTTAATGCATTTTAATATCTATCTACTAAGAGTGTGGCTAAATTGGAATAGCGGTTGCAATGACCAGAATCCTAATTTTATAATGAAATGCAAAGCTATTGTGAATACATCCTCCCGGGTTAATCACTATTTTATATGGGTGTAAATTCACACATACACTTTTATTGAAATATTGGATCAACATAATAAGATCTGTCAAAGATTTACTCATTTCAATATCTGTCTTTCATGTTTGCTATGAGAACGGTAAACAAGAAGGACGTGTGTCATTCGGGAGTTTGCATTGCATTTCCTGTGTCATTTCCTTCCCTATTCTGTGGTTTGTTTTAGCTGCATCTTCATTTGCATTTTTTGCAATTTTTGATTTTTCGATTGTTCCCACCAGTAAGTGTGTACACACATTTAGTATATTTGTTACATATTTGTGTATTTGACTCATATGCAGAAAATGTATTTGAATTCCACTTGGGACATCAGTATCTAAGATGGAAGTCAAATAAGTTGTAAAAGTCACTGGTTTTTTAAATGCTGCCGGCTGGTTCAGTCTAAAACAGTGCCAGCGGGCCATGAGCCAGATCCCTCCTCTGCTGACAGTCCTGAGAGCTGGATTAGAGCAATGGGAGTGGTTAGTTTCTCTGTCTCCCTGATTCGCTGGGTAAATCTGTCATCAATATAAAAAGCCGGCCTCATGAGTGGTTGATTACGCCCTCAGATGACGTCCGGAAGTGACGAAACGCGTCAGGGTCGTAATCAACCGGAAGTGACGTTTTGCGCTCCACGGAAGGGAACCAGGAAGCGAACGGTATAGGTGTGGACGGTTCGCATCTAGGAATTCCTCCCGGGGAACATTAATACAGGCACAGTGCACCTTTCAATGCTCAATGTTTTTATTCATCTGGTACGCATATTTTATATGGGGAATTTGTTTTTAGGAATTGTTTAATAAACTGTCTTAAGCAATATTACACTATCTGGCATTTCATTTTCTCCCCATGCTGTACATACCGTGAGGGTCTTGCACCACCTGGTGGCTGAAGCAAGGAGACGGCAAAGATTTAAAGATCATTTCTCAAAGGCTTGTGATTATAGACATTGTGGTGAGTGCAATCTCACGGGGGGTGACCCCCTCACGCGGTGACTGCTACTGGTGAAAGAATTTCTACGTTCACCCTTACATCCACAGTCTGCAGCTTTGATTATGAACTTTCCTGTCTTTTTTATCATTGGTTCTATATACAGTGTTTTATAATATCGGACACGTAGCGCTGCCTCAATAGGTTTAACAAGTCAAAGATTGGACACGTTTGTTTTGATTTCCAGACTTATTGTTCAATATACATACAATGTTGCTATGAAAACATGTCTGCTTTATATGTGTTAAGTGTCACGCGACTTGTTAAACACTCTGTATTGGAGCTAATTTTTTAACCGGTGTGTTGAAGCAACTTTTGTATAATAAAATATATCTTTTTTACATACATTGGTTTAATATTCTAATTTTGCTGCCTAAAAACCCCATTTGGGGAAACTTTTTTCCTTTTTGTTTTGATCAATAGGGGTGAGCAGCATTCCCTTTTTCCCCTCCTGGTGTCCCCCCTTTCACTATACCATATATGTAATAGGAATGGATTTTGAAGCTGCTTCATTATTTTGATTCAATATGTATAATGTTTTATTTTGTCTTGTTTTGTCTATTTGTTTACTAAGAAAATAAATAAAAAGATTTGTGAAAAAAAAAAAGAAAATGAAAACCAAAAATGTGGCGTTCTGTTTTATTTTAAGGATTAATAGGTGGAAAAAGTAAATGGCAATTTTTTGTTTGGGTTTACTTACACTTTAATTTTGCGTGAAGATGTTCTTTAACCACTTAAGGACCGCCTCACGCCGATGTACGTCGGCAGGGCGGCACGGGCAGGCAAAATCACGTACATGTGATTTGCCTCCCGCGGGTGGGGGGTCCGATCGGACCCCCCCCCCCGGTGCCCGAGGCAGTCCTGTTTTGTTCCCCGGCGATCGGAGGGGAGGGGGAGGCCATCCGTTCGTGCCCCCCCCGCCCCCCGCGATCGCTGCCGGCCAATGGGAACATTCCTTTGCTGCTGTATGCTAAACAGCAGCAAAGGAAATGATGTCATCTCTCCTCGGCTCGGTAGTTTCCGTTCCAGCGCCGAGGAGAGAAGACATCAATGTGAGTGCACAACACTACACACACAGTAGAACATGCCAGGCATACAAAACACCCCGATCCCCCCCCAATAACCCCCCCCCCTGTCACAAACTGACACCAAGCAGGTTTTTTTTTTCTGATTACTGCTAGGTGTCAGTTTGTGACAGTTACAGTGTTAGCACAGTTACTGTTAGCCCCCTTTAGGTCTAGGGTACCCCCCTAACCCCCCCTAATAAAGTTTTAACCCCTTGATCACCCCCCATCACCAGTGTCACTAAGCGATCATTTTTCTGATCGCTGTATTAGTGTCGCTGGTGATGCTAGTTAGGGACGTAAATATTTAGGTTCGCCGTCAGCGTTTTATAGCGTCAGGGACCCCCATATACTATCTAATAAATGTTTTAACCCCTTGATTGCCCCCTAGTTAACCCTTTCACCACTGACCACCGTATAACCGTTACGGTTGACGCTGGTTAGTTCATTTATTTTTTATAGTGTCAGGGCACCCGCCGTTTATTACCGAATAAAGGTTTAGCCCCCTGATCGCCCGGCGGTCATATGCGTCACCCCAGGCAGCGTCAGATTAGCGCCAATACCGCTAACACCCACGCACGCAGCATGCGCCTCCCTTAGTGGTATAGTATCTGATCGGATCAATATCTGATCCGATCAGATCTATACTAGTGTCCCCAGCAGTTTAGGGTTCCCAAAAACGCAGTGTTAGCGGGATCAGCCCAGATACCCGCTAGCACCTGCGTTTTGCCCCTCCGCCCAGCCCACCCAAGTGCAGTATCGATCGATCACTGTCACTTACAAAACACTAAACGCATAACTGCAGCGTTCGCAGAGTCAGGCCTGATCCCTGGGATCGCTAACAGTTTTTTTGGTAGCATTTTGGTGAACTGGCAAGCACCAGCCCCAGGCAGCGTCAGGTTAGCGCCAGTAGCGCTAACACCCACACACGCACCATACACCTCCCTTAGTGGTATAGTATCTGATCGGATCAATATCTGATCCGATCAGATCTTTACTAGCGTCCCCAGCAGTTTAGGGTTCCCAAAAACGCAGTGTTAGCGGGATCAGCCCAGATACCTGCTAGCACCTGCGTTTTGCCCCTCCGCCCGGCCCGGCCCAGCCCAGCCCACCCAAGTGCAGTATCGATCAATCACTGTCACTTACAAAACACTAAACGCATAACTGCAGCCTTCGCAGAGTCAGGCCTGATCCCTGCGATCGCTAACAGTTTTTTTGGTAGTATTTTGGTGAACTGGCAAGCACCAGCCCCAGGCAGCGTCAGGTTAGCGCCAGTACCGCTAACACCCACGCACGCAGCGTACACCTCCCTTAGTGGTACAGTATCTGAACGGATCAATATCTGATCCGATCAGATCTATACTAGTGTCCCCAGCAGTTTAGGGTTCCCAAAAACGCAGTGTTAGCGGGATCAGCCCAGATACCTGCTAGCACCTGCATTTTGCCCCTCCGCCCGGCCCAGCCCAGCCCACCCAAGTGCAGTATCGATCGATCACTGTCACTTACAAAACACTAAACGCATAACTGCAGCGTTCGCAGAGTCAGGCCTGATCCCTGCGATCGCTAACAGCTTTTTTGGTAGTATTTTGGTGAACTGGCAAGCACCAGCCCCAGGCAGCGTCAGGTTAGCGCCAGTACCGCTAACACCCACGCACGCAGCGTACACCTCCCTTAGTGGTACAGTATCTGAACGGATCAATATCTGATCCGATCAGATCTATACTAGCGTCCCCAGCAGTTTAGGGTTCCCAAAAACGCAGTGTTAGTGGGATCAGCCCAGATACCTGCTAGCACCTGCATTTTGCCCCTCCGCCCGGCCCAGCCCAGCCCACCCAAGTACAGTATCGATTGATCACTGTCACTTACAAAACACTTAACGCATAACTGCAGCGTTCGCAGAGTCAGGCCTGATCCCTGCGATCGCTAACAGTTTTTTTGGTAGCTTTTTATTGAACTGGCAAGCACCAGCGGCCTAGTACACCCCGGTCGTAGTCAAACCAGCACTGCAGTAACACTTGGTGACGTGGCGAGTCCCATAAGTGCAGTTCAAGCTGGTGAGGTGGCAAGCACAAGTAGTGTCCCGCTGCCACCAAGAAGAAGACAAACACAGGCCCGTCGTGCCCATAATGCCCTTCCTGCTGCATTCGCCAATCCCAATTGGGAACCCACCACTTCTGCAGCGCCCGTACTTCCCCCATTCACATCCCCAACCAAATGCAGTCGGCTGCATGAGAGGCATTTTTATGTCCTCCCGAGTACCCCTACCCAACGAACCCCCCCATAAAAGATGTTGTGTCTGCAGCAAGCGCGGATATAGGCGTGACATCCGCTATTATTGTCCCTCCTGTCCTGACAATCCTGGTCTTTGCATTGGTGAATGTTTGGAACGCTACCATTCACTAGTTGAGTATTAGCGTAGGGTACAGCATTGCACAGACTAGGCGCCATTTCACAGGGTCTCCCAAGATGTCATCGCATTTTGAGAGACCCGAACCTGGAACCGGTTACAGTTACAAAAGTTAGTTACAAAAAAAGTGTCAAATCAAAAAAAAAAAAATATATAAAATAAAAAAAAATAGTTGTCGTTTTATTGTTCTCTCTCTCTCTCTATTCTCTCTCTATTGTTCTGCTCTTTTTTACTGTATTCTATTCTGCAATGTTTTATTGTTATTATGTTTTATCATGTTTGCTTTTCAGGTATGCAATTTTTTATACTTTACCGTTTACTGTGCTTTATTGTTAACCATTTTTTTGTCTTCAGGTACGCCATTCACGACTTTGAGTGGTTATACCAGAATGATGCCTGCAGGTTTAGGTATCATCTTGGTATCATTCTTTTCAGCCAGCGGTCGGCTTTCATGTAAAAGCAATCCTAGTGGCTAATTAGCCTCTAGACTGCTTTTACAAGCCGTGGGAGGGAATGCCCCCCCCCACCGTCTTCCGTGTTTTTCTCTGGCTCTCCTGTCTCAACAGGGAACCTGAGAATGCAGCCGGTGATTCAGCCAGCTGACCATAGAGCTGATCAGAGACCAGAGTGGCTCCAAACATCTCTATGGCCTAAGAAACCGGAAGCTACGAGCATTTTATGACTTAGATTTCGCCGGATGTAAATAGCGCCATCAGGAAATTGGGGAAGCATTTTATCACACCGATCTTGGTGTGGTCAGATGCTTTGAGGGGAGAGGAGAGATCTAGGGTCTAATAGACCCCAATTTTTTCAAAAAAGAGTACCTGTCACTACCTATTGCTATCATAGGGGATATTTACATTCCCCGAGATAACAATAAAAATGATTAAAAAAAAAATATATGAAAGGAACAGTTTAAAAATAAGATAAAAAAGCAAAAAAATAATAAAGAAAAAAAAAAAAAGCACCCCTGTCGCCCCCTGCTCTCGCGCTAAGGCGAACGCAAGCGGCGGTCTGTCGTCAAACGTAAACAGCAATTGCACCATGCATGTGAGGTATCACTGCGAAGATCAGATCGAGGGCAGTAATTTTTGCAGTAGACCTCCTCTGTAAATCTAAAGTGGTAACCTGTAAAGGCTTTTAAAGGCTTTTAAAAATGTATTTATTTTGTTGCCACTGCACGTTTGTGCGCAATTTTAAAGCAAGTCATGTTTGGTATCCATGTACTCGGCCTAAGATCATCTTTTTTATTCCATCAAACATTTGGGCAATATAGTGTGTTTTAGTGCATTAAAATTTAAAAAAGTGTGTTTTTTCCCCAAAAAATGCATTTGAAAAATCGCTGCGCAAATACTGTGTGAAAAAAAAAATGAAACACCCACCATTTTAATCTGTAGGGCATTTGCTTTAAAAAAATATATAATGTTTGGGGGTTCAAAGTAATTTTTTTGCAAAAAAAAATAACTTTTTCATGTAAACAATAAGTGTCAGAAAGGGCTTTGTCTTCAAGTGGTTAGAAGAGTGGGTGATGTGTGACATAAGCTTCTAAATGTTGTGCATAAAATGCCAGGACAGTTCAAAACCCCACCAAATGACCCCATTTTGGAAAGTAGACACCCCAAGCTATTTGCTGAGAGGCATGTCGAGTCCATGGAATATTTTATATTGTGACACAAGTTGCGGGAAAGAGACAATTTTTTTTTTTTGCACAAAGTTGTCACTAAATGATATATTGCTCAAACATGCCATGGTAATATGTGAAATTACACCCCAAAATACATTCTGCTGCTTCTCCTGAGTACGGGGATACCACATGTGTGAGACTTTTTGGGAGCCTAGCCGCGTACGGGACCCCGAAAACCAAGCACCGCCTTCAGGCTTTCTAAGGGCGTGAATTTTTGATTTCACTCTTCACTGCCTATCACAGTTTTGGAGGCCATGGAATGCCCAGGTGGCACAAAAACCCCCCAAATGACCCCATTTTGGAAAGTAGACACCCAAAGCTATTTGCTGAGAGGTATAGTGAGTATTTTGCAGACCTCACTTTTTGTCACAAAGTTTTGAAAATTAAAAAAAGAAAAAAAAAAGTTTTTTCTTGTCTTTCTTCATTTTCAAAAACAAATGAGAGCTGCAAAATATTCACCATGCCTCTCAGCAAATAGCTTGGGGTGTCTACTTTCCAAAATGGGGTCATTTGGGGGGGTTTTGTGCCACCTGGGCATTCCATGGCCTCCGAAACTGTGATAGGCAGTGAAGAGTGAAATCAAAAATTTTCACCCTTAGAAATCCTGAAGGCGGTGATTGGATTTCGGGGTCCCGTACGCGGCTAGGCTCCCAAAAAGTCCCACACATGTGGTATCCCCATACTCAGGAGAAGCAGCTAAATGTATTTTGGGGTGCAATTCCACATATGCCCATGGCCTGTGTGAGCAATATATCATTTAGTGACAACTTTATGCAAAAAATAAAAAATAAAAGTGTCACATTCCCGCAACTTGTGTCAAAATATAAAATATTCCATGGACTCAATATGCCTCTCAGCAAATAGCTTGGGGTGTCTACTTTCCAAAATGGGGTCATTTTGGGGGGTTTTGTGCCACCTGGGCATTCCATGGCCTCCAAAACTGTGATAGGCAGTGAAGAGTGAAATCAAAAATTTACACCCTTATGCCGCGTACACACGGTCGTACTTTTCGTCTACAAAAGTCGGACAGCCTGTCCGACAGACTTCCGGCAGACTTTCGGTGGACTTGCGGCGGACTTGCGGCCTACTTTCTAACGACCGGACTTGCCTACACACGACCACACAAAAGTCGGTCGGATTCGTACGTGATGACGTACACCGGACTAAAATAAGGAAGTTCATAGCCAGTAGCCAATAGGTGCCCTAGCGTGGCTTTTTGTCCGTCGGACTAGCACACAGACGAGCGGATTTCGGGGTCCGTCGTAGTTACGAAGTAAAGTTTTAAAGCATGTTTCAAATCTAAAGTACGTCGGATTTGAGGCTAAAAAAGTCGGTTGAAAGTCCGGAGAAGCCCACACACGATCGGATTACCAGCCAGCTTTAGTCCGTCAGCGTCCGTTGGACTTTTGTAGACGAAAAGTACGACCGTGTGTACGCGGCATTAGAAATCCTGAAGGCGGTGGCTGGTTTTCGGGGCCCCGTACGTGGCTAGGCTCCCAAAAAGTCCCACACATGTGGTATCCCGATACTTAGGAGAAGCAGCTGAATGTATTTTGGGGTGCAATTCCACATAGGCCCATGGCCTGTGTGAGCAATATATCATTTAGTGACAACTTTTTGTAAATATTTTTTTTTTTTGTCATTATTCAATCACTTGGGACAAAAAAAATAAATATTCAATGGGTTCAAAATGCCTCTCAGCAATTTCCTTGGGGTGTCTACTTTCCAAAATGGGGTCATTTGGGGGGGTTTTGTACTGCCCTGCCATTTTAGCACCTCAAGAAATGACATAGGCAGTCATAAACTAAAAGCTGTGTAAATTACAGAAAATGTACCCTAGTTTGTAGACGCTATAACTTTTGCGCAAACCAATAAATATACGCTTATTGACATTTTTTTTACCAAAGACATGTGGCCGAATACATTTTGGCCTAAATGTATGACTAAAATTTAGTTTATTGGATTTTTTTTATAACAAAAATTAGAAAATATCATTTTTTTTCAAAATTTTCGGTCTTTTTCCATTTATAGCGCAAAAAATAAAAACCGCAGAGGTGATCAAATACCATCAAAAGAAAGCTCTATTTGTGGGAAGAAAAGGACGCAAATTTCGTTTGGGTACAGCATTGCATGACCGCGCAATTAGCAGTTAAAGAGATGTAGTGGTGGCTAGATGGTACCATGGGATACAGCACCTCATCCCCAAAAAAATCAAATAGCTAATGGATGTGGGGACAGGGGATTATAACGGTGCTAGGGTCAGATAATACAAGAAGGAAAAGGCAGGTTTAAAAAGGCAAAAATTACAAAGTTTATTTATTAATGATAATACAAACATAAGAAAACATACTTAGATCGATTTATACTTAAAATAGATTTGTATATTGCATGCGACCCAGGGTATAGTAGAATGGGCCAGATGGAAGTGGCCGTCGAAATGGGGGCTCGATTTCCTACATGTTTCACCAAGGCATTGGCTTCCTCAGGGAACAAGAGCTCAAAAGTGAATATAAAAGGGTCTGTATGTGGGGATACAGAAAACATCATATGAACAAAGTTATTTGACAGTACAGTATTTGATACACATTAAAGAAATTCAGTATTGTGGCTGGACAATCATGCAAAGGGGTGGCCCCACTAGTTCCGGTGGCGCAGACGTACCTGAAAGACCGGCCACCAGAGGGGGGCGCGGAAGGCGTCACCCCAGGGGAAAAATGGGCAGGCCGCGCCGTATAATGTGCCTGCAGGGGGCACACAGTAAACCTGGCAAAGGAATGTATTAGAAATATGTGAGTAGATGTTAAATGTTACGTTAGAGGGAGTACTAGAAATGATGCAATTATGCATCAGTTGCATAAAGCAAAACAATACATGTATCTATTTAAAGAAATATAGAAAACTCACACTCTTCTTTAAAAACAGTGGATTGCAGTAGGCACGAGGTGCCTGTGGATGAATGCACACACAGCAGAGCAATTAGCGGGATCAGCAATCAATTGGAAAATGGCCTAAATGGGAGAATAAGTTTGCTTTAAGGGTGGAACTAATGGTTGTTATAAAGACAGCAAAGAAAAAGTCTCCAAAGAGAAATTTACTTAGTAATGGTACACTGCCAGATAAGTGGCTGATCTGACCCAGTCAAATGTATGAGGTAGAGTGTTTTAAAATTTTTATTGAAAAGACAACAGGTGTAATAGGTCCTGGGGAGAGATGGATAGAAGGGGGAAAAGTTAGGACAGCACAGACTATATGAAGGGAACAATGGGACTGCTGAGGAGGCAGGGAGCGGTTTACCTGATCAGCCGTGTAGCAGAAAATATGGCTCATAGGAGATCAGTGTTGAGGATTGCAGAGGAAATAGATGGTAGGTCCAAGGTAACTCCTATAGGGAATGATTAGGGACTCAATACAGAGTAAGATAGGGATAAAATTGTGCTGGATGTAGTGAAGATGAAAGATTACCTGGTTGCTGTGTGTGGAGCATGTACAGGCACGTCCCTCGTCCAGAGTGTGGACTGAGGGACTGGCCGGTTACTAATGTACCCCCCACACCTGATCGAATGATGATCAGGTGTGCGGACGCGAGTAAGGGGCGTCCGCGCCTGCGCACAGTGCGGTGCCACGGAATTTTCCCCTGGGGTGACGCCTTCCGCGCCCCCCTCTGGTGGCCGGTCTTTCAGGTACGTCTGCGCCACCGGAACTAGTGGGGCCACCCCTTTGCATGATTGTCCAGCCACAATACTGAATTTCTTTAATGTGTATCAAATACTGTACTGTCAAATAACTTTGTTCACATGATGTTTTCTGTATCCCCACATACAGACCCTTTTATATTCACTTTTGAGCTCTTGTTCCCTGAGGAAGCCAATGCCTTGGCGAAACATGTAGGAAATCGAGCCCCCATTTCGACGGCCACTTCCATCTGGCCCATTCTACTATACCCTGGGTCGCATGCAATATACAAATCTATTTTAAGTATAAATCGATCTAAGTATGTTTTCTTATGTATGTATTATCATTAATAAATAAACTTTGTAATTTTTGCCTTTTTAAACCTGCCTTTTCCTTCTTGTATTATCTGACCCTAGCACCGTTATAATCCCCTGTCCCCACATCCATTAGCAATTAGCAGTTAAAGCGACGCAGTGCCAAATTGGAAAAAGACCTCTGGTCCTTAGGCAGCATAATGGTCCGGGGCTCAAGTGGTTAAACATTAACTTTGCTTTATCCCACAATGACTGGCAGAATTAAATCTACCAAATGCAGTCTGTGTGATATCAGAGATGAAAATTGAGAATGAAAAGGTGTTTTCACACAGATTACTTCATGTCACCTCATATTTTACATTTTAAGCATTCTAGTGTGACATTCTCTACCCTGTTACAATGTACAGCAACACATCAGAAGTGAGAAAATTTGCTTATATTTGTCCACATACAGTTTTCTTTGTTTGACCATGTCTGTATTTTATCTTCTTATAATTCTAAAAAATAAATCTTCTATGTAGGAAAGTTCAAAACCTTTATGTAGCATCCTCTAGTGTGTACTACTAGAGTTGAGAGTAGGTAAAGGCATATTCTGGCCAGGAATAACCTATGTCATTGAATTGGGTCAGGGTTACTAAAGGCCAGGGCTGGATTACTCATCCTGGCACCACTCCGGTGCCTCCCCCTGGTGTCTGAAAGGTTGGAGAACCTTCTAGATTGTGGGGGTTAGGAGGAGCTGCCATTAATATTTATGGGGCCTCTGCCAATCCCCAGACGTGGGCTGGCAAGGGGCTGAGACAACCCCATAAATAGACATGGGCCATTCCAGCAGGGGAGTCTGTGGAAAATGGAGAAGTAGTGCTGAGGAGAGGCTGTCAGTGGCCCTTGAGGGACCTCTTAGATGAGGGGGGTTACTTCGGGCTGGCCTGGAAGGATCCTAACACAGGAGGCAGTGGAAGGATTCATGCCGGAGAGGCAGAGGGAATGAGCAAGGAAAGACAGTGAGTAGATCAGCATGGTGCAGGGACAGACAAGGGGAGAGACTGCCATCTGTAGCAGGGCTCTCTTGAAGACCACGTAGAGCAAAGTCTTCATCTAATGTTGCCCTGGGAGGTCTCCATGTGTGTGTGCCAGTCGGGCAGGACTGAGGTAGAAAATCCATCAGGAGGACTGGGAGGAAGATCAGACAGGCATGACTGGTGGCAGCCAGGGGGGCTAGCATTTTCTGCAAGCAAGTGGAGCTGGGATCAGTGGCCACAGGGAAGCAAAAGGAAAGATGTCATGCTGTTCACTCTTATGCCCCATACACACGGTCGGATTTTCCGATGGAAAATGTCCGATCGGAGCATGTTGTCGGAAATTCCGACCGTGTGTGGGCTCCATCGGACATTTTCCATCGGATTTTCCGACACACAAAGTTGGAGAGCAGGAGATAAAATTTTCCGACAACAAAATCCGATCGCGTCAATTCCGACCGTGTGTGGCCTGTTCCGACGCACAAAGTGCCACGCATGCTCAGAAGAAATTCCGAGACGGGACAGCTCGTTCTGGTAAACTTAGCGTTCGCAATGGATACAGCACTTTCGTCACGCTGCAATGTTCAAAATGGTTTAATACAGCACACTCTCTTCTTCTTTATAATGTGAGAAGAATTAAGTAGTTTTGCATATTCACACACACTTCTCACAAACGTTTATTTGTGTATTTTTTTTGGGATTCCCTCAATATATTGTTATTAGTTGTCACATCTGACAGTTTTATATTATTATTTTTTTTTTGGATTTTAAGCCTTTTTTTTCTGTAATGTTTGTATTTTTTCAAAGGCTGATCTTTGTTTAATGTTATTTTTCTTTCTACTCCTGAATATTTTTTATGTGTGTTTTGTGTGTCAAGTTACCCCAACACCATTGATATCTTTTATTATTTAATCTCAAGGAGATTGTTTGTTGTTGGTGACCCTTGTTCATTTCACATTGTATATTTGAAATGTACCTGAATCCTCACAAACTGTCATTTTTGAAGTAAAACACATAGGAGAGTATAATTCAAAACAAAAATCCTTTATTAAGGGATCAGAACCAAACAAAGAGGAAGGCAACACTGGAGAAACAGGAGAAATTAGTGAAGCCTGGGACCCCCAGGGCAGACATCAATTCTTCAACATCAAAATTGGTGGCCTGAGGAGTCCATATGTAAGGGAGGGCAGTCTGGTCCAGGATTTGCAGAGATCCGGATAGCAGCAGATGACATGTGTGTCCCCAGGCTGTGGTACCACAAGAGGCTGCATTTTTCTGGCCGACCAGACTGGATCCAGGGTCCTCACTTTCTGGTCTTCCTTACACGCTTCCTTCCCGGCTGTGGCTGTGCAGTTGGAGATGTGGCAGGAGGAGGAGTAGGACCTGGAGGAGGAGGAGGAGAAGGAGGAGGACCTGGAAGAGAAGGAGGTGGAGGAGCTGAACCTGCAGGAGGAGGAGGAGGACCATCGCAAAGGTGTGTCTGAGGTGTAATTTGGCCCCTCATACCTTTCTCCAGAGCCTCCGATATGAGGGCCTCACACATGACTTGTTGTCCCTCCTCCATCCTCTGCATTTTATATGCAATGACGGCAGCAATGTCCTCCTCCATGGTCTGTCGTGCTCCCAGGACTTCTGTAGCCCTCCAAAAGACTCCTCCGGTAGCCTCCTCTAGGGCACTCCTCCTCCTGACACTTTCTCTTTCCAAGGGGGGGTGGAATGACCTGCAGATCAGCCAGCCGGCTCGGCCCGGCCACCTCCTGGCTGAGACTTCCCTATGTATGAAAAAGGGACATGGTTGTAATGTTTTGCATCATCAATCACAATCCTAAATTAGTATTCCCAACTAACATCTAGTTAACATCATTGATTGGACAAGCAGAAATTTTTAGAGGAATGCTATACCTGGCTCAATCTGGGCTCCTCCACATGTGGCCTAGAAGGCCCAGGATGGGCGTCAGAAGCCTCAGCCGGGGGGGAAGGAAGCGTGGAAGGAAGACTGGAGAGGGATGGCCTGGGTTCAGTCTGGCCTGCCAGAAAGTGCAGCCTGTCGTAGTACCACATCCTGAGGACATAGATGTTATCTGCTGCTCTGGATCTCTGTGAATCCAGGACTTTCTTGCGCTCCCTCAGATATGTACTCCTCAGGCCACCAATTAATTTCTTTAAATAGTTGATGTCTGCCGTGGGGATCACCTGCTTCACAATTTCACACAATTGCACCAGTGCTGCCTTCCTCTTTGCTTGGTTCTTGAAATGGGGGTGTTTAATCTCCCACAGACAGGGCAGCTCCCTTAGCATATCTATGAATACTGACATGAAGTCATTATCTTTGAGTACCATATCCATGTTCACTGCAAGACACAACACAAGACAAAGCCTAATGTCAGACAAAACTCTCCTAATCTTGTTACAATATAGGCCTCAATGTAGAAGCAGTATAGGCACAAGTTTGTCTCTTACCTTCGTTCTTACGATCGGCGCGTCCAATGCTCCTTCCTCCACTCACAGATCGTACGTAATACGCACGCGTGTTATGCTTTATACACACTGCGCATGCATGTAACTCCGCCCGCCCCTGACGTTCTTTCTAGTCTATTCCCCGCCCCTTTTCGTTCGGCGTAGTGGGGGAAGAGCACATGGCGGAGTCACAGCAGGTGCGTGCTAATTGCAGGAACGAGGAGGAGGAGGAGGAAAGCCCGGATCCGGACACGTCCCGATCCAGAAGGAGACGTTTTAAGGCCACAAATATGTCCTTTGGGGAGATGTTGGAGATGGTAGACATCATGAAGAAGTCCGACTATGAAGGAAAGTATGGGCCTTACCCCAACCCGAACATCCGAAAGGCCAAGATCATGGCGAAAGTGGTCAGGAGTCTTGAGAGGAATTTCGGGGTCCGAAGATCAAAAGATCAGCTCCGGAAGCGGTGGTCGGACCTGAAATTAAGAGAGCCAGAGCAGTACCGAAAGATCCGGAGAGTGCTGCAAAAAAGTAAGTAGTTGTGCTGTGTTCCTATTCTTTCTGTCTTTATTCCGTTCGTTCTGCTCCATATGCTTTTAGTAATTGTAACGTTTAAAAGGGCAACTTTAATGTTCATGGGCCCATTATTCGTTCGTATCTAACATTTTTCTTTGGGCCTCTAAAACACCATTGTTTAGGCCATATGCATTTTCCCACATTTTTTTTGGGCCTACTTGGATGCCAAATATTTGTTTGTGTAGATGGGTTTGTTACTAGAATGAAATGCCAACTAGATTGTGTGTAAGGAGAAGACACTGAGCAGCTGTTTTCACATCTGGACACTGGAGCACTAGTGTGGGACCCCAGAACAACATTTTTATTAGGGGGGGGCCACACAGGTGCTCCAGTGTATACTATAGGGGGGTCTCCATCTGTGAAGTTTGTACTAAACAGGTAAAGTATTGCAGCTTGACAAAGGGCAATAAAAAAAATACATCTTGGCAAAAATAGACAATTGTACCCCACTTCCAAGCAATGTTTGCTATTTCTAGTTCTGCCATCAAATATCTGTGTGCTAATTTTTGTTTTACATAGGGGAGAAAAGACTCGGAGGACACCCCTCATCCGAGGAGACCAGAGACCCCCCACCTCTGGAAGAAGGTGAAATACCGCAAACCCAAGAAGAGCAGGAGGAAGAAGAAGACGTGGTGGAGATTGGCACCACAACAGGTGAGTGTCTGCGACCACAGGCTCAGGTTACCGATATGGATGGTGGCAGATTTTTGATGCCTGTTTTTGTTTTGCTTCTCTCTTTTTAGGTGATCGTGAGGTTGTGGATCCAGAACGCTTTACTTCAGAAAGTGCCCAGATCCTGATCGGGCAATGTTTTGAAAAGCCAAATTTGGAGGATGCACACAGTGTGTCAACATGTGCTATCTGCCATCACGGGAGATCAATGGACGCGTTTTGGGGGTGCAACCCCTTCCTCAATTATAAAGTAGCGTTGAGGAAGGGCTTGCTCCCCCAAAACACGTCCCTTGATCCCCCCTGATGGCAGGTCGCACATGTTGACATTCGGAACTTGGTGTGCATCTTCCAAATTTGGCTTTTCCAGGGGTGATTTCCCCCCATCTGAACGCTATATCAAACACAGTTCCTAAATACTCATGTCTGATATAGCCTTCAGGTTTTACCTAATGTGAACTTTGTAAGTTCAAGTTTTTTGGCTTTCTTTTGGGTTTTACACATGCCTGTTTTATCTTAAATGGACATTTTGATTTTTGATAATGCTACTGCAAAAATTGTTATACAACAAACATGTTGGTTTGTTTTAAAAACCTTTGTTAAATGCACATGTGATTGTGCAGGTATAAAAAAGTTGCTTACTCAAGAATGTGTGGATTATTGTCTCAACACTACAACACTTTTGGGGTGATGTAATAGCTGTTTTATGCAAAAATGGGGGTTATTTCCTAAGGGCAAATCCACTTTGCACTACAAGTGCAGTTTCAGTGCAGTTGCAAGTGCACTTGTAGTGAAATGTGTTTTTGCATTTAGGAAATACCAGCCAACAGTGTTTTTTATAAGGTTACCCAATCACGACATTTTCTGCACTCAACACATTTCTGTCAGGGTCAGCTAAAACAAACACAAGCAGTAAATGTCCACAAAGAATTTCTTTTGTTTTTTTTTTATTAGAAAAAGGCTTCACATATTGTCTGGCATATTGATAGCCCCCCTACCCGCAAAGAACTCCAGGTTTCGTAACCGGACATCACGGGCACTCAGGGAGGGCAAGCCAGGACAGCCACTTTCAAGCGCCGTCAGTGTTGTTGGATTTTGGATTCCGGCCTCAGGCCCAACTGAGCCAGCATAGTTGGCCGAATGTTTTCTTATAAAAATTATGGAGAACACAGCACGCAAGTATTATATGGTTCAGTTTATACTCCGCCATATGGATGGGTGTCAGAAATAGTTGGAACCGGCTGGCCAGGATTCCAAATGTGTTCTCCACTACTATTCGGGCTCTGGCCAGCCGGTAATTAAAAACCCTCTGTTCCGGGGTGAGGGTCCTCATCGGGAATGGCCGCATCAGGTGGTCCCCCAGCACAAACGCTTCATCAGCAACGAACACAAATGGGAGACCTTCAACATTGTCCTCTGGAGCTGGCAAGTCCAAGCTGCCATTCTGGAGACGCCTGTAGAACTCCGTCTGGGTGATGACTCCACCATCGGACATCCGGCCATTCTTCCCCACGTCCACATACAAGAAGTCGTAATTAGCCGACACCACCACCAACATCACTATACTATTAAACCCCTTGTAATTTTAATAGTACGACCCCGAGTTGGGTGGTGGGACGATGTGGATGTGTTTCCCATCAATTGCCCCTCCGCAGTTAGGAAAGTCCCACCGCTGGGCAAAGTGGGAGGCCACAGTCTGCCATTCCTGTGGCGTGGAAGGAAACTGTTGAGGAAAAAACAATAAACATTACTATTTTTTCACAGAAACATGGCAAGCAGATTAGACACAAACATTATGGGGCAACCTCCAGATAGCATTTCTTAAGGGGAATTTAACAACGCCAAAGTATAAGGTACACCTATCATATTCCCCCTCCCCCCCTCTCATGGGCCATTTCTAACATTATAGGGGGGGGGGAACTCTTGGATAGGTATCCCTCTTCACTTCATTGAGAGATGAAGGCCTAAATACAGGGTATTACTTGGAACAGACCCTCCTTAGTTACACTATTGGCAGCCCACTGGACAGGTAAGAAGTGTCATAATACAGAGATATAAATACACACTGTACACATTTGAGGACATTTGGACATTCTGCTATTACCTATCAAGATATTAATAGGATACAAAAACTTTAAACAGTACCATTGTAAAGTATACAGGCAGGCCCTTGCACTACATGCTTTGGGGAATTCATCCATAAATCTGACCAGTAAGGAGATGGATATAGTGTGTATGGGTTTGGCAAAGTCAGCAGATAGATGATTGAGGATAGAGAATTGGGATCAGCTGACTTAGCAGTTGGGGGGAGGGAGGGTTACTAAAAATTATTTGGGGACACCACAAAAAAAACCTCTGGCACTCTGCATGAATTTAAATCAAAAATAACATTTTCAAACATTTTAGGGGGTGTTTGGGGTAAAGCACTACTATGGAGCTGATAAAATACATTGTTAAGTGACTACATGAGGTGAATATAGGGGCAGGAGACACCATGCTGTGGAGGTTAGTGAAGGGCAAATATGTATGAAGGACCTAAAATAATAATTACATAAAAATCCAGCATGCATGAGGAGAAAGGGGACATTCACAGCATATTACAATCATGGTAATTAGGGAATGAGGAAAGAAATACAATATATTAGCAAACATTCAATACAATAAAATGTATAAAAATCTTACCTTCATATATTTTTTCTGAAGGACCTGGATGATGGCAGAACAGGTCTCTGGGATAATGATCCCCAGAGCCTGGGGGGAGATGCCTGTCGAGAACTTGAGGTCCTGCAGGCTTCTCCCTGTGGCCAAATACCGCAAGGTAGCGACCAACCTCTGCTTCGGAGTGATGGCTTGCCTCATGCAGGTATCCTGCCTGCTGATATAGGGGGTCAGCGAAGCCAACAAACGGTGAAAAACGGGGTCCGTCATCCGGAGAAAGTTCCTGAAATCATCAGCATTATTCTCACGGATCTCACGGAGCAAAGGCATATGACAGAACTGGTCACGCTGAAGCAACCAATTCTTGGTCCATGAACTCCTCCCCACCCTGTTCATGGACTGGACTTGTGTCAAGGTCAGGACCCCAACACCAAGCCCCCACACAGCACGAACTCTACGAGGAGTACGCATACGAAACATGGCTAGAAAACGGTCGGCTGCTCAGAACGAAGTAACAGAACGCACTGAAGAACAGCAAGGCCTGTGAAGAGCGAACTGAAAAACAGCAACGAGCAGGCAAGATCACACAGAAAACTCTGATACGAACTGACTGCACGCACTGAAGAGCAGATACAAACCCACAAGCACAAACTGAAAGGCAGAAAACGATCTGAAAGCCATAAGTCTGAAAAAGCGCGAATCGTCTCTCAGCAAACTTTTACTAACACGAGATTAGCAAAAGGAGCCCAAAGGGTGCCGCGCTTGGTTCTGAACCGGCCTTTTCTAGTCTCGTCGTACGTGGTGTACGTGACCGCGTGGTTGGCGATCGGAAATTCCGACAACTTTGTGCGAGCGTGTGTAGGCAAAACAAGTTTGAGCCAACATCCGTCGGAAAAAATCCTAGGATTTTGTTGTCGGAATGTCCGAACAAAGTCCGACCGTGTGTACGCCCTAATATTGTACTACTTTTGCCAGAGGACTGAGAGTTGCTGCCTGTAATGGGCCTTTACTGAGCTAGCAAAAGCCTGCTAGTCCCAGGAGTGAGCAACAGGTGCTATGCAGTGGAAATCAAGTTTGTGCAGTTGAAAGGAAGAAGAGGAATTTTGGCAAATAGGGAGGAAGTTGTCCCTGGTTCAATGATCTGGACATTCTCAAGTTGGGCATCCCATAATTTTCTACCCCATCCAAGTTATCATTTCCTAACAAGCCAAGGACTGTTTTCTGTGTTGGAATGTATGAAGGAAATGCTATGTGACTGGCTGTGCAGCAGTGGGGACCCGAGACATTAGCAACTTCAGAGGTAATGCTACATTTATGAAAACTGTTACTACATCCTACATTCACGTGGCATGCAGATATTCATTACCACTTCCCTTAGACCCCTTTAACACTGGGGCGCTTTTCAGGCGTTTTAGCGCTAAAAATAGCGCATGTAAAGTGCCTGAAAAGCGCCTCTCATGCCTCCCCAGTGTGAAAGCCTTAGTGCTTTCACAGTGGGACCGTGCGCTTGCAGGATGGGAAAAAAATTCTTGCAGGCAGCATCTTTGGGGCGGAGCGGGAGCGGTGTATACACCATTCCCTAAACGCCCTGCCCAATTAAAGGAATGGGCAGCGCTGCTGAAGTGCCTGCAAAGTGCGTCGGCAGCGCCGCAACACGGGCGCTTTAAACCCTTTCTTCAGCCGTTAGTGGGGGGGTTCAAAGCGCCTCGTTAGCGGCCGGAAAGCGCCACTATAACAGCGTTAAAGCGCCGCTAAAACTAGGGCCGCTTTACTGCTAACGCCGACACCGCCCCAGTGTGAAAGTACCCTTAAGGCCTCATTCACAGAGGCAGTGAGGCCTGTACACACTGCATGGGCCAGTAGTTTATGTGGTTGAAGCCGCCAGAAGCTCTAAGCCCCAGCACTCGTGTGCCTTTGTTTTTCGATAATTGAAATTATTTTCAAGGATAGGTTTATGTATGATTGTTTGTTAATGCTCTGTATTATGAACTTGCTCTCTCTGCTTACTCATTTAGCAACATCCTAGCAACATCCTAGTAGTATTCCAGTCAGGTTTTGGGAGGTTTGTAAATGGCCTGCACTTATAACAAGGGTATTATTCTACTTTAGTCAGAGCTTCACAGTTTTTTTTCATCTACAAACACCCCTTACCTGCATAGGCAGTTTTTTTTGTAAAGGTGAACTAACCCTTTAAAGTGACATTTAAAAAAGGAAAAAAAGGCGTGAGGTTTCCCTAAAACTCGGACTGGACCCTTATCTGGGCATGCAGCCTTTGTAGCCAGGAAAGGGGGGTTATGGGTGTGCAGCCCTCCTTCCTAAACACTACCAGGCACAAACATTTGGGGGGGGTACCTTGCAAGTTAGGCAGCCAAGCCTTCCCCTCTCTGCAAGTCACCTTGTCCCAGTGTTGGGGTACAAAAACGGATAATTGTATACTCACCTTTCCGTAATTTTCCTTTCCTGGTGCATCTTCATGGCAGCATACATATGAGTTGTGACTCCGCCCCCACAACCTGATAGGACTGGTTAACTATAAATCAAAGACAGACAGCATTCTCTGTAACTCTAACCATTTGGGTGGGTATCTGTATGCTGCCATGAAGATGCACCAGGAAAGGAAAATTACAGAAAGGTGAGTATACAATTTTCCATTTTCCTGGTGAATCATGGCAGCACATATATGGGGACTAACTCGCCATACGAGAGGGTGCAAGAAAAAATTTGTAATCATCAGTAGCGCAAGTATGCACCATGAATTTTTCCAAATTTTACTGTCGCGAGCCGGGTTCACCTATAAAAGTGTAATGAAGGTGTCCTGGGAGGACCATAGTGCTGACTTGCAAATAACCTCAGGAGACACTCAGCACTGAGCTGTCCACAGAGCTGGCACTGCCCTAGTTAAATGTGCACTTAAGACCTCCAAAACAGGAAGGCCTTGAAGAGTAGGCTCTTTTAATTGTCTTAACAATCTAGGAGGTGACTGAACGTGTTCATGCTGACTGACCCTTCCTTAAGCCATGCTGGAACCAAGTACATATTTCAGCTTTCCTGAATGAAAGGGTAGCTGCCAAGCAGGTCACCAGCGTTAGCTCGACCTACAGGGGATGTGGTTCCCACTCAACCAAGATAGACGGGAAATTGACTTCCTGGTTAAATTGGAAGGAGAAAGACACCCCATGGATAAAAGCAGTCTGGAGTTTTAGGACTATTCTGTTCTGTCTGAGTATAATGTTAAGTGAGGCTCCTTGAGTGCAAAGCCTGTAGTTCTGACATCCTTCTTCACAGAGGGTGTAGCAACCAGAAATACGGTCTTTAGGGTTTGCAGAGTGTAGTCAATTCTGTATAATAGAAATGAGTCTTTGATAGAAATGGGGACCATAAGCAAGTTCCACATGGGGAACAATGGTTTCCTGGGAGGCCTATAACTTCATGAAAGCCTTTTAGGAATTGCATCACTAAGGGTTAAGGACTCCTTAAACCCCTGCAAGTGCAGACAAAGGTGAACTTCGAGCTTTAAACATATTTGAACCTAGGCCCCTGTTCAGCCCCAGTTGTAAGAACTGTGGAACCTTGGCTGGTTTAGGTGATAAAGGACTCCAGGCTTTTGCTGTGTGAGATCTGCATCATTTTCCCATATTCTTAGGTAACTCTTATTCATGAAGACCTCTCTGGTTTGACACAAGGTAGGCACTACCTGCACTGAGCATACTTGACTTGGTAGCCACTGCCTCTCAACCTCCATGCCGTCAAAAGTAGTCTCTTGGAGCTGGATGACAAAACTGTCCATGATAGAGTGAATCCGTCATCACTGGAAGGGGCAGTAGTGATTCAATGCTTAAGAGTAGGGATGAGCTTCGTGTTCGAGTCGAACCCATGTTCGACTCGAACATCGGCTGTTCGGTCGTTCGCCGAATTGCGAACGATATGGGCCGTTCGCGCCAAATTCGTGTGGCGCGTCACGGCCCATAATTCACTGCGGCATCGCAGTGCATTGCTTGCTGATGATTGGCCAAGCATGCACTATGACCCGCATGCTTGGCCAATCACAGCGCCGCCTGAACAGAGAGCCGTAATTGGCCAAAGCCAAGGAGGCTTTGGCCAATTATGGCTCAGGGGATTTAGTACACGCCCCACACTATATAAGGCCGCCTGCACGGCGGCCCTGTGCAGTGTGTTCCGGTGTGCTTAGAGAGAGAGAGAGACAGTGTCATTTCATTTGAGTTAGCTAGATTAGGCAGGACAGTCAGTCAGTTAGCTGCACTTAAAGTGTATTGTGTATATATATGCATCCCAGGTGTTGCATATATATATATATACACTGTATTCAGTTTAGCTAGATCCGTTTCTGTTATCTTCTAGACTATTTACATTTAGTGCAGTGCATCCTGCTCACAGTGTTCAGCTAGATCCATTCCTGTTATCTTCCTACTGACAGGCAGGCTTGTCTTGTTACAGTATTTACAGCTACCTAAAGAAAATTACTGGTGTTCTTTTGATCCTATTAGTACCACGGTCAGGCAGCTAGACTATTTACATTTAGTACAGTGCGTCCTGCTCACAGTGTTCAGCTAGATCCGTTCCTGTTATCTTCCTACTGACAGGCAGGCTTGTCTTGTTACAGTATATAAAGCTACCTGAAGAAAATTACTGGTGTTCTTTTGATCCTATTAGTACCACGGTCAGGCAGCTAGACTATTTACATTTAGTGCAGTGCGTCCTGCTCACAGTGTTCAGCTAGATCCGTTCCTGTTATCTTCCTACTGACAGGCAGGCTTGTCTTGTTACAGTATATAAAGCTACCTGAAGAAAATTACTGGTGTTCTTTTGATCCTATTAGTACCACGGTCAGGCAGCTAGACTATTTACATTTAGTGCAATGCGTCCTGCTCACAGTGTTCAGCTAGATCCGTTCCTGTTATCTTCCTACTGACAGGCAGGCTTGTCTTGTTACAGTATATAAAGCTACCTGAAGAAAATTACTGGTGTTCTTTTGATCCTATTAGTACCACGGTCAGGCAGCTAGACTATTTACATTTAGTGCAGTGCGTCCTGCTCACAGTGTTCAGCTAGATCCATTCCTGTTATCTTCCTACTGACAGGCAGGCTTGTCTTGTTACAGTATATAAAGCTACCTGAAGAAAATTACTGGTGTTCTTTTGATCCTATTAGTACCACGGTCAGGCAGCTAGACTATTTACAGTTAGTGCAGTGCGTCCTGCTCACAGTGTTCAGCTAGATCCGTTCCTGTTAACTTCCTACTGACAGGCAGGCTTGTCTTGTTACAGTATATAAAGCTACCTGAAGAAAATTACTGGTGTTCTTTTGATCCTATTAGTACCACGGTCAGGCAGCTAGACTATTTACATTTAGTGCAGTGCGTCCTGCTCACAGTGTTCAGCTAGATCCGTTCCTGTTATCTTCCTACTGACAGGCAGGCTTGTCTTGTTACAGTATATAAAGCTGCCTGAAGAAAATTACTGGTGTTCTTTTGATCCTATTAGTACCACGGTCAGGCAGCTAGACTATTTACAGTTAGTGCAGTGCGTCCTGCTCAGAGTGTTCAGCTAAACCTACAAGTTAGTGGGGTGCGTCCACCTCACAGTGTTCAGCTAAAGCTACCTGTAGAAGGTTGGTGGTGTTCTCATACTACAGGCAGGCAGTTGATTTTGCTAGCTGCAGTATCAGTACATATATATATATATATATATATATATATATATATATATATATATATATATATCCCAGCTTAGTGCAGCTACAGGCCATTAGTATGTCTGGAAGGCCAAGAAGGAGAGGCAGACAGTCACAAGCCAATAAGAGAGGGCAAGCAGGCTCTGTGTCTAGTGCTGGTCGTGGGGGACGGTGCATCCTCATCAGCACGTGGCCATGGGACACGCTTGGCCTTTTTTTCGGCAGCTGGCCGTGTTGAGCCGCAACATGCGGAAGACTTGGTCGAGTGGATGACCAAGCCGTCCTCATCCTCCTCATCCTCTCTCACCCATGCCCAGGGTGCTTTGTCTGGCAAAGCAGCGGCCTCTTCCCTCGGCTCAATGTCATCAGTGACTCCTTCCCTAGCTCCACCATGTCCTCCTGAGGAGTCCCTCGAACTGTTTGACCACAGTGTTGGGTACATGCTCCAGGAGGATGCCCAGCGTTTGGAAGGCTCTGATGATGATACTGAGCTCGATGAAGGCAGTAATATGAGCACGGACAGAGGGGGTGCCCAAGAAGGACAGCAATCTGGAAGTCATGCTACCCCTGCTGCAGCATACTGCCAGGTTTGCTCCAGTGATGAGGAGGGAGGGGATGATGAGGTCACTGACTCAACGTGAGTGCCTGATAGGAGAGAGGAGGAGGAGGAGGAGGCGGCACATCACCAACGAGGCAGGATGCCCTCCAGGGGCCAGCCTAAGGGCAACACATTGACTGCATCACACCCCAAAGCTCCACATGTGCAGGGCGCTGCAGTCTCTGCGCGTTATTCAAAAAGTTCTTTGGTGTGGGCCTTTTTTGAGACGAGTGCATCAGATCGCACCGCTGCTATTTGCAACATATGTCTCAAGCGTATCTCACGTGGCCAAAACATCTCCCGCTTGGGTACCACATGCTTGACCAGACATATGTTGACCTGCCATGCAGTTCGTTGGCAAGCGTATCTAAAAGACCCACACCAAAGAACAAAGAGGACCTCTCCTTGCTCCTCATCAGCTGAGATTTCCAACCCCACTAGACCTCCAGTCCTCTCTGAGACCTGCACTGAGAGGAATGAAGGTGTAGAATTAGGTGTGTCACAGCCAAGTACTTGTGGGCAATCTGCTTTTGGTACACCGACGTCAGATTGTACCAGGCAAATTTCCCTGCCCCAGCTGCTGCACCGCCAAAAGAAGTTTGCTCCCAGCCATCCACATGCCCAGCGGTTGAATGCTAGCTTGGCAAAATTGCTAGCACTTCAACTGCTGCCTTTTCAGTTGGTAGACTCTGCACCCTTCCGTGAGTTTGTGGAATGTGCGGTTCCTCAGTGGCAGGTACCCAAACGCCACTTTTTCTCACGGAAGGCGATTCCGGCTCTCTACTGGCATGTGGAAGGCAATGTCCATGCCTCGCTGGACAGGGCGGTCAGCGGTAAGGTGCATATTACCGCTGACTCATGGTCCAGCAGGCATGGACAGGGACGTTACCTAAGTTTCACGGCGCATTGGGTGACTCTGCTGGCAGCTGGGAAGGATGCAGGACAAGGTGCAGTAGTGTTGAAGGTTGTTCCGCCACCACGCCTCCAAAATGCTAATGATTGTGACACACCTCTCTCCTCCACCCCCTCCTCTTCTTCTTCCTCCATGGCCTCTTCCTCTGAACCAGCGGTGCTCCGTAGTCGTTCAAGGGGCTACGCAAGTACGCAGGCCAAAAGATGCCATGCGGTGCTTGAGCTGGTGTGCTTGGGGGACAGGAGCCACACTGGGGCAGAGGTTCTGTCAGCTCTGCAGGGGCAGGTTCAGAGGTGGTTGACGCCACGCCAACTTAAGGCAGGAATGGTGGTTTGCGACAATGGCACCAACCTCCTCTCTGCCCTCCGACAGGGACAAATGACCCATGTGCCCTGTTTGGCTCACGTCCTTAACTTGGTGGTGCAGCGGTTCTTGGGCAGGTACCCGGGCTTACAGGATGTCCTGAGGCAGGCCAGGAAAGTCTGTGTGCATTTCCGCCGGTCATATAATGCCAGTGCTCGGCTGACGGACCTCCAAAAGGAGTTTAACCTGCCCAAGAACCGCCTAATCTGTGACATGCCCACCAGGTGGAACTCAACGTTGGCCATGCTGCAGCGGCTGCACACGCAGCAGAGGGCCATCAATGAGTACCTGTGCGACTATGGCACCAGGACAGGGTCAGGGGAGCTTGTTTTTTTTTCCCCACGCCAGTGGGCCATGATCAGGGATGCATGCACTGTCCTGTCACCATTCGAGGAGGCCACGAGGATGGTGAGCAGTGACAGTGCATGCATCAGTGACACTGTCCCCCTTGTCCACCTGTTGGAGCACACGCTGCGTGGAATAATGGACAGGGCACTTGAGGCAGAACAGAGGCAGGAAGAGGAGGACTTCCTTAGCTCTCAAGGCCCCCTTTATCCAGACAGTGTTCCTGCGTGCCCGCCGATCACACAGGAAGAGGACGAGGAGGAGGAGGAGAAGGAGGAAGATTGTGTCAGTATGGAGGTGGAGCCTGGCACTCAGCATCTTCAGCAGTCTTTAAGGGATCAGTCCCAAGAAACACATAGACTTGTACATGGCTGGGAGGAGGTGGCTGCGGACGTTGTCGTCCTTAGTGACCCAGAGGACTCTGGACCGAATGCCTCAGCAAACCTACGCTGCATGGCCTTCCTGATCCTGCAAAGCCTGCGTAAGGATCCTCGTATTCGTGGTATCAAGGAGAAGGACCAATACTGGCTGGCAACCCTCCTTGATCCACGTTACAAGGGTAAGGTTGCGGACCTTATCTTGCCATTGCAGAGGGAGCAGAGGATGAAACATCTTCGGGAGGCCTTGCAGAAAGGTCTGTGCAACGCGTTCCCAGAGACTGGGAGGTTACAAACTCCTGTTTCTGGACAACGTGTTGCTGAGGCTTCGGTCAGTCAAAGAAGGAGCGGTGGAGAAGGTGGCCGTCTGACCGATGCGTTCAGACAATTTTTTGGTCCGCAGCCCCAAGGTATGATCGGTTCCAGCAACCATCGCCAGCGTCTGTTTTACATGGTGCAGGAATACCTAGGGGCAAGATCAGACTTGGACACCTTTCCCACCGAAAATCCTCTGGGTTACTGGGTCTTGAGGATGGATCACTGGCCAGAGCTTGCACAGTATGCAATTGAGCTACTGGCCTGTCCTGCATCCAGCGTTCTTTCGGAATGCACATTCAGTGCTGCTGGAGGCGTGGTAACCGATCACAGGGTGCGTCTGTCCACCGACTCGGTCGATCGACTGACCTTCATAAAAATGAATCAGTCTTGGATCACCACCAGCTACCAAGCACCTGATGCTGATGTAACCGAATAATTATTTTTTAAATCTCAGATCCCTTCAAAGACTGCCTATGCTGATGCTGAGTGACTATCCCTGAGTAATTATCCTCTTCCTCCTCAATCATCACGCTGATAGCTTGTAAGAACATTTTTGGTTCTGGGCGCCACCACCAGTGACTAAGGCACAATTTTTCAGACCCTGTTTAACAGGGGCGTGTAATTACAATTTTTGATGCAATATTTTGCAGCAGGGCTCGTTCCTGCATTCCAACTAGAGTGTCTGTGAGGGGTTGCAGTGTTGTGGCACCAGCACCAGTGCCTAAGGCCCAATTTTTCTGCCCCTGTCTAACAGGGGCGTGTAATTACAATTTTTGATGCAATACTTTGCAGTAGGGCTCGTTCCTGCGTTCCAACTAGAGTGTCTGTGAGGGGTTGCAGTGTTGTGGCACCAGCACCAGTGCCTAAGGCCCAATTTTTCTGCCCCTGTCTAACAGGGGCGTGTAATTACAATTTTTGATGCAATACTTTGCAGCAGGGCTCGTTCCTGCGTTCCAACTAGAGTGTCTGTGAGGGGTTGCAGTGTTGTGGCACCAGCACCAGTGCCTAAGGCCCAATTTTTCAGCCCTTGTTTAACAGGGGCGTGTAATTACAATTTTTGATGCAATACTTTGCAGCAGGGCTCGTTCCTGCGTTCCAACTAGAGTGTCTGTGAGGGGTTGCAGTGTTGTGGCACCAGCACGAGTGCCTAAGGCCTAATTTTTCAGCTCCTGTTCAACAGGGGCATGTAATTACAATTCTTGATCTAATATTTCACAGCAGGGCCCTGTGAGGGCTTACAGTTTTGTGGCCACAGCAACACCTAAGGCCCAAATTTCTGCTGAGTATATAGGGCAGGACCCTACTTTCAAACATCTAACTTACAAATGACTCCTACTTGCAAACGGAAGGAGACAACAGGAAGTGAGATGAAATCTACCCCTAGGAAGGGAAATTCTCTCCTGTAAGAGTTAATATGGGAAAAAAAATTCTCCTTTCCACTGATGCTTTCCAATCCTTGTTCCACAAAAAAACCCAAATTTTCAAAAAACATTTTTCATTGGGACAAAAAGTGAGGTGAAATCTTCTGAAGAGGAGGAAAGACAGCAAAACAAATGTCACAGGGGTGATAACCCTTCCCTATGTTTTCCAAAAAGCTTAAAAAAGATTTTTTGGCTGGAGCTAAACACGTTAAAAATGTACCCGTTCAAAATTACAAAGAGATTCTACTTAACAACAAACCTACAGTCCCTGTCTTGTTTGCACCGCCTGTATACTGCTGTTCAGAGTATATAGGGCCTGGTGGCCCCAAACCTTTCCTTATTTTAATTTGGGTGCGGGGTTCCCCTTAATATCCATACAAGACCCAAAGGGCCTGGTAATGGACTGGGGGGTACCCATGCCGTTTGTCTCACTGATTTTCATCCATATTGCCATGACCCGACATTACATTAAACCCGCAAGCAGTTTTAAATGAGATTTTTTACTTTGAAAATTACATTTGGTGCAGGGACTGTTCTAAACACGGGAAACACGCGTCACTTTACAGGCATACTATAGACACCCCCCAGGTACGATATTTAAAGGAATATTTCACTTTTTTTTTTTTACTTTAACCACTTCAATACCAGGCACTTAGACACCTTCCCGCCCAGCCCAATTTTCACCTTTCAGCGCTGTTGCAATTTGAATGACAATTGCGCGGTCATGCTACACTGTACCCAAACAATTTTTTTTATCATTTTGTTCCCACAAATAGAGCTTTCTTTTGGTGGTATTTGATCACCTCTGCGGTTTTTATTTTTTGCACAACAAATAAAAAAAGACCGAAAATTTAAAAAAAAACCAAGTTTTTCTTGGTTTCTGTTAAATTTTTTTGTAAATAAGTACGCTTTCTCCTTCAATAATGGGCACTGATATAGCTGCACTGATGGGCACTGATACGGCGGCACTGATGGGCACCGATGAGGTGGCACCAATGAGGTGGCACTGATGAGGTGGCACTAACGGGCACTGATAGGCGGCACTGATAGGCGGCACTGATGGGCACTGATAGGTGGCACTGATGGGCACTGATAGGTGGCACTGGTATGCGGCACTGATGGGCACTCATAGGTGGCACCGATGGGCAGCACTGATGGGCACTCGTAGGTGGCATTGATTGGCATATATGGGTGGCACTGATGGGTACTTATGTGTGGCACTGATGTGTGGCACTGATGGGCACTGACAGGTGGCACCGATGGGCAATGACAGGTGGCACAGATGGGCAATGACAGGTGGCACTGATATAGCATTGCTGGGCAGATCTGGGCATTGCTGGGCAGATCTTTGGAATAATAGTGCCAATCAGTGCCCATTTGTGGGCACTGATTGGCACAGATTGGGCACATGTGGATGGCCATGGGGCCTGGCCATCCACGTTGCCCCTTCCCTGGTGGTCCTAGTGGCATCCCTGGTAGTCCAGTGGGGTGATCTGCGGGGCGGCTGCGCTGATAAACAATCAGCGCAGACCCCCCCTGCCAGGAGAGCCGCCGATCGGCTCTCCTCTACTTGCGTCTGTCAGACGCGAGTGAGGAAGAGCCGATCAACGGCTCTTCCTATTGACAGCGTGATCAGCCGTGATTGGACACGGCTGATCACGTGGTAAAGAGCCTCCGCCGGAGGCTTTTTACCAAGATCAGTGTAGCGGTGTGTCAGACTGACACACCGCTCCACCGATCGCCGCGATGCGCGCCCCCGGGGGCGCGCTGCGGCATGTTATCCTGAAGAACGTCATATGACGCCCAGTCAGGATAACACAACCACTTCCCGGACGTCAATCCGCTATAGGGCGGGCGGGAAGTGGTTAAGCATCATTAAAATCACTGCTCCCGAAAAAACGGCCGTTTTTAAAAGTTTTTTTTTGCATTGATACATGTCCCCTGGGGTAGGACCCGGGTCCCCAAACCCTTTTTAGGACAATACCATGCAAATTAGCCTTTAAAATGAGCACTTTTGATTTTGAACGTTCGAGTCCCATAGACGTCAATGGGGTTCTAACGTTCGTGCGAACTTTCGGTCCGTTCGCAGGTTCTGGTGCGAACCGAACCGGGGGGTGTTCGGCTCATCCCTACTTAAGAGTAGAAGAGAGAGACACTAGAGCTTCCTAAGCCAAAATGGTACATTTGCAATTATTGATACAGGAAACTCCACTGACAGCCTAAGAATTCTACCCTTCCACTGCTGCCTAGGCACAGTACAAATCTTGCTCCTCTTTACTAAAAGGAGTGAATGACAGAAGTGCTTTGAACACTACTCAGTTCAAGAAATTCAATACTATTCTTCATAAGCTTAAAATCCCATGACCTTAAGCAGCCTGGTCTTTGAAATGAGTCCCCCAACCTTTCTAGCTGGGGTCTGATGTGATAATGTTCCATCTTTTTTTTTTTTTTTTTTCTTATCCACTTCAGCGAAAGTTTTCCGAGAGACATTATTTCAACTTTATGTGTCAAACTTTATCTCTTCTCCTTTTTCACATTATTGTGGATTGTTTCCGTCACATCTTTATTATTTTTCCCTTCTAGGATATTCTTAAATATTTTTAAAAACCGGCGACAAAACGCCTTCTATAATTATAAACCCTATTATTATCTTAGTCTCTCTCAGTCCCTCTTATTTCCCCCCGCCCCCCTCCCCCTCGTCCCCCCCCCCCCCTCCCCTGTGTCTGGTCCGTTCCTTTATGTTATTTATTTATCCACTTGGCTCTGCACCTGTTCTTTCTTTTATCCTATCTAAATAAATATCCGAGACTTTGTAGTTTTTCCAACTTTCCCATCTACTATTATCCCCTTTCTCTCCTCCTTCCATTTTGTAGTGATAATCTATTTCCTTTAGCCAGTTTCTAATGTCTGGTTTTCCACTTTTTAGCCAATTCTTGGGAATTAAGGCCTTGGCCGCATTCAGGAGGTTAGGTATTATTGATTTTCTATATTGTTTCTTAGGTTTATTGTAGATATGGAAGAGGCAAGTCCAAATATTTTGTTCTATTTCTTCTCCAGTTATTTCCTTTATGTTGTTTAACACTTCCTTCCAGTACTCCATTATTATTGGGCATTCCCACCATATGTGTGTGATCGTTGCTATTTGGCCACATTTTCTCCAACACAAGGAGGTTCTATCTTGATGGAATCTGTGTATTCTTACTGGGGTCATATACCATCTTGATACTAGTTTATAATTCATTTCTATGGTCTTCATGTCCCAAGCCTTATTATATCCCATTTCTATCATTTTTTCCACTTTTTGGTTATCTATTTTTAAATTCATTTCTTTTTCCCATTGATTTATATATTCTGGTCTTTCTTGTGCTTCCAAATCTGTCAGTATACTATAAATTTTTGATGTTCCGTTTTTTAATGGTGTTTCATTGCTACATAGCTTTTCCAGTGCAGTTAATTTTGTTTCATCTCTCAGTGGGTGTGGTATTGTGCTTACTAGGTGCCTTATTTGAGTATAATTCCATTCATTCATCTTCCATCCATTCCTTTCCTCTATTTCTACTCGTGTTCTTATTTTGCCATTTCTAGTGATATCTTTCAGTCGTGGGTTACCTATTCCTTGGATTTCAAATATTTCCCTCCCAGGGGTGAAGAGATTCGATCCTGTGAGTGCTAATAGTGGTGAATTATATTTCCATTCATTCTTTAAGTGAATGGTGTCCCAAATTTTAAATACATTTTTTGTTATTTCGTGCGTGTCGGTGTCCAATATTCTATATTTCCGTGGAATCTAAATATTCTTATGTAGTGTGGCTCCACTTATTGTGTTTTCCATTTCCACACATTTTTTTTCATTTTTCTCATTTGTCCACTCTAACATTCGTGTTAAAACTATGGCTTTATAGTACCTACTTATATCTGGGACGGCAAGACCCCCATGCTCCTTTTTCCTTGTGATCAGCGTGTATTTAATTCTTGGTTTTTTATTAAGCCATATGTATTTTAGCAGGATTGTTTTAATTATTTTAAAAAAGCTCTGCGGGATTTTTACTGGTAACATCTGTAATCTGTAGTTTATTTTAGGTAATATCGTCATCTTAAACATATTTATTCTTCCAATCCATGAAAGTGGCTGTATTCTTAACTTTTTCATTTCTTCTTTGACCTCATTGATCAGTGGAATAAAGTTTGCCTGATAAATTTTTTCGACTCTAGGAGTTATTTTAATTCCAAGGTAATTTAGTTCTTTTACCCAAGTGAATGGGAATTCTTTTTGTAAAAACTGAACTTCCTTTTCCTCTAGACCTATGTTTAATATTTCCGTTTTTATTGGATTAATTTTGAAGTTTGACAGTTCTCCGTATTTTTTAATTTCTTTCAGTATGTTTGGGAGTGACACTCTTGGGTTGGATACGTACATCAAGATGTCGTCCGCGTAGGCAGCGAACTTATGCTCTTTTCCTCCTAGTTTCGCTCCTTCTACCTCTTTGTTATTGCGGAGTGTTGCTAATAGTGGTTCTAAGGCCAATACATATAATAGTGGAGACAGTGGACAGCCTTGCCGTGTTCCATTCTGCATCTTAATTTTTGGAGAGAGTCTACCGTTTACTTTTACGACTGCTGTCGGGCCATTATACAAATTTATTATCCACTTCATCATTTTTGTCCCAATACCCAAGTGCCGCAATGTATCCATCATGAAACCCCAGTCTACCCTGTCAAATGCTTTTTCTGCATCCAATGACAGGAATAGAACTGGGGTCTCATTCTGCACCTTCTTGTGCAACATCAATAATGATTTTAGGCTGTTGTCCCGCCCCTCTCTCCCCGGAACAAAACCAGTTTGGTCCGGGTTGATCCACAGTGGGATTAGTTTTTTTATCCTAGTGGCCAGGATCTTGGAGTACAGCTTCGTATCAGCGTTCAATAGGGCTATTGGCCTGTAGCTTGAGCAGTTAACTTTGTCTTTCCCTTCTTTTGGTAGTATTGTAATATGAGCTAATAACGATTCACTTCTTATTTCTTCATCTTCCCCTAAGGAATTCATATATTCTAATAGTTTTGGAGTCAGCTGTTCTTCAAATTTTTTATAGTATTTGGCCGTAAACCCGTCTGGTCCTGGGCTTTTTCCTACGGGAGTTTCCTTTAATGCCAGTTTTACCTCTTCATGCGTAATATTTTTTTCCAATTCTTCTAGTTGGTCTATTTTTAGTTTTGGTAAGTTTGCTTTTTTTAAATATTCTTGTATCTTCTTTGTTCTTGTATTCGCTTCTTTCCAACTTTCCTGTCCTTTTATTGCATAAAGGGAGCTGAAGTATTTTTGAAATGTTATCGCTATATCTGTAGTTTTATTTACCACTTCTCCTTTTTCATTTTTGATCTTCTCAATGTAATTCAAAGACTTCTTTTTTTTTACCAGATTTGCTAGGTATTTTCCTGGTTTATTACCCCATTTATATTTTTCTTGTACTACTCTGTTGTAGTCCTTCCTTTCTTCTTGTTCCATCCAGTCTTTTAAATGCTCTCTCTTTTGAGATAGTAGGCCGAAGATTTTGTTGTTTACTTGATTTTTGTGTTTTCGTTCCAATTCATAAATTTCTTTAATTATTTGTTGCATGTTTGTTTTCCTTTCCTGTTTTTTTCTTGCCCCTATAGCTATTAACTTGCCCCTAATAACAGATTTATGCGCCTCCCATATTGTTGCTTTCGATACCTCTGGTGTATCGTTTTCTTCAAAATATCTTTTAATTTCTTCTATGATGCTTTTTTCGGTCTCACTGTCTTCTAATAAAGTTTTGTTGATTCTCCATGGACCTCTTTCAAGGACTTCTCCTTTTATTTTCATTCTCAAGATTACTGGGCTGTGATCTGAGGCGGTTATTATGCCTATTTTTGTTTCTTCTATTTCTTCCAAGTTTCTATGTTCGACCATGATGTAATCCAATCTGGAGTAAATTTTGTGTACTGTTGAGTAGAATGTGTAGTCCTTTGTGCTGGGGTGCTGAATTCTCCAAGGGTCTATTAGTTGCTGTTCATATAATATTCTTTTTAATTTCTTTAGTTGATTTACCTCTTTGTCCCTTACTCTTGAGGTACTGTCCATTTTATTATCCATGCTGAAGTTGAAGTCTCCGGCTAGTATTAATTTTCCTTGCTTGAATTCCATTAGTATTTTAATTATATCTATCAAATATTTTTTAGGGTTCTTATTAGGACAGTAGACATTGGCCAATGTATATTTTACCCCGTGTATAGTTCCTGTAATAAAAAGATATCGACCCTCCGGGTCTATTTTCCTTTGATCTATTAGAAAACGTACATTTTTCCCTATACCGATGGCTACTCCTTTGGCCCTTCTTATTGGCGAGTCTCCTTGATACCATGTTGGTATGTTTCTTGAATAAATTTTGGCACTTGAGTTTTGGGTTATATGCGTCTCCTGTAGGAAAATTATTTCTGCTTTACTTTTTTCTAGTTCTCGGAGGATGATGTTTCTCTTCCCTGGGGAATTTAGTCCTCGGACATTGTACGAGATTATTTTTATGCTGTTTACGTTTTCCATTCTTGTGCCTTTTCTTCCCCGCCCGTCCTCCGGCCCTCCCCCCCACGCAGTCCCCCTAGGAGACCGGATGGAGGGGACACCCAGCGGACGCACGGGGTCTCCTCATCTCTTGTCTCAGAATAGGTGTGCCTATGTAACCACTCATGTGACTCAGACCTCTCCCTCCCCACCCTCCCTCCCCCTCCCCTCCCTCCTCCCACCCTCCCTTTTTTCTGATATGGGTTTTTTACCCCCATATTCTCTAGAGCTGAGACCGTTTTACTTTGTTTTGTGAGGCACGCTCTGCCCCCTCTGCTCTATTTATTGTGAGGCGGAGCTCTGTAAGACACCCTATTCCCCCCCTGCCTAAGCACTAATAGGGCGACCCCCTGTCCACTCCGTGAGTCCCTGTCTCCCTCTCCCTGCGTTTTTGTTGTGTTTTACCAATCCTTTCACTTTCCTTTTTTCCCATCCCATCAACCCCAGCCCCCCCCCCCCCTTTCCACTCTAAGGCCCCTTGCACCGTTGTGTGGTATTTTCTCAGATATTAATTTCCTCGAGAGTCCACATCTTGATGTCTGCTCCTTGAATTTACTTGCCACTGTAGGTCATCTCTTGCCGTTATTCGCTCCTGACTATTTGAGTATTTTTCCAGTTCTGGGGAGGGGATTTCTAGTTTGTTGCAAAAGTCCGGAATCTCCTCCACATGTCTTAGCCTCGCACTTATTCCGTTTTTCCTTGCTATTAGACATGCTGGAAAACCCCAGTTGTATTGAATTTCTTGCTCCCGGAGGATTTCTAATAATGGCTTTAGTATCCGTCGTCTTTTCAACGTTTCTTGAGATAAGTCTTGAAATATTTGTAATTTACCTCCCGCAAACTCTATTTGTGTTTTCCTCTTTAGGTTTATCCAGATCTGGTTTTTTTCTTCCCATTTTTCAAAGCGTACGATTACATCTCTAGGTGTTTCCCTTGCAAACCTTTGAGGTTTTTTTACTCGAAAGGCACTTTCTATTCCTATTGTGTTGATTGTTTCCTTTCCCAAGATTTGGTTGAAGAGATTGTTCATTTTTTCTATTAGATTTTCTGCTTGTTCTGTTTCCGGTAACCCACGTATTCTCAAGTTTTTCTTTTTATCTCTATTTTCTTGCTCTTCTATTTTCTATGATTGTTCCTGTTGTTCCCGTTTTAATTTCTTTATTTCGTCTTCTAGTTCCTTTATGTTTTTTTGATGTAGGTCTACTTTGATCTCTACTTCTTCCACTCTAATAATGTTCCATCTGAGAATAATTGGTCAGTTACGAAGAGCCAAGGATACTCTTCACTGTTCTGCTGGAAGAGACTTCACTCCCAAAGTACCTTTGGCTTTCTCTATCAGAGGATGGAAATTCCCTTGTGTAAGTTCTACTGAATTTTTCCCGTCTCTATTGCAGACAGTAAGACCTTTTTGAATTCCCTGGGAGAGATGTACAGACCGAAGGGGAGGAACTCAACTGGTAGAGAAATTGAGGATGAATTGGAACAAGTAGGTGTCTGATAAACCTACAGGAGAATCCAGTCTCCCAGATTTATGAATAATATAATTGATTGGAGGTTTTCCCTCTTGCACGACTCTAGCTTCCTGTGCTGCTTGTCAATTTTTGTGGTGGTGGTGTTCGTAAACGGGGAGCAAACAAAATGAGAGGTGAGAAGATGACATTGATCAATGTTGCCTGTATGTCTGTGCTTTGAAGGGTGACTGTTCTGGCTTTTAGCAGGAGCTCTTCACCTTGAGGTCCTTGCAGGGCTGTACAGTGCTTGCTCTAGGCAGATTTGACATACTAGCTTGGCAGGCAAATGACCTTCCACCACAAATGCAGCGACTATTAGGGATGGTAACTTGTGATGTTTGTAAACAGGGCGCAATGATAATGAGAGGTGAGATGATGAGTTTAATCAACATTGCTTCGATGTCTGTTCTTAGTTGGTGACTTTGTCTTGACTGTCATAAGGCTCCCTCCATCTTGTAGTCCTTAAAGGACTATAGATATTGGCTCTCTTTTTCTCAATCTTCACTACTTACCTAATCCCTATACCTTAAAAGCAGTGGGTGGTCTGGCTGGACAGTGTTTCCCATAGAAACAGAACAAAGCAGCAGACTGAAAGGAAAAACAGTATAAGCTAAGTCTACACTATTAAGACCTGAAAGTCGCAAGATTTTGCTGCAATTTGATGCGACTTGAAGCAATGCCTGTGTATTCTTAAGGTCTATGAACACGGATATGAACGGTACTCAATGGAAATCATGGGGTACGGCTTGTCATGCGACTTTGCAGTGACAAGTCGCACTAGTGGAAACTGAGCCCAACACAGTGATCCCAGAGGAAGCATCAAAAAGGGGATATGAAGAGCCCAGGTGAAGGCCATAAAGAGCACAATGACAGTAGAGCAACACTGAGAAGGAGATAGGAAAAACAGAGGTGAATGCCATAAAAAGGGAAAACATACCTGCAAATAGTGATGAGCCGAACACCCCCCGGTTCGCTTCGCACCAGAACCTGCAAACGGACCGAAAATTTGCGCAAACTTTAGAACCCCATTGAAGTCTATGGGACTCGAACGTTCGAAATCAAAAGTGCTAATTTTAACGGCTAATTTGCATGGTATTGTCCTAAAAAGGGTTTGGGGACCCGGGTCCTGCCCCAGGGGACGTGTATCAATGCAAAAAAAAGGTTTAAAAACGGACGTTTTTTCGGGAGCAGTGATTTTAATGATGCTTAAAGTGAAAAAAAAGTGAAATATTCCTTTAAATATCGTACCTGGGGGTGTCTATAGTATGCCTGTAAAGTGGCGCGTGTTTCCATGCTTAAAACAGTCCCTGCGCAAAATGACATTTTTAAAGGAATAAAAGTCATTTAAAACTGCTTACGGCTTTAATGTAATGTCCAGTCCCGGTAATATGAATGAAAATCAGTAAGACAAATGGCATGGGTACCTCCCCCAGTCCATTACCAGGCCCTTTGGGTCTTGTATGGATATAAGGGGGAACCCCGCACCCAAATCAAAAAAAGGAAAGGCGTGGGGCCCCAGGCTCTCTGAACAGCAGTATACAGGCGGTGCAAACAAGACAGGGACTGTAGGTTTGTTGTTAAGTTGAATCTGTTTGTAATTTTGAACTGGTACATTTTTAAAGTGTAGCTCCAGCCAAAAAAATCAATTTTTAAGCTTCTTGGAAAACATAGGGAAGGGTTATCACCCCTGTGATATTTGTTTTGCTGTCTGTGCACCTCTTCAGAAGATTTTACCTCACTTTCTGTCCCAATGACAAATGTTTTTTGACAATTTGGGGTTTTTAGTGAAACAAGGATTGGTGATAAAGCATCAGTGGAAAGGAGACACGTTTTTCCCATATTAACTCTTACAGGAGAGAATTTCCCTTCCTAGGGGTAGATTTCATCTCACTTCCTGTTGTCTCCTTCCGTTTGCAAGTAGGAGTCTTTGTAAGTTGGATGTTTGAAAGTAGGAGCCTGCCCTATATACTCTGCAGAAATTGGGGCCTTAGGTGTTGGTGTTGCCACAACACTGTAAGCCCTCACAGTTACTCTTGGTGGGTGCAGTAACAGGCTCTGCTGTGAAATATTAGATCAAGAATTGTAATTACATGCCCCTGTTGAACAGGGGCAGAAAAATTGGGCCTTAGGCACTGGTGCCACAACACTGCAACCCCTCACAGATACGCTAGTTGGAGCGCAGGAATGAGCTCTCCTGTAAAATATTGCATCAAAAATTGTAATTACACGCCCCTGCTAAACAGGGGCTGAAAAATTGGGCCTTAGGCACTGGTGCTGGTGCCACAACACTGCAACCCCTCACAGATACTCTAGTTGGAGCGCAGGAACGAGCCCTGCTGCAAAGTATTGCATCAAAAATTGTAATTACATGCCCCTATTAAACAGGGGCTGAAAAATTAGGCCTTAGGCACTGGTGCTGGTGCCACAACACTGCAACCCCTCACAGATACTCTAGTTGGAGCTCAGGAACAAGCCCTGCCGCAAAGTATTGCATCAAAAATTGTAATTACACGCCCCTGTTAAACAGGGGCTAAAAAATTGGGCCTTAGCCACTGGTGGCGGCGCCCAGAACCAAAAATATTCTTACAAGCTATCAGCATGCTCATTTAGGAGGAAGAAGATAGTCACTCAGCATAACAGGATAGTCACTCAGCATCAGCATGGCAGTCTTGAAGGGATCTGACATTTCAAAAAAAATTATTCGGTTACATCAGCATCAGGTGCTTGGCAGCTGCTGGTGATCCAAGACTGATTCATTTTTATGAAGGTCAGTCGATCGACCGAGTAGGTGGACAGGCGCACCCTGTGATCGGTTACAAAACCTCCAGCAGCACTGAATGTGCGTTCCGAAAGAACGCTGGCTGCAGGACAGGCCAGTAGCTCAATTGCATACTGTGCAAGCTCTGGCCAGTGATCCATACTCAAGACCCAGTAACCCGGTTTTTCGGTGGGAAAGGTGTCCAAGTCAGATCTTGCCCCTAGGTATTCCTGCACCATGTAAAACAGACACTGGCGATGGTTGCTGGAACCGATCATACCTTGGGGCTGCAGACTAAAAAATTGTCTGAACGCATCGGTCAGACGGCCACCTTCTGCACCACTCCTTGTTTGACTGACCTTTGACTGCACAGACCTTTCTGCAAGGCCTCCCGAAGATGTTTCATCCTCTGCTCCCTCTGCGACGGCAAGATAAGGTACGCAACCTTACCCTTGTAACATGGATCAAGGAGGGTTGCCAGCCAGTATTGATCCCTATCCTTGATACCACGAATACGAGGATCCTTCCGCAGGCTTTGCAGGATCAGGGAGGCCATGCAGTGTAGGTTTGCTGAGGCATTCGGTCCGGAGTCCTCTGGGTCACTAAGGACGACATGATCCGCAGCCACCTACTCCCAGCCACGTACAAGTCCATGGGTTTCTTGGGACTGTAAATGCTGATGCTGAGTGCCAGGCTCCACCTCCATGCTGACACAATCCTCCTCTTCCTCCTCCTCCTTCTCCTCGTCCTCTTCCTGTGTGATTGGTGGGCACGCAGGAACACTGTCTGGATAAAGGGGGCCTTGAGAGCTAAGGAAGTCCTCCTCTTCCTGCCTCTGTTCTGCCTCAAGTGCCCTGTCCATTATTACACGCAGCGTGTGCTCCAACAGGTGGACAAGGGGACAGTGTCACTGATGCATGCACTGTCACTGCTCACCATCCTCGTGGCCTCCTCAAATGGTGACAGGACAGTGCATGCATCCCTGATCATGGCCCACTGGTGTGGGGAAAAAAAACAAGCTCTCCTGACCCTGTCCTGGTGCCATAGTCGCACAGGTACTCATTGATGGCCCTCTGCTGCCTGTGCAGCCACTGCAGCATGGCCAACGTTGAGTTCCACCTGGTGGGCATGTCACAGATTAGGCGGTTCTTGGGCAGGTTAAATTCCTTTTGGAGGTCAGCCAGCCGAGCACTGGAATTATATGACCGGCAGAAATGCACACAGACTTAACTGGCCTGCCTCAGGATATCCTGTAAGCCCGGGTACCTGCCCAAGAACCGCTGCACCACCAAGTTAAGGACGTGAGCCAAACAGGGCACATGGGTCATTTGTCCCTGTTGGAGGGCGGAGAGGAGGTTGGTGCCATTGTCGAAAATCACCATTCCTGCCCTAAGGTTCTGCCTCTGCCCCAGTGTGGCTCCTGTCCCCCAAGCACACCAGCTCAAGCACCACATGGCATCTTTTGGCCTGCGTAGTTTCGTAGCCCCTTGAACGCCTATGGAGCACCACTGGTTCCGAGGACAAAGCACAGAAAGAGGCCATGGAGGAAGAAGAAGAGGAGGGGGTGGAGGAGAGAGGTGTGTCAGAATCACCAGTAGTAGCATTTTGGAGGTGTGGCGGCGGAACAACCTCCAACACTACTGCACCTTGTCCTGCATCCTTCCCAGCTGCCAGCAGAGTCACCCAATGCACTGTGAAACTTAGGTAGCATCCCTGTCCATGCCTGCTGGACCATGAGTCAGCGGTAATATGCACCTTACCGCTGACCGCCCTGTCCAGCGAGGCATGGACATTGCCTTCCACATGCCGGTAGAGAGCCGGAATCGCCTTCCGTGAGAAAAAGTGGCGTTTGGGTACCTGCCACTGAGGAACCGCACATTCCACAAACTCACCGAAGGGGGCAGAGTCTACCAACTGAAAAGCAGTTGAAGTGCTAACAATTTTGCCAAGCTAGCATTCAACCAATGGGCATGTGGATGGCTGGGAGCGAACTTCTTTCTGCGGTGCAGCAGCTGGGGCAGGGAAATTTGCCTGGTACAATCTGACGTCGGTGTACCGATAGCAGATTGCCCACAAGTACTTGGCTGTCACACACAATAATTCTACACCTTCATTACTCTCAGTGAAGGTCTCAGAGAGGACTGAAGGTATAGTGGTGTTGGAGATCTCAGCTGATGAGGAGCAAGAAGAGGTCCTCTTTGTTCTTTGGTGTGGGTCTTTTAGGTACACTTGCCAACAAACTGCATGGCAGTTCAACATATGTCTGGTCAAGCATGTGTGTCGAACACGTGTAGGGGAGGGGGCAGGACGGAGTTAGCAGCACGGAACCTGATCGTGAGAGCGCATACCATACCGCACGCCGACCGGCGGTCTTTTTGAAGCTTGTATAGAGCGGTGCACTTACGCACCAGTGAAATGTGAGTACCCCTTTGCAGTGAGTGGGTTTATTTATTAATAAATATATATTTTTTACGGTATCACACTATTTAGTCCTTTTTTTGTTTATGGTATGGAGCTGCATTGATCCAGGCTGGAGATCGGTACCTGACTATCATTATAGAGCTCGGAGGTGGCCCCATAGCGTGTTTTGACACAGCTAGTCACTGTGTCACACGCTCTGAGGTGAGCGCAACCACTTTGGGGGGGGTACCGAAGCACACTGGAGCATGGTTTTACAGCACCTGACATTGAATGAGCATGCTGGATGACACCAGACTTGGACATTATTATATGCACTTTATTTGGCAATTTTCCTTCTTACAAGTTACACTAACTTGTAAATAATGTAGCTGCCTGCGGTAGTGATAGGATCAGGAAAACACCACCAACCTTCTACAGGTAGCTTTAGCTGAACACTGTGCAGAGGTGGCACTACACTAGCTTGTAGCTTTAGCTGAACACTGTGCAGAGGTCGCACTACACTAACTCATAGCTTTAGCTGAACACTGTGCAGAGGATGCACTACACTAACGTTTAAATAATGTAGCTGCCTGCGGTAGTGATAGGATCAGGAAAACACCACCAACCTTCTACAGGTAGCTTTAGCTTGAACACTGTGCAGAGGTCCCACTACACTAACTTGTAGCTTTAGTTGAACACTGTGCAGAGGACGCACTACACTAACTTGTAAATAATGTAGCTGCCTGCGGTAGTGATAGGATCAGGAAAACACCACCAACCTTCTACAGGTAGCTTTAGCTGAACACTGTGCAGGGGATGCACTACACTAACTTGTAAATAATGTAGCTGCCTGCGGTAGTGATAGGATCAGGAAAACACCACCAACCTTCTACAGGTAGCTTTAGCTGAACACTGTGCAGAGGTCGCACTACACTAACGTGTAAATAATGTAGCTGCCTGCGGTAGTGATAGGATCAGAAAAACACCACCAATCTTCTACAGGTAGCTTTAGCTGAACACTGTGCAGAGGTCGCACTACAATAACTTGTAGCTTTAGCTGAACACTGTGCAGAGGTCGCACTACACTAACTTGTAGCTTTAGCTGAACACTGTGCAGAGGTCGCACTACACTAACTTGTAGCTTTAGCTGAACACTGTGCAGAGGTTGCACTACACTAACTTGTAAATAATGTAGCTGCCTGCGTTAGTGATAGGATCAGAAAAACACCACCAATCTTGTACAGGTAGCTTTAGCTGAACACTTTGCAGAGGACGCACTACACTAACTGTAAATACTGTAGCTGCCTGACTGTGGTATTAATGGGATCAGAAGAACACCAGCAATTTTCTTCAGGTAGCTGTAAATTCTGTAACAACACCTGCCTGCCTGTCAGTAGGAAGAGAATAGCAAGAACAGATCTAGCTAAACTGAATACAGTATATATATATATATATATATATATATATATATATATATATATATATATATATATATATATATATATATATATATATATATACAACACCTGGGATGCATATATATATATACACAATACACTGTAAGTGCAGCTAACTGACTGACTGTCCTGCCTAATCTATCTAACTTAAATCAAACGACACTGTCTCTCTGTCTCTGTCTCTCAACGCTGGAACACACTACACAGGGCCGACGTGCAGGCGGCCTTATATAGTGTGGGGCGTGTACTAAACCCCCTGAGCCATAATTGGCCAAAGCCACCCTGGCTTTGGCCAATTACAGCTCTCTGTACAGACGGCGCTGTGTTGGCCAAGCATGCGGTTCATAGTGCATGCTTGGCCAATCATCAGCCAGCAATGCACTGCGATGTTGCAGTTATGGGCCCTGACGCGCCAGTCGAATTTGGCGTGAACGGCCCATATCGTTCGCAATTCGGCGAACGACCGAACAGACGATGTTCGAGTTGAACATGGGTTTGACTCATACATGAAGCTCATCCCTACCTGCAAACAATGACCACATAAGATCCAAAAATAACACAATCAATAATTGTGCCTGTGATTTTGCGCAAACCTAAATACTTAATCAAACATAAATGTGAATAATAATAGAATCAAATAAATCAATTAGTCCATAAAGTGAAAATCCGTGACTGTAGTGCAAATCAATACGGTGAGTACAATGAGTGAATATTCTATACAGTGATAAAACAAAAGTGTCAGAGTGCGTTGATAGTAGATCTCGTGACTTTCGTGGTATTGGATACCCACTAGGGGCTCCCAGAACTCTCACCTTACTGGCATTAATGAAATGCCTTTATGTATCCATTCGGGGCTGCGCTTGTTCCAGTCCCAGCGGTGTAGTTGTTCTGGTGCGTCTTATGGGGAGATGGCGTCCTCTCCGGTGAATAGACTCCACATAAGGGGGGTAATCAGAAAGGAGGATACTCCAATAGGGTAATAACGTTAAAACCAAAGTTTTATTTAAAAATATCACATGACAAAACGGCAAAAAAAGTTTACAGCGAAGGTGTTTCAAAGTTGTTTATATTAATACTAGTGGCGTTAGTCGAATCAATCCACTAGTATTAATATAAACAACTTTGAAACACCTTCGCTGTAAACTTTTTTTGCCGTTTTGTATGAACATGCAAAATCTTTATTTACAAAACATCAGCGAGCCCATTTTCTCTATGATGGCCGCGGGATTCACATACACTTGGTCTACAACAAAATGGCGTCAAGTACACTTCCTGTCCCCACTATATAAATACACTACGATAACAACCAATCCAGTGCCCTGAGGAAGTCATGTGATATGACGTAACGCGTAGGACGTAACGGACGTAACCGGATACACAACAGCGCGGACCGGAAGTGACGTAGCGGGGATTGTAAACATACTGTTTGAATTGCTGATCCAACGCTACTCAATTGTAAGCAGATATTTTTAAATAAAACTTCGGTTTTAACGTTATTACCCTATTGGAGTATCCTCCTTTCTGATTACCCCCCTTATGTGGAGTCTATTCACCGGAGAGGACGCCATCTCCCCATAAGACGCACCAGAACAACTACACCGCTGGGACTGGAACAAGCGCAGCCCCGAATGGATACATAAAGGCATTTCATTAATGCCAGTAAGGTGAGAGTTCTGGGAGCCCCTAGTGGGTATCCAATACCACGAAAGTCACGAGATCTACTATCAACGCACTCTGACACTTTTGTTTTATCACTGTATAGAATATTCACTCATTGTACTCACCGTATTGATTTGCACTACAGTCACGGATTTTCACTTTATGGACTAATTGATTTATTTGATTCTATTATTATTCACATTTATGTTTGATTAAGTATTTAGGTTTGCGCAAAATCACAGGCACAATTATTGATTGTGTTATTTTTGGATCTAAGTTAGTGAGTGGTGTACACTTTTTTGATTTTTGCGGCATTCCACACAACATTCAACATTCACTTTAGTAGCGCAGAAGTCCATTCTAGATTACTTTTAATGACCACATAAGCATCCAGCATGCATGAGTAGAGAGCTCCAGCATTTGTTGCCCAAAAATGCCATAAAACCATTTAGAACCCACATTTGCCATTAGCGATGATATCAGTGCCTGAGCATGATCAGATCACCATCCTGGAAAAGATCTAACCAGGAAACACAGATCACTTCCTGCCTCTCATGCTCAGAGTGTACTTGCACTGCTGCAGCCATCTTGGAAATGGCAAACACCCATAACACAGAGAAAAGAAGTAAAAAGCATATGGAAAGCAAAAGGAAACGCTGTCACTTACGTCAAAGCTTGTTTAAAGCTTTCTTTGATAAGCCTGCACCACCAGAATGGGGCTCCAACCATCTAGCTTATTTAGAGGCTGTACAGGAAGGACTTCTGCCCAGGAGAGGCTGAAATATGCCCCCCAGAACACCAGAATGGGGCTCCAACCATATAGCTTCGTTTAGAGGCTGTACAGGAAAGACTTCCACCCAGGAGAGGCTGAACCTGGCTGGGGCGACAAGCGGTAAGGGATTCCTCGCGACTCCGGTCTTGATCAGGTGAGGAAAAAAAGGAGAATGCTGTGAGCCGGGTCTGTCTTTGATTTATAGTTAACCAGTCATATCAGATTGTGGGGGCGGAATCACAACCCATATGTATGCTGCCATGAAGATGCACCAGGAAAGTCTTTTTTTCCTACATTCAGTCCCCAAACGAATGGGAGTTTGTGTAGGAGGACCCATGCCCTGTGCACACGACCGGTTTTGCCGTCGGAATAAACTCTGAAGGTTTTTCCAACGGAGTTCTGACGGAATTCCGCTCAAGCTGTCTTGCATACACATGGTCACACCAAATTCCGACCGTGCAGAACGCAGTAACGTACAACACGTACGATGGGTCTAGAAAACGGAAGTTCACCAGTCTTTAGCCAATAGCTTCCATCTCGTACTTGCTTCAGAGCGTCGGAACAGCATACAGACGAGCGGTTTTTCCGATAGTAATTTGTTCCCTCGGAAAAATATAGAACATGTTCTCTATCTAAGTCCATCTGAATTTTCAACGGAAAAAGTCAGATGGGGCATACACACTGTCGGAATATACGATGAAAAGCTCCCATCAGACTCTTTCTGTCGGAAATTCCGCTTGTGTGTACGCGGCATCATAGTAATCTGAAAGCCCCTTTTAGAATAAGGGGCCCCCAGATATCCATCCCCCAGGGGAATGAGTGCAGGGTACATTAGGATCTCTTATGTATTCCCACAAAGAGTTAAAAGTAAATAAATACACACAATGTTACCAAATTCTTTAGTTAAAAATTCATAAAAATTATACAAAAACAATGCAACATCATTGTTTAATAAAAATACCCTCAGCAAATGTAAACCATGTTCCCGCATGTAAATCCATCTTTAATCACATTGTCCAGTGATGTAAGTCCATTGAAAAATGTGTAAAAATGAGTGTTGACAAACGTGGTTGGCTCAGTGGAAAAAAGTGGTACTTGAGCTTCTTTGGTGCCTTTGTACTGCGACAAACAGCCCATCCAAGTCAATGGGCTGTCATATGACATACGTGCCCAAAATGTGCTAAAGTGCACAACACAAAATGCAATACATTACATTGCTCAGGTGTGAATGCCTCCACCTTTAACTTACAGTAGATGCACCTGGAATGTAGTTAGGTGATTTAAACTGAAAATTTGACTAGATTTGAAGCTATTAATTGTATAATGCCTAAGGAAGTAACCCAATTAGGGTTCTGAAAGCTTGCATTTTTAATAACTTAAAGCAGAACTAAAGGCACTTTAATTACTTCCTCTCTAATGCCCCGTACACACGGTCGGATTTTTTTTGGAAAATGTCCGATCGGAGCGTGTTGTCGGAAATTCCGACCGTGTGTGGGCTCCATCGGACATTTTCCATCGGATTTTCCGACACACAAAGTTGGAGAGCAGGAGATAAAATTTTCCAACAACAAAATCCGTTGTCGGAAATTCTGATCGTGTGTACACAAATCCGACGGACAAAGTGTCACGCATGCTCAGAATAAATAAAGAGATGAAAGCTATTGGCCACTGCCCCGTTTATACTCCCGACGTACGTGTTTTACGTCACCGCGTAAAGAACGATCGGATTTTCCGACAACTTTGTGTGACAGTGTGTATGCAAGACAAGTTTGAGCCAACATCCGTCGGAAAAAATCCTAGGATTTTGTTGTCGGAATGTCCGAACAAAGTCCGACCGTGTGTACGGGGCATAACAGTCCAGGTCCCAGCATCTTCTCCATGGGTGCCAGTCTTTGGGTATGTCCATTGGCCAGCGAGATGGCGTAACTATTGTGCTGCAGGAGTCAGTCATCCTCGCACACAGGGACTATGACAGTGATGTAAGCAAAGCTGAACATGCACAGTTCAGTTTACATGCTGCAGAAGACTCTGAACAGGCATGTAGGTCTATTTTATTGCAGAAGAGACATTGCATTTTTCTGCATTAATCAATGCCTACAAAATGTTACTAATGCAAAGCACATTAAAAACTCACACTCCAAATCCCAATTTAGGCCTGTCTGTGGAATCATAACAGACTAGAATTTATGAACTTGCGGACTCCAGAAGATGTAACTAAATTTGAGGAATGGTGCAATCAGCAGAAATATTTTGACAAAATCAGATGGGAAGTTTTTCCATACTATCAGAAATAACTATAGCATAAAAAAGATAGTAGAGGAGAAAATGTAAATGATTAATGACATGCTCCCCTGTGGTTGTTAATAGGCAGAGCAACTTCTATTACAGTTGAATAACTTATTTATAAGTACAAATGAAGTGTTCCTAGGACTAATGGACTATAAATAATATTTTACTGATGTTTTCTCCAGATCAGAATTGCTAACATTGCACTGCTTTGGCTAAAGTCAACTGCTATAGTTTGCGGAGTAGGTTTTGATATTTACACTGTTTTGATTGATTACCTATCATATCTTTGCATAATAACTCTGTGTTAGCTAATTTGACTACACTGCTGCTGATGTTTATATCAATGCTTTAGGACAGTTTTAACCACTTGACCTTCTGAAGATTTACCCCTTCATGACCAGGCCATTTTTTGCAATGCGGCACTGCGTTATTTTAACTTACAATTGTACGATCGTGAGACACTTTATCCAAAAAAAAAAAAAAAAAAAATTTATGTCATTTTTTCCCCACATAGCAAGTTTTCTTTGGGTGGTATTTGATCACCTCTGTTTTTATTTTTTGCGCTATAACCAAAAAAAGGCAGCCGACTTTGAAAAAAAACAATATTTTTTACTTTCTACTATAAAACATATCCAATAAAAAAATTGAAGCAATCAAACTTCTTCATAAATTCAGGCCAATATGTACTCTGCTACATATTTTTGGTAAAAAATTGCAATAAACATATCTTATCTGGTTTGCGCAAAACTTATGGCGGCGATCAGAGACTTATAGCGGGACTGCAATATTGCGGTGGAAAGTCGGACACTGACACTTTTGACACTTTTTGGGGACCAGTGACACTAATACACTGACCAATGCTAAAAATATGCACTGTCTATGCCAGACTGGGGGGAACCCATGTCGCTTTTTTTTCTTAATTCTGTCATAGGGTTCCCCTTAACCACTTCAATGCACTGTATATACTGTACACTGACTGTACTGTATGTATATATATATACACACACACACACACACACATACACATATACACACACACACACACTCACACACACTGTATATATATTCTACACTGACTGCACTGTGTGTGTATATATATATATATATATATATATATATATATACACAGTGGGGACAGAAAGTATTCAGACCCCCTTACATTTTTCACTCTTTGTTATATTGCAGCCATTTGCTAAACTCATTTAAAGCGGGGTTCCACCCAAATTTTGAACATTATCTCTATGCATTCTCTTCCTTGCCTAGATGCTGACATGCTGTGTAAAAAAAATTAAATCACCGTAATTACCTTTTTTTTTCTAATCTTCTTAGCACTTCCTGGTTTTCCTCCCATGGGAGTAGGCGTGTTTCTAGCCTCTCCCAGACCTCCCACAGTCCCCTGGGAGCTAGTCTCAGGCTTCCCAGCATGCATTGTGCTACAGCGTCATCACAACATCTCGGTGAATGCTGGGAGCACAGCATTCACCACATCCAGGAAATACATGCTTGTGGGCTACAAATGCCCACAATGAAGATGGAAACCGCCTTCAGTGAATTTTATAAGTTATTCTTTACAACAAAATCGGACACAGGCGGACTTATTACACAGAACATGTGAGTAAATAATCATGAGAAGAAAAGTTTGTGAATGAACTCCAAAAAAAAAAAACGATAGATAGGTGGACCCCCGCTTTAAGTTAATTTTTTATCCTCATTAATGTACACACAGCACCCCATATTGACAGAAAAAGACAGAATTGTTGACACTTGTGCAGATTTATTAAAAAAGAAAAACTGAAATATCACATGGTCCTAAGTATTCAGACCCTTTGCTCAGTATTTAGTAGAAGCACCCTTCTGATCTAATACAGCCATGAGTCTTTTTGGGAAAGATGCAACAAGTTTTTCACACCTGGATTTGGGGATCCTCTGCCATTCCTCCTTGCAGATCCTCTCCAGTTCTGTCAGGTTGGATGGTAAACGTTGGTGGACAGCTATTTTTAGGTCTCTCCAGAGATGCTCAATTGGGTTTAAGTCAGGGCTCTGGCTGGGCCATTCAAGAACAGTCACGGAGTTGTTGTGAAGCCACTCCTTCATTATTTTAGCTCTGTGCTTAGGGTCATTGTCTTGTTGGAAGGTAAACCTTCGGCCCAGTCTGACGTCCTGAGCACTCTGGAGAAGGTTTTCGTCCAGGATATCCTTGTACTTGGCCGCATGCATCTTTCCCTCGATTGCAACCAGTCGTCCTGTCCCTGCAGCTGAAAAACACCCCCACAGCATGATGCTGCCACCACCATGCTTCACTGTTGGGACTGTATTGGACAAGTGATGAGCAGTGCCTGGTTTTCTCCACACATACCGCTTAGAATTAAGGCCAAAAAGTTCTATCTTCATGTCATCAGACCAGTGAATCTTATTTCTCACCATCTTGGAGTCCTTCAGGTGTTTTTTAGCAAACTCCATGCGGGCTTTCATGTGTCTTGCACTGAGGAGAGGCTTCCGTCGGGCCACTCTGCCATAAAGCCCTGACTGGTGGAGGGCTGCAGTGATGGTTGACTTTCTACAACTTTCTCCCATCTCCCGACTGCATCTCTGGAGCTCAGCCACAGTGATCTTCTCCCCCGATAGCTCAGTTTGGCCGGACGGCCAGCTCTAGGAAGGGTTCTGGTCGTCCAAAACATCTTCCATTTAAGGATTATGGAGGCCACTGTGCTCTTAGGAACCCTAAGGGCAGCAGAAATTTTTTGTAACCTTGGCCAGATCTGTGCCTTGCCACAATTCTGTCTCTGAGCTCTTCAGGCAGTTCCTTTGACCTCATGATTCTCATTTGCTCTGACATGCACTGTGCACTGTGAGCTGTAAGGTCTTATATAGACAAGTGTGTGGCTTTCCTAATCAAGTCCAATCAGTATAATCAAACACAGCTGGACTCAAATGAAGGTGTAGAACCATCTCAAGGACGATCAGAAGAAATGGACAGCACCTGAGTTAAATATATGAGTGTCACAACAAAGGGTCTGGATACTTAGGACCATGTGATATTTCAGTTTTTCTTTTTTAATAAATCTGCAAAAATGTCAACAATTCTGTGTTTTTCTGTCAATATGGGGTGCTGTGTGTACATTAATGAGGAAAAAAAATGAACTTAAATGATTTTAGAAAATGGCTGCAATATAACAAAGAGTGAAAAATTTAAGGGGGTCTGGATAGTTTCTGTCCCCACTGTATACGGCGTATATAAATCTAAGATTTATCGACCGATCAGAATTCTGTGTGAAGAATAGCTGGTTGTTAAAGAGCAGGCCGAGAAGCTGGCTGCTGTGTCCTTAACAACCGATGAATCATCAGGTGTCAGCGGGTTTCCCCACTGACAGCTGAATGTAAAAAAAGAATGCCGGCAATGAAAATTCAAGAAAAGAAACAGCATGGGGTTAAAATAATTTAAAAAAAACGTTATGGGTGCCCCCAAAATCCATATCAGACCCTTATTCAAGCATACAGCCTGGCAGGTCAGGAAAGGGGGTGATGAATGAGTGCACCCCCCCTGAACCATACCAGGCTACATGCCCTCAATTTTGGGGTAGGGGGGCTCCCCCCAAAGCACATTGTCCCCATGTTGAGGGCCTCTTCCAGACAACCCTGGGTGGTGGTTGAGGGGGTCTGCAGCAGGCGGTTTATTGGAATCTGGAAGCCCCCTTTAACAAGCGGGCCCCCAGATCCCGCCCCCCGTGAATGATTAATAAAATCAAAAATAAATAAAATCACAGAGACAGTTTTTGACAATTACTTTATTAAAAGAAAAACCTACAACCAAAACAATGTCCCCTGAAGTAAATCCAATGTGAATCATGATGATCGCCGCTGACCCTAAAAGAAAAACACGTCCACACCCCACGAAGGCTTACACCCTCTGACAGCTCCGCCTTCTGACAGTTTTTAAATAACTAAGGGGTGTAGCCACCCGATGATGTCACTGGGTGACCCGCCCCTTGTGACGTCATATACCAGGTAATGCTGGGTTGCTGAAGACACAAGGGGGCGGGGTCATCCGGCGACATCATTAGATGTTCCCACTCCTTAGTTATTTAAGAATTGTCAGATGGTGGAGCTGTCAGATGGCGGAAGCCTTCGTCGGGTGTGGATGTTTTTTTTTTTGGGTCGGCGGAGTTCACTGTGCTTGACACTGGATTTACTTTAGGGGACATTCTTTTTGTGCTCTTTTTTTAAAAAGGAATTGACAAAAACTGTGTCTGTGTTTTTATTCATTTTTTACACTTATTTTGGTGAATGAGTAGGGGTACCCTATACTCATTCACATGGGGGGGGGGCAGGATCTGGGGGCCACCTTGTTAAAGGGGGCTCCCAGATTCCCATAAGCCGCCCACCCGCAGACCCCCAAAACCACTGGCAGGGTTGTATGGAAGAGGCTTTTGTGCTCATCAACCTTGGGACCCTACCCCAAAGAAATCCCCCATATTGAGGCCATGTGGCCTTGTATGGTTCACAAGAAGGGGGGTGCTCGCTCTCCCTCCCTTTCCTGACCTGCCAAGCTGCATGCTCGGATAAAGGTCTGGTATGGACTTTTATTGGGGACTCCACAACTTTTTTTTAATTTTGGCGTGAGGTTCCCCATAAAGTCCATACCACACTGTTTTTTCCTTTATTTTTTCATTGCCAGCATTTTTTTTTTTACATTAAGCTCTCAGTGGGGAAACCCACTGAGAGCTCATCAGTCATCTGTTGTTAAGGACGCGGCGGCTGGCTTCCCAGCCCGCTCCTTGACAACCAACTATTCTTCACACAGAATTCGGATCAGTGGATACATTTGCGACTGATTTGAATTTAAATCGTACTGAAAATTTGGAATTTGTTAGAAAACAAACAACGGAATGCAAAGAAACTAATTTTGTTAATATTGTTATTCAGAAATTTGGATACATCCAAATCTCCAAATAACCAAAAATTTGTCTGAATTCAGAAATGAATTGCTCATGTCTAATCATCGTATTCTTGCAGTAAAACACTTGCCTGTGCTCTGTTTTCCTAGTTCATTTTGGCCAATAAAAATGTTCTGCAGCTACCCATATTTACACTGTTGTATCATTTGTGGTCTCCTTATTCTCAATGACAGTTTAAAAGAAATGTGCCAGCAGCACAGTTTTGAAAAGAAAATGACAACCACAGTGAACTACTGGCCAGTTTCTAGCTGATGGTCAAAGGGGGTCTACTATGTTTGATGAAAAAGCATGTGTCACTTCTAAACTAAAATCTAAAAAATACCCTTTTTTTCCAAACTGAAATGAACTAGATTAGTTTTCTGTGGCTGTATGTAAAACAAATTAATTGTAAAAGAAAAAAAAAATCCACACTCAAATATGCATTTCTAGCATATGTTATTGCTGACACTGTCCATGAAAATTGTGCTGTTCTGTAACACTACGTAGAGTTTTAATGCTTCCCCAAAGCATATTTTTGAAAGCATTTTTGCATTTACATTTTTTTTTTTTTACAGTAGTTTGCCTATTAGCCCTTTAATTGGCCAGAATTTAACACTACAATTTAAGAATTTAAAACAAGATTTCCCTATTTCCCTTGGCACATTCACCCATCACTATTTTTCACCTAGCTTTTAGACTACATGTTCATCTAAGACTGCTGTCTACAGGGTGCCATTGCTGTTGTGCAATTGTTTGTCATCCTGTAAAAGTAGAAAAAAATTATCAATCTACTGACAGGTTTAACAGATAGTAAAACTATGTTACAATGAGTCGGAAAAACAAAAACTGTTGTGGTAATGCTAGTGACAGACTGAGTGATATAGGTCTTTAAACTCTAGATCTATTGATCATTGTGACCTGCAGTTTTACTAAAGGACGACTGAGATTTTTCTGATATTGGTACCTCTGTTTTAATATGCTAAGTATAAAGTTTTTAATTCCTTTAATTTAAGCAAAAGTAAAAAAAAAAAAAAAGGTGACTTTTTTACTGCTAATTACAGCTAGATTTTACAAATTATAAGCAGCTCCTATAATACTGTTTGGCCAACACAGTAATCTTCTTGGTTCAAGTGTGACAATGTTACTCCAAGGGGAGCTTTGTTTCATTTAAATGCCACTCACCAGTTTTTAGACACTTGTATGGCAAGGTGTCATTGACTTTTATTGTAAGTGAACTGACTGATTACACAGCCACAGAGGGTATCCACAAAGAGAGCCCAAACAGAACCAAGTGAATGTACTGTACAGTAGGTACTGGTGTCTCAGGCAGAGCTGAATTACAAATACCAGTATCATTTCATTTGAACATTTGTATGGAAATTCTGAAAAAATCTTAATCAGAGCATTCAATCTTGCCATAATTGGGTCAATTCGAAAGCCCATAAATGTTCATTTAAACCTGCTACTTGAATGGATATCCAGATGTATTAAATAGGTTTATTTTGTGCCTAGAACGTGTGCATTACAATATGTATGATTTTTTCCTGCACAAAAACCAATTACAATTTAATTCACATTCCATCCTGATCCTTAAAATGTTCTTGTCACTACAGTTGAAAACAATTGTTTGCCCCATTAATCACTTAGGACCATAAGCATCCCCCCCCAATGACCAGGCCATTGTTTGCGATACGGCACAGCTTCGCTTTAACTGACAATTGCGCGGTCGTGCAATGTTTTACCCAAACAAAGTTGATGTCCTTTTTTTCCCACAAATAGAGCTTTCTTTTGGTGGTATTTGATTACCTCTGCGATTTTTATTGTTTGCGCTATAAACAAAAAAGAGTGACCATTTTGAAAAATATATATATATATATATATTTTTTGCTATAATAAATATCCAAAAATGTCTTCATTAGTTTAGGTCAATATATATTCTTCTACATATTTTTGGTAAAAAAATTGCAATAAGTGTATATTGATTGGCTTGTGCAAAAGTTATAGTGTCTACAAAATAGGGGATAGGTTTATGGCATTTTTTAAAATAATTTTTTTACTAGTAATGGCGATCTGCGATTTTTAGTGGACTGCGACATTGTGGTGGATAGATCAGGCACTTTTGACACATTTTTGGGACCATTGACATCTATACAGCGATCAGCGCTATAAAAATTCACTGATTACTGTAAAAATGTCGCTGGCAGGGAAGGGGTTAACACTAGGGGACGATCAAGGGGTTAAATGTGTTCCCTGGGAGGTGTTCCTAACTGTGGGGGGATGGGACTGACTAGAGGAGGAGGGAGATCGCTGTTCCTAATCACTAGAAACAGCAGATCTGTCTCTCCTCCCCTGTCAGAATGGGGATCTGTATGTTTACATTGACAGATCCCCGTTCTGGCTCTCTGTGGAGCAATTGCAGGTGGCCAGCGGACATCGCGGCCGCCAGCCATGCGCATTGGCTCCAGTGATGCGCCACGTGTGCACGTGCCCCTATCGCTCTTAAATGGCGATTCACCCAGGAGAGCCAACCTGCTGAAGTATAATGACGGCGATTGACCCTTAAGCGGTTAATCAATACAAAATTGATCGAACATTCCTAAATTGAAAAATTTTAAACAAAATTATACCACTGTACTGCAAACTTTTAATGGGCTGAATGCAATAAGGGTATGTTTAGATGTATGGTTGGGGGTCATTAAAAATGTGCAGTTTAACTGTATTTTTAGTGACCCCCCCATGCACCCCCCTTAAGCTGCAATTGCAAACAGGGGTGTTTACATTCCACAGTTGCAATCAGGGGTGGATTTACAACACTCGGGGCCGCCCGGACTAAATAAAGCAAGGGTCCCCTGTCAGGCACTGCCCCTACACTTTGCGCAAATGAGAGTATCTGTTAGAGAGAGACCTCCCTCCAGGTCCCATTAGAGACTACAACAGTCTACTGGGACTTGGAGGGGGGTCTCTCCCTAACAGTGTCCATTAGAGAGTCTCTGTTAGAGAGAGACCCCCCTCCAGGACCTATTAGAGACTAAAAGGTGTTTAATGGGACCTGGAGGAGGGTCTCGCTCTAACAGAAGTGCCCCTTTCAGTGTCCATTAGAGAGTCTTTGTTAGAGCCCCCTCTAGGCCCCATGAGAGACTACAAAGGAGTCTAATGGGACCTGGAGGGGGCCTCTTTCTAACAGAGTGTGCAGTGAACACCTTCATTCACTCTGGTCCTCATGGGACCCCCTCCTTGTGCCATGACTCTCACCCCTTCCTCAACCTATCACCATGCAGAAATTTAGTTATATAGTACTATATGTACTAAAGCTGTGGCTGGCTCTTGCATCCTCTGTGGCTGGCACCCTGGCCCTGCTGTGGGCCACAGGTGGATCACTGTGGATGGCTGGCTGCCACCCTGGCCCTGCTGTGGGTCACCGTGGGTGGCTGGTTGGTACCCTGGCCCTGCTGTGGGTGGCTGGCTGGCACCCTGACCATGCTATGGGTCACTGTGGGTGGCTGGATGGCACTCTAGCCCTACTGTGGGTGGCTGGGTGGCACCTGGTCCCTGTCCTTGCTGTGGGTCACTGTGGGTGGCTGGCTGGTACCCTGGCCCTGCTGTGGGTAGCTGGGTGGCACCTGGTCCCTGACCCTGCTGTGGATCACTGTGGGTGGATGGGCTAGCACCCTGCCCTGGCCCTGCTGTGGGTAGCTGGCTGGCACCTGGTCCCTGGCTCTGCTGTGGGTGGATGGGCTGGCACCTCTTTCCTGCTGTGGGTGGCTGGGCTGACATCTGGTCCTTTGCCCTGCTGTGGGTAGCTGGCTGGTATCTTGTCCTTGCTGCGGGTCATCATGGGTTTCTGGCTGGCACCCTGGCCCTGCTGTGGGTAGCTGGCTGGCACCTGGTCCTTCTGTGGGTTACTGTGGGTGGCTTGGCTGGCACCTGGTCCATGGCCCTGCTGTGGGTAGCTGGTTGGCACCTGGTTCTGCTGTGGGTAGCTGACTGGCACCTGGTTCCTGGCCCTGCTGAGGGGTAGTTGGCTGGCACCTCGACCTGATGTGGATGGCTGGGCTGGCACCTGGTCCCTGCTGTCGGTGGCTGGGCTGTCACCCTTATCCCTGCTGGGGGTGCCTGGGCTGGCACCTGGTCCCTGCTGTCGGTGGCTGGGCTGGCACCTGGTCCCTGCTAGGGGTGGCTGGGCTGGCACCTGGTCCCTGCTAGGGTGGCTGGGCTAGCACCTGGTTCCTGCTGTGGGTAGCTGGGCTGGCACCTGCTGTGGGTGGCTTGCTGGCAGCAGGGCTGGCACCTAGTCCCTGCTGTAGGTGGCTGGGCTGGCACCGGCTGTGGGTGGCTGGGCTGGTGGCAGGGCTGGCACCTGGTCCCTGCTGTGGGTGACTGGGCTGGTGGCAGGGCTGGCACCTGGTCCCTGCTGTGGGTGGCTGAGCTGGCACCTGCTGTGGGTGGCTGGGCCGGCACCTGCTATGGGTGGCTGGGCTGGTGGCAGGGCTGGCACCTGGTCCCTGCTGTATGTGGCTGGGCTGGTGGCTGGGCTGGAACCTTGTCCCTGCTGTGGGTGGCTGGGCTGGCATCTGCTGTGGGTGGCTGGGCTAGCGGAAGGGCTGGTACCTGCTATGGGTGGCTGGGCTGGCGGCTGGACTGACACCTGGTTCCTGCTGTGGGTGGCTGGGCTGGGACTTGCTGTGGATGGCTGGGCTGGCGGCAGGGCTGGCACCTGGTCCCTTCTGTGGGTGAGTGGGCTGGCACCTGGTCCCTGTTGTGGCTTGCTGGTGTGTCCTCTGACTCCTCCCCTCCTCCCTTCCTCCATTCCGGGTGGACACTGTTTGCCAAGGTGAGGGACGGGAAGGGACTCGGAAGTAGGTGGCGGCTTATCCGGGTATACTATTAGGTTTGCAGCAGGTGAGCAGGCCCTCCCCGCACTGGGCCTGCTCACCTTCTGCAAAGCTCCTGGGCTAGTTTCTTCTACCCGGGCCGGGCCCCCTTCCCTTCCTAAATCATCATCTAATGGAAAACTGAGAGACTAGTTCCCTATCAGGTCCACCTTACTTTTGGTTGACAGAATACATCAATGGGCAGATCCAAAGCCGCTATTGGACTAAATAGTAGCTATCAATCCCCACCAATGATGTGAGCTGCCAATCAACATCCAGGTGGACACGATTGGGAACTATTCTCTCAGTGACCCATCAGGCACCTCCCATTTCTACTACAAAACCCATTGACCATGAGGCTGTTAGTGTGACGGGTGCAGTGGATAGCGAGGGATGGGGCATACTGAGGAAGGAGTTTTCAATAATTGTAACAGATTGATGTACCTGTCTCTGATGCTGATACGAATGATCAAATGTGCTATTTTCATTCTTTAAGCAATGGACATTGTTTTAAGAATTCAACCAACACAGCAAATAGCCTAATAATATTCTTTTCTTTTGGCTCCTTCCCACAGAACGAATGTACATGCACTTTCACTTGGCAAATTGCTATGCCAATGTCTTTATAAATAGACCTCTCAGTGTGTAAGTGTTATAGCCGTGCATTTTACAACTGTACGCAAAATAAATCCATAGCACCAAACAATCAGCACATATAATCCACTAAAGTACATTATCTTATAGCAGAATGTTCAAGATAAAATCTCTGTAGCATATGCATTTGGACAATGCAGGATCTTAATGCCAGGTTCTTGAATGAAATGAAATACTAAGCCTTTTGCAGACTTTAATGTGACAATTATTTGTTGCTTTTTTATAGTGTTGTGGAGAACATGGATTGTGCAGTCATGAATATCTGACATCAATCACATATGCGGGTGAGCTGTCTTCTGTTTACTTGCTAAAATACATCTTTATCAAATATTGAACTGTATTCCAGCAAGTTATATGCCACTTCTTGTAAAACAAACAGGGTTCTGTCTTTTTCTGGTCTCTAGGGAAGACCTGCTTATGTACTACTATGTATATTTTAAAGCAGTGAATTTTAGATTTTTCCACTTGTATACATTCAAATGACACCTATATCTTCTACTATTCAAATTATAATGCCAAAGGAAACTTTTTTTTTAAATTTTTCCTGGTAAATATTAATAATGCACATCTCAGAGCAAAAGTAGACCCTAGAACAATAAGGGAATGTACATGTTCATGCACCAAAGTCACAAGGAGAAAGGGAGTCTATAATTTATTAGGACATTGTAGGAACACTACTAAAACTGGACAATGCAAAATCTGGTGTAGCTGTGCATGGTAGCCAATCCGCTTCTAACTTCAGCTAGTTCAATTAAGCTTTAACAAAAAAAAAAAACCCTGAAGCTGATCGATTTCTGTGCAAGGCTGCACAAGATTTTGCACTCTCTAGTTTTAGTAAAAAAAAAACCCCACTGTGTGTGTTTGATACTAATACAGTAGGTTGAGACCTGAGGACCCAATAAGTCTCCAACCTATTTAGGAGTAGGTTGGAGACTTATTTGGTAGGACTGTAGGATTTGTATTAAAGTGTCACAACTAGGGTCTCTATCTCGTGATCAACACAAAAATACAAATATAAATGACTCGCAAGGATAGGGCCCAATGACACAAGCATTGAATCAATCATAATGGATCGCATATGCTCTTTGGGTTACTGGCAGTCCCTATAGTGAATCAGTTCCGAATTCCCCTACCTGACCACCAGCCCAAATCCCACAAAATAGTCTGCTGCAGATCCTACTAAAGCCACTGAGGATGAAGGAACAAAAATGAGTCCCAAGCCCCCATCCCACAAAATACCATGTGTGCGCTTTAGCATATGTGGCTTAAGTAGGAAAAATTAGACACTCCTTTTCTCTCCCACCCTCCTCTGCCACCATTCAGAAATATATTTTACAAAAATTTCCATTCTTCTGATTGTAGCATCGTGTGACCTTTCCCAGCACTCCCTACTGAACTGAAGACAACTGTGAGGACCCCACTGGTGGACAGCCGATGCAATTTTCCAGGTCACCGAGCAGGGCCATGGGCAACCAAATGAAGGACCTTCCCACTCTGCAGTTCAGATAGAAGACTCAGTTGTATAACCACAGCATTAGGTAAGCATCTGTGGAGTGCTTTTATCAGTCCTCTATTGAGAGTGTGCTGACCTACTGTACTTTGGCCTGGTATTCTAACCGTACTTTATCAGAAAAGGCTGCTCTCAAGAGAATCGGAAACACTGCACAAAGAGTTATGGGATGTGAGTTTGTCTCTGTAGACAAAATTTATCAGTCCCGCTGTGTTGGAAGAACAGAAAGGATTGATTTGTCCCATCATGGGCATAATTTTTTTGAACTGCTGACACCTGGCCGACGGTTCAGAAATATTAGGGTGAGGACAAATCGTTTCAGGGAAAAATGTTTTTTCCCAAGAGCCATTAGGTCTGTAAATGAAGTTTTCAATACAAATAAATAGACAGTATTAATGACTAGGTATCCACTGTGACAACTGCTCCTGCATGCTTTTATTTTATTTTTTTAGAATGTGAGTGTTTTTATATGCAGAAAATGTCATTGTGTCTGGTTGGTATGACAATAAAGTAATTATCTTATCTATCTTTTTTAAAAACTATAATCTGGCAATTAACTTTGGGTAATTAGGGTGCCTTTAGAAAAGTATTTTAGTGACAAGGTAGCTTTAAAAAGGCAATTTAGAATAGAATACACATCAAACTAATTTGTCTAAAGGTTAAAAATTGGCAACAATGCTATTGACAGTTGGTTTCTGTTTTCAATATAGTATATTTTTAATTTAAAGTGAAACCAAAAGGGGAGTTGGGACTTTTAATGAAGCAATTGGATAGTGGAGGTATACATACAATATAAAGAATTTATTAAATAACATATAAAACACATAATTCATCTTATATATGTACAAGGAGCATGCACAGGGCCTGAACATGATGCATAAGATAGTACATGCATAACGACAAATGATCGAGATAGTAGACATATTAATATCAATGGCAGTAATCCCGATGCTGGTACATGCATTAACATAGTATATGTACATTCATCAAAAAGTATATAAACAACATCATGGAGTAGAATGATTGTAAATGAGTAAGTATCAGTCCATTTGGAGTGGGGCTGTGGCATCAAATATAGCTCAACGCGTTTCGTGGGTTATCCCACTCGTCAGGAGCGGATGCGATAAATATGCCTATGGAGCATATATAGTTCCATAGGAAGCAATAACAAGATTGCGTGGTGCCAAGGAAAATTGAAAAGCCTATATCTGTGAAAGATGGATAATTACATAGGTCTAAAAAAGGTATAGAGGACTGTAAAGTTACCAAGTGGGAAACATAGGTGGAATATTGAAGTGAAGGGCTGCACCACCAAGAGGGACAGAGAAAAGGGGGGAGTGTGACGTCACACGCATAGCGCATCGGCCGTCACACACAGCGTATGGTTTCGATTCAATATCGGGATGGAGGCACCTTTGGGTTCTTCATTTAAAGTCCCAACTCCCCCTTCTATATATATTTTTTTAATTTAAAAGTTGTGTTCTAAGAGACCACACTGTCACAAGTTGGGTGCAGACGGGTTTGTCTCCTCCATATATATTCTTTATTTATTCAATAGTTAATATCAAGTTATTATACCTGAAATAGGAAACTAATACAGTCACTACATTTAAAGGATAACAAATTCCAAGACCAAAAATGTAATACATTGTGGTGTACGGTCCTTAGATGTTTTATCTGCATTCATTTTTTTTCAAGGCAAGAAAATGATTGGTTAATACAGAATAGACCTGTTAACACTGCAAGAAATGCTGATCCCAGTCCAGGACATCAAACCGTTTGAAATGCTTTGTTTTCCTGAGGCAAAGGGGATTGTTTTCTCTGTCCAATGTGTTAGGTAGGTTCTGCTTTGCAAAAAAACAAAGTTTTCATCTTTTGGTATAATGGCGGGATTTTAATTGTATGTTTGTCAGTAAAGATAGGTCTATTGTTTGGGATACTTACCTCCCTCCTCTATAGGACCCATTTAATACAACCTAAAATTATTGTGTAAGTAACTATATGTTGTGTAATAAGTTGGTGATGTATATGAGAAATAGAAATGTATGAATTGTGATTATTACCTATGTTTGGGACAAGTAGATTGTAGACATGTGCACACTGAAATATTTTGTTTCAGAATTTCGTTTTCGTCCAAAAAATAAATTTATTTAGTTACTCCCGAAATTCGTTTTTATCTATTTTGTTTTTCGTTAAAAATTGCATTCGTCCGAAAATCCAAATTAATTAAGGTCGAATCTGTCATTGAAGACTCATGGTGTCTGTCGAATGTTCAAAGAAGATTCAACGGAGCAGCTAAACTGTACGACGCCGTATAGTTTAGCTGCTCCGTCAAATCTTCTTAGAACTTTCGACAGACACGATAAGTCAAAGATTGGACATTTGTATGTTTTTCGCTGCTTTGTCGAATCTTCGTCGTTCATGTTGAATGTATATAGTTCAAACAGAAAATGGACTGGTGATAGTGATCACTGATCAGACAGGTAAAAAGATAGGGTATATAGAATCTATATAGAATCTCAATCTATAATATAGAATCTATGATAATAAACTCTCCCACAACACGGGCAGCCTCTGAGGCTATCACAACACTAGCAACACTAGTATCACTATCAAGTTCACAACACAATAGCAGCAGATTATTATGAAAAAGTTAAGTTGAACTGTAGCTTGCTTCACTATTGTTCTGTTGCTGTGCTTATGCTTAATTGCTAAATAATTCAGGTTCTCTGACAAACGGACCAGCTAAGATTGACTGTCTTCTGAAATGATTCAGTGTGTGTGTTTCTCTCTGCTAGCAATCGTAAGTGAAAGTAAGTTGGCTGTAGGTGTGTACTTAGTTAGTTCTAGCTATTTTACTGCTCCTCCTCTTTGGTTACAATCAGCCAATAACATTTATCATTATCATTATTTTTATTTTACTTCCCCCACCCAATTCCAGCAGCGATCTTTTCTCTCTATGTCGAATCTTTTCTCTCTATGTCGAATATTTTCTCTCTATGTAGAATAATCTTGGACTAATAGAGCTAAGGTTAGGCACATTCAACCAAGGGTTCGATGGACATAGATTGTTAGCATCATTTCGAATCTCCTATCTATATCGAACTGTCGTCACAACGAAAATGAAAATAAAGCATTTGTTTATGTCGGATCTTTCGTTTTTTGGACTCTGCACTTTCATTATCGTTTGTTAAAACGATAACGAAAATACCTGAAATTCGGCCAAAAATGCATTCGGACGAAAAGGAATGCACATGTCTAGTAGATTGCATGAGTCGTTTACATTGTTTAACCGACTCAAGACACAGATGGTTTGTATTGAAGTTGTTTTGAAAGCTTTGGTTTGAAGATGGCTACCGCATACGCAAGTGGCCATGTGGCTGAGGGGGGAAGGGTGGTCATGCATCACTGGGACATCATTTACAATAGTAGCTATTTGTTGAGAGGGAGACGCCCTATGGGTGGTCTCAGGTTTCTGGACAATAGTAGGGGGGAGCTCTATTGTTTTTAGATGAAAAGATCATGCATGTATCGTTGTTTGTATTTCTCAATGTCTTGTTCCTGTGGAAGCTGATGCCAGAGTCAAGTATGTAACTTTGGCATTTTTGGATGTGTTGTTTGGTTGGAGAGCCTGTGTTTTAGGCCTCCTATGGGCCCTAGTTGATGTAGCCCAAAGTGTTTTTTTACAGTTAAGTGTTCATTTGGTGTCTCAATTGTGTAGTCAGTTTTTTTGTGGAGAAATTTTGGTTTTCTAGTGAAGAAATCTTGGTTTGTGCTGGTTTTGGCGGGGTCAGCTACTGCATTTCATGTGTTAATGCCACCATTTTGTCGTGGTTCGGCTTTCGTCGGTCATTTTGCTGTAGTCCAGATTTCTTCCAACATTTTGTCTTGGCCTGATTTTCGTTTGTTGCAACTGTCATTTCGTGTCTGCTGTGTTTTGGTTTTGGGTGTAATTGCTCTGCTTTTGGGCCAGGTTTCAGTGTTTAGTGAGGTTGAGTCATCTTTTTGCAGGAGTTTCAGTGGTCTGACTGCCCAGGGGATATAGGAGCCGAGGGGGATTCCCTCCCATGTGCAATATGGGGGGTTCATCCCACCCTTTCCTGGTCAAAAGTTTTTTAAAGCTGTTGAAGTTTCCTATATGATGTTATAAAGTCCAAAGGGGGTAGCCATCTAGGTACAGAGAGAAGACACATTGTTCTGTAGAGAAAGCGAGCGTAAGTATGCTGTGCGGTTTAGTCTGGCGACGCAGTGTACGGTCCTACAGCGGATATGCTTCTGTATGCATACACTGAGGGGTAAAGACATAATTTGGGGGTGGGGTGATCTGTGATTGTTGGCTAATCATTTGGAATGGTTACGGGTATTGAAAAGAGTGGTACTCTGTAGTACTGTGCCAAAAGTGTTGGGACAACAAGCTATAGAGTTAAATAATGCCTCGGTTAGGGTTTCTAGTTGGAGGACTGGAGCAGATAGTGGTTGTAGTCCATCAATCCACAATAGAAGAAGGCACCGGGTGGTGCGCTCCTAAATGGGTGCAAGGGTTTCCCTGGACGCAGGGATAAGACTATAAGCCGATTCAAATCACCATGGGCAATGGGCAGTCCATGCAAGATAAGGAATGCAAGGCTTCCCACAGTCAGACGGCTACACAGTACATGAAGTCTAGTTTTGGGGCAAAGGCCATTAAACCCCTTCAGGAATTACATAGGTGGTCCAAGGGTATCCCTCTGGAGGGAACATTTGACAGCTTAGGGCTGGGAGAAATTCATAACTGAGTTTAAACCCAGGCTCTGGGCAGCAAAGACCTTAGATGTAGCTCAGCTGTGGCTTCAGAAATCCGTAATTTTTGAGTGGTTTGAATGTTTAGTAAATGCTTTTGTGGTTAAAATCCTCCTGTTTGTTTTTGAACTTTGTGTGGCTGGCCCATGCAAGGTTTGGAGCTGCTCTCATGTTTTTCTCATTTTATTTTTTTTTCTATTGCTAAAAGAGTGAAGGCAGCATTCCGTCTGGTTGTTTTTTATTTTTGTTTTGGAAACTATGAAATATCTCCCTCACATTTGTATCTAAATGTTTGTCTCATGTTTTAGTCTTTTAATTGTTTGTATGTAGCAATATGTTAGAACCCACCATGGCGGCTCTACCACGCGCCGCAGCTGTTGTATTTTTGTAGGAGCATGAAAGTAAGAGTTACAGAGGGTTTCGTTGTTGTCAGTTTTGAGGAATGTCAGTGACAATTTACCATTGTAATGTGTCTTTTTCAGGTCAAGTGAGTTTCTGAAAGTGTATGTACATAGAAACCAGTTGTATGTAGATAGCTGTACACATGCATAAATACACATGTCTAAAAGAAGGTAAAAGTATAATAGGCTGTTTTATTGTTTGTTTGTTTTTTTCTGCACCATTCTAAACCCTGCGTTTCTTCCTCCAGTTTGTAATGAGGAAGAAAATGGGAAGATAATGGTGAGAATGACAGTTGTCAAACTAATAATACTAAACTCTCTAATTCTAACCAAGTTTGTGACCTAGTAGGATGGCATGTTCCACGACTGTTTTTCTTTGATGGAATTTGAATCAGCAAGCAGCAGTCTGGTGAAGGAGGCTCCCACCCCAGATGCTAAGAGCTCTGGTTCTTGCCAGTTTGGGTATCGGGACAACTAGGTAGCCCACAAGTGTGCTTCAACTTTAGTTTGGTATTTGTTTGGGTCTACAGCTTATAAGGTAACTTCCCCTAATGCAAGATGTTAATGCGTCATGGTGAAACTCGTCCCAGCATCTTATGTCACAGCCGATTGTGACCGATCGTGAGGATCTGATGGCGCGAGAGAAGGTAAGAATGTCAGGGACAGCTAGAAGGGAATTGTTCACCAACCCCGACCAGGTCTGGGCATGGTTTCCTGCTTGTACAGGGTGGGGACTTGAGCTTATGAAAAGATTGAACAATTTTGCATCCATTGTGGATGAGATGTTAATTAAACTGTTGAAGCCACAAGGAAGATCCCACAGGAACAACGGCAGATCAAGACCCTTCTATTAAAAGATGGCCCATGATTATCTGTTGGCATCCAAGGGGGGTTTCTGTGAATCCATAGGTAAAGATTGTTGTACCTGGATCGGGGATACTAGTGACAAAGTTCAGGCCCATATGGATAGGGTTAGATCCCTGCAAGGCAAAGCCAGAGCTATAGCTAGTGAAGGTTGGAATCCTTTTAAGGGTCTGGGAATCTTTGGGGATTTTTTTTTTAAGCAGATCATGGTTGAAGGAAGTAGGGGTATGTATATTCATGTTGTTTTTGTTCTATTCCTTCTACAGTATCTCACTAAAGTGAGTACACCCCTCACATTTTTGTAAATATTTTATTATATCTTTTCATGTGACAACACTGAAGAAATGATACTTTGCTACAATGTTAAGTAGTGAGAGTACAGCTTGTATAACAGTGTAAATTTGCTGTCCCCTCAAAATAATTCAACACACAGCCATTAATGTCTAAACCGCTGGCATCAAAAGTGAACCCCTAAAGGAAAATGTCCAAATTGGGCCCAAAGTGTCAATAATTTGTGTGGCCACCATTATTTTCCAGCACTGCCTTAACCCTCTTAGGCATGGAGTTCACCAGAGCTTTACAGGTTGGCACTGGAGTCCTCTTCCACTCCTCCATGATGACATCACGGAGCTGGTGGATGTTAGAGACCTTGCGCTCCTCCATCTTTCATTTGAGGATGCCACACAGATGCTCAATAGGGTTTAGGTCTGGAGACATGTTGGCCAGTCCATCACCTTTACCCTCAGCTTCTTTAGCAAAGCAGTGGTCATCTTGGAAGTGCGTTTGGGGTCTTTATCATGTTGGAATACTGCTCTGTGGCCCAGTCTCCGAAGGAGGGGGGTTCATGCTCTGTTTCGGTATGTCACAATACATGTTGGCATTCATGGTTCCCTCAATGAACTGTAGCTTCCCAGTGCCAGCAGCACTCATGCAGCCCCAGACCATGATACTCCCACTACCATGCATGACTGTAGGCAAGACATACTTGTCTTTGCACTCCTCACCTGGTTGCAACCACACACGCTTGACACCACTTGAACCAAATAAGTTTATCTTGTTCTCTTCAGACTACAGGACATGGTTCCAGTAATTCATGTCCTTAGTCTGCTTGTCTTCAGCAAACTGTTTGCGGGCTTTCTTGTGCATCATCTTTGGAAGAGGTTTCCTTCTGGGATGACAACCATGCAGACCAAGTTGATGTAGTGTGCGGCTTATGGTCTGAGTACTGACAGGCTGACCCCCCACCCCTTCAACCTCTGCAGCAATGCGGGCAGCACTCATATGTCTATTTCCCAAAGACAACCTCTGGATATGATGCTGAGCACGTGCACTCAACTTCTTTGATCAACCATGGTGAGGCCTGTTCTAAATGTAACCTGTCCTGTTCAACCACTGTATGGTCTTGGCCACCATACTACAGCTCAGTTTCAGGGTCTTGGCAATCTTCTTATAGCCTAGGCCATCTTTATGTAGAGCAATAATTCTTTTTTTCAGATCCTCAGAGAGTTCTTTATGATGAGGTGCCATGTTGAACTTCCAGTGACCAGTATGAGAGAGTGAGAGCGATAACACCAAATTTAACACACCTGCTCCCCATTCACACCTGAGACCTTGTAACACTAATGAGTCACATGACACCGGGGAGGAAAAATGGCTAATTGGGCCCAATTTGGACATTTTCACTTAAGGGTGTACTCACTTTTGTTGCCAGCAGTTTAGACATTATTGGTTATGTGTTGAGTTATTTTGATGGGACAGCAAATTTACACTGTTATACATGCTGTACACTCACTACATTACATTGTAGCAAAGTGTCATTTCTTCAGAGTTGTCACATGAAAAGATAGAATAAAATATTTACAAAAATGTGAGGGGTGCACACACTTTTGTGAGATACTGTATATGCCGTGATGGGGTGCTACTGTTGCCTGATTGGACAAGTGAATAGAGCCCAAGCAGATGACCACATTTTCCTTGCTGAGACCCTGAAGCCCAACCCACGTACAAAAGACAGAGGATCCCAGACCAACCGGTCTTCATGCCCTCCTTTAAGTCATTCCTCCTGAAGAATAGAGTCTACAAGTCAAGCCGTGTTTTCCTTTTTATGGACTCATATGGTCTGTAAGGACTGATTCATTTCCAGGTGTAAGAAGAATATCAAGATTCATGGAGAGACACATGGGAGCATATGACAAAGAGGAGGGACTGTTGTGGAAATGTTATTAAGATGTATGTAATATGTATTGTCACAGTGTCTCCCGGTGTTAGTTCTCCTGCAGCCCGCACAAAAGAGCAGACTGTGGGCAGACTGACGCCAGTTGAGACCCATTTTGGTAGTGGAAAGCTTCCTATGGTTGCAGAGAAATGTTTGCAGAGTGGAGATATGTCCGCCAGCGAAGGGCCCCTGTGCAATGCACAGACGTTCATCTGGGGGTAATGTGTTCACTCTGCAAAGACATTATCGTTATGAGGCATGTACACTCATGTTTCTATGTGTGTCTGATCAACACTTGGAGAGGTTATGGCGTGTCTCTGCAGATAATCTCCCATCCTCAGGAATGATAGAATAATCCAGGTATGCATTGTTCTCTGAACAATGCAGAATAAGGATTCACGCCAATGGTAAAAACGTGAGTCTTTGAAATGTTATGGTCAGGGACAGCATCCATGATTTCAAGGCCAGCCATGCGGCTTTCTTTGTCTAGCTGAAGATGATGACTTACAGAGACAGGGGAAGGGAAATTATACACACTGTCCCTGCCCAGACACACCCATAAGACTGTCCTAGTGATTGTTCATTGGTTTGAGATTTGTATAACTCTTCCTGTTTGCCTGTGTTTGATTGGCTGATTTGTGAAGCAACCAAGCGCTATTGTTATATAAATAAAGATTGCTACTATGATCAGGCAGTCGAGCTGTGGAGCTAAGGATGTAAGGATGGTGGTCATGTCTGTGTTACTTGTGAAGATACGGGAAACAGGGTCGTACTAAGATGAGCTGCAAAGAAAGACTATCTTCCTTCCTAGCTATCTTCTATAAGCTACCAATTGCCCTGCCTCTCATGTAATGGAGATTAAGAGATACAGGCATGTTTCCATTCCATATCAGGAGAGCATCCTAGAGTGACAATCATGGCTCTTTGCTTAGATACAGTGGAGAAGTGATATATCCACCCAGAAACAGGAAATGTGTTATTTGCAGGATGACAAGGTGAAAATAAAGCGAAAGGAGTTTGAAAAAAAAGAGTAATGAATGCAGCCATAACACCAAGGACTAGAAAGCTACAATATATTAAATTTTTGGTTAGGGGTTTAGATATACTTTAAGAACTGGTAAGCTGAAATGTGTTAAATGTTTTTTCTAGGTTTAAATATACTGTACTGGTGCCATATTCCGCATTGATGCAAGCACGTGCCGCTGCTCTGCTCCCTCTGCTTTACATCCCACCTCCACTCTGCTATATAAACCACAGCAATGCCTTCTACTTAATTGGTCTAATGCACCTACCATTGACTTCTGATTGACAGCTGGCATAACCAGATTTTGAGGGGTGAATACCAATGCTCTCAGTTGTGTTTCCCAGTACTGTACTGGCAATTTATGATTCTAAGACAGAATTGTGGAAATGCTATTTAACATACTGTTTTATTTTAATTTTAAACCAACTGTTTAGTTTTATTAAACAGACAACAACAAACTGTGACAGTGAGCTCTTTCTCTGATTCAAACTCCCTTTCAAGCTCTTTATCTCCCCTGACACAGTGGATCGGAGCTCTGCTTTTGAGAGCTCGCTCCTGTTATAGCGAAGGTGAATAATAGTGGCTGGGAAGTCTCTTAGCAACTTGCTAGCAACAAGGCAGGACAGGATGATGTGATCTCTGAGAGTTTTTCAGTCAGGCTTCAGGAGATGTGTAAATGGACTACACCTATAACAAAGGCATTATTCAACCTTTGACAAAGCTTCTAATTTGCTAGAAGTTGTTTCAATGCCTCTGAGCACTACCTCACAATACAATCTATTTAATTTAATTAGTTTTACTAAGATATAGTAGATTACACAGTTACCATCCCTGGTTCAGTGTATTATGTCAGAAATTTTAATTCAGCATCTGAGGTAGACATTTCTCACTTCAATGCATTTCGTACTTAGCTTTGTTAAGAAGGCAGAGGGTATTCTGTTGTATTATATGAACAGTGGTAAGTATACCACAATGGCACAGCATTTCTGAACACAATATAGTACATATGCAAAAGAGGTTAATTTACTAAAACTGAAGAGTGCAAAGTCTTGTGCAGCTCTGCATGGTAGCCAATCAGCGTCTAACTTCTGCTTGTTCAGTTAAGCTTTGACAAAATATGGAATCTGATTGGTTTTTATGCAGAGCTGCACAAGACTTTGCACTCTCCCATTTTAGTAAATCAACCCCATAGTATCAAGTCAACTTACATAGTACAAACTTTTGTAGATGGTACCGCAAAGCCCTCCCTTGCAGGGGAACCAATGGGGGGCGGGGGCTTGGGGAATGACAGAAATACACTGTGTTTTTTAATTTAAAAAATGTTCTTTTTTTTTGTATCTGTAAAGTTCTATATTGAACTTTGAGTTTTCATTTGGAGTATGAAGGGGGTGGTATAAGACAGGTGGCCTGGTGAGAGGAGGAATTATACTTTTGACACAGGTAATATGTCAGCACTACACCAGTACGGGAGATAAATAATTGGTCAGGAAATTATAAAATAATAACATGGCCCTGCACCCAATCAAAGGGGAATTCATTTTACAAGTGTAGGTGTTGACAAGGAAGCAATATGCTGTACTTTGTTTTAGGGCAATGCTTTTGTGTCTTACAAAGTTCTGTGATACATCATTTTTCTCTTTCCTTGCAATTATGCATTGCACAGAAAGGACCGTGATCAATTTTATGATGTAAAAATGGATATAATTAGATTCATACAACCACTTCTATGGCTTCATTTATCACCGCTACATGACATGTGCAATGTGGTTAGTTGATTACTTTATATATTTATTTGTTTCAGGCATGCTATTCTTCAAATAAAAATGAATGCAGGGTATATATCCAGTAGACTTCCTCTTATTATAGCTGATTGTCCCTCTATAGCCAGTAGTGGTGTGATAAATCCGTGGTTTATAATATAGAAGATATTGTGAAGACCAGCTTACATATTGATAACATGCAGCAAGCAATGAAGGCTGTGAACCAGTGGGAAATATATACTCTGTATATATGAAATCTAAAAACATTGGATGTGATACAAAAAAGTATATTTTGATAAATAATTTATCACTTACCAGCATCCATCATCATCTGTGTTATAAATATCTTTGTGTGCTAAGAATGCTTTCCAAGGAGAAGACTGATGTATGTAGCAATCATAGAAAGGGAAGGTGTTGGCATACCGTGAATAGCTTGTCTTTAATGTTGATTCCCTGTTCAGTGTGTACTTGCAAATGTCTTTCTTGCTGTTTGACTGCACTGGATGTACTGTATTAAATTCCCAAAACATCAATATGATAAAATATGATGGCAAGGAAGTGACATGTTTTTAGATGTGGAGACATACTAAAAACACGTCAGGTGTATTTTTAGGGTATAGGACATTTACTATTTACAGAGTAAACCACACACTATGATGTCTGTTTGTCTATTCTCAAGTCAATAATGCCTAAAGGTGAACAGAGATATGCAGGGGCTTATAAGCAAGGCCTAGGGCAACAAAGACATTCTACATCTGTTCTGTGTATAACAAGCAATTTAAAAGGAATCTACGATGAAAAGCTTTGAAATAATATGTGGATGCAACTTTATCCTTGTGCAATATAGTATACATTATTAACTATTTCAGTCTATACCTTTTAGTTGACCAGCTGAAGTCCTAAATACCCAATAATAATGCATGTTTTTAGCCCTACTAGGTAGAAGGTAAAGCTTTTGTAATTAGGTTATATAAAAGAACAACCTTCTTTAAAAAAAAAACAACTTGTTTAGTGGAAACCACTTTCTGCTATAGTAGTCTCCCCTACTCAGACTGGTTTAGGGACAGAGCTCTTTGAATTTTCTGCTTGCAAGATGGAGAAGGCTCCTCCAAGTCTTCTACTTATATAGGCTGGAAAAGAATACACTTGGATGTTTGGATTAAAGCGTATCTAAACCCAGAAGCAAAAATCAAATATATTTTAGTTTACTATACCTTAGATTTAGAGCCTGTAGTAGTGTGCTTTTTTTTATTTTCCTTCCTTTATATTTAACTGCAATTTTGCCAGTAACATATTTCCTCTCCTAGAAGGACAATTGTATCTATGATGGAGCAGCATTGTCACCTTAGGCTGCTCTCCTGATTTGGACTACAACTCCCCACTCTCCTCATCTCTTCTACATAAACAGGAGTTATTGTGTAATTCACAGAAGATAGTTGGAAAAACAGATAACATTGTTTGAGATATCCATTCAGAGTGCATCAGTGCTCAGGAAGTTTCAAGGATGCTGAAATAAAAATAGAATATAGGAAAAAAAGAAAACAAATGCCACCATATATAAGGACTGGTAAGCTACACTATATTCTATTTTTGTTTTTGGGTTTAGGTAAACTTTAAAATCAACTTACCGCAGACAAATTCTGATATTTCTATTATACAAGTACAAATTAAAAAATGTTTGCTAGAAAATTACTTAGAACCCCCAAACATTGTATGTATTTTTAAAGAGGAGATCCTGAAAAACAAAATAGTGGTCATTGTAATTTTATATATTTCATGATATTTCCACAGCCATTTTTAAAATGCAAATTTTTACAAAAAATACATTTTAATGAATTTTATTGCACACAAGCACAATATATTATCCACTGTTTTGGTAAAATATAAAATCTGATGTTCCTCTGAGAAAATAGATACCTAACATGTTACACCTTAAAATTGTATACGCCCGCTGGGGCGTGGCTTGGATGGCTTCTGGAGCGGACGTGTCTCCCTAGAGCTCCTGACCAGATCCGCCTGCACACAGCTAAAAGCAGCTAAAAAGCACTGAAAACATGGGTAAACCTCGCAAGGCTAAAGACCTAGAACCCAGGGGACATGCCACAAGATCCTCTTCGGCTCCTCCGCCCCTCATCACGGAGTACTTCGGCCTCGGAGCTCCGGCGGGACACCACGAGGCCAAGATGGCGCCGGCACCGACCCCACCGTCATATGCAGCGGCCCTCTCCTCATCTCCTCCGGGAAGGCGAGCGGACGGGTACGCCTCTGAGGGGGATTTACTACCCGATCGCCCACCGCTCCCACCTACTAGCTCCCAGGCTGGCCTTACACTATCCCACAGAGGGGACACACTCGGCAGCCTGTCTCAGCCGTTTCCTCCCTGCCTATTGGGGCCTGCGCCGACGCCAAATGCAAGCCAAGCCTCTCCTCCGTGGGAATCCTCAGCCCAAGAATGGGACCCAAATTCCCTGCTACAGAGACCCCAGGCTACAAGGGACAAGTCAGCATCCCCATCCCTGCAGCACAAGGAACCTAACATGGCGACAGGGCCTCCCTCACCGCAGCGGCCTGAAGTGCTACAGGGGGCTTATTCACATGTGGCTCACGCAGCTCAAGTGCACGCAGGCCAGTCTAACTTCATGACCCCTCCACACGCACTACAAAGGGGGCATTCCCCACTGGACACTTCTTCCACTACTATGAGGGATCCACATGCCCATGCCACAACGGTCCCCGACCCTGAACCTGATGCATGCACTTCCTGGAGGGACTATGTCCGCTGCATGCCCACGAAACAGGACTTTCGCATGCTCATCCAAGAGGTACGCGACACATGTAGATCTGAAATTAACATGCTCCGCACGGATTTACACCACCTGTCTGCTAAGGTCCACTCTATAGAAGAAGAAGCACACGATACAAGGATGGAAGTCTCTCACATACATGATCGATTATCTACGCAAGCTTCAGCACTTAGAGAGTTTCAACGCCATCTCGAGGATCTCGACAATAGAGGCAGACGCAACAACATTAGAGTCCGTGGCCTCCCAGAAGCGACCCATGACGAGGACCTGCAAGTCACACTGCAAGCTATCTTTAACAACGTTCTAGGTCGCCCAGAAAATCAAAGAGTCAAGCTGGACAGAGCCCACCGCGCTCTTCATCCCCGAGGGCCAAGCCCAAGACCAAGAGATGTAATCTTCTTGGTCCATAACTACGCCCTAAAGGAAGATATAATGAGAAAAGCGCGCAACATGCGTACCATTGATTTCGATGGAGCCCCTATACAGCTATACCCGGACTTGTCCTGGATCACCCTTTAGCAAAGACGCTCCCTACAGCCACTTCTTACAACACTAAAGGAACATGACTTTCGCTACCATTGGGGCTTCCCCTTCAGCCTCACAGCAAAGAAAGATGGGAGATCCACCACACTGCGATACCCGGAAGACCTCCACTCGTTTTGCAAGGATTTGGACATTCCGGTTCCCCCCACACCCGGGTGGGACCCCCTACCCACTCCACCACCTCGTCCGGAGCCCTGGGTTCAGGTGAACGGGAGAAAACGACAGAGGCCACATCCCAACAGCTCCTCTGCAAATGCTCACCAGAGATGACTTTCCTTTTCTTTTCCTTTTTTTTTCTGCTTTTTCTGTTTGCTGACCGAAAAGCTCCAGCTCAGGATAAGTTACTAGCAGAGATGTTTTGTATACTGCTTAACATGCTGAAAGCTCAGGACATAAGCTGTTACTCTTGTTTTTTCCATAGAGGGCTAGTCCCTAAGTTTTACCTTTTTTATTTTTATTTTTTTCAATTCCACTAGGTGGAAATACGGGTTAAAGTTTTAGCACTTATGCAAATTTAAGATACAGGATTATCGCTGATATGCTACAGTAATGCTCCACCTCACACAAATTATCAATGGGGTCCCCTCCCTCTCCCCTTTTTCCCTTAATCCCGTTATCCTGGCCCTCCCCCCCCCCCCCCTGGCCCCATACTTACCCTTCCCACCCCTTCCTTCCCCTCCCTGTCCCCCTGTCCTCTACCCCACTAGAATGTTCTATCATAGGTACCTAATGGCCCTTGCCCACCCCAGGGTCTTCAAAGAATTATTGGTCTGGGCTGATGGGTTTGTACCCTACCAACACTCCCAGCATCGGGTTGATAGGCCCATTACTGAGCATAAACAGCACTGGCTGAGTTAATCTGCTACCTCGGTCTACATCACATGGTTATCTGGTTACTAACTGTTAAAAGAAAGTTCTTCTTTATTTTGCTGCTCCATTACGGTGTGCTGCATATTTACATATTTACTTAACTACAGGCGGATCTGGGAGGGGATAGCGGCCGTTTTGGGACTGTCCTATCCTCCCCCGGGAGACCTTCGAATGGCTTCCCCTATAACCCCTGTGGAGAGTAATGATTTCATTCCCCACGTGGGGGGGGCCCTCCAAGGGTTTCCAACCCACCACTCTGTTTGAGTGGGTTAACCTTCACATGGTTACTACTTGTTTTTATACTAATCTTTGTTTTTTTCCTCTTTGTCGTCCATCCTTCCTCCTATTCTTCCACCCCTGGTTTCTCTCTTCTCTATCTCCCAGTAATTTGGTGTATTGTGGGTGCCCCCCGCCTCTGGAGCCCAGTCCTAGTCCGCAGGAACATGTTCCCAGTTGGGTATGTACCTTATCTGAAAGTCCACTCGATTATCATCCCCTGCATCCAAGCGTATTCCACTCATCTTGGTAAGCTAAAGCCTCTTATATTTTTACCTCCCAATGATTGACATAATATCATTAAATGTGAAAGGTCTCAATTCCAATACCAAACGAAGCTTAGCCCTAAGGAAATTTAGGAGATCTAAAACTGACATTATTTTCACTCAGGAAACGCATCTCACTAAGACTGATAATATGGCATTCGCCACTAAACATTACTCTCAGATATACCAAGCTTCTAATCCTCGTAAACGGGTAGGTGTGGCTATTTTATTCAAAAAAGACTCCCCTTTCAAATTACAATCACTAATTTCGGACCCCCTAGGACACTATATCATCCTGAGAGGCACGTGGAAAAATGCTGATCTTACATTATGTAATATATACGCCCCTAACACTAACCAAACCTCCTTCCTATCTAAAGTGTATAAACGACTATTTGCATTTCCCCATCAGTACCTGGTCATTGGCGGAGACTTTAACCTGACCTTCTCCTCTTGCCTAGACAGGCACTCTCTCGGACAGAAACAGGTCCCCAGGGCCCTCGAGAGACGGTGCTCTCTCTTCCGCCAATTGACCAGGAAATATGCCCTGTTTGACTGTTGGAGAACCGCAAACCCCTCAGCTAAACAATTCACTTTTTACTCCCACCCGCACAAGTCCCACTCGCGCATAGATTATTTTTTTTGTAAACGCCCCAACCCTGAGAGCTCATGAGAACTCAGACATTCAGGCCATCTCATGGTCGGATCATGCTCCAATAACCTTGTCTTTGGCATTGTCCCCGGGAACCCTTCGTACATGCCACTGGCGACTGAATGATTTTTTGCTTAAACATGACCCCTCCAGAGAGGACCTGGAAAAAACAATGAAATTATATTTTGCGGAAAACAGCTCACCAGAGATCTCCATTGCTACTCTCTGGGAGGGTCATAAAGCGGTCCTCAGGGGCCAATGTATTTCGTTATCCACGGCGCTCAAGAGGAATGCTAACACGGCTCGCATAGCCCTACTGGCTAAGCTTAAACAACTGGAAGCAAAGTTGCTCTCCTCTCCGTCCTTAAAAACCCTTAGAGAGATTGTACAGGTACGGGCAGGTCTTAGTGATATAGAAGTGGGTAAAATCGAGAAGGCGCTAATACGACTACGACAAACCTACTATGACAAGGCAAACAAACCACACACACTGTTAGCTAAACAACTGCGAGATAAGCTCGCGACCACCTCCATTACCCATCTTAACGATCGAACGGGCACTCCCCAAACGCATCCCACCAAGATTGCTCAGATTTTCCATGATTATTATTCGACCCTGTATAATAATCCGGACGTCCCACACAACCCTCCCCCACAAGATCTATCCCAAAGAATTTATTCCTATTTAGAAGAGTGCGACACACCGAGACTCACCCCCTCCGCCCTGACCACACTAAATTCCCCCATTACAGAGGAAGAGATTACAAACACAATTAAATCGCTCCCAAACAACAAAGCCCCAGGCCCTGATGGACTTCCATATCAGTATTACAAAACCTTCTTACCGCACCTACTCCCCCATATGACAACACTGTTTAACTCATTTCTGTCTGAGACACCCATACCACGAGATATGCAAAACTCCTTCCTCACGCTGATTCCCAAGCCTGGCAAAGATCATAGTCTACCTTCGAATTATAGACCTATTGCGCTACTTAACGCTGATCTTAAAATCTTTACGAAATTATTAGCTAATAGACTAAACAACTTCATGCCATCACTGATCCATAAAGACCAGGTAGGCTTCATACCTTTGAGGCAAGCAGGGGACAATACTCGCAAGGTTATTGACCTAGTAGAGGTAGCAAACAGGACCAAAGTAGAGGCATTACTGCTCAGCCTCGATGCAGAAAAGGCTTTTGATAGGCTAAGTTGGCCTTTCCTGTTTGCTACCCTACGACGAGCCGGAATTGCGGGGCCCTTTTTGCGGGCCATCCATCATTTATACTCCTCCCCATCAGCCAAGGTGAGCACTCAACACGCAACCTCCAACAATTTCTCGATTTCAAATGGGACGCGACAGGGATGCCCGCTCTCACCGCTCCTTTATGCCCTTTGCATAGAACCCTTAGCTGCCCATATCAGGGAAAACTCAAATATACATGGCATCCCAGTTAGAACCAGAGACTTTAAAATCTCCCTGTATGCCGATGACGTTCTCCTTACACTCACGCAACCTCACATCTCCTTGCCGAACCTACATACGGAACTAGACAGATACAGTGACCTATCGGGATATAAGATAAACAACTCTAAAACAGAGGCCCTCCCCATTAATATGCCTCCTCAAACACAAGCGGCCCTTGCGCAAGCATTCACTTACTCATGGAAAACTTCCTCCTTAAAATACCTAGGAGTCCACCTTACGACCACATATGGTTCCTTATATAAAGCCAACTTCCCCCACATATATACCACTATTAGAGCCTCACTGAATAAATGGAGACCCCTAAAACTGTCCCTTTTTGGACGATTAGCTACCCTTAAAATGATGATCCTACCTCAACTGCTATACTTATTTGAGACACTTCCGATACCTATCCCAGCCATACACTTAAAGAGACTGCAGGGTGACCTGATTAATTTTTTCTGGAACTACAAGGGACACCGGATTGCTAAATAGGTTCTCTATGCCCCCCGCAACCAAGGAGGCCTGGCGTTCCCTAACATAATCAAATATTACCTGGCAGCTCAACTACGCCCTGTAGCCTCTTGGTGTACCCTGCACGCCTACAATCGGTGGACACAAATTGAAAAGCTATGGTTAGCCCCTATACATCCGAACTCACTATTGTGGAGTTCTGATGTGGCTTCTGAAAACTTGCAGTTGCTGGGACCAATGTCCCTCTTACGTCGGCTATGGAGGCGGGCAAAATCGGCACATCCCCTTACCACCCCTTCCTCACCGGTCACGTCCTTCTTATTTACCCCCAACATCCCGGATAGTCTGACCTCTCAGATGTCCCATTTCTGGATGGAAAGGAACCTATTCCGCTATGGCCAACTGATAGACCCTAAGACCCGCTTTTTAAGGACATTTCAAGATTTGCAAAAAGAATTTGACATTCCCAAACAGGCCTTCTTTAGCTACTTACAAATACGACACTATGCACAATCTTTAGTCCCTGACCTCCATTTCTCCCCGCTAACTGATTTTGAAAAGCTGTGCTTGGAGAGCTCATCCCCTAAAGGCATGATCTCCCAAACCTATCAGCTCCTGACGCGGGATTCCTCACCAGAGGGTCCCCGACATGCATACATGGGTAAATGGGAGCGAGCCTTGGGTGCAGACCTACCTCTCCACATATGGCAACTCATTTGGTCTCAAGCCTCCAAAAGCTCTATGTGTACGCTATATAAAGAGAACCAATACAAGATTTTGTTTCATTGGTACCGGACCCCTGACTTGCTCCACTCCATGTATCCACTGACAGACTCTCGCTGCTGGCGATGCCATAAGGATAGGGGAACCCTACACCACATATATTGGACATGCCCCCTGATTGTACCATACTGGGAGCTGGTGCACTCCCTCCTGGAGGCCGTCCTTGGTCCGGGGGTGCCTTTCGACCCGAAGGTTTTTATACTAGGTCTCCCACCAATCTCCCTCTCTAAAAGATCCAAAAAACTTCTATCACATATATTAACTGCCGCACATTGTCTGGTGGCATTAAAATGGAAACAGAGGGAACCACCTTCGATGTCGGAACTGCACTCTAGGATCAGGGAGGTCAAAAGGATGGAGTATCTCACAGCCTCCTTAAATGACAAGCTTGAAAAACATAACCAAGTATGGGAACTATGGGTCCTTTTTGAAAACCCCATAACCTAATGCGACGGCCGCGGGGAGCCTGGTCTTTCCCTCTGGTGGGGGGGTACTGGGCACCTGGGATGGGGTGCGACCCCACTGCCCTCATCCTCTTTCCCTACCTCTCCTACCCAACTCCCAACTCCATTTACCCCACCCTGGACTTTCCATTAACCCCCTTTCCTCTCAATTCTTCTCAATAATTCCTATTCCTACACTTTTTTCTATTAACTCTTCTTCTTTTCTTTTTCCCCTCTTATTCTTTTTTCTCTTTCTGCTAAGATGTACAAGGTATACAACCAGTGGTTTAAATCTAGAGTCAGTCCATCTGTTATAATTTTTCTCCCTTTTTATCTAACATTCAGATAAGATATGCACATTGACTCTAACTCCATGCTACGACTGTTATCAGAACAGGGCTTTCCTCTGGATATGATTACGGCAATGTAATGTGTATCACCTTGTACTTTAATTTTCTGTATGTGTTTTATTATGAAAAACTTAATAAAAAATTATCAATTTTCAAAAAAAAAAATTGTATACGCCCGTGGACCGGCGACAAACTAGAGGTACCTAAAAATCTCCATAGGAGTTGCATTAAAAAATGTCTTTACAGGTTACCAGTTTAGAGGTACAAATGAGGTCTGGAGCTACAATTATTGCTCTTACTCTGATGTTCGTGGCAATACCTCACATGTGTGATGCGATCACCATTTACATATGCAGGACTTACATATGCATTCACATTTGCACACGAGCAAGGGGATGGGGGTGCTTCAACTTTTTTTTAATGTTAATATTAATTTTATTTAAAACTTTTTTAAACTGTCCCATTAATTTTTTTCTATCAACTTTATTGTTATTGCAAGTAAAAATGTGATAGCACTAAGCACGACAGTTTCTGTTTATGGACCGGTAATGGTTTATAAACACCAAATCATAACATCTTACATCACAGAGGGGAGGCAGATACAGATGTACTTTCCTCCCCTGTCCACCGTTTAGCACACTGAGCAGCGACAATCATTGGCTTCCTGATCACTTGGGAGAGCCCAGCAAAGGCGAATGGAGGGCAGGAGGGGGGCCAGGGGCGTTGCTAGGTGGCAAAAAGACCAGGGGCTTCAGCCCAAAGTCCAAGGCCGGAAACGGGGGGGGGCGTGGGGGATGCAGGCATTTTTTTTTTTTTGGCTGGGCCGTGACCTACCTGACCTACCTACACTGACCGTAGTGACCTACCTACACTGACATTTACCTACACTGACATTTACCTACACTGACATTTACCTACACTGAACTACCTACACTGACATTTACTTACACTGACATTTACATTCACTGACCTACCTACACTGACCATAGTGACCTACCTACACTGACCTACCTGCACTGACCGTAGTGACCTACCTACACTGACATTTACCTACACTGACATTTACCTACACTGACCGTAGTGACCTACCTACACTGACCTACCTACACTGACATTTACCTACACTGACCTACCTACACTGACCTACCTACACTGACATTTACCTACACTGACCTACCTACACTGACATTTACCTACACTGACCTGCCTGACCCACATACACTGTCTGACCTACCTCAGCTCAGCCGTGGTGTGCGGTGTCACAGCAGCCAGGCAGTCAGACAGTCAGAGGAGGAGCCGAGGAGGAGAGGAGAGCGGGCTGCCCGAGCGCTGAGCGGGGATCTCACAGTGGCGCGGCGGCCGCATTGTAATTCCCGCCTTCTGGAGCCTGCAGCGCCTATGATGGACGTCACACGTTCCGCGGTCCCAGCATTGGACCAGGGGGACATCCATCATAGGCGTTGCAGGCTCCAGAAGGCGGGACCTGCTACGGCACTCGGCCAAATTCGGCGGCGCTCGGGATCAGATTGGTCCTGGCGCTCGCCGCTCGGGGCTTATAATGAAGAGGCGCATGTCTGAGGCTCGGGGCTTTTCGGGGGCACATTCGGGGCTTCAGCCACGTCTAGCCACCCCCTCCCGACGCCCCTGAGGGGGGCCCCCACTTCACCACCATGTAGAAGTGATCGAGTGGATGTATAGCCGCTCAGATCATTTCTACAAGAAAGCCCATTGCGAGGTGAAAATTTAGATATCATGATGATGCATGCAGGTGCAGGCATCATCCCAGAATAACCACTTCAACCCAATGATGTTTGTGTACATCCTAAGGGGGTGAAGTGGTTAATCTGGCCAAAAAAAATGCTATTTGATCATGAAAAGTATCAACAGCTATATAATGCAAGGACCTACCTAATTATTCCATTCAACTTATTCAGTATCTGATTAGGTCTTACTACAAAATTGTTGATATACAGTACATAAAGGAGATTATACAACAAGATGCCCTCTGCAAACTGCTGTGGGTGTCAATACATTGTTAATGACACCCCCAGATCGGTTCACAGATCGCAGTGCAAACTGTGAACTCGCACAGGAATTGGATCGCATAGGTGAGAACATCCAGGCTATCCGATTACTGTGCGGTGGAAAAAAGTCCCTGCACTTTTTTTTCTGTGCATCTAATGAGCGTTCAACCATACAACTGTATGACTAAACTCGCATCGCACAGACATTGCATGTGATCGGCACCTGCGGTGTCGGGATTTCAGCCCGAATTTTGGGCAGAATTTTGATCTGAAACAGATCAAAAGATGCACAGGGCTCCCGTGCAAATCGCACCGGAGCAGCTGCGGAGATATGTGAACCGGCTCCATAGAGAGCCGGTCACAATTTCCTGCTTTGCGAATTGGATGTGGGGAAATGCAACAGTGCACTTTCTATTAATCAGTCCATAACTGGTTAAGCTCCTTTTTTCAAAATTTTATGTATCTCATAGATAAAAGCTTAATGCTAAAAATCTGTTTTTGCTTACAGTACATTCCAGCACATTGCATTAAAGATTGTCAGATATCCATCCCACTCCTTAGCTCAGGGATCCCTATTAGACCAGAAGCCAGGAGTACATTAGTCTGCCATAGATATCCCAGTTCTGCTCCATCTCAAGGTTCCCCTACATATAGAAATCATCCATAATATTTTTACTCAAGGAATGTTGTCTTCCCTGTATATAACAATGTGCCCAAATAAACCTTAAATGAGTTTAACTGTAGGTATCCAATAACTCTGTGGTTGTCCAATGCCGTATCCATATCACTTACCCATCCACATAAGGTTGCCACCTGTCCAGGATTCACCCAGACAGTTCAGGTTTTGAATCATGTGTCCGGGTTTCAGTCCACCTGAAACCCGGACACATTATTTAGACCAGGCTGTGGCTCCCCAAGTAACCAAGATAGTCATACACAAATCTGTTGCTGTCCGGGAGCTGCGGGCAGCTGTTTGGAGGCAGGTTTGACTGAAGGGTGGGGTGATAATGTCAGCAAGAGCAATTTGTCCACACTCACTGTTTGCCAAGGCACGCTCTGTGCGCTACATTACTACTCTCTTTAGGGCACCCAAATATTTCCAAAGTCTTTTATAATCCTATAGCAGTGATGGCGAACCTTGGCACCCCAGATGTTTTGGAACTACATTTCCCATGATACTCATGCACTCTGCAGTGTAGTTGAGCATCATGGGAAATGTAGTTCCAAAACATCTGGAGTGCCAAGGTTCGCCATCACTGTCCTATAGTGTTTACTGCAAAAAAAAAAAAAGAAAAATTGTCTGTGCTGCAAAAGTGTTCGGGTTTGGCTTGAAGAAAAGTTGGCAATCCTACATCCACAGCATAGAATAAAACTGGGAAGTTGGGCTACAATGCACACACAATTCACTTATTTTAACCTGACTCTTTGCTGGTCTACCCCAGCTTCTTTATTACCTTGTGTATATTATATATTCAAAGAACATGCTTTTTGAGTAATTATTTACAGTATTTACATTTTTCATATGATTTTTTAAATTATTATTTGCTCTTCCATACATTTTTAATGTTTCATTTGGAAATTAGTCACTAGAGGGAAATATCATGGGCTCATCAACATTGCATTGTCATAATAACTATCAAGGCAAGTTATCAGCATTGTTTTAAATGGGTCTGCTGACATATAGATTTGCACTGTCAGAAGTAGAAGACTATCATACAATCAGTTAAATAGTAATCAGTTAAATCAGGATCTTAAATATGAGTGAAAAAGTATAGATAATTCCATATACCTATTGTATACAGTCACAATTAATATGAGAAGAGCTGCTTCCCAAATGTAATCTACATGGCTTGGCTGTTCGTTTGGTGGCAGGTTTAGCTGTGTATCAGAACCACAAACAGCACTTTCTAATGCATAGAACAGGACCAGCTGTCAATGAAACAGCAGATTACAGGTGCCAGTAATTGATAATAAGTAGACTGCCACTTGTCCCATTTCTTAAAACTGTCAATATTCTGTAGCAGACGCTCAGCTCTAACCTCCTGCTGGTTTGTTCAATCAGCTCTCACCTGGGCCTACAGTAAATATAATCTAGCAGAGCTGGATCAGAAACCCTGGTTATATCGCTCCAGCTCCCCACTCTTTATCAGGAACTATCACTTTTGCATCACAACAGAGTTGTCGAGGGCGCTGAACTTGTGGTTGCAGATTTGCTCTGTCAGTTGTCACACCAGATACCCAATCCAATCAACATCAGGGTTGTGGGGTACAAGATGCATTCTCCAGACAAGAGACCTATCACCACTTTCAGGCTTGCTGACTCTTCTTCTCCTGACCACCACCAGTTTCCTGATTGAGCCAGTCTTATATTCTTGTTTCCCCAGGTATAAGCCACCATGCAACGCTGAAATAAAAAGATGCAGTTCACTACTTTCTGGAACTTTGCCCTTACTTTGAAAATTTGTATAAAAAGTAATTGTTTTTTGTGTAATTACCCTGTCCTTTAATTGTCCAATTCCTGCAAAGTCCCATATAATAGATGGTCGTGTTCAGTTCTTCATCACTAAGCAGCTGCTCCCTATTGAGGTCTGTTAGAAAGAGAGCTTGAAGTAATTATTGTCTTCCCCTTTTTCCGGTGATGACATTGCTTGTGCACAATTATGCCAGTAAAGGAGCAATGAGTTGTACAGACCACTCTCTGTTTTGAGCCTTGACAGACTTCTTGACCTTAAAGTATATATATGTAGCACCCTCTAGTGAGTACTACTAAAAGTGGCAGTATAGTGAAATTTGCCCAACTCATGCTCAAGCCTGTGAGTCTTATTTGGGTAGGATTCACTAAAGTTCAGGGCTGGGTGACTCATCCTGGCAGCTCTCTGGTGCCTTCCCTGGTGTCTGGTAGGTTGAACTACCTTCTAGAACTAGAGGGCCAGGGGTAAGGAGGAGCTGCCATAAATTTTTATAGAGCCTCAACCAATCCCCAGATGTGGGCTGGCAGGGGGCAAAGACAACCTCATAAATAGACATGGGCCATTCCAGCCAAGGTGAGTCGGGTGGAAGATGGAAATGGAGTGCTAAGGAGAGGCTGTCGGTGGCCCTTGAGGGAACCCCCTGCCGGGGATACCTCGGGCTGGTGGCTCGGGATAGCTGGCCTAGCAGGATCCCATCACAGGAGGCAGATAGAGGAGAACCTTCAGGAGAGGCAGCAGGACAGAGCAAAAGACAGACAGTAACTAGAGATCAGCACTGAGCAGGGACAACACAAGGGGAGAGACTGTCATCTGTAACAGGGCTGAAGACAGCAGTGGGCTTAGTCTTCATCCTTGCCCTGGGGAATCTCCATGGAAGTGTGCCAGTCAGGCAGGACTGAGGCAGAAAGTCAGTAATGAGGACTGGGAGGAAGATCAGCCAGGAGTGGCTGGTGATGGCGAGGTGGGCTAGGATTTATCTGCAAGCAAGTGGAGCTGGGATCAGTGTCCACAAGGCAAGCAGAAGGAGGAATGTTATGCTGTTCGCTATCTGCACTACTTTGTCAAGGGACGGAGAGTTCCTGCCTGTAATGGGCCTTTGCTGAGCTAACACAAATCTGTTAGTTCTCTCAAGAGTAAGCAGCAGGTGCTTTGCTGAGAAAACCAAGTTTGAGCAGGAGGAAGGGAAATTTTCCCTTATTTATGCTTTATTTAAAGCCTAAAATTGTAGGGTTTACGGCACTTTAATTTTCAATCTTTTATTGTTATTTTTTTTCACAAAAATAATTAAATACAATCAACAGTGGATATGGTGAGAAGCAAGATAAGAGATAATAAACAACACAGTGATATACTGTACAAAAAAAGAATTACGTACAGTGTTACCACTGTTAAAGGACCACTGTTATAATATAAATAGTAGTGTGGCCTATCTCCTTTAAAGTGGATGTAAACCCTCACATATACCCCAGGAAGTGAACAGCCTCAGATGATACACAGGGATGAAATAAATCTCCCTACAGAAGTTTTACATGTATAACTGCTGTCTTCAGCTTTATATACTGTTTATAAAGTTCAGATTGTGTTAGGAGATTTTCTTCCTGTTCAACACTGCAGCGAAGCCTGGGCATACAGACAAGACAGCTGATTTGAGGAAAGGCACACACTCCCTCTCCTCATAGGTAGGGACATTGAGAGCTGATCATTGAATAGTTCAGGGCTCTGATAATCTATTTATAGCATTCTCCCCAACACAAAACTCCAGCTGCTTTTATCATATGTGATGGAGAACTTGTCAGGAGTTATCAGGCTGATAACAGAAAAACGAAGCAGGAGACAGCTACGGGGCATAGTGCTTTGAAGAGAGATAACGAAACATTGTAGATATATGTGTCCAGCTCAAATTTCATTAATCGGGTTTACATCAACTTTAAGGCAATAATTAACTAATAAGATAATATCAATATCACACTTTGTTTTAGCCATATCAGCATGAAGTGCCAAAACATCTATAAAGACTACAAAAGTAAAAATGTTAGCAGAAAGAAAAAGTCAACAGCGCAGAAAAGAAACAGAAAAAAGGCAAATTAGAAAGGGAATAGGGAGGATAGGTTAGGGTTAACAGGGTAGCAGAGGTGAAAAAATTGGGCAAGCCAAACAGGACAGCCTCAGCTTGGAGCCTGCATTTTCATAGTTCTGTCAGTGCACCTAGTTTGATATGAAAGAGGGCCTTCCAGGGAGTTTTTAGGACAACATTATGGAAAAGCATCATCAGAAGACAATAAACGTTTACCAGATGTCTGACCTGGGCCATCTGTTTTTCCATATCAGGGAGCTGCGATGTGCACTGTGAGCCCCCCTCTCCTCCCCCTCCCTACTCCATCTAACGTGTGACGTCACGTTTGGCGTCATCATGTGGGCATCTAGTCCATTCTGGCTGACGATCCATGGGGAGGTCTTTGGCACCACTTGCAGGTGGCATTTGCTGCCAACTCTTGGACGCCCCTCCTCCTTTGTCACGCCAGCGTGATGCTGGTCAGACCCTGTGTGCATTGGGCATGCGCACACATAAGTATCCCTCACGGCCACAGCCTTCCACTTGCACACCCGTGCATGCTGTACATCACATTGTGGAGACCATTAATATTCTATTACACATTAATACAAGGTAATCTATGCTGGCACAGCCTTGGTGGTTTGTGCACTTACTTAATTCAGCCTTCTACTATAACCCTGCTCTCTATGGGTATTCAACATGAAGATTTTTCCATCACTCTGTGCACTCTTGTTTCTCTGTTCACCACTCAGCTTTAGTCACTTCCACACTTTCTGGTTCCTTCTCACATCCCCACACTCTTCTATCCATCTTTATATTCTCATGGTGCAAGGTGCATATCCCCCACTTTTATTAGTACTACATTACATATAAGACTCTTCCTATTATTACTATTTATATATTTTTTACAGATTTTGTGGTTAAGCACCATCACCCAACACACATGGAGGTTTTTTTTTCGTGGGATACTTGGTGAGTGTCTGCACTGCCTATGGGTCCCGTACCTCAGCTTCCGTTATGGGCTACCCCACGGGTCCCCGGTTCAAATACACTGCATATTTTGCTCTTCAGCTCCATGTAAGTTTTAGGATTGGATGCTTCCTCTCCTTTCTATGTTATATATTTATATTATCCCTGAGGTATACCCTTGGATTTATTGGTACTTATATCTTCTTTTAGACATACTGACGCATTCGCAACTGAAGAGTGGTTCATACCATGAAACGCATCGGGCCTATTTAGAATGCAGTCATGACTTTTATTTACCATGTACCTTTTATTCCTACAGTACATCTGTTACCATACACCATTTTTATCATATGGAGCCCTGTACACTGACAGCGGGTACGTGTTGTTTTACTCTTTATGTATGTATATATATCATATGTATTCGTTATTTGTACATATATGACTTTCGCATGTAAACTTTATGTGCTAGATATACTTTTTGACAATAAATATGTTTATATATTTTTCCCAATGTTCTGCCATATGCTATATTTAAAGTTCCAAACTTTTCCCCTTTGTAACCGAATTAGGGATGAAGACACATCCTTTATGTGCCTCATTTAAAGTCCCACCCATTTTTCTTCCAAACAAATATGTAATATATTTCCTATGGAGGAACATCCGCAGAAGTGTTTATCAGAGTAGCTACTGTAGGGTTTATGTGCTATGCATGAGAGGGGATTATGTACCATTGCATCATACCTTTATACATTACCTTGGCATTGGTGAATTTATTGATCAGTTATCCGAACTATTGCGTATAGCCTCCCAGTCTTCTGCCGTTGACTTGTTGCAAACCTGTTTCCCATTTGCCTACATAATTATTGCTGTCATAACAGGGGAGTTTATTCAGCTGCAAATATGAAGTGGGAATACAATTGGTGACTACCAGGGCTATGCAGATAGATATGGTTGAAACAAGCAAGAGGATGAGTAAGTTCCCTACCCTAATAAGGATGGGGATCGAAGGTAATATTTGTAGAAGACTAAAGAAACGGTGGACTTAATGATAGCCTGCAGATGGCCATTAACTGAAAGCCCTGGGTTCGTGATAACCTGGTTTAAACGTGGGTTGGGATGAGTGGCAAAAGCAGGGTAAGTGACAAATATCCACTTAAGTATTTAACAGTGTCCCACAATTTTAGGTTATGCTTTAAAAGTGGACTAAGGTCCATTGACCTATGCACAGATGAAGGCTAAGGAGGACAGAGTGGCAGTTGGTAACTTTGCATAGGGTCAAGGGAGGTGCATTGTGATGTGATCTGATACAGGGTGATTGCAGGTTTCCCTCAAACAAAGTAAATCTTTCTAATGGAGACATAAATAGTATTAAAAACCTGATAGGGGTGTAGTACCCTCCTAGTTAGATTGCTAGGGCAAATTTCGTTTTTGGTTCACTGTGTAGCCAGAGAAGCTGGATTGCTTGCTTTGGTCTCTTTCGGCTCCACAGGCTGTGGGATGGATTGTTTCCCCCTGGCTTTGTTGAGAAACTTTCAAAGCTTGAAGCAGGAAAATTAAAATTCCCAGCCTAAATATTTACTACTCTCTGCCCAATCCCTTCTAGGTCCACCCAGTAGGTGGGGGGAGAAGAGGTAAATAGGCTGGACCCTAGACAGATGAGGCCTTTGGGGCTTGGTGGTCCTCCCTGCTGAGGATGGACTGCTAATGCTCCAGGAGGCTGCTTGCCCCTGGAGCCCCCTTGAACTGGCTGCTGGATTAATCCATGATATGGACAGAGCCCGCAACCAAAATCTCCCTGCTGGGGTGTGTGAGTAGAGCCTGAAAACTGTGCTGCAGTTATCCTTGGTCCCTAGCTGCTTGACTGATCCAGCTAGCCCAAATTGCCCAGACGTTCTTGTGGTCATCAGCTGCAAGAGTCAAGGCTGCTCCAGACTGCTGTTGCTTAAAGCCATTAACTGTCTTGTGGCAGTCAGCTGCAAGAGATAGACTGCTCCAGTCTATTACAATTGTTCTAAACTTATTTGTTCACAGTCTTCAGCTGTGAACTTAGTGAATGTATTACTGCAAAAGAGAGAAGTGTCCTAAAAATTTGCACTCAAGCATTTTGGAGTATCCTATTCCCTATTGTTCTCCATTTGCTACAAGGTCTACAGCAATAAACTTCAAAAAGACATCCTCTAGACTAATTACTGAGCCAGAGTGAATGAACTGTTGCTAGCTGCCTCTTCATTGTCTGGGAAAAATGCCATTTTCGTGCGTGAGTGCTACAGGGGTTTAACCCTTCCCCGCTTTATATAACTTAAAAAAAAGATTTAAAATTGCATGCTTATGGAGCCCATCTGCTCCACGTGCAGGTGTATATGCTGCAGAAATGATATCTGACTCTGTGTAACACAGAGCACATTCTCCGAACCAAACAAACACTTCTTGGTGTCAGATGATTGTGTGCACATTTCAGGATTCCACTCAACACTACAAACAATTTATGAAACTCTATTCAGGTCATCTCTTCTGACATACTCTATATCTGTGCATGAAGCGAGGAAATGCATGTGACCATGTGTCAGACACAGTTACTGTGAAAAAGGATATTTTTAACAAAGTGCATACAAGGGAAGCCCTTTTGCATTAGACAATTTTCTGCAATTAGATCCTTGACGGAAAAAGAATGGTAAGACATAAGAGATGACTAGTTGTCAATGACACAGTTTACATTTCAGCCTAGACAAGTTCTGAAAACCATACACATCAGTATCTGGGTCCATTGCAAGAAAATAACAATATTATTTCTTCTTTTCCATTCTTTGTCTCTAAACCTTAGGGTTTAGGGTCGTATTCTCAGTGTATGAACATGTATCTCAGTGCTGCTGACTGCAGACTATTTGTAACCACTTCCTATCTACCTGAATTCCAGCTCTGTCTACATAGCATTCTTCAGGTTATGTTTCCTGATGCTGACAAAGGCAGAGAATGCCTGCACAATGAGTGTCAGCATTGCCACTTCTACCAGAGTTGAATGTGACAGGGTAAAAATGTGGTAGAGCAACTGGGAGACAGACAAAATATTGTCACCCATACCAGGAAGCTTCTTAACTAGGAGGTACCCCCATCTCACTGGTTTTCAGGTCAGCTAGGGTCCTGACAGTGACTAAGGATGCCTTGTGTGATCTGTATTGACTGTCTTTGCGCATAGCTCCACATACTATACTCACCCCCGCCAGTGCGCTGTGCATTCTATTTTACACACCTGTCTGTATGCTGTGCTGTAAGTCCTATACTCATCATTCCACTCTGTACTCTTTGCAGTAGTTCTATTACTCTAAATAGGTCCACCGTGTATGCTGTGCTGTATGTTCTCTAATCCACATACATCCACACTCCACACTGCCCCATTCTGTAATCTATGTTGTGTTTCAAACTTCACTCAGCTCCACTTTATATGCTATGCTTCATGTTTTTTTATAACTGACAATTTTTATTAATTTTTCAAGAAAAAAAGAAACTTTCAGCATAGGGTACAGGGAAATACATTTTGTAGTATTACAGGTACTTCTGGCATATAGTCAACAAACATTTGGTCGATGGTACATTTCCATGCATGCGTGCACAGCTTACAACCAATGGTAGTATGTAGAATCAACATTTTACTCAGATAGTACAACCATTTATACCCTATATAAAGGCATATAAACAAATGGAAGAGGGGAAAGATATAGTGAAAAGGTTGAGAAAAGTAAGAAAGTAGAGATAAAGAGAGAAGGAGAGAGGACTACCACCCGTCCCCAAAGCCCAGAACCACCCGGGGGGAGCCAATCAAAGGTGATCGAGAAGTACGGAGCATTAGGCCACAGGAGTCTCCAACAGGACCCAGGGCTCCCATACTCGTTTATGTTTATCAAGAGTATAATTTAGAGAGGCCCTCAGGCACTCTATTCTTTTGACATCTCTGATCCTGGAGTGCAGTTCGGATATTGAGGGGGGTTTCCTCTTTTTCCACTTTAGGGCCACCAAACACCATGCTGCAGTTAGCATGTGTGCCAAGAGCTTTTTTGATATTTTAGAGAAGGAGGTAGGTGGGAGACCCAGAAGAAAGATCCTCGGGTCAAAGAGCACTCCAGTACCAAAGATGGATTGAAGCAAAGATTGCACCATTTGTCAATAGGGGATGATTAGATGGCAGGTCCAATAGACATAAAATAGCGTCCCCCTATCTTTACAACAACGCCAACATCGGGGGGTCAGCCGAGGGGTATATGGAGTGGAGCAGGTCGGGGGTCTGATACCAATGAAATAGAATCTTATATTTATTCTCTTTATAGAGCGTACAGATGGAGCTCTTAGAGGCCTGTGACCAGATGAGCTGCCATGCCGTCAGAGGTATATCTACACCCAGGGCCTGCTCCCACTTACCCATATAGGCATGCCGCGGTCTGGCTGGCGATAAATCCATAATCAGGAGCTGATAGGTGAGCGATATCATACCTTTAGGGGACGAGCCCTCTAGACATAGTTTTTCTAATTCAGTTAAGGGAGAGAATTGAAGATTCGTTACCAGAGATTGTGCATAATGCCGTATTTGCAAGTAACTAAAAAAAGCCTGTCTGGGAATATTAAAGGCACCTTGCAGATCTTGGAAAGATCTTAGTGATCTGGTTTCAGGGTCTATCAACTGACCGTAGTGAAATAGGGCCTTATCCATCCAGAAGTGAGACATCTGCAAGGTCAAGCTGTCTGGAATATTGGGTGTGAATAAGAATGAGGTGACTGGGGAAGCGGTAGTGGTAAGCAGATATGTCGATTTGGCACGTCACCACAGCATGCGCAGGAGGGCCATTGGCGCTAGCAGCTGTATGCCGCCAGATACTACATCAGAGCTCCAAAGCATAGAATTCGGATGAACTGGGGCTAACCATAATTTCTCAAATTGTGGTTATAGGCATGGAGAGTGTACCAAGAGGCTACAGGGCGTAACTGGACAGCTAGATAATACTTGGCTATGTTAGGGAATGCCAGGCCGCCTTGGTTGCGGGGAGCGTACAGGACCGATCTAGCGATCTGGTGTCTCTTATAGTTCCAGAAAAAATGTATCAAGTCGCCTTGGAGCCTCTTAAGGTGCCAGGATGGGATGGGGATGGGCAGCGTCTCAAAAAGATATAAAAGTTTAGGTAGGACTGTCATCTTTAAAGTCGCAAGGCAACTGAAAAGGGACAGTTTTAGAGACTTCCACTTGGCCAGAGAGGCTGTAATGGAGGTGCCAAGTTGGCTTTATATAGAGTATCATATGTGGGTGTGATGTGGACCCCAAGGTATTATAGGGAAGAGGTCTTCCACGAGTAGTTAAATGTTTGCGAAAGGGCCGATAATGTTTGGTGGGTCAAAGTAAGGGGGAGGGCTTCCGTTTTCGAACTATTGATTTTATATCCTGATCTAGCTCTACCTGTAGATTCGGGAGAGAGACATGGGGTTGCGTAAGAGTAAGGAGGACATCGTCCACAAATAAGGAAATCTTAAAGTCTCTAATACGTACTGGTATACCATTAATGTTTGGGTTCTTTCTGATATGGTAAAAAAGAAAAGAAAAGTGATTTTGCGCAGTAGCCTATTGCCTGAGGACCAATCCTCTAAAAATTGTGCAATCTAAACAATGATGACAAAGATAAAATATGAAAGTGCAATAATTGCATGTGAATATTGTATCATAGTGAAGTAAATATAAAATAATAATACCTCATAAAAAGTTGTGACTGGTAAAAACTGAACACTTCAAATAATCACATATATCAATAAAAATGCCTAATGTGAAGTGCCAAAAAACCTATTAGTAAGTAATATAACAATAACAACAACAGTGAGAAAGTGCAAATAAAGTGTTAATAATCCAAATGGTATAAGATGAAAATGCTATGTCAATATGGTGAGATGGACTGTTCTTAAGAGTCACAGATGTAAAAGGTATAAAGATGATCCAGTGGGTAACTCATTAATAATATGATACAGTGATGTTGCCCATACATAACTCCATGTGATTTCTCCTGGATGTGGTCTCACAGAACTCTCACCTTAAAGCTGATGAATAATTGCCCACTGTGAGTTCAGGTGTATAGGTGTTATCGCTGTTGAGTGCTGTCAATGAGGAAGTTGTGAGTTTCTCCTTTAAATTCCTCCGCCAGTGTCTCCTAAAAGGCTCCGGTATCACCACAGCGGTGGCAGGGGGAAAAACTAGACAAAGAAAGGCCTCCACTAGTGTAGTATGTTTAAACAATAAAAGGATATTGATTAAATGTCTAAAATGGACTCTTACATTGCAACAAACGTTTAAAAGCAAATTGAAAAAGTAGTGACTATGTGGCGTTCTCAGCGCCCTCTCACTTTTCCTCCTGGTGTACGTCTCGCTCCGGCTACTCCCTATGCGTTACGACACGATCACGTGTCTTCATCTGGGGAACCGGATTGGTTGTGCAGTTCTGTTTTAAATAGTGAAAAAACGGCCATCTTATGCCGCGTACACACGACCGGACTTTACGGCATACTTTGCCGCGGACTTTTCGACTGACTTTACGATGGACTTTCCGAATGAACAGACTTGCCTACACACGATCAACCAAAGTCCGACGGATTTGTACGTGATGACGTACGACCGGACAAAAACAAGGAAGTTCATAGCCAGTAGCCAATAGCTGCCCTAGCCTTGGTTTTTGTCCGTCGGACTAGCACACAGACAAGCGGACTTTTCGACCGGACTCCGCCGGATAGATTTAAAACATGTTTCAAATCTAAGTCCATCAAACTTTTGATAAAACAAAGTCCGCTGGAGCCCACATACGATCGAATTGTCCGGCAAAATCCGGTACGCCGGACCAAGTATGCCGTAAAGTCCGATCATGTGTACGTGGCATTAGTTGTGGTCAATCTTAGTTGTGGTCAATGTTGTATTTGCATGGTGGCCATTTTGCCGTAGGCCAATAGGTTATATATGTTGTCCATTTTGTTGTAGGAGAACAAGATTTCTCCGGTGCATGTGTATATTTATGGACGCGGCCATCGTTTTGGTGGGGAACGTCTAAATGTACATAGACGTATTTCACGAATGCCACATAAAAATTAAAATAAAACGGTAATCATAGAGATTCATACATGGGATAATGAATGTGAAATGAAAATAAATCCTGCTATATACTGCAGGTACTAAAATGTGAAAAAAGCGCCGCAATAATATATATAAAAAAATTGGACAATTACTAATGTCATGGTGGGGATATATTCATATTGAAAGGCTGAAGGCCTTACATATACTCTGAATCGGGCTAGCTCAGTCGTACAGGTAGAAAGAAATCTGAGAGTGCCTAAAAATCTATCGATATATCAAATATTAAAAATATTTCAAATAATTTATATATAATTAATATACTCTTAAAATTAAATTTAAAATAGGAATTAACAATAAAGAGTATTCTTACAGGGACAATTGGTATAACATGAATGGAATATAAACATCTATAATTCTTACTTAAGAAAAGATGTAAATGTATATATCCTAAAAAATAAGATGAAAGAAAACATAAAAAATAAGAGTAAAGTGAACCTAAAGAGGCTGTATGGTTAGATAGTGGTTATAAATTGCTCAAGAAACAGTTCAGATCAAACTCCACGTTTAGGCCTCCAGGTACAAGGGTCCGCATGGTATGAATCCATTTGGATTCTTTTTGGCTGATAGTCCTAACCATGTGGCTTCCCCTCCATGCCTTTTTATATATTTTTTTTTTAATATATATTTTTCTATGCCCCAAAATTGGAGATGTATGGGGTCTTTATTATGTACCTGGGCGAAGTGTCTCGAAACATTGTGTTTGGGGAAGCCAGATTTAATATTTTGGACATGTTCCTGTATTCTTACTTTGAGTGCCCTTTTTGTTCGGCCTACATATTGGAGGTTGCAGCTACACTGTAAAACATAGATTACTCCCTCAGTGTGGCATCCTATAAAATCGTTGATATTGAAAATTTATCCTGTATTGGTGGCTGTAAATTCTTTACGTTTTCCTTGGAATTTCTGTGAATTTCTGTGAATGTCGACACGCATAGCAGTTCTGGCAAGGATAAAATCCTTTGCCAGAAAAAATGTGTATGCGGATGTAAGGGGAGGTTCAACCACAGATTTCACAATAAGGTCTCTAATATGCTCTTTTATAGACTATGTTGGGTCTTTCTGGCAGTATCGTCTTGAGGTCCTTGTCATTCTTGAGGATGTGCCAATGTTTCTGAATAAGTTTAGCTACATCCTTATGTTGTATACTGTAGTCCAGTAGAAGGCAAGGTGCTTCATGTTGAGATGTCTTTTTAGGGTACTTGGAAAGCATGGTTGTCCTATCCATTTCATTGACATGTTGGATCTGTTTGTCTATCCATAGTATCCATAGGTCATCATATCCCTTCATCTTGAATCTTTCTCCAATTTGTTTAGCCTGGATCTTATAGTCGTCTTCTTTAGTGCAGTTTCTTTTTATTCTTATAAGTTGTCCCTTTGGAATATTAAATAGCCAGGGTTTGTGATGACAGCTGTCAATTGACAGATAACTTTTGGCATCCACATTCTTGAAGAAGGTTTTTGTGACTATTTTGTGTCCTTCCAGGCTTATATTCAAATCTAAGAAGTCAACTGCCTTTTGGTCTATTTTCCATACCAAGTTGATGTTTTTATTATTCTCATTAAGTTTGTTTAAGAATGTTTCAAGAGAACCTCTATCTCCATTCCAAACTATAACCAGGTCATCTATATACCTTTTATATAAAGAAAGTTCAGCAGGGGTATCTGTATAGACTGCTGTCTCCTCCCACTGTGCCATGAATGCATTTGCCACTCCTGGTGCAAATTTAGCACCCATGGCAATTCCTACTGCTTGTTTGTAATAGGATTGGTTATGCCAAAAATAATTGCACTTCAGGCAAAAGTCAAGACACTTAATCAAGTATTTTCTTTGTTTACACATTAAGGTGCTATGTTACCTGAGTAGCCACTTAGTGGCTGAACATGCATCATGGTGTTGGACTATCGTATAAAGGGATGTGACGTCCGCAGTAGCCAGTAAGGTTCTACCCTCTAACACTGGTAATGTTTCCAAAAGTTGTAGTACTGTATATGTTTAGTGTCCTTGAGGTATGCTTGGGTTTGTTGGATAGCTGGTTGGATGAAAAAATCTATATACTGCCCCATTCTGTATGTTAGGGAATCAATCCCATTGACTATTGGTCGTCCTGGTGGGTTTTCTTTACATTTATGAATTTTAGGGACTGTACAGATGATCGGAATTCTGCAAGCTTCTGGTATTAGATATTTTGATTCTTTTGGGTTAAGTATATCTTTCTTGACTCCTAAATTCACTAGAAGTTCCAATTACATAGTTACATAGTTACATAGTTAGTAAGGTTGAATAAAGACACCAGTCCATCCAGTTCAACCTGAGTGAGTGTGGGTGTCTACAATTATCCCTAACCCCGTACATCCCACACTCACATCATTGCCTACCCTCAATCCAAGGTCCCCATTCATATACTAGGGCCAATTTTGGACAGAAGCCAATTAATCTACCAGCATGTTTTTGGAGTGTGGGAGGAAACCGGAGTACCCGGAGGAAACCCACGCAGGCACAGGGAGAACAGGCAAACTCCGGGCAGGTAGTGTCGTGGTTGGGATTCGAACCAGCGACCCTTTTTACTGCTAGGTGAGAGTGCTAACCACTACACCACTGTGCCGCCCAATTCTTTCTTATATTTAGAGGTTGGATTCCCAAGTAGTTTAATGTGAGTTGTTTCATCATGTAGTTGCCTATTTAACTCATTTAAATATTGTTCTTTAGATTGTAGTACTATTGCACCTCCCTTGTCTGCTGGGCAAATTATTATGTCATTTCTCTTCTTGTAAATCCAGATTTTTAAAGACCTCTATATGTTGGTTATTGAGCACTTGTGGATTATATACTGAATTATTATGTAACGTACTGTGTACTGATGTCTGAGAGGTATCTGTTATATTTTGTGGTTTCCAAGGATTATTCATCATATATTTTTTGATGTTAATCTTTCTTATATACTTTTGTATTCCTATATATGTATTGAATTTGTTGAGGTTTTTTACAGGTGCATGTTTTAGGCCCTTATCCAACACTGCTAATTTTTTCATACAACCAGCTGTCCAACAAACCCAAGCATACCTCAAGGACACTAAACATATACTACAACTTTTGTAAACATTACCAGTGTGTCACGTACCTGGTAGGTGGAGCCCGGAATGCAGAGAACGGCCTCTCGTATGCCTCGGACTTAAGAACCCCTGAAGGTGTGAACAGGGACTCGAAAGTACGGAGGGGCACAAGTGCCTGACTGGAACACTGAAGTAGAAGGCAGGATCCTGTAGTCAGCAGGGAGGTGCACTGTAGTCCTGTAGCAGGTTGCAGACAGCGGGGAGGTGCACTGTAGTACTGTAGCAGGATGCAGGTAGCAGGGAGGTGCACTGTAGTCCTGTAGCAGGTTGCAGACAGCAGGGAGGTGCACTGTAGTCCTGTAGCAGGTTTCAGACAGCAGGGAGGTGCACTGTAGTCCTGTAGCAGGTTGCAGACAGCAGGGAGGTGCACTGTAGTCCTGTAGCAGGTTGCAGACAGCTGGGAGGTGCACTGTAGTACTGTAGCAGGATGCAGATAGCTGGGAGGTGCACTGTAGTCCTGTAGCAGGTTGCAGACAGCAGGGAGGTGCAGACAAGCCGGGTCAAGGTACTGGCGGGCAGATCAGGTACAGAAGGGCAAACCAAGAGAATAGTCAGAGTCCAAGCCAAGATCGGGGCGGGCAGCAAGCAGGTAAGTCAGGAACAAGCCAAGTAAGTACTGGATACAGGAAAACTGGTAACAAGGTAGCAGGGGTCTCAGGAAACTCTGTAGACCGGACAGCAAGGCAGCATTGAAACAGTCTTCTTTAAATAGCCTATCTTTGGCGTCAAGTGGCGCTATTGCACATGCGCGTACGCACGTTAGCGCTATTGGCGCTATTGCGCATGCGCGTACGTTTGTTAGCACTATTAGCGCTATTGGCGCTATTGCGCGTGCGCGAGCGCCGGATGGCGCTTCTATGCACAGGCATTAGTTTAACCCTCAATCTGCTGGGAAAACTGCAAGAGGGCTTTTCCTGACACAGTGTTAGAGGGTAGAATATGTGGGATAAATCCGCGCTATGGATGAAGGTACTCTCCGGGTTGGGAGCTGCTGCCCCTACAAGTATAAGTAGGGGCAGCAGCTCCCAACCCGGAGAGTACCCGAAGAAAAATACTGCAATATGAGTAAAAATAAGGATGTAGGTGTGGCGCTGCTCTGCTGTGATGTGATTTGTTGTGGTTGCCTTATGTGATGGCTTCAAAAAAATTTTACTGGCTACACATATTATTTGCAACAAACTAAAAATCTTCATAAGTGAAATAGTACTTTAAAAATGACTTATTTACGGGAAGCATAACTCAAACTTAATAACACTGTTAAAAATCATAAATTTAAAGTGACACGTGATGTGGCCTTAAAAGCCAATTACTACTTGTTTTTGTGTTACACCCTCTGGTGTGTGTATTGTTAAATTAGCAATTTAATATAAATGACTCCTCTAAAAATTAATTATGGGTGAGAATGAGTGAAAAAATGAGTAAAAATAATTAAATAAGTGAAAATATGCAGAGATATGCAAAAATATGCAGAAAATATGCAGAAAGTAAACCACAAATAAATATTGCATAAACCAAAGTTCAAATTAAAAATATAACCTCTTAGTGGTTACACATATATAGGTAAATACTTATGTCACATATCATTTAGTTAAAGTGTAAAAACGTGCAAAAAAATGTTCTATTTATACTAGATCATAAAGTGACTGGTGCTTAAACTGTAAACTCAGTGATTTGTGCTTCATAAGCCCAGTACTTGCGGTAAAGGTACGTATTTGTGGTGAGAAAGTCTTTTTAAATCCTTTTAAATGGTTCAGAAAGTCTTTTGGATTACGGTTTGGAAAGGGTTAAATTTTCATTGGAAGGTGGTGTTTGTAAAAAACATTCCTTATTCAAGTGCTGGTCTTGTGATGGCGCTCCTTAACCGAGGTCTTCTTGTGCTTACACTCACCGAATAGGGACACCCCTGCAGGGGTATGAACAGTCACAGTATTTGCCACTGTGTAGCAGCCCTGGATGTCTCCAGTCCGTACTGTGAGTGTTGCTATGCCGGCTTAGGAGATGTTTGCCAAAAAAAAGAGGGAATGTCCATAGCGTGAACCCGTTTAAAAACTTTTATTGTGCCATATATTAAGGTTGTACTTACATTTTAAGAAATACTAGTAAGCATATGATAAACAATCCGCGGTAATCGACTTCTACTCGTCTCTCTAGAGGTGACACAAGAAGTCCCGCCCTACGCGTTTCATCATAGGACGTCCGCTGGGGCAAGAACCTTACTGGCTACTGCGGACATCACATCCCTTTATACGGTAGTCCAACACCATGATGCATGTTCAGCCACTAAGTGGCTACTCAGGAAACATAGCACCTTAATGTGTAAACAAAGAAATTACTTGACTTTTGCCTGAAGTGTAATTATTTTTGGCATAACCAATCCTATTACAAACAAGCAGTAGGAATTGCCATGGGTGCTAAATTTGCACCAGGAGTGGCAAATGCATTAATGGCACAGTGGGAGGAGACAGCGGTCTATACAGTTACCCCTGCTGAACTTTCTTTATATAAAGAGTATATAGATGACCTGGTTATAGTTTGGAATGGAGATAGAGGTTCTCTTGAAACATTCTTAAACAAACTTAATGAGAATAATAAAAACATCAACTTGGTATGGAAAATAGAACAAAAGGCAGTTGACTTCTTAGATTTGAATATAAGCCTGGAAGGACACAAAATAGTCACAAAAACCTTCTTCAAGAATGTGGATGTCAATAGTTATCTGTCAATTGACAGCTGTCATCACAAACCCTGGCTATTTAATATTCCAAAGGGACAACTTATAAGAATAAAAAGAAACTGCACTAAAGAAGACGACTATAAGATCCAGGCTAAACAAATTGGAGAAAGATTCAAGATGAAGGGATATGATGACCTATGGATACTATGGATAGACAAACAGATCCAACATGTCAATGAAATGGATAGGACAACCATGCTTTCCAACTACCCTAAAAAGATATCTCAATATGAAGCACCTTGCTTTCTACTGGACTACAATATACAACATAAGGATGTAGCTAAACTTATTCAGAAACTTTGGCACATCCTCAAGAATGACAAGGACCTCAAGAAGATCCTGCCAGAAAGACCCAACATAGTCTATAAAAGAGCACCAACTATTAGAGACCTTATTGTGAAATCTGTAGTTGAACCTCCCCTTACACCCGCATACACATTTTTGTCTGGCAAAGGATTTTATCCTTGCCGGAACTGCTATGCATGTTGACATTTACAGAAATTCCAAGGAAAACGCAAAGAGTTTACAGCCACCAATACAGGACAAATTTTCAATATCAAAGATTTTATAGGATGCCACACTGAGGGAGTAATCTATGTTTTACAGTGTAGCTGCAACCTCCAATATGTAGGCCGAACAAAAAGGGCACTCAAAGTAAGAATACAAGAACATGTCCAAAATATTAAATCTGGCTTCCTCAAACACAATGTTTCGAGACACTTCGCCCAGGTACATAATAAAGACCCCATACATCTCCAATTTTGGGGCATAGAAAAATATAAAAAGGCATGGAGGGGAAGCCACATGGTTAGGACTATCAGCCAAAAAGAATCCAAATGGATTCATACCATGCAGACCCTTGTACCTGGAGGCCTGAACGTGGAGTTTGATCTGAACTGTTTCTTGAGCAATTTCTAACCACTATCTAACCATACAGCCTCTTTAGGTTCACTTTTCTCTTATTTCTTATGCCGCGTACACACGGTCGGACTTTTCGTCTACAAAAGTCCAACGGACGCTGACGGACTAAAGCTGGCTGGTAATCCGATCGTGTGTGGGCTTCTCCGGACTTTCAACATACTTTTTTAGCCTCAAATCCGACGTACTTTAGATTTGAAACATGCTTCAAATCTTTACTTCGTAACTACGACGGACCCCGAAATCCGCTCGTCTGTGTGCTAGTCCGACGGACAAAAAGCCACGCTAGGGCACCTATTGGCTACTGGCTATGAACTTCCTTATTTTAGTCCGGTGTACGTCATCACGTAAGAATTCGATGGACTTTTGTGTGATCGTGTGTAGGCAAGTCTGTTCGTTAGAAAGTCCGCCGCAAGTCCGTCGAAAGTCCGCCGAAAGTCTGCCGGAAGTCTGTCGGACAGGCTGTCTGACTTTTGTAGACGAAAAGTCCGACCGTGTGTACGCGGCATTATGTTTTCTTTCATCTTATTTTTTAGGATATATACATTTACATCTTTTCTTATAAGTAAGAATTATAGATGTTTCTATTCCATTCATGTTATACCAATTGTCCCTGTAAGAATACTCTTTATTGTTAATTCCTATTTTAAATTTAATTTTAAGAGTATATTAATTATACATAAATTATTTGAAACAATTTTAATATTTGATATATCGATATATTTTTAGGGCACTCTCAGATTTCTTTCTACCTGTACGACTGAGCTAGCCCGATTCAGGGTATATGTAAGGCCTTTAGCCTTTCAATATGAATACATCCCCACCATGACATTAGTAATTGTCCAATTTTTTTATATATTATTGCGGCACTTTTTTCACATTTTAGTACCTGCAGTATATAGCAGGATTTATTTTCATTTCACATTCATTATCCCGTTTATGATTCTCTATGATTACCGTTTTATTCCATTTTATTCTTATTTTTATGTGGCATTCGTGAAATACTTCTATGTACATTTAGACATTCCCCACCAAAAAGATGTCCGCGTCCATAAATATATACATGCACAAGAGAAATCTTGTTCACCTACAACAAAATGGACAACATATATAACCTATTGGCCTACGGCAAAATGACCGCCATACTAATACAACATTGACCACAACTAAGATTGACCACAACTAAGATGGCCATTTTAATACTTCCGTTTTTTTGCTATTTAAAACAGAACAGCACAACCAATCCGGTTCCCCAGATGAAGACACGTGATCGTGTCGTAACACGTAGAGAGTAGCCGGAGCGAGACGTACACCAGGAGGAAAAGTGAGAGGGCGCTGAGAACGTCACATAGTCACTACTTTTTCAATTTGCTTTTAAACGTTTGTTACAATGTAATAGTCCATTTTAGACATTTAATAAATATCCCCTTATTGTTTAAACATACTACACTAGTGGAGGCCTTTCTTTTTCTCCTTTTTCCCCCTGCCACCGATGTGGCGATACTGGAACCTTTTAGGAGACACTGGCGGAGGAATTTAAAGGAGAAACTCACAACAGGCCTCATTGACAGCACTCAACAGCGATAACACCTATACACCTGAACTCACAGATGCAATTATTCATCAGCTTTAAGGTGAGAGTTCTGTGAGACCACATCCAGGAGAAATTACATGGAGTTATGTATGGGCAACATCTCTGTATCATATTATTAATGAGTTACCCACTGGATCATCTTTATACCTTTTACATCTGTGACTCTTAAGAACAGTCCATCTCACCATATGGACATAGCATTTTCATCTTATACCATTTGGATTATTAACACTTTATTTGCACTTTCTCACTGTTGTTGTTATTGGTATATTACTTACTAATAGATTTTTTGGCACTTCACATTAGGCATTTTTATTGATATATGTGATTATTTGAAGTGTTCAGTTTTTACCAGTCACAACTTTTTATGAGGTATTATTATTTTATATTTACTTCACTATGATACAATATTCACATGCAATTATTGCACTTCAATATTTTATCTTTGTCATCATTGTTTAGATTGCACAATTTTTAGAGGATTAGTCCTCAGGCAATAGGCTACTGTGCAAAATCACTTTTCTTTTCTTTTTTACTGTGTTTGTGTTGTTGTGAACAGTATAGATTTTGCTGCAATTATCCTACAATATTCTTCACCTTTTATTATTCACCACTGATAGCGTGAAGGACACTCACCACTCTATTCTTTCTGATATGGGCTGCTAAGGGTTCAATACATAGGGCATATAAAAGAGGGGAAAGTGGGCACCTTTGTCGAGTCCCATTGGAGATCTGGAAAGTAGAAGAGGAGGCAAATTGGGTACGCACCTGGGCCGAAGGGGATGAATATAGATGAGGGATAGCTTGGAGGAAAGAACCCTCAATACCAAGCCGATGGAGAGTTGCAAACAGGAAGGGCCAGCTCAGCCTATCAAAGGCTTTTTCAGCATCTAGACTGAGCAGTATTGCCTCTAATCTGTTCCTGTTTGCAACCTCCACAAGAAGGGTGTTATCCCCGGCCTGACGAAGGGGAATAAATCCCACTTAGTCTTTGTGGATTAGCGACGGCATGAAGTTGTTTAACCTATTTGGTAATAATTTCGTGAAAATTTTTAATTCTGTATTGAGGAGTGCTATCGGTCTATAATTAGATGAAAGGGTGTGATCTTTTCACGATTTGGGAATCAGCCTGAGAAAGGAATTTTGCATATCCCTCGGGATAGGTGTGTCAGAGAGAAATGAGTTGAAGAGGGTCGTCATGTGGGGAAGTAGATGCGGTAGGAAGGTTTTGTAGTAGAGGTATGATAGTCCATTGGGTCCAGGGGCTTTGTTATTCGGCAAAGATTTAATCGTATCAGTTACCTCCTCTTCTGTAATAGAGAAGTTGAGGTCGTAAGGGCAGATGAGGAGAGCCTAGGTAGATCGCAGTCCGCCGGGTAGAAATGGATGGCCTAGGATAGGTCAGGGGGAGGAGGATTGTGCAGAACACTCGGGTCATTATACAAAGTCGAATAGTAGTCATGAAAAAGGGGCTATTTTAGTGGGATGAGATTGAAGGACGCCATTTGCATCTTTGAGGTGGGTGGGTGAGGTGGTCACCGCCCGCTCGCGAAGTTGTCTTGCTAAAAGCACATGGGGTTTATTGGCCTTGTCATAATAGGTCTGTCTTAGCCTAAGCAGTGCCTTCTCTATCTTACCCAGGTCTATGTCCTTCAGCCTGGCTCTGATGCTTATAAGTTCCCTGAGAGTGGTTAGGGACGGGGAGGAGAGCAATCGTGCTTCCAAATGTTTGAGTTTGTCTAGTAGGGCTTGGCGGGTAGCATTGGCGTTCCGTTTTAGAGCAGTGGAGAGTGATATGCACTGACCTCTGAAGACTGCCTTATGACCCTCCCACAGGGAGGAGGTAGAGACCTCAGGAGAGCTGTTTTCTGCAAAATACAGCTTCAGGGTTTGTTCCAGTTCCACTGTGGAAGGGTCATGTTTGAGTAAAAAATCATTTAAACACCAATGACATGTACGGAAGGATCCCGGGGAGAGTGCGAGGGAAAGTTTAATCGGGGTATGGTCCGACCATGAGATAGCCTATATATCTGAGCCCATGCAGGCTCTCAGGGTCGGAGCATTGACAAAAAAGTAGTCCAGTCGCAAGTCGGACTTGTGAGGATGGGAGTAAAAGGTAAATTGTTTAGCTGACGGATAGGTGGTGCGCCAGGTATCGAACAGGACATATTTCCTGGTCAGTCGACGAAAGAGAGTGGCTTTTCTGTCGACAGCCATGGGAGATTTCCCATGTCCTAAGGAGTATTTGTCAAGGCATGGAGAGTAGATCAGGTTAAAGTCCCCTCCAATAACCAAATATTGGTGGGGAGCCGCGAATAGTCGTTTATACACTTTGGACTAAAAGGAAATTTGATTGGTGTTCGGGGCATAGATGTTGCATAAAGTGAGATTGGTACCCTTCTATGAGCCTTTGAGAATAAGATAGTGTCCTAGTGGATCTGAGTACAGGGATTGTAACTGGAAAGGGGAACCCTGCTTAAAAAGGATTGCTACCCCTGCCCGTTTACGTGGGCCGGAGGCCTGGTATATTTGAGAGAAATGTTTACTTGTGAATGCCATGGTGCCATTTTTAGCGAGATGTGTCTCCTGGACAAAAATAATGTCAGGCATGGACCGCTTAAACTCTCGTAATGCTAGGCTTCGCTTGATATTGGAGTTAAGGCCCTTCACGTTTAGTGATAGTATGTCGATCATGATGGGTGTGTTGGGAGGGGAGGTAGTAGCTTACCTAGCAGGTTTGGTGGTGTCCAGGTGTTCAGGAGGTCTACGGGTCGGTTCCCTGGAGCAATTTTGATTCAGGGATTCACAAACCCATGGATGGGGTCCAGCTGCAGAGGCGGGCGGCGTCCAAGAGGTTGAGGAAAAGAAGAGAAAGGGAGGGAAAAGATCCAGTAAAAGAGAGGAGGAGAAGGAGGCATAAAAAAACAGAAAATGTAGTACAAAATCAAAGCTGGTTAACAATTTATGCTTCATGCTTAATTGCTTGATCTTGCATACTGGCCTACACTATGCTATGTTTTCTTCTTTGTGCACTGTGTTGTGCACACCATATGCTATGCTGCCCAAATCTGTAAGTTCTACTGCACATTCTACAGACTTCCACACCCCACTACCCTATTCAGTATGCTGTGTTGTGGACTGTGCTACATTATATATACTCTACAGGGCTCTACTCTATAGGTTGTACTGTACAGTAATGTGGTTCTAAAAGCTTAAGATTGTTTACCTTAATGCATTCTATGATTCTATGCATTAAAGTAAAAAAAAAACTGCCAGTATCAACTCCCCCACCCACAAATACTTAACTGGCTCCTCTTTTGATCCAGGGCTGTGCCTAAGAGCAGCATTGTTGTTCTCTTTCTCTTTCCTCACATGGACAGAATCGGCAGCAGGAACCATTGGCTCCTGATGTGGTCAATTAAATCCTGTTAGGAGAGAGTGGAGGGGGGCTGAGCCATGCTGTGTGTGTATATGAACACACAGAGCATAACTCGCAAGCACATCTGCCCCATAGCAAGTGCTTGCTATGGGGCAGACACAGAAGAAGAGGAGCCAAGAGCACCGGCAGGGGACTGCATAAGAGGAGGTTTGGGACCTCTCTGTGCAATAGCATTGTACATAGCAAGTGAGTAAAACATATTTGTTATTTTAATAAAAGAAAATTGCCTTTAACAACACTTTTAGTACTTCACATTGCTTTACTCTGTTTACTGTGTTACATTATTACGTTATATGTTTGACGCTAATTTGCTGTATACAGGCTAGTACACAATGCATACCCTTACCTATCTGTTGTCCCCGTCCCCCCCCCCCACTAAGTCACCAAACAAAGGTTTGGGTCCATCATCACATTTCTGATGTTTTTAGGATGGAAAAAATGTTAGAAATATCCACAGTAATCATGGAACCTACATGAAATCAGTACTTTTAATCCCTTAAAGTGGAAATAAATGTTTTCAATCAATTTTAACTATTTTTAATCCTTATACTTCTAGCATTAAATAGATAAGAAGGTATATTATATTTACTTGTTTTAAATGTTTTTTTTTTTTTTTACATTTCTACAGTTGACTCCTGGTTTATGGCCTAGGCCAAATTTATGTTATAAATACCAGGAATCTTGATGGGAGGAGGATTTTTTCTCCTTTCACACAAACTTTCACACGAACGGACCGTTCAGGTCTGCCTGTCAGTTTTGTCGCCGGACCAGAACAGGCGCTCCATGTAAGGCTATGGAGCGACGGATGTCAGCGGTTACATGTCCGCTGACATCCGATCCGGTCCGATCCGCCGTTCACATCCGACCCTGGCGGATCGGATTGGGTGAGATCTGACGAAAAAGGACATGCTGTCCGCTTTCGTCCGATCTCTCCATATCGACCATTGGCGCTCGACAAGCCCCTCAGTGAGCAGAGAGGGACCTGTCATCCGCCGGCTCAGCGGAGATCAACAGAGAGATCTCCCACTGAGCCGGTGGAAAGAGGCGGACTCCGTGGCAGCGGATCCGCCTCGTGGGAATGAGGGCACAAGCTCACCTTCATGCCAGCATTCTTGAATTAAGGGCATATGGATTGCAAGAAGTAAATGCTACATGAATCATGTGCCCTTACTTAAGATGGCCTTGGCTAGAAATGCTAGGGGATGTTTATCAAAGTGATTCCGCAACAAAATAATGCTTGGAAGCATTGATGAATGGATGAGTTTACTTTGAATATTACAATTGAATTAAAGAGGTATTAAACCCCAAACCAAAAATGTAATATATTGCAGCTTACCAATTCTTAGATGTGATGGCTGCATTCATTTTTTTTAAAAACCTTTTCCCCTTGGATGAATGAATACACCCCTGTCAGCAGTAAATGGTTTGTCTCATTCATGTAAACTGCTACATCTGCAAGAGAGCTTGTTCTTTGAAAAAAAAAAAAACTTCCTGGCTGGATCATCAGATGAAAATAGAAGAAAGAACGCCTAAATGAAAACCAATGCCACAATCACATCTAAGGATTGGTAAGCTGTAATATCGTAAATGTTTGCTTTTGGGTTTAATACTGCTCTAAAAAGAGTTTTCAGTTTGTGGTTCTCAGATGCTGTTGTTGTTTAACAAGTGTTTATTGCCAGAACATAAAAAAGGTACAAAAGTAACGTAGCAAGGCTCACTCTAAGGTAGGCCATAGATACAGAGTAGACAGATGTACACAGTAGGGGCAATATGAACGTGTTATACAATTACCAATAATCAGGTATACATTATAGAACAAACGAGAAACCACTGTAACCCAAAATGAATGGGCAATAAAAAATCAAGAACAAGTGGCTAGTTTTATTTATAAAAAGAGTAGGAGAGAGAAGAACCGAGGAGAGAGGGAGCAATGGGAAAGGAGGGAAGGAGAGATACAGAAAAAAGAGAAGTACAGAGGGTTGATGTACTGTGGTTATTACCATCCACAGAATTTATAAAACAATCAAAACAATGGTTAGATAAACATACTTTAAATGTATATGTTAATGTCCAAAAGTGATATCAAGTTACATAGTAGAAGATTTGAACCCAAACCAACAGGCCCATATTTTGGAGTGTTTAGAGGTATTACCTCTAGCTATGTACATTAGTTCCTCTAAGTGACAAGGGTAATCTACTTTACGGAGCCAATCACATGTGGGAACAGTTTTTTGTCCCCAAAAGGTAGGCATAAGGGGCGATTGCTGCATATAGTAAGTTGGGTATAGCTGATCTCTTGTATTGGCCTATTGGTTAGGTTGTACAGTGAAATAAGATTGGCCAGGGATTGTAGGGAAGATTAACGTCTTGGATAACAGATATCAGCTTAATTACTTCTAGCCAGAATGTTCGGATGAGCGGGCAATGCCACCAAATATGTCCATGTGTGCCTCGGCCTACACAATCCCTCTAACACCGAGGAGGGGTAGAGGGGAACATGGTGTGGAGTTTGAGTGGAGTATAGTGCCATTGTGTGAGAATTTTAAATTCGCCTCTTGGGTTTTGGAGGAGAGTGATTAGATGTGTGAAAGCTGCATTTTTTTTTCTTTTTGGTTATCCGTATGGTTAGAGCAGAAATCCACCTCCCTGCGTGAGAAGTAAGTTGGATAAGATAAACCTTGTAGAAAAAGAAGGGCCTTGTAAAACTGTGAGACACAGTGCAGTGGTAGGTCCTGAGGTTTAAATATGGCTTCAATGGGAGTCAGTTCCCAGAGGGAATGTAATGGCTGGGGTAAGGAACCTAGGAAGCGAGATAGTTGGGCATATCGCCATTGATCCATAAAAGTGGGATTATGTAAGCCACACAGAGCCTGCAAAGGTTTAATAGTAACATCCTGGCAGGGCCGATCCTAGGGTCACAGACGTCTGGGTGCAGAAATATTTCTGGTGCCCCTCACATGGGCGTGGTCATATTATTACCACCTCCCCTTTACAAATGTTTCTATGGCAACACGTCAATGGCACAACACCTGAGGGTAATGCTCAACAGCTTATCACTGGTGATTTTAAACTTTTAAGTTTACAGTTGTTTCAGTAATGCAGTGTACACACGACCGGACTTTCTGGGAAACTAGGTCCGACGGTCTTCCCGACGGACTTCCGACGGACTTTCTGAACGGACGCACTTGCCTACACATGACCGGACTTTCCAGCAGACTAGGCCCGCCGGCCTTCCCGACGGACTTCCGACGAAGTTACGGCGGACTTTCTGAATGAACGGACTTGCCCACACACGGACAAGTCCGTTCATTTTTAACGTGACTCGGGTACGACGGGACTAGAAAGGAAGTCAATCTCGCCGCTTTTATCGGAGAGATTTACACCTTGCAAGCCCCATCATGGGGCATACCAGGCCCTTAGATCTGGTATGGATTTTGGGGGGGACCCCACGCCATTTTTTCGGTGTAGGGGGTTCCCCTTAAAATCCATACCAGACCTAAGGGCCTGGTATGCCCCGTGCTCGCCGCAATAGGAAAATTTGTTTTTCCTGGTGCAGCAAGCACGAGATGCAGTACCCTGCCCTTGCGTTTTATTTGGTCCGTCGGACCAGCATACAGACGAACGGAGAAGAAATTAGGTGTAGGTGCAGCGCTGTTCTGGTTTTATGGCAAAGTGTTATGACACTGTGATAACATGTTAAAGTCACCTCTGATAGGTGAGTGAAAGTATGAAAATGTTGGTTGATAAAAATTCTTGAAAAACTTTATCCCAAAAAAGGAGTAACAATCAAAAGTGATTTTGCATAAAAATAGAAAATGATGTGTATGTAATTTGCTTCAGACAGTGGCTGATCCTATGCAACTCACTGTTTACCATGTGGTGCTGTTATATCAAAATATACCCATGTATTCATACCGTACATTAATTTGAAGTGCTAAGGTGAGTGGGAAGGAAAAAGGAAGGGGGGGGAAGGAAATGGAAGGGAAAGGGGGGGGGGGGGGATCCAGTCAATGGTAAAGTGACTTGTGCTCAAAATAACAAGTGTTAATCAGAAAAAACAATGTTGCGTTGAATAGTCTTAATTATAGTGCACAGGTGATAGTTGTTCTTGAAAGCTTATTCCTCTTGGTAAACAATATTATTCAATGCAATCTTCTTATTCCAGTGTTCATTAGTGGCAGTGCTTGATATTCGTGCTCTTATGCCCCGTACACACGGTCGGATTTTCCGATGGAAAATGTGTGATAGGACCTTGTTGTCGGAAATTCCGACCGTGTGTAGGCTCTATCACACATTTTCCATCGGATTTTCCGACACACAAAGTTTGAGAGCAGGATATACAATTTTCTGACAACAAAATCCGTTGTCGGAAATTCCGATCGTGTGTACACAAATCTGACGGACAAAGTGCTACGCATGCTCAGAATAACTAAAGAGATGAAAGCTATTGGCCACTGCCCCGTTTATAGTCCCGACGTACGTGTTTTGCGTCACCGCGTTCAGAATCATCGGATTTTCCGACAACTTTGTGTGACCGTGTGTATGCAAGACAAGTTTGAGCCAACATCCGTCGGAAAAAATCCTAGGATTTTGTTGTCGGAATGTCCGAACAAAGTCCGACCGTGTGTACGGGGCATTACTGTGCAAACACTCACCGGATACTTTCACCCCTGCAGGGGTATTGCGCAGTCACAGTCTATGCCACTGTGCAGCAGTTCCTGGCAATCCCGGATCGTGTTATGTTAACATAAAAGAGAAGGGGTGACCATAGCGTAAAAACGTTTAAAACCTTTATTCCAAAAGTAACAGAATGGTACTCACATTGTAAAAGTTCCATTCAAGCATAAAAGATCTGAGTTTAAACCGTCAAACAATCCTGTATTCGTTGGGAGATGACGCACGATGTTGGTCAGGCCACACCCTACGTGTTTCGTCATTGGACGTCTACGGGAGAGGACGTCTAGAGGTGACTTTAACATGTTATCACAGTGTCATAACACTTTGCCATAAAACCAGAACAGCGCTGCACCCACACCTAATTTCTTCTCAGTTCAGCTTTTTCCACTTCGGTGGTGATTGCATTTGTGGAGGCAGCAGTTCTGAACCACTTTTTTACCTACCCCCATTGCGTGGATTCATCATTATTTTCCTATACAGACGAACGAGCTTTTCATTAGGAACCGAGTCTGGCGGAGTTATGATGTAAAGATTTGAAGCAAGTTTCAAATCTAAGTCTGTCGGATTTCCGACTGAAATGGTCGGAAGTCCGATGCAGCCCACACACGGTCAGATTGTCTGCCGGATTCGGTCCGTCAGACCAGTCCGGTCGGAAAGTCCGCCTGTGTGTACGCAGCATAAGCCTAAACTGCAAGCATGCCAAACACATCCTGAATTTTACTATCATTATAACTAATCACAGCGCTACTACTAAGCAATGTAGGGATTTGGAAACAAGAAATAAAGAACTTGAATGCAGTAAAAGTCTGCAGCTCCTGTTGGCTCCTTCAACATTTCTAACACTGATCAAGGAAAATTAAATAATCCTTCCAAAGAACGTGTTAGCACTTAAATCATGCTTGATATGGTGTCAGGATGATTGACTCAAATTATTTCTATTACTACATTGTAATATATAATGAAATAGTTCAACTCACCATAATGCAGCATCAGTGGGAATACTGAGCGTGTCACCTGCCACCAGATGCAGTGTGCCACCGTCGCCTGCCACTAGATGCAGCTTGTCATTTGCCACCATTTCCGCCACCAGATGTAGCATGTCACTTTCCACCAGATGCAACGAGTCACTTGCCACCAGATGCAGCGTGTCACTTGCCACTGTTGCCTGCCACCAAATGCAACGTCTCACTTGCTACCGTCACCTGCTGCCAGATTCAGCATGTTACTTGCCACCAGATGCAGCGTGTCACTTGCCACCAGATGCAGCATATCACTTGTCACCAGATGCAGCGTGTCACTTGCTACTGTCACCTGCCACCAGATGCAGCACGTCACTTTCCACTGTTGCCTGCCACCAGATGCAGCATGTCACTTGCCACCATTGCCTGCCACCAGATGCAGTGTATCACTTGCCACTGTTGCCTGCCGCCAGATGCAGCGTGTCAATTGCTACAGTCGCCTGCCACCAGATGCAGTATGTCACTTGCCACCATTGCCTGCCACCACATGCAGTTTGTCACTTGCAACCCATAGCCTGGCTCTCTCTCCCTCCCCTTCAGCTGGGCATGTTGGGGGCTTCTGGACTACATGTCCAATGAGCCTCCTTTGTGCTCCTTTTTGATTGTTTTTCTTTCCTGGCCAATAGGAAGGAGAGGGCGCCACTCCCGAGCACAGCGGTGAAAGGAGGAGAGGGGAAAGAAGAACACACAGCTGCTCTCTCCAGACTGACATAAGGAGGAAGGGGGAATTGGCAGGAAACAGAGCCCTCTTCTGACAGTGGCGGCTCGAACAGGGGGAGGAGGGGGGCAGCACGGTTTCTTCTCCTCTGACCCGCCCGCCGCTCCTATCATTTGGCACCGGGAAGAGCAAGCAGGAGGGGGATCAGTGACACCTAAACTTCGGTGCTCTCCCCCTCTGCCTTAGCTTGCCATGGCTGGGTGTGGTACACTCTGGGCATCTGCCCAGGATCGGTCCTGCATCCTGGAGTACATGATGTATAAGTGGTGTGTGGTCTGGAAACCACTATTTAAAACCTTTATCTGTTGAGCATGGGAGAAAAAGGTTATGTTAAGCAGAGGCATGAGTGAGGAGTTATAGGTTATAGCGAATATGGAGAGAATCCCAGATAGCTAGGGTTAACATGGTAAGTGGATAAGCAAAACAGTGCCACAGACCTGGAGTAGCGTGGGAGCCACTGAGCAGTGTAGAGATCTGTTCCTGCGAGAGAGAATTCCAGCCTCACCCACATCTTGGACCCCTTAGCATATCTCCAATCTGAAATGCGAAACAAGGCTATAGCTTGGTAATATAATTTAAAATTAGGAAGAGATAAACTACCCATGCGCTTGGTGCAAAATAAGACAACACCTTTGCAAATATATGGAGAAACAAGAGATTGGCGAGTGGAGAAAAATCAATAGGGAATGGGAGCATCTGAAAGAGAAGGAGGAATCTCGGCAGGACGTTCATTTTGACAACATTAATTTTCCCAAACCAGGAGTGACATATTGAGGACCATTTGTGTAGATCGGACATGACCTGATTAAGCAATGGAAGATAATGATATTTAAACAGGCTAGAAAGATGGCATATCAGGTAAATTCCTAGGTATTTCATGTTGGGGGTATGCCAATGAAATGTGAATTGGGTTTTAAGTAAAAGCGTCTCTGGCCTTGGAATGGACAGGTTTAATATTTCTGATTTGGACATATTTATTTTAAAGTTAGAGAAGGTCTGATAAGTGTGTAAAGCGAACATTAAATTAGGCAGGGTAATTCATGGTTGCTGTATTTAAAATAATATGGCATCCGCCTAAGCAGCAAACTTATGAACTGTACTCCCAAAGCATATACCATGTATGTTAGGGTCATTTCCAATGGTAGAGAGGATTGTCTCTATAAAGATTGCACACAATAGTGGCCTAGTGGGCAACCCTGTCTCGTACCGTTATTAAGTGTGAAGGCATCACTCAACATACTATTTACCTGTATCTGAGCTTTAGGGCTGGAATAGAGAGAAGCAATTCTATGCAGCATCTTAGATCTAAGCCTGAAAAATTGCAGAATGGTCATTAGATAGTCCCAGTCCACCCTATTAAAAGCTTTCTCAGCATCAGTTGAGAGTAATGGGGTGGGCTGGCAACTATGCCTTATAAAGGAAATTAAAGATTAGGTCCGAAGGAAATTATTCCTAGCTTCACGCCCAGGATAAAGCCACTCTGATCTTGTTTAATGCATTGTGAAAAAAGAGGGAGCAGCCTATTAGCCATAACTTTAGCATAAAGCTTAGTGTCCACATTAAGCAGAGATATGGGACGGTAACTTCCACAGCAAGTGGGATCTTTCCTAGGCTTTGGAATAACCATTATATGGGCAGATAAGGATTCAGGGCTCAGGTCCTCTGAACCCACAATGTTAGCATAAGAGGTCAATAGGGCAATTGGAATATCCCGAAATGTTTTGTATTGCAAAATGGTAAAGACTATACTAAGGTAAGCAGGGCAATAACTTCTCGGCAGGAAAGATCTGAACAAATTAATGATGTGGGCAACTACATGGTGAATGAGGTTTAATGTAGAAAAATTTAAAATAATGCATTCGGGTGGCAAAAATATGAATGCAATCTATACACTGGGGGGAGAACCTCTGGAGGAATCTAGGATGGAAAAGGACCCGGGGGTCCTAGTAGATGATAGGCTTAGCAATGGCATGCAATGCCAAGCTGCTGCTAACAAAGCAAACAGAATATTGGCATGCATTAAAAAGGGGATCAACTCCAGAGATAAAATGATAATTCTCCCTCTCTACAAGACTCTGGCCTGGCCGCACCTAGAGTATGCTGTCCAGTTCTGGGCATTAGTCCTCAGGAAGGATGTACTGGAAATGGAGCGAGTACAAAGAAGGGCAACAAAGCTAATAAAAGGTCTGGAGGATGTTAGTTATGAGGAAAGGTTGCAAGCACTGAACTTATTCTCTCTGGAGAAGAGACGCTTGAGAGGGGATATGATTTCAATTTACAAATGTCGTCAATGGGAGATGAGTACAGCGCTGCACCAATAATAATGGAAAATGGTTACACAGTAAGCAGCTGACACTCCTCTTAGACAAAGGAAAATAAAAATAGGAAGTGTATAAAGTGTAGCGCTATATGTGTAAATATAATAGATGAGAAAACAAAGTGAACTAGGCCCAAACCATTCCTGGGGGGCCCACGAGAAAAATAAAATTAATATGGTTCAAGGTTACATATAAATGACTAAACACAATCGGAATTAAGCAAAGTGCCACACACTGTCATATAGATTGATACTATTGGACCAGTGAGAAAACAATGTGAAAAATGATATAAAAGTGATATAAAAGTGAAAAAATAACAAAATGTCCATAAATGTTGAAAATTATGATCTAAATGAAATTCAACACCCACCACCCAAAAGTCTCTGAGGGTTGAATAATGAAAACAATGGTGGAGAACTTCTGCCAAGTGGATAGATAAAACACCAGGTAAATAAGACGTCTAAATGAGTGTCGGGACCACCACCAAAGCATCGGAGGAGGCTTACCGGAACCAGGTGACTTGAAAAGACATACAGTGGCTTGCGAAAGTATTCGGCCCCCTTGAACTTTTCAACCTTTTGCCACATTTCAGGCATCAAACATAAAGATATAAAATTTTAATTTTTTGTGAAGAATCACCAACAAGTGGGACACAATTGTGAAGTGGAACGAAATCTATTGGATATTTTAAACTTTTTTAGCAATTAAAAAACTGAAAAGTGGTGCGTGCAAAATTATTCGGCCCCTTTACTTTCAGTGCAGCAAACTCACTCCAGAAGTTCAGCGAGGATCTCTGAATGATCCAATGTTGTCCTAAATGACTGATGGTGATAAATAGAATCCACCTGTGTGTAATCAAGTCTCTGTATAAATGCACCTGCTCTGTGATAGTCTCAGGGTTCTGTTGAAAGCACAGAGAGCATGATGAAGACCAAGGAACACACCAGGCAGGTCCGTAATACTGTTGTGGAGAAGTTTAAAGCCGGATTTGGATACAAAAAGATTTCCCAAGCTTTAAACATCCCAAGGAGCACTGTGTAAGCGATCATTTTGAAATGGAAGGAGTATCAGACCACTGCAAATCTACCAAGACCTGGCTGTCCCTCTAAACTTTCAGCTCAGACAAGGAGAAGACTGATCAGAGATGCAGCCAAGAGGCCCATGATCACTCTGGATGAACTGCAGAGAACTACAGCTGAGGTGGGAGAGTCTGTCCATAGGACAACAATCAGTCGTACACTGCACAAATCTGGCCTTTATGGAAGAGTGGCAAGAAGAAAGCCATTTCTCAAAGATATCCATAAAAAGTCTCATCTAAAGTTTGCCACAAGCCACCTGGGAGACACACCAAACATGTGGAAGAAGTTGCTCTGGTCCGATGAAACCAAAATCGAACTTTTTGGCCACAATGCAAAACGATATGTTTGGCATAAAAGCAACACAGCTCATCACACTCAACACACCATCCCCACTGTCAAACATGGTGGTGGCAGCATCATGGTTTGGGCCTGCTTTTCTTCAGCAGGGACAGGGAAGATGGTTAAAATTGAGGGGAAGATGGATGCAGCCAAATACAGGACCATTCTGGATGAAAACCTGTTGGAGTCTGCAAAAGACCTGAAACTGGGACGGAGATTTATCTTCCAACAAGACAATGATCCCAAACATACAGCAAAATCTACAAAGGAATGGTTCACAAATAAACGTATCCAGGTGTTAGAATGGCCAAGTCAAAGTCCAGACCTGAATCGAGAAACTGTGGAAAGAGCTGAAAACTGCTGTTCACGAACGCTCTCCATCCAACCTCACTGAGCTCGAGCTGTTTTGCAAGGAAGAATGGGCAAGAATTTCAGTCTCTCGATGTGCAAAACTGATAGAGACATACCCCAAGCGACTTGCAGCTGTAATCGCAGCAAAAGGTGGCTCTACAAAGTATTAACGCAAGGGGGCCGAATAATTATGCACGCCTTACTTTTCATTTTTTTATTAGTTAAAAAAGTTTCAAAAATCCAAAAGATTTCGTTCCACTTCACAATTGTGTCCCACTTGTTGGTGATTCTTCACAAAAAATAAAAATTTTATATCTTTATGTTTGAAGCCTGAAATGTGGCAAAAGGTTGAAAAGTTCAAGGGGGCCGAATACTTTCGCAAGCCACTGTACGTCTTACAAGTCCCAGAAAGCTTGTTTAGCCACCAAGGCTGGCAAGATGGATCCTCAGATGTCCTCAACTTCAAATGGGGGGGGGGAGGAGAGAGATAGAGATCCCGTCACAGCTTCAGCCGTCCAGACTTATCAACAGGCCAACCGGATAAAATTACATGCCATGGGAGAAATAAAGCTCACATGGCATGATATCGTTTAAAAACATGAATTTATTGAAACAATAAAAAGGAACACTCACATTTTAGGAGATCAGAAAAAGCTCAAAACAGTATAACAATCGCGGTGATCGTAGGGAGTCCACCCAACATGTTTCGGCTAACGAGCCTTCATCTGGCAGCTATCTTTTTCCATTTTTCATTAGGCTCTAAAGAGATCAGTTCTCGCCGAACATTGTAACGACTTGTATAGAAGTCACAAAAGAAGTGGAAGTGAAATAAGTGGAGTAGTGCAGGGCTCAAAATTGCAAGTTCTGAGCTACTAGCCATGCCTTAAGAGTTACTCGCCACCAGTTGCCCCACCCCACCCAACCCCTACCCTTCCCCACCCCTAATTCTGCCCCTAAACACTCCCTCATAAATTATCTCATGAGCGTAACTCCACTTTTGTTGAGAAAAAAACATTCCCCTCTGGGTAATCTAAGTACATTGCAAGGATTATAACAAACTTTGTTGCAGATTCCTACCTTTTGTTATTCTGAAGAAATCCATGTGTGTTTCTCTGTGCCTCTGTTCTGGGTAGGTCTAATGGGAGTGGTTTCATAATTAACTGTCAGGTGTGGAGCTACTGGGCACTAATGAGGAAATCTGCTGGGGCTGCATCCCTTTATGCCGCGTACACACGGTCGGACTTTACGGCAGACTTTGCATGGCGGACTTTTCAACGCACTTTATGACGGACTTTCTGAATGAACGGACTTGCCTACACACAATCCACCAAAGTCCGTTGAATTCGTACGTGATGACGTACGACCGAACTAAAACAAGGAAGTTCATAGCCAGTAGCCAATAGCTGCCCTAGCGTGGCTTTTTGTCCGTCGAACTAGCATACAGACGAGCGGACTTTTTGACCGGACTCGATTTCGACGGATTGATTCAAAACATGTTTCAAATCTAAGTCCGTCCAACTTTTGAGAAAACAAAGTCCGCTGGAGCCCACACACATTGAATTGTCCGACAAAATCCAGTCCGCCAGGCAAAGTCTGCCGTAAAGTTTGCTCGTGTGTACGCGGCATCAGACGTGCTCCTATTAAAAGTATCTCTCAAAAAATGACATTTTTGTTGCAAGGGATGCCTGAAATCTGACTTGTATCTTAGGCAGACTTCTGGTAAAATTGTTGAGCCAATCATACAAGCAGGAAATTATGTTTCTGGGGAGTGGTCAGTACACACTCTGTGTACAGAAAACGCCAAGTAGCCATATTGCAATGTATTCTCAGAAAATTACATTGGCTGCAGATTAAAAAGGAAAGGTAATTTTTAATAACATTCAATTACAAAATGATTAGTGTCGCAATTATATGCGCTATATTATTTTTTCTTTATTTGATTTTTTTTTCCCCCACGAAATTGGAGTTACAAAAAAATAAATATTAACAACAACTTTATCAGTTCCCATTATTGCAGCCTCATCAGTGCCCATCAATGCAGCCTATTAGTACCCATCAATGCAGCCTATCAGTGCCCATTATTGCAGCATATCAGTGCCCATCGATGGAGTATATCAGTGCCCATTGGTGCAGCATCATCAGTGCAACTTATCAGTGCCGCCCATCAATGCAGCCTATCACTGCCATCAATGCAGCCTCATCATTGCCCATCAATCCAGCCTCACTAGTGCCCATCAATGCAGTCTGATCAGTGCCCATTAATGCAGCTGCACCAGTGCTCATCAGTGCAGCCTCATCAGTGCCCATCAATGCAGGATCATTAGTGCCCACCAATGCAGCCTCATCGGTGCCTATCAATGCAGCCTCATCGGTGCCCATCAATGCAGCTTCACCAATGCCCATCAATGCAGCCTAATCAGTGCCCATCAATGCAGCCTCATCAGTGCCCATCGATGCAGCCTCACTAGTGCCCATCAGCGCAGCCTCATCAGTGCACAGGGATCACAGGGATGAGAGCCGGCCACATCACACAGAGTTGGGATCTCCCACTGTGACACAGCTTGGATTTGAATTTCCCAGCGTCTGCTGTAAAACAAAGTCCTGCCTCCTTGACTGGCTCCTATGATAGATGTCACACGACTTAAATTTTCCGGCATTTGACCAGTGTGCTGTCTATCATAGGAGCTTTTTTTATTGATTTTTCCAGGCTCTGTATCGCAAGTTCCCTCTTCAGGTCCCTAAGTAGAGATGACATTTCAATACCTTGGTCTTCTTGACACTCTGAAAGAAAGGAGAAAGCAAGGGAGCTGAGTGAAAGTGGCATGCGGGTCGCATAGTGGGGCAGTGGTAAGAAGGATACTTTGTCGAAGCTCAGCCTAGATGCGACCGCTCAGCACCATGTGGAAGACATGCCCACCCTCAGATGCAGTTGAGTTGCACTTTAACCACTTGAGTTGTACTGCGTCAGAATGGCATGGCTGGGCGAAATGACCTTATGTAACATCGCTTCACACTGTGGCCACTAGGGTCAAGTTCACCCCCCAAGTCGATGTGAGTGCCTGGCGGTCACAATCACCACCGGGCTCCCATGATCGCCGCTAACGCACAGAGAACTGGGAACTGTGTGTGTAAACACAGTTTCCGGTTCTCTGAGGGTAGAACAGACAGATCGTCTGTTCCTACAGAGTATGAACAGCGATCTTTCTTCTCCCCTGCATAGTCCCCTCCCCCTTCAGTTAGAACACACACTAGGGAACACATTAACCCCTTGATCGCCCCCTAGTGTTAACGCCTTCACTGCCAGTGACATTTTTACATTAATCAGTGCATTTTTATAGCATTGATCGCTGTATTAATGCCAATGGTCCCAAAAATGTGTCAAAATTGTCCGATGTGTCCGCCATAATGTCGCAGTCTTAATAAAAATTGCAGATCACCACCATTACTAGTAAAAAAAAAAAAATAATAATAAAAATGCCATAAAACTATCCCCTGTATTGTAGACGCTATAACTTTTGCGCAAACCCATCAATATACGCTTATTGCAATTTTTTTTTACCAAAAATATGTAGAAGAATACATATCAGCCTAAACTGAGGAAAAATAGTTTTTTTATATGTTTTTGGGGGATATTTATTATAGCTGTTTTTTTGTTTATAGCGCAAAGAATAAAAACCGCAGAGGTGATCAAATACCACCAAAAGAAAGCTCTATTTGTGGGAAAAAAGGATGTCAATTTAGTTTGGGTGCAACGTCGCACGACCGCGCAATTGTCAGTTAAAGCGGCGCAGTGCCGAATCGCAAAGAGTGCTCTGGTCAAGAAGGGGGGGGGGTAAAATCTTCCGGGCTGAAGCTGTTAATATGACAACACAAAATTTTCCACACCTTTTCCTTTACATTTTACCCATCTCAAAGTTCTGAATAACTTCACCTTGATATTTCTATAATCTGTCTTTATTTAGCAATGGTTTGGATTTTACAACTGATGTAAGAAAAAACCTGCTTTTACTTTTTAGATCTAATGCCGCGTACACACGAGCGGACTTTACGGCGGACTTTGCCCGGCGGACTTTTCGACGTACTTTCCGACGGACTTTCTGAATGAACGGACTTGCCTACACACAATCCACCAAAGTCCGTCGAATTCGTACGTGATGACGTACGACCGGACTAAAACAAGGAAGTTCATAGCCAGTAGCCAATAGCTGCCCTAGCGTGGCTTTTTGTCCGTCGAACTAGCATACAGACGGCGGACTTTTCGACCGGACTCGATTTCAACGGATACATTTTAAACAAGTTTCAAATCTAAGTCCGTCCAACTTTTGAGAAAACAAAGTCCGCTGGAGCCCACACACATCGAATTGTCTGACGAAATCCAGTCCGCCGGGCAAAGTCCGCCGTAAAGTCCGCTCGTGTGTACGCGACATTAGTGTGCTCAGGCTCAGTTTCTCTCATTAATTAAAGATTGACTCTGTACTTATTTTAGTGGTGTTAAAATTAGTTCTTATTTTGTATATATAAGTGAGAGAATCATGAAGGTGTGAATCAACACATTGCTTACATAAGTTTATGTCACTTGTGGTTTTCCTATTGCCAGGAGGTTTTATGGCTCAGTTCTTTATTTTATCTGTTAATTTTTATTTACTTTTATTTTTTTAATTTATCTTAATTTCTTTGTCAGCTTTAATTGTAGCAGCTAATGTGTGATGTGTTTCTGGAAATAACTGTTATCACTCGTAAGTATGAATTTGCAAATTATAGAAATAAAATTATGTGGATGAGAAACTCACCACTTTGATTACTTATTAGTAAGGCCTTGTCACACAAGCACATCGGTCACTGCCAGCAACTCACTAATGGCAGAATCGCTCCTATGGCTGAAGTGCATCATCCTAGATTGAGGCATGGTCTAAAATGAAGGAGGGGGTGTGTAATATTTGCCATCCAGTCTCTCAGTGTTTGGCCAACTTAAAGTTGTGTTTAGGGATGAGCTTAATGATCGGGTCGAACATAAGTTCGACTCAAACATCGGGTGTTTGCCGTTCGCAGAGCTGCTAAGAGATCCATAACTGGCCAAAGGCAGGGTGCCTTTGGCCAATCGTGGCTCAGGAGGACTAAGTCCACGCCCCACACTATATAAGGCTGTATAAACGGCGGCCGTGTGTAGTGTTGTTGGTGTGGACAAAGAGATAGCTTGATTTAGATTAAACGGGCAGGTTATTCAGTTAGTGGCAGTGTATAAATACAGTCAGTCTAGTATGAGTGTGTGTGTGTGTGTATATATATATATATATATATATATATATATATTTATATTATCTCACAAAAGTGAGTAGACCCCTCACATTTTTGGAAATATGACACTTTGCTGCAATGTAAAGTAGTGAGTGTACAGCTTGTATAACAGTGTAAATTTGCTTCCCCCTCAAAATAACTCAACACACAGCCATTAATGTCTAAACCGCTGGCAACAAAAGAGAGTACACCCCTAAGTGAAAGTGTCCAAATTGGGCCCAAAGTGTCAATATTTTGTGTGGCCACCATTATTTTCCAGCACTGCCTTAACCCTCTTGGGCATAGAGTTCACCAGAGCTTCACAGGTTGCTGTGAAGGACTGGAGTCCTCTTGCACTTCTCCATGAGGACATCATGGAGCTTGTGGATGTTGGAGACAATGCGCTCCTCCATCTTTCGCTTGAGGATGCCCCACAAATGCTCAATAGGGTTTAGATCTGGAGAGATGCTTGGCCAGTCCATCACCTTTACCCTCAGCTTCTTTAGCAAGGCAGTGGTCGTCTTGGAGGTGTGTGTTGGGGTTAGGGAGGAGCTTTGAGTTTGAGTCGAACTCATGTTCGACTCGAACATCGCATGTTCGACCAACCGTCGAATTGCAAACGATATGGGCTGTTTGCGCCAAATTCCTCTCTCCCCTCTGTGTACTGATCTGTACAGTGGAGGGGAAAGATCGGATGGCAGCAGTGCCAATACTCTGCAATGCCCTGCCAATACTCCGCAATGCCCTGCCAATACTCTGCAATGCCCTGCCAATAGTCTGCAATGCCCTGCCAATACTCTGCAATGCCCTGCCAATACTCTGCAATGCTCTGCTGCAATACCCTGCCAATACTCTGCAATGCCCTGCAATGCCCTGCCAATACTCTGCCAATACTCTGCAATACCCTGCTGCAATGTCCTGCCAATACTCTGCAATGCCCTGCCAATACTCTGCAATGCCCTGCCAATACTCTGCAATGCCCTGACAATACTCTTCCATACCCTGCCAATACTCTGCAATACTCTGCCATGCCCTGCCAATACTCTGCCATACCCTGCCAATACTCTGCCATACCCTGCCAATACTCTGCCATACCCTGCCAATAGTCTGCCAATACCCTGCCAATACTCTGCCAATACTCTGCCAATATACCCGCCAATACCCTGCCAATACCCTGCAATACTCTGCCAATACTCTGCCACACCCTGCCAATAGGGAGATTGTGGATATTACAGTGGGGGAGATTTTTTTTTTTGTTGATCCGAAAATGATCCAAACCGTGACTCCTGATCCGAGGAACGATCCGAACCGTGAGTTTTTTGATCCATTGCACCCCTAGTATATATATACATCCCAGCTTTGTGCAGCTACATCTCACTGCAGACCATTAGTATGTCTGGAAGGCCAACAAGGAGAGGCAGACAGTCACAAGCCAATAAAAGAGGGCAAGCAGGCTCTGTGTCTAGAGGCAACAGTGCTGGTCGTGGAGAGAGTGCATCCTCATCAGCACGTGGCCGTGGGACACGCTTGTCCTTTTTTTCGCAGCTGGCCGTGTTGAGCCGCAACATGTGGAAGACTTTGTAGAGTGGATGACCATGCCGTTCTCATCCTCCTCATCCTCTCTCACCCAGGCTCAGGGTACTTTGTCTGGCAAAGCAGCAGCCAACGCGGCTTCTTCCCTCGGCTCAATGGCATCAGTCACTCCTTCCTTAGCCCCACCATGTCCTCCTGAGGAGTCCCCCAAACTGTTTGTCCACAGTGTTGAGTACATGCTCCAGGAGGATGCCCAGCGTTTTGAAGGCTCCGATGATGGTACCCAGCTAGAGGAAGGCAGTAAAGTGAGCCCAGAGAGAGGGGGTGCCCAAGAAGGACAGCAATAGGGCAGTCATGTTCCCCCAGCTGCAGCATACTTCCAGCTTTGCTCCAGTGATGAGGAGGGAGGGGATGATGAGGTCACTGACTCCACATGGGTGCCTGATAGGAGAGAGGATGAGAAGGAGGAGGAGGCACATCTCCAATGAGGCAGGATGCCCTCCAGGGGCCAGCTTAAGGGCAGCACACCACTGCATCACACCGCAGAGCTCCACATGTGCAGGGCGCTGCAGTCTCTGCGCGTTATTCCAAAAGTTCTTTGGTGTGGGCCTTTTTTGAGACGAGTGCATCAGATCGCACCGCTGCTATTTGCAACATATGTCTCAAGCATATCTCGCGTAGCCAAAACATCACCCACTTGGGCACCACATGCTTGACCAGACATATGTCGACCTGCCATGCAGTTCGTTGGCAAGCATACCTAAAAGACCCACACCAAAGAACAAAGCGGACCTCTCCTTGCTCCTCATCAGCTGGGATCTCCAATCCCACTCCCACTATACCTTCAGTCCTCTCTGAAACCTACACTGAGAGGAATGAAGGTGTAAAATTAGGTGTGTCACAGCCAAGTACTTGCGAGCAATCTGCTATCGGTACACCAACGTCAGATTGCACCAGGCAAATTTCCCTGCCCCAGCCGTTGCACCGCCGAAAGAAGTTCGCTCCCAGCCATCCACATGCCCAGCGATTGAATGCTAGCTTGGCTAAACTGCTAGCACTTCAAGTGCTGCCTTTTCAGTTGGTAGACTCTGCCCCCTTCCGTGAGTTTGTGGAATGTGCAGTTCATCAGTGGCAGGTTCCCAAATGGTTTGCGGAAATGGCACCAACCTCCTCTCCGCCATCCGACAGGGACAACTGACTCATGTGCCCTGTTTGGCTCACATCCTTAACTTGGTGGTGCAGCGGTTCTTAGGCAGGTACCCGGGCTTACAGGATGTCCTGAGGCAGGCCAGGAAAGTCTGTGTGCATTTCCGCAGGTCATATAATGCCAGTGATCGGCTGGCTGACCTCCAAAAGGAATTTAACCTGCCCAAGAACCGCCTAATGTGTGACATGCCCACCAGGTGGAACTCAACATTGGCCATGCTGCAGTGGCTGCACACGCAGCAGAGGGCCATCAGTGAGTACCTATGCGACTATGGCACCAGGACAGGGTCAGGGGACCTTGTTTTTTTTCCCCCACGCCAGTGGGCTATGATTAAGGATGCATGCACTGTCCTGTCACCATTTGAGGAGGCCACGAGGATGGTGAGCAGTGACAGTGCATGCATCAGTGACACTGTCCCTCTTGTCCCCTTTTTGGAGCACACGCTGCGTGGAATAATGGACAGGGCACTTGAGGCAGAACAGAGGGAGGAAGTGGAGAACTTCCTTACCTCTCAAGTCCCCCTTTATCCAGACAGTGTTCCTGCGTGCCTGCCGATCACACAGGAAGAGGAGGAGGAGGAGGATTGTGTCAGCATGGAGGTGGAGCGTGGCACTCAGCATCAGCAGCAGTCTTTAAGGGATCATTTACAGTCCGAAGAAACCCATGGACATGTACGTGGCTGGGAAGAGGTGGCTACGGATCATGTCGTCCTTAGTGACCCAGAGGACTCCGGACCGAATGCCTCAGCAAACCTATGCTGCATGGACTCCCTGATCCTGCAAAGCCTGCGGAAGGATCCTCGTATTCATGGTATCAAGGGGAGGGATGATTACTGGCTGGCAACCCTCCTTGATCCACGTTACAAGGGTAAGGTTGCGGACCTTATCTTGCCGTCGCAGATGGAGCAGAGGATGAAACATCTTCAGGAGGCCTTGCAGAAAGGTTTGTGCAACGTGTTTCCAGAGGCTGGGAAGTTACAATTTCCTGGTCCTCCTGGACAACGTGTTGCTGAGGCTTCGGTCAGTCACAGAAGGAGCGGTGGAGAAGGTGGCCATCTGACCGATGTGTTCAGACAATTTTTTAGTCCACAGCCCCAAGGTCTGATCGGTTCCAGCAACCATCGCCAGTGTCTGATTCACATGGTGCAGGATTACCTAGGGGCAAGATCAGACTTGGACACCTCTCCCACTGAAAATCATTTGGGTTACTGGGTCTTGAGTATAGATCACTGGCCAGAGGTTGCACAGTATGCAATTGAGATACTGGCCTGTCCTGCATCCAGCGTTCTTTCGGAACGCACATTCAGTGCTGCTGGAGGCTTTGTAACTGATCACAGGGTGCACCTGTCCACCGAATCGGTCGATCGGCTGACCTTCATAAAAATTAATCAGTCTTGGATCACCAGCTACCAAGCACCTGATGCTGATGTAACCGATTGATTTTTTTTTTAATGTGAGATCCCTTCAAGACTTCCTATGCTGATGCTGAGTGACTATCCTGTTTTGCTGAGTCACAATCCTCTTCCTCCTCAATTTTCATGCTGATAGCTTGTAAGAACATTTTTGGTTCTGGGCACCGCCACCAGTGGCCAAGGCCCAATTTTTCTGCCCCGTGGGCGTGTAATTACAATTTTTGATACAATACTTTGCAGCAGGGTTCATTCCTGTGCTCCAACTATAGCATCTGTGAGGGGTTGCAGTATTGTGGCAATTTTTCTGCCCCTGTTTAACAGGGACATGTAATTACAATTCTTGATCTAATATTTCACAGCAGGGCTCATTCCTGCGCCCATCAAGAGTAACTGTGAGGGCTTACAGTGTTGTGGCAACACCACCACCATCTAAAGGCCCAATTTTTCTGCTCCTGTTCAACAGGTGCATGTAATTACAATTATTGATATAATATTTCACAGCAGGACCCGTTCCAGGGCCCACCAAGAGTAACTGTGAGGACTTACAGTGTTGCGGCACCAGCACCACCACCAACCCCAAAGGCCCAATTTTTCTACCACTGTTCAACAATGGCATGTAATTACAATTCTTGATCTAATATTTCACAGCAGGGCCCGTTCCTGCGCCCACCAAGAGTAACTATGAGGGCTTACCGTGTTGTGGCAACACCAACACCTAAGGCCCCAATTTCTGCAGAGTATATAGAGCAGGCCCCTACTTTCAAACATCCAACTTACAAACGACTCCTACTTGCAAACGGAAGGAGACAACAGGAAGTGAGATGAAATCTACCCCTAGGAAGGGAAATTCTCTCCTGTAAGAGTTAATATGGGAAAAACATGTCTCCTCTTCACTGATGCTTAATCACCAATCCTTGTTTCACTAAAAAACCCAAATTTTCAAAAAACATTTGTCATTGGGACAGAAAGTGAGGTGAAATCTTCTGAAGAGGTGCACAGACAGAAAAACAAATGTTACAGGGGTGATTACCCTTCCCTATGTTTTCCAAAAAGCTTAAAAATAGATTTTTTTGGCTGGAGCTACACTTTAAAAATGTACCAGTTCAAAATTACAAACAGATTCTACTTAACAACAAACATACAGTCCCTGTCTTGTTTGCACCGCCTGTATACTGCTGTTCAGAGTATATAGGGCCTGGGGGCCCCACGCCTTTCTTTTTTTAAATTTGGGTGCGGGGTTCCCCTTAATTACCATACAAGACCCAAAGGGCCTGGTAATGGACTTGGGGGGGGGGGGTACACATGCAGTTTGTCTCACTGAATTTCATACATATTGCCGGGACCCGACATTACATTAAAGCCGCAAGCAGTTTTAAATGACTTTTATTCCTTTAAAAATGTCATTTTGTGCAGGGACTGTTCTTTTTTTTTTCAAATATAACTTTTATTAACGCCCACAACGGGCAAAGTCAGGTCAATACAACAGAAAAAAAAGGGACTGTTCTAAGCACGGGAAACACGCGCCACTTTACAGGCATACTATAGACACCCCCCAGGTACGATATTTAAAGGAATATTTCACCTTTTTTTTCACTTTAAGCATCATTAAAATGACTGCTCCCGAAAAAACAGCGTTTTTTTTATAACTTTTTCTTTTGCATTGATGCATGTCCTCTGGGGTAGGACCCGGGTCCCCAAACCCTTTTTAGGACAATAACTTGCATACTAGCCTATAAAATTAGCACTTTTGATTTCAAATGTTTGAGTCCCATAGACTTTAATGGGTTCTAAAGTTCGCGCAAACTTTCGGTCCGTTCGCAGGTTCTGGTGCGAACTGAACCGGGGGGTGTTTGGCTCATCCCTTGTTGGGGTCGTTATCATGTTGGAATATTGCCCTGTGGCCCAGTCTCCGAAGAGAGTCATGCTCTGCTTCGGTATGCCACAGTACATGTTGGCATTCATAGTTCCCACAATGAACTGTGGCTGCCAGTGCCGACAGCACTCATGCAGCCCCAGACCATGACACTCCCACCACCATGCTTGACTGTAGGCAAGACACACTTGTCTTTGTACTCCTCACCTTGTTGCCGCCACACAGGCTTGACACTATCTTAACCAAATAAGTTTGTGTTTCTCGTCAGACCACAGGACATTGTTCCAGTAATTCATGTCCTTACTCTGCTTGTCTTCAGCAAACTGTTTGCGGGCTTTCTTGTGCATTATCTTTAGAAGAGGCTTCCTTCTGGGACGACAGCCATGCAGACCAATTTGATGCAGTGTGCGCTGTATGGTCTGAGAACTGACAGGCTGACCCCCCCACCCCTTTAACCTCTGCAGCAATGCTGGCAGCACTCATACGTCTATTTCCCAAAGACAACCTCTGTATATGACACTGACCATGTGGCGAGGCCTATTCTGAGTGGAATCTGTCCTGTTAAACTGCTGTATGGTCTTGGCCACTGTGCTGCAGCTCGGTTTCAGGGTCTTGGCAATCTTCTTATAGCCTAGGCCATTACTGTTTCCAATACACTTCAGGCGGTGTATTATATATATATATATATATATATATATATATATATATATATATATATATATATATATATATATATATATATAGAAAAAGAGTCCAAGAGGTTGCTGCACTTAAAAATTTCTTTGCTTTATTTCACAATATCTTCAGCAGGAATTTACAAAGCAAGTATAATCCAAAATCACAGGCACGAAATGCCTACACAGTTTCAGTCACAAGTAGATTCAGATATGGATGGATGGATGGATTACGTCTCGGGCTAGTCAGCTTACGCCCTTCCTAAGATCCATTGAAGCACATCTGAGGGTTTCAATCCAATCATTCATTTAAATACAGGTTTAGTGAAGTACTTCACATATGGAATCAATATGGCTAATTAGTTCAAATCGCATACCATTTAACATCTATATATGCATATATTTATCTATAACATGCCATTAAAACAAGGATAAGCAACAGGTGTCAAATCTCTCATTCTCCTCACTCGCATCATAGAATATTTGGAATACCTATAAAAACGCAGGGAAATGTTGCATTCATGAGTAAAAACAAAAAGATATCCCCATCATGAAGTTATTTTATCTGGCTACTTTTAAATGCTTATTCCAACAATTAAACAAATAAATAAAGATCCAAATCAACATTTAAGCCATATGGAGCAATTGTATTCAAAAAATGTATCCAGTATACAGTATACTTCTCTTTTTCTTAGAATCAATTCACGGTTGCCCCCTCTCCTATTTTTTTCAATACCTTCTAGGACTATCTTTTTGTTTTTACTCATGAATGCAACATTTCCCTGCTTTTTTATAGGTATTCCAAATATTCTATGATGCGAGTGAGGAGAATGAGAGATTTGACACCTGTTGCTTATCCTTGTTTTAATGGCATGTTATAGATAAATATATGCATATATAGATGTTAAATGGTATGCGATTTGAACTAATTAGCCATATTGATTCCATATGTGAAGTACTTCACTAAACCTGTATTTAAATGAATGATTGGATTGAAACCCTCAGATGTGCTTCAATGGATCTTAGGAAGGGCGTAAGCTGACTAGCCCGAGACGTAATCCATCCATCCATCCATCCATATCTGAATCTACTTGTGACTGAAACTGTGTAGGCATTTCGTGCCTGTGATTTTGGATTATACTTGCTTTGTAAATTCCTGCTGAAGATATTGTGAAATAAAGCAAAGAAATTTTTAAGTGCAGCAACCTCTTGGACTCTTTTTCTATATACAAGGTCGGTGGGAAGACCTGATTGCTGGCACTAAATTGTAAGCAGAGTGCGGTTCTCCTCCACAAGTGAATATATTTTTAACCTGGGAACAAGCACCAGCTACTACCAAGGAATCATTGCAAGGATGGCAACAGGTGGCTCATACTCATTCTCTGAAACAGAGGCTTCAAGGATCTTCACTGACACCATGGGATCCAGAGATTTTCTGATCCAGTCCTCCTCTATACAACTTACCAGAAAAATGGAGAAACTAATGCAAAGAGCCATCACTATGGAACTTCACGAGGTAACATTAGCCGAATACTATAAGTTACAAATGATACCTAGAGGGCTGAGGGTTCGTCTGACTCCAACCCTCTTTTCACAGAACAAGGATTTTAAAACCAAATTTGCCCAGATTCTCAATAAATGTTCCTTTGATATCATGACATTAACTGTGCAATTCTTGCAACAAGAGAGGACTCTCATACAGCAGGAGATTGCTGAACTTGAAAGACAGTTACAACAATGCTCTAATCAAGAGGAACTACAGGAATTCAAGAAAACGAATAATGACAAATTAGAAAGATTTCGCACCAATATTCAACTCCGTAAGCGTACAAAACTTGAACGAGATCGGGAAGATTATAAAAACGATCGTGTCTACAATTGGACTGATCCTACATATTACCATTCAAAGGGCTACAGAAAAATACAACGAAAAAATCTGGCTAGCTCAAACTCCTCTATGACATCTACTGGATCATCCACCAGTGTATCAACTACTCCTTTTTTACCAGGGAACCTGACCGAATCCGAACCAGGAGGGGCGGTCGGCGAACAAAGAAAAGACACAGCAGGGTGTGTAACCACCAGACGCCAGAACCGCCAGAGACATTAGATGAAAACCTGGTACATAACATTTCTTCTATTGTTTTGTCTAAAACTGAACTAAGTGTTTTGAATAAGGGTTTGGGCTTTTGCCCTAAAGAGAAAATGAATGATTTTGTACTTAAACAGGATTTATATAGATTTTTTAGACAATTAAGATTTAAAGCATACTATTCTGGTGCGGCTACTGCCACAACTAAGGAATTATCAATATTATCAATCAAAAACATGGGTTTAAAACCAAAAAGCACTAAAGTACCACCCACTTCATGTGCTGCTGTAGAGGTATATATAGAGAAAGTGGAAAATGACATAAAACAATTCTTGTGTGACAGAGATAAGAGAGACCATATACCCCACAATCTAAATAGAGATGAGATTGCAGCGTTAAACTCCTTGTCAGTCCGGCATGATATCACTATCAAGCCGGCTGACAAGGGGGAAGCTATTGTGGTTATGGACACATCCATGTATGAAAATGAAGTAATGAAACATCTTAGTGATACCCTTACTTATAAAAGACTTGATTGCTGTCCTGTTTTTAAAGTACAAAAAAGGATAAAAACAACTCTAACTAAGGCAGTTAAACAAAAAATCATTGATGATGAAACTATGGAGTTTTTGATATGTGAATATCCGGTTACACCGGTACTGTATATGTTACCAAAAATCCATAAAGACCCTAAAAATCCCCCGGGACGTCCCATTGTATCAGGGATGGAATCTGTGACAACACATCTAGCACAATACCTGGATAAGTGTTTGACACCATTGCTATTAAACACTAAATCATTTATAAGAGATACTACTGACTTTTTGTCAAAAATTCAAGATATAAACTTGTCATCAGATTCCATCCTGATATCATGGGACGTCTCCAGTTTATTTACTATCATTCCACATGATTTAGGAATAGAGGCATGTCAGCGATTGTTAATTCAATCAGGCATCTATAAAACCGAACAGATTTCATTTCTGCTTGACCTTTTGAAAATTACTCTTGAAGAGAACTATTTTCTTTTCAGGGATACTCATTTCTTGCAACTGAACGGAGCAGCGATGGGTTCAAATGTTGCACCCCCATATGCGAACGCATTTATGAATATGATAGAGACGTCCTTTATTTATGTCAATGATTTATTTTTAAAACATTGCCAATGTTGGTACAGATTTGTGGACGATATTTTCGCTATATGGGATGGCAACATGGAAAGCCTATACTTATTTGATAAATACATTAACCATTTAGTACCTGGATTAAAGTTTAATATTGAAATTGGTAAAAATGAGATCTCCTTTCTTGATACTCTTCTTAAATTGAACAATGGGCAGATTACTACCGACTTATATGTGAAACCCACAGACCATAACCAATTGCTACATTTTAATAGCTTTCATCCCCCAAACGTTTTTTCATCCATCCCAAAAAGTCAGACGATGAGGGTGCAGCGGATCGTGAGTGACCCGCTGTGCCGTGATCAGAGACTTAATGAAATAAAAAACAAACTTATTAGTAGAAGATACCCGCATGCTTTAGTTAATATCGATTATTCTAATACTGATTGTAATCGATCACCCCGAAAAGAAAACAAGAGAATCCCCTTTATTATGCAGTATCATCCCTTCTCCAACAAAATCAACCAAATTATCAAAAGACATTGGAATCTTTTAAGATCCAGTTACCCCATGGTACAGGAATTCTGGAATCCACCCATGTCCTCCTATAGAAAAGGTAGAACGATACGAGATCGATTGATTAAATCTGATCAACCTGTGGCTGCAGCAGCCAAACTAACCTTTCTGGGACCTAAAAATCTGGGATCGTATCCCTGCTTGTCATGCATACAATGTAACTCTATGATTAAAGGTAAATACTTTACACATCCACATAGGGGTTTCAACATCCCCATACGGGGTTACTATACATGCCAATCTTCATATGTAATTTATGCCATAAAGTGCCCGTGCGGTTTAGTTTATGTAGGGGAGACTACACAAAAAATTAAAGATAGGATAGCGAGACACAAATACTCAATACGAGATAAATTAACCCAATTACCGCTGGCGAGACACTTTTTGGAATTTGGCCACAATGTATCACAACTAAAGTATATGGTCCTAGAAGGTATTGAAAAAAATAGGAGAGGGGGCAACCGTGAATTGATTCTAAGAAAAAGAGAAGTATACTGGATACATTTTTTGAATACAATTGCTCCATATGGCTTAAATGTTGATTTGGATCTTTATTTATTTGTTTAATTGTTGGAATAAGCATTTAAAAGTAGCCAGATAAAATAACTTCATGATGGGGATATCTTTTTGTTTTTACTCATGAATGCAACATTTCCCTGCGTTTTTATAGGTATTCCAAATATTCTATGATGCGAGTGAGGAGAATGAGAGATTTGACACCTGTTGCTTATCCTTGTTTTAATGGCATGTTATAGATAAATATATGCATATATAGATGTTAAATGGTATGCGATTTGAACTAATTAGCCATATTGATTCCATATGTGAAGTACTTCACTAAACCTGTATTTAAATGAATGATTGGATTGAAACCCTCAGATGTGCTTCAATGGATCTTAGGAAGGGCGTAAGCTGACTAGCCCGAGACGTAATCCATCCATCCATCCATATCTGAATCTACTTGTGACTGAAACTGTGTAGGCATTTCGTGCCTGTGATTTTGGATTATACTTGCTTTGTAAATTCCTGCTGAAGATATTGTGAAATAAAGCAAAGAAATTTTTAAGTGCAGCAACCTCTTGGACTCTTTTTCTATATACAAGGTCGGTGGGAAGACCTGATTGCTGGCACTAAATTGTAAGCAGAGTGCGGTTCTCCTCCACAAGTGAATATATATATATATATATATATATACACACACACTCTGCATCCAGTGTAGCCTATATCTACAGTGCATTCCGTGGTGTACTGTTTCTAGTACACTTCAGGCGGTGTATTTATGTATATATATATATATATATATATATATATATATATATATATATATATATAATATATAAATACATAAATATATATATATATAATATAATATACATATATAATGATCCACCTGTGGCCATGATTCCAAAGATTCCAGGGATAACGACCGGTGCTTTCTCACAAGGGTATATAAAAATAATCAGAAGGGTGAGGTGCACTACAGTCTCAGATGGACGTGCTTAGCAATCAAGCCCTCCCACAGCCTTCGACATAGAAAAAATCCAAACAAGGGATTGCTGCACAAACCGTATTTATTTTGAAATCTTCAAAAGGACATCACCACGACATCCATAAAATCAGGCATCCATAATGAACGTTTTCGGGCTATTGTAGATAACGCCCTTCATCAGAAGTCATGCCTATCTAATGAATATACATATAGCAATATATATACTCAATTAACAAACTAATCATCTGGAATCAATCAAATAATCATTTATGTTTAACTGAATCTGTTATCACATACACATACAATTATCATCAGATGTGAATACAATTTTTTACAATTTAGGAATCAAGGTCACAGGTAGAAAGAAGATTTCACACTTCATGGAATATGGACACAGAAATCCTGAAATTAAAACGGAAAAATAAAAAAATAAAAAATACAATTTTAAAATGTCACATTTATAAAAGGTATATATTTTTATATGTGCAGATTTGACCCTTATTATATGATCTACAGTGGATACCTATATCTTGCATGTTAAACTATGCACCCTCTCTATACCTCAACAAGCTGTGCATATCAATCCCTGTATCAGACCATACACACCACAACTAGCACCAATCTGATTGCACGAGATACCGATAAATGTGAAAAAAATGAAAAAAACTAGAAAAAGTAAACACTGTTAATTGTGATAATATAAATAACATAAATGACATTAATGGCATTGACCACCTCTCCACAAAATTCTAAACTTTCAAAACAAAAAAAAAAAAAATTTTTACTATAAAGAAAAACAACAAATCAAAATCAGAATTTAACCCTTTCGGCTGGAGTGTATCCAGCCGATGGATCCAACTCACTTCTTTCTTTCTTAGAGACTTTTCTCTGTCCCCACCATGTCTATTTATGGTGACACCATCTATCACCATAAATTTTAGCTGTGACACCGTGTGTCCCCGCTCAACAAAATGTCTAGCCAGAGGAAGTTTAACTAGTTTGTCCCGAATGGAGTACTTATGACAAGCTATGTGGTCCTTAACCTTCTGTGTGGTCTCCCCCACATAAAGGAGACCGCAAGGACATTTTATGATATACACCACGAAGGATGACTGGCAGGTGTAGTGATCTCTGATCAAAATATCATAACCCTTAAGTGGGTGGGAAAAGTTTTTCCCTTTCATCGTGCTGGAGCATTGGATACAACTTAAACATGGGAATGAACCAGTATTTTTAGGACCCAGAAAGGTTACCCGGGGATTTGGTATTGAAAATTGATCAGACTTCACCAACCTGTCACTTATCATCCTGCCTCATCGGTAGGATGGTAATGGGGGATTATTGAATTCTGGAACCGATGGATAAGCACTTTGCAACATAGACCAATGTTTTTTAATAATATTGTTGATTTTATGTGAAAATGGATGAAATTGCGAGGTGAAAGGCATTCTGCGACTTTGATTACTGACTGATATGGTCTTATTGTGTATGTTAATGCATTCAGAATGTACTGAATCTGCTGGATATCCTCGCTGTCGCAGCCTGCCTTCCATCTCATCCAATCTCATGTTACAAGTATCTACTTCACTCGTGATCCTGGTTACACGTTTTAGTTGACTCCGTGGGATAGATTTAAATAGGAGGATGAAAACTAGAAAACAACAACAATTCATTGCGGTCCGTTGGTTTTCTATACAAATCGCTTACAATGTGTCCATCTTTGATGGACAATAAAGTATCCAAGAACGGAACAGCAACATTGTTATACATGATGTTAAATTTTAAACCATGTATTAATGAGTTTAAATAGAAATTGAACAAAGACAATGAATTTGAATCGCCTGTCCATACAGCAAAGGCGTCATCAATGAACCTGTACCATACTGTACAATGTTCACTGAATAACACAGAAGGAAAGATGAAAGATTGTTCTATCATATCCATTAATTCATTAGCATAAGGTGGTGCTACATTGCTGCCCATAGCTGCTCCGGCTAATTGTAAATAATAAGTATCTTTAAACAGAAAGAAATTTTCCTCTAATACAATAGTCAGCAGATCAAGAGGAAACTTAATCTGAGCAGCAGTGTATTTTTTTGAATGAATCAATAGACGTTTGCAGGCTTCTATTCCCAGAGTATGTGGGATGGCTTTATATAAATTAGCGACGTCCCATGTGACCAGCAGTGCATCAGGAGGAATAATCTGTGAACGAATTTTATTCAAAAAATCTTGACTATTCCTGATGTATGAGCGAGTCTGAGTAATCAAGGGTGTCAAACACTTATCAAGATATTTAGCCAATTGCATAGTAACTGATGCAGTGCTGGACACAATGGGACGTCCTGGAGTGTTGATGGGATCTTTATGTATTTTAGGAAGCACATAGATAATCGGTGTAATAGGCTGATCAGCAATAAGATAAGTTTGTGTAGTGGTATCAATCACATTATTTTGTACTGCTTTACTGACCACCTGCTTAATCCTATTCATAACACGGGAAGTGGGATTCGTTTCCAGACATTTATATACTGCCAACTGTCTAAGAATTTCCCTCTCATACTGTACAGTATTCATAATCACGATCGAACAGCCTTTGTCGGCTGACTTGATCGTGATTTCCTTCCGTGCTGCCAAAGAGGAAAGAGCCATCATTTCCTCTTTTGTCATATTTTTTGGTATATGATCCCTCTCATTACTTTTTTGCAAAAACAGATTAATATCTTCATCCACTCTATTAATGAACAATTCAGCAGCTGCACTAGAAGTAGGGGGCACAAAGCCACTTTTGTTTTTTAATTGTAAATTAACAATAGACAAAGGTAGTGAGCTGGTATTGTTCATTTTAGATCTGGAAGTATAAAATGCCTTCAAACGAACCTGTCTATAAAAACGGTAAAGGTCCTGTCTTAATGTAAATGTATCCATTCTAGCTTTAGGACAAAAATTAAGCCCCTTATTCAATACCTGCAACTCTATTTCACTCAATACAATAGAAGAAATTTTATGTAGTTCATAATAGGTACTGTAGAAGTGCTCAAGTCCTTTGTCTGTTCCGTCCCCTGCTCGCACCGGCTCTTGTGGTGACGCCGTCGGTTTTTCTTCCCTCCTCTCCTACACGGACGTTTGTAGGACCCGTTGTAAAAAAGGGCCTTTGGAGGCACCTGTAGAGGATCCAGTGAAAGCAACAGATGAATTGGATGTGGATAATTGCTGGTCCCGTCGTGAATTTCCAAATCTTGTTTGAAAAAGATTAGACTCTGTCCAATTGTATACACGATTATTGGAGTAACCATCACGGTCCCGATCCATTTTGGCTCTTTTGCGGACTTCAATCACCTTTCTGTGTGTTTTAATCTTCTCATCCAAAAAAATTTTAGTTTTAAGAAATTCCTCATGTCCCAAAAGCTCAGAAAATTGTAGCTCTAGGGCATTTACTTCCTTAGAAATTGACAGACGTTCCAATTGTAAAAATTCAACAGTCAAAGTAATCAAATCAAAAGAACATTTGTTAAAAATCTGTGTAAATCTTCTCTTGTAATCCTCGTTTTGGGCAAACAATGTGGGTACTATACGTACTCTGAGTCCCCGTGGAATGAGCTGGGATTTGTGATATTCTGCAAGTGTAATCTCATGCAGCTCCATGCAGGTAAGTTGTTAAAGCGAATTTTCAAGCTTACGTGTAAGTTTTGGAGATGAACTTTCAATCAAAACGTCTCTGGATCCAGTAGTACCTGTAAATATTCGAGCTGTGTCTTCATCTGTGTATGAAAATGATCCACCTGTGGCCATGATTCCAAAGATTCCAGGGATAACGACCGGTGCTTTCTCACAAGGGTATATAAAAATAATCAGAAGGGTGAGGTGCATAGCAATCAAGCCCTCCCACAGGCTTCGACACAGAAAAAATCCAAACAAGGGATTGCTGCACAAACCATATTTATTTTGAAATCTTCAATATTTATACATACTCTGCATCCAGTGTAGCCTATATCTACAGTGCATTCCATGGTGTACACTTCAGGTGGTGTACACAGTATCTAATATAGTGTGTACAGTGTCTACTACACTTCTGGTGGTGTACACAGTACACAATACAGTGCAGCTGTAGTACAATTGCTAATACAGTGCAGGCGGTGTAAACAGTATCTAATACAGTGTAGTGTGGTATTGTAAAACAAAATATACATCATGTCCGGAAGGCCACCAAGGAGAGGCAGACGCTCACAGGCCACTAAAAGAGGGCAAGCAGCCTCTGTGTCTACAGTCAACAGTGCTGGTCATGAACATGGTGCATCCTCTGCAGGTGGCCGTGGGGCACGCTTGTCCTTTTTTTCTGCTGCTGGCCGTGTTATTGAGCCAGGACCTGCAGAAGAGTTGGTTGAGTGGATAACAAAGCCGTCCTCATCCTGCTCATCCTCTGTCACCCAGGCTCAGAGTAGTTTGCCTTTCAACGCAGCTGCCAAAGCGACCTATTCCACCGGCTCCTTGTCCACAGCTTCTGTAGCCCCACCATCATGCACGTAGAAGTCTCCAGAATTATTTGACCACATTGTTGGGCAAATGCTGCTGGAGGATGCGCAGCGATTTGAAGGCTCCGATGTTGGTTCCCAGGTTGAGAAAGGGAGTAACGTGAGCCTAGAGAGAGGGGGTGCCCAAGAAGGACAAGAAACTGGCAGTCATGTTCCTCCAGCCTATAGAAAGGGGGATTGGGGGGGAAAAATAGTGGGGACTACTCCAATCAAGTCCCACCTCACCACCCGAAGCTAATTGGACTATTCCGGTACCTCATAAAGGCATACAGTTATAGGTAAAAATAGAATTTACTCAAAAACATCAACTTTAAAACATCTATACATACACAATATAGATTCCACAAATATCTATTACAATACAAAAATTAAAGTAACATTTAAAAGTGCCCACAAAGGTAGTTGGAGGCTGTTATTTAGAGTACTTGAGAATGTAACCTCAACAGTTTCGCAGATTGAACGCTTCTTCAGGAGGCGTCCAAGTAAGTTCTCTATAAATCAAATAACCACAATTACACATACAATATACCGAAATGATATAATGACAATAACATAGCATTGGAGTGATAGTTGATTTCAAGTAAAAATATATACACTCACCAACCACTGCCCAATCCGGGCTTAGACGGCACTGTGAGATGCCCAGAGACAGGCGCTCTCCCGGAGGCGAGCACGGGGGTTTTTTATGGCAGAGTACACTGGTATGTAAAGAGGATAAAGTGTATATTAGGTAATGAAAATTGAGGTCAATTATGGGTAAGTGGCAGCCACCCAAGTAAAATGAAATAAAGAATTAAGTAAGATAACCGGGAAGAAAGAAGTCTTTTCCCTTATGTTTGCGGTAGAGCGGGCACATCGCATGCCAGCAAGACCCCCTCCACAGGGAGCTCCTCCCCGCACATTTATAGCCAAACTCCTTAATTATAAAGATCGGGACACTGCTTTGAGAATGGCAAGAGAGAAAGGAAATATCCCAGTTGGGAATGTTAAAGTGGCAATTTTCCCAGACTTCTCGGCAGAGGTACAGCGCCGTCGTCAGAACTCTACGGAGGCCAAACGCAAGCTAAGAGGTCTGCTGCAATACAAGTACTCCATGCTTTTCCCAGCCCGTCTTAGGGTGGAGCATGAAGGGCGTGCGGTTTTCTTCGAGGACCCAGCGGAGGTGTTTTCTTGGCTGGAACGACGAGCTAACCCTCAACAAGCTGATTGATTGAGTCCCATTGATAAAGTATCTGCGACCAGGAAATGTTTCCAACCAGTGCAAGTTTTAAGCACAAATCCTGAATAATTACAGCACAAGAGTCAAATTACCCTCCGGGGCTCCGGAGTGAGGAACAGTCCTACAGTCAACATGCATCGTGCAGCGAGACTTTACCCCACACAGTTCTGGGAAGCAGCACCATGTGCATAGGAAACCTATCCGAAACTCAATAGCTGCAGTTAAATGGAAACAGGAGGATCAAGAGACCGCACTACATTTTTTGCAAGCGATATGGATGATTCTACTTATTTTATTTAGTGTTCGGAGACTGGACCATTTGTTTTCCATTCCATTGCTCACAAAGAAGTTTGAATGTTTCCCAGATAACAACCAGTTTAGGGATTATGCCCGCACAAGTTTGGGTCAGTGTAGGGCAGGGAGGGGGGAGAGGGTTCAAAAGTTCTTGGTTTGGTTAAATTTGAATGTGCATACTTATAACAGAAAACAGGTAACGTTACATGTAACAGATCTAGGAGAAAGTACATATGTGTCATATCACAGGTGTTTGAGACAGATATTTTTGAAAGTTAAAAATCTGTATGCTTTATCCAGGAAGAGCAAATTGTTTTATATAAATGCTTTATTAATGATTAGACAGTTTGGCCTATGGCATCTTTGAAATTTCTAACATGGAATGTGAGCGGCTTGCGTGAGAAATTTAAGCGCGCAGCAGTCTTCACATTCCTGAAGAAGCAACATGCTGATATAGTAGCATTAGTGGAAACACATATTGAGGGAAGTATCCAGATGGCGCTCTGCAGACCTTGGGTTGGATGGGTGTACCACTCTACCCACACATCACGCTCCAGAGGACTTTCTGTATTAATAGCTAAGTCAGTACATTTTGAATTATGCGAACTAACTACTGACCCGAATGGCCGTTACGTATTTATTTATGCCAAAGTATATGGAGAGCCCTTGCTTATAATGGCTTTTTATATACCACCTCCATTTAATGTATCCATGGTCAAGGAGGGCATATCATATATGACCCGTCATCCAAATATAGCAGCGGTTTGGCTGGGGGATTTTAATGTCACTTTGAATCCGGCTCTAGACAGACTACAGTTGACATCAGAAGCTCCAAATGCCCCCTCCGAAACTAAATTCTCTAAACTTATCTCCACCTTCCATTTGATAGATACATGGAGATATAAATTCCCTCTGGTTAAGTCATTTTCATGCTTCTCGTCCTCTAGAGGTTCTATGTCCCGTATAGATTTTATACTTATCTCCCGTAGATTAACCCCAAGATTATCGGAGGCAATGTTTTGCCCTAGAGTATTGTCAGACCATAGTCCTTATTGGATTACATTAAGTATTCCAGTAGCAAAGCCACCACGAACATGGCGTCTAAATCCATTCTGGCTATCTCTTCTACCAGAGGATGACAAGCTTATAGACAAATGGAAAGTGTACTTTATGGAAAATGATGAATCAGCATCACCACCCGCAGTTTGGGATTCTTTCAAGCTGTTTGCTAGGCATGCATTGATAACGGCGATTAATAAAATAAAGACAGACTCCTCTGGCGCCCTCGGTAAGGCGCTGGAGGATTTGTCCTCTGCAGAAAGAGAATATGCTAACGCCCCAACATCAGTAAATGTAGACCAGCTCAAACTACAGACCAGAGTGGTTAATCAGTTACAGTACCAGAAAGCCAAACAAAAAATGTTTTTTTCTAAACAGAAAATGTTTGAACATGGGGAAAAGGCAGGCAAATTACTTGCATACCTGGTACATAGCAATGATAGACCTCCGGTAGTTATCACATTGCATGGTCCCGGAGGACAAAAAATTACAGACCCACCTACAGTGACCTCAATGTTTAGGGACTTCTTCGCAGACTTATACACAACGACAGCCCCCACTGAGACCCACCCTATGACTCTTTTTTTTGAAAAGGTGTCCTTCCCACAGCTGACAGAAGAACAAGTAGAACTATTGGAAGCACCACTTACTTTAGACGAAATATTAACTGCCATGGCTAGTTTTGCTAGGTCCAAATCCCCGGGTTTGGATGGACTTCCAATAGAGTTCTATTCCCAATTCAGTGAAATACTAATCCCTAAACTATTAAAATTGTATAATTATCTATTTGAAACTGGGACTTTACCTCCATCCATGACAGAAGCCACAATAGTCCTCATCCCTAAACCTGGTAAGGATCTGGGATTTCCAGAATCTTATCGACCTATATCACTCCTACAGGTTGATATCAAAATACTTGCCAAAGTTTTATCGATTAGGCTCAATCAGGTAATATTGACATTAATACACGCAGACCAAGCTGGTTTCATGCCTGGACGCAACACCTCGTTTAATCTTAGGAAACTATTCATTAACTTGCAAGCTACACACGAGGACGTTGGTTCACGGGTTGTTGTGACCTTAGACACAGCGAAAGCCTTCGACTCGGTAGAGTGGAGGTATCTCTGGAGATGCTTGGAGGGCTACGGGTTTGGCCCAAAATTTATTAAATGGATCCAACTCCTATACCAGGCATAATATAAAAGAAATTGCGTAGCGCTAGATAAATATACTGCAGAGAAAAGATCTTAAAAAATTAAATTATCATCCATTATACATAACTATGCTGAAAAAATTTTTTTTTAAATATACCAAAAAACTCCTGTGAAAAAAATTTATATAGTGTCACTTCTGTGCAATGTGCATATGTATGCACCTATGGACAATCAATAAAAGTGCATATAGTGCAAAAAGAAATATATATACAATAGTGCATAAAAAATTCAACGGTGATTGCAGATAAAAAGCATGTAATACTTCAATTAACGTGCAGCATGCAAAGACGCAGAAAAAAAGCCTTGATAAAAGTTCTTATATAAGTGTCCCAAAATTGCAACTAAAGAGTGTATCCGTGTCCATAAATCTCCATTGGGTTTCCAGGTGATCCAATGTGCCAAATTCAAGTGCTCTGAATAATAATATTGTGCCACAGTGCCCCCCCACAGTGGTTGCGCTCACCTCAGAGCGTGTGACACAGCTGTTACCTTGTGTCAAAACACGCTATTGTAGCCACCCCCTGGGCTGTATGGGAAACGCTATATCAATCTCCACTCTGGGTCACTCAGGCTCCATGGATGTTAATCATAAGAACAAAAAAAGAAACTATATAGTGTAATTCCACTAAACCACTTTATTCCAACGAAACAACTTTCCCACAAAGGGTTACTCACATTTAGTGGGTGCTGTTGTGCACCAAACAATAACAAAGCTCCAGAAGGGTATATTGTGTGGTCTGCCGCGGGGTATGCGCTTCTCCCGGCTCAGCTGTTCTCTAATCCGCTGTACGCTGCTCGCTCCGTCCTGGCCCCTCCCCTACGCGTGTTCGACACAGGGAGTCACGTGTCTTCATCAGGGGGATATCCCCCTGATGAAGACACGTGACTCCCTGTGTCGAACACGCGTAGGGGAGGGGCCAGGACGGAGCGAGCAGCGTACAGCGGATTAGAGAACAGCTGAGCCGGGAGAAGCGCATACCCCGCGGCAGACCACACAATATACCCTTCTGGAGCTTTGTTATTGTTTGGTGCACAACAGCACCCACTAAATGTGAGTAACCCTTTGTGGGAAAGTTGTTTCGTTGGAATAAAGTGGTTTAGTGGAATTACACTATATAGTTTCTTTTTTTGTTCTTATGATTAACATCCATGGAGCCTGAGTGACCCAGAGTGGAGATTGATATAGCGTTTCCCATACAGCCCAGGGGGTGGCTACAATAGCGTGTTTTGACACAAGGTAACAGCTGTGTCACACGCTCTGAGGTGAGCGCAACCACTGTGGGGGGGCACTGTGGCACAATATTATTATTCAGAGCACTTGAATTTGGCACATTGGATCACCTGGAAACCCAATGGAGATTTATGGACACGGATACACTCTTTAGTTGCAATTTTGGGACACTTATATAAGAACTTTTATCAAGGCTTTTTTTCTGCGTCTTTGCATGCTGCACGTTAATTGAAGTATTACATGCTTTTTATCTGCAATCACCGTTGAATTTTTTATGCACTATTGTATATATATTTCTTTTTGCACTATATGCACTTTTATTGATTGTCCATAGGTGCATACATATGCACATTGCACAGAAGTGACACTATATAAATTTTTTTCACAGGAGTTTTTTGGTATATTTAAAAAAAATTTTTTTCAGCATAGTTATGTATAATGGATGATAATTTAATTTTTTAAGATCTTTTCTCTGCAGTATATTTATCTAGCGCTACGCAATTTCTTTTATATTATGGTTTATGCACGTTTATGAGTACGTGAGCTGCGCCTGCTGCTGGATATTCCTCTGTGATATACCTGTGGTATATAACTTTTCTATTTGCTGCTGATTCATTAAGCATAGGATTATTGTGGCTCGCAAGATTTTTTTCTTTGTCTCCTATACCAGGCACCCAGGGCCAGAGTGGTGGCTAATGGATGGTCATCTCAGTTATTCGACCTCAGTAGAGGCACGAGACAGGGCTGCCCCCTGTCCCCACTACTATATGCCCTGGCGGCAGAACCCCTGGCAATATCCATCCGAGCAAACCCAGAGATCAGGGGACTTAGAGTGGGCTCTCTGATGGAAAAAATTAGCTTGTATGCAGATAACACGTTATTGTACCTGGCAGACTCGGGCCCATCATTATGCAATGCACTCCACATGATAGAACAATTTGGAATATTTTCAGGTCTAAAAATTAATTGGGACAAATCCCAAATCCTACCAATTGATAGTTTTCCACCCCCAGAATCCCAGACCAGGCTCCCACTCCAGAGAGTAGATGTTATTAAATATTTGGGGATTCGTATAACCAGATCCCCTGCAGACTATATATCCCTGAATATAACTCCCCTCATTTCTTTAGTTAAAAATAAAATACAGGTTTGGTCCAAATTACCATTAGGAGTATGGGGTCGTATAAATTTAATCAAAATGATTCTACTACCCAAAATATTATATGTTCTATGGCACACATCTGTTTATTTACCCTTAAAACATTTTAAATCCCTAGAGTCCCTCTTAAAGACATTTGTGTGGGGTAATAATAGGCATAAATTGGCATGGCAAGCCCTTAAAATCCGACTGACCTAGGTGGCACTGCTCTACCCGATTTTAATCTATACTACATTGCAGCACAACTATCACAGCTTTTCCATCTAGACAAAACTGATAGTGAGAGATTTCTTACGCTCATATGTCCTAAATGGGCGCAATACACTAAAGACCCGATATATGCAATAGCGGCAGACATGGGAGGGATGGAACTAGGAGATAGAAGACATACTATGCTCTACCACTACAGGAAAATATGGAATCTAGCAGCCTCTAGAATTGACATATCGCAGCTTAACGATTATACCCCGCTATGGCATAACAAAAATCTTCAGGAGTTTAATAAAATACAGAACACATTTATATGGTCCATGCAGGGAATATTTTACCTGCATCATATATTAAAAGATGGACAACTTAAAACATTTGACCTTCTTAAAGAAGAATTCACAATCCAGGACCAGATGTTCTTTAGATTCCTACAAATCCGTCACGCAATACAATCACAATTCCCTGACTCTTGCCCTAGTCCTACACCCAATGTACTTATCGCTATAATTAAGAGCACAGACTCTCATAAATTGATCTCAGCATTTTATAACTTGCTCTTAACCCCTGCAGCTACTAAAATAGCATATGTCCTTAAACCAAGATGGGAGAGGGAGGTGGGACCGGTGGAGGACGAAGAGTGGGAGGAGGCATTGGAGACTTGTAAAACTGTATCCCCAAAGCTCTCAGATCGCTTGACGCAGCTCTATGTTCTCCACAGGGCATATCTCACACCTCTCAGAGTGGCAAGATACAAGCATACACAAACCACCACATGTCAGATGTGTGGGAGAGAAACAGGTACCTTTTTTCATCTCCTATGGGCATGCCCTAAGATAAAAGGCTTTTGGGAACAAATTGTGGCATTTCTACATGACATGATGGGTTCACCTCTAGCCCTGGATCCTAAACAGTGCCTCTTGGGTATAGTTCCAGACACAACCGACAAATACACTAAAACTTTTGTACACGAAACACTCTTTGCAGCAAGAAAGGTTATAGCCAAAAAGTGGATGAGACGGGAGGCCCCCAAAGTAGTGGAATGGAAGGTGGAGATAAACAATACATTGCCATACAAGAAATGTATATATATTAATAGAGGTTGCCCAGCAAAGTACAACAAGATCTGGGACAGATGGCTTCAGGAATCTTCTACCTGTGTCTAATATAATCATATGATCATAAAGCGATAAAAAAGGTATGAGTATGGATGGTCAGTTTATAAGAACCAAATATGTATACACCGAATGACAAGATACGCCAGATATGTTTGAACTTAATGTTATATTTTATTCCAATGATGATAATGGTAATATTGTTATAATGATAACATGATTATGTAACCTTTTATTTTCACCTTTTGTATGCACCAAGTACTCAATAAAACTTGTTTGATAAAAAAAAAAGATAACTGGGAAGAAGGGAGGGGGGGGAAGGGGGCGGGGAAGGGGGGAGGGGGGAGAAGGGGAAGGGGGGAGGGGGGAGAAAGGGAAGAGGGTATAGAGGGGCCCGGGAAAGAAAAGAAAGAGGGAAAGGGAGGACACAGGGATCAGTGAATCAGAGAAGGAAGAGGAAGGAAAGGAGAGGAGAACATACCTAAGGGAGGGAGGGGAGCGGGGCGGAGGGAGAAAGGGAAGGGGGGAAAAGGGAGGGGGAGGGGAGGAAAAAGGAGGGAAGGGGAGGGAAGGGATGGGGGGAGGAGGGGAGGGGGAAAGGGAAGGGAAGGAGGAAAGTAAAAAGAAAAAAGGAAGGGGAGGAGGAAAGGGAAAAGAGAAAAGGAAGGGGAGGAGGAAGTGGACAAAAGAAGGGAAACAATTAGGATAGTAAGAGTTGCAGTGGGAGTAAAAAAAGGACTGGAAGGACAACCCTCCACCCATAGTGCGCCTAGTTAGATATTGGTGAATGAATAACGAAATGACACCCACCATTGCTTTAATGCTAATGAGGACTCAATAACTGGCACCATGGGCAGGGAATGAAATACTTAAAGACCGTTTGATTTGACAATTGTTGCTGGATGGAGCATTACAGCTTCTGGAGTAGAGAGAGCTGACATGTAGGTACTGCATGTATCAATACTGTTGTCCAGACAGTCCTGTCAGAAAAGGGAGGGGGGGGGAGGGGAGGAATGCCGTCATGGTCTTTGTAACAACATTGGCAACTTCAAATGGACAAAGGATAGAGAGGGGAAAGGAAAGAAGCAACGATCTAGCTGATGGATTACTTACTTGTGGTCCACCAGTATGTGTATCACCTGCCGGGTGTCTGCCATCTACACAAGGCAGCCATGACGGCTGCCTTATATACCCCCAACCCGGAAGACGTGCGGCGCTGAAGGCATCCGCGTCATCGTCTCCGGGTCAGGCTTTCAACTAGTGTGCATGCGCGGGGGTTCATTCTGTGCATGCGCCTAGCCCACTATACTGGCAGTGCATTACACTGCCAGGGAAGGCGGAGGAGAGGAGGCCCGATCCGAACGAAGGGCCTCTCCTCTGCCTAGAAAGCCACATGCCCGCCACTAGGAGAGAATGAACTCCTCACGCCGTACAATGGTGGTAAAAATACTCTGCTGTGAAATCAAAATATGCAATCTTTTACATACAGGAAGTCTACGCATTAAGCCGGGGCAATAAAGCATCCGATTGACCAGTCCGGATGCATACGTCACCAGCCTGCAATACAATCAACTTAAACAACATTATAGCGCTATTTCAATGTCATAAAATAGTATAGAAATAGAAATAGCACTATAATGTTGTTTAAGTTGATTGTATTGCATGCTGGTGACGTATGCATCCGGACTTGATTGGAGTAGTCCCCACTATTTCCCCCAATCCCCCTTTCTATAATCATGATTGAAGGATGAAGGTACCCACTAATAGTTTACTTCTTTCTATTCTTGTGGCAATCACCCTACAAAAATGTTCCTCCAGCTGCAGCATACTGCCAAGTTTGCACCAGTGACATGGAGGGAGGGGATGATGAGGTCACTGACTGTACTTGGGTGCCTGAGAGAAGAGAGGAGGAGGCACAACTCCAAAGAGGCAGGATGTCCTCTAGGGGGCAGCTTAAGGGCAGCCAACCTATTGCATCACACCACAGAGCTTCGCAGGTGCTCACTCCCCGTTGACTTTTAAAAGTTCCTTGGTGTGGGCCTTTTTCGACACGTGTGCAGCAGATCGCACCATTGCTGTTTACAACCTATGTCTGAAGCGGATCAAACATTACCAGAACAGCAGCTGCTTGGGCACCACATTCTTGACCAGACATATGACGACCTGTCATGCAGTCCGTTGGCAACAGCAATTGAAAGACCCACATCAAAGAAAAAGGTGGACTTCTCCTTGCTCCTCATCTGGGATCTCCAACTCTACTATACCTCCAGTCCTCTCAAAAACCTGCACTGAGAGGAATGAAGGTATAGCAATAGGTGTCCCAAGTGCTTGCAGCACACCACCATCTGATTTTAGCAGGCAAATTTCCCTACCCCAGTTGCTGAACTGAAAAAAGAAATTCAGTCCCAGCCATCCACATGCTTAGTGTCTAAATTCTAGCTTGGCCAAATTACTAGCACTGCAACTGCTGCCTTTTCAGCTGGTAGACTCTGGTAGGCTATTTCTTTTCATGGAAGGCCATTCTGGCTCTCAGACGGCATGTGGAAGGCAATGTTTTGGCCTCGTTGGACAGAGCGGTCAGCAGTAAGGTGCATATTACCGCTGATTCATGGTCTAGCAGGCATGGGCAGGGACGTTACCTTTCCTTCACGGCGCACTGGGTAACTGGGTTACTGGGTAACTGCTGGCAGCTGGGAAGGATGCAGGACAGGGTTCAGTGTTATTGGAGCTTGTTCCACCACCACACCTCCAAAATGCTAGTGGTGATTCTGCCACAGCTCCTCCACCCCCCCCTCTTCTTCTTCCTCTATGACCTCTTCTGCAGATTTGTCCTCTAAACCAGCGGTGCTCCGTAAGCAATCAAGAGGCTACGCAAGCAGTCAGGCTAAAAGATGGCATGCAGTGCTTGAGTTGGTCTGCTTAGGGGACAGGAGCCACACTGGGCAGAGATTCTGTCAGCTCTGCAGGGGCAGGCTCAGAGGTGGTTGAAGCCAAACCAGCTTCAGCCAGGAATGGTTGTATGCGACAATGGCACCAACCTTCTCTCCGCCCTCCGACAGGGAACTTGACCTATGTTCCATGTTTGGCATACGTTCTGAATTTGGTGGTGCAGCGGTTCTTGAGCAGGTACCCAGGCTTACAGGATCTCCTGAGACAAGCCAGAAAAGTCTGTGGTCAGTTCTGCCGGTCATACAATGTCAGTGCTCAGCTGGCTGACATTTAAAAGTAATGCAACCTGCCCACCAACCGCCTGATTTGTGATGTGCCCACTAGGTGGAACTCAATGTTGGCAATGCTGCAGCAGCTGCACACACAGCAAAGGGCCATCAATGAGTACCTGTACGAGTATGGCACCAGGACAGGGTCAGGGAAGCTTGGCTTCTTTTCGCCACGTCAGTGGCTACTGATCAAGGATGCATGCACTGTCCTGTCACCATTTGAGGAGGCCACAAGGATGTTGAGCAGCAACAATGCATGCATCATTGACACTGCCCCTCTAGCCTTCCTGTTGGAGCACCTCTGCAAACTTACACTGCATGGCCTCCCTGATTCTGCAAAAGGACCCTAGGATTTGTGGTATCAATGAGAGGGATCATTATTGGCTGGCAACCCTTCTTGATCCACGTTACAAGGGTAAGGTTGCAGAACTCAACCTGCCTTCACAGAGGGAGCAGAGGATGAAACATCTTTAGGAGGCCTTGAAGAAAGGTTTGTGCAATGCTTTTCCAGACCCTGGAAAGTAACAATTTCCTGGAGCTGGACAAGGTGTTGTTGAGGCTTCGTTCAGTCAGAGGAAGAGCGGTGGAGAAGGTGGCCAGCTGACGATGCCTTTAAACAATTTTTCAGTCCTCAGCGCCAAGGTCTGATCGGTTCAAGCAACGATTGCAAGCGTCTGCATTACATGGTACAAAAATATCTAGGGGCAAGAGCAGACTTAGAGACCTTTCCAACAGAGCATCCACTGGGTTACAGGGTCTTGAGGAAGGACAACTGGCCAGAACTTGCTCAGTATGCAATTGAGCTACTGGCCTGTCCTGCATCCAGCATGCTTTCTGAATGCACATTCAGTGCTGCTGGAGGGTTTGTAATGAATCAAACAGTGTGCCCTTCCACAGACTCCGTTGATAGGCTCACATTCATAAAAATTAATCAGTCTTGGATCAGCAGCTATCAAGCACCTGATGCTGATGTAACTGATTGAATTTTCTAAGGATGAGGGATCCCTTGAAGACTGCTTATGCTGACTATCCTATTCCTCCTCAATCTTGATGATGCTAGCTTCCAACAATATTTTTGGTTTATGGCAACATCACCACCACCCATGGCCCAATTTTTTTGCCCCTGTTTAACAGGGGCATGTAATTACAATTTTTTCATCTAATATTTCACAGCAGGGACCATTCCTGCGCCCAACAAGAGTATCTGTGAGGGGTTACAGTGTTGTGGCACCACCACCACCCAAGGCCCAATTTTTCTGGCCATGTTTAACAGGGGCATGTAATTACAATTCTTCATCTAATATTTCACAGCGGGGCCCATTCCTGCGCCCAACAAGAGTATCTGTGTGGGGTTACAGTGTTGTGGCACCCCCACCAACACCACGCAAGGCCCAGTTTTTATGCCAATGTTTTACAGGGGCATGTAATTACAATTTTTGATATAATATTTCAGCGCACGGCCCATTCTTGAGCACAACAAGAGTATCTGTGAGGGGTTACAGTGCTGTGGCACCACCACCCAAGGCCCAATTTTTCTGCCCCTGTTTAACAGGGGCATGTAATTACAATTTTTGATATATTTCAACACAATTTTTCAACGCCCAATTTTTCTGCCCCTGTTTAACAGGGGCATGTAATTAATTTATTAATTTCACAGTAGGGCCTGTTCCTGCGCCCAACAAGAGTAAACATGAGGACTTACAGTGTTGTGGCACCAGCACCACCACCACCACCCAGGGCCCAATTTTTCTGCACCTGTTTAACAGGGGCATGTAATTATAATTTTTGATATAATATTTCACAGCAGGGCCCGTTCCTGCGCCCAACAAGAGTATTTGCGAGGGGTTACAGTGTTGTGGCAACACCATCCAAGGCCCAATTTTTCTGCACCTGTTTAACCGGGGCATGTAATTACAATTCTTGATCTAATATTTCACAGCGGGGCCCATTCCTGCGCCCAACAAGAGTATCTGTGTGGGGTTACAGTGTTGTGGCACCCCCACCAACACCACGCAAGGCCCAGTTTTTATGCCAATGTTTTACAGGGGCATGTAATTACAATTTTTGATATAATATTTCAGCGCAGGGCCCATTCTTGAGCACAACAAGAGTATCTGTGAGGGGTTACAGTGCTGTGGCACCACCACCCAAGGCCCAATTTTTCTGCCCCTGTTTAACAGGGGCATGTAATTACAATTTTTGATATATTTCAACGCAATTTTTCAACGCCCAATTTTTCTGCCCCTGTTTAACAGGGGCATGTAATTAATTTATTAATTTCACAGTAGGGCCTGTTCCTGCGCCCAACAAGAGTAAACATGAGGGCTTACAGTGTTGTGGCACCAGCACCACCACCCAGGGCCCAATTTTTCTGCACCTGTTTAACAGGGGCATGTAATTATAATTTTTGATATAATATTTCACAGCAGGGCCCGTTCCTGCGCCCAACAAGAGTATTTGCGAGGGGTTACAGTGTTGTGGCAACACCATCCAAGGCCCAATTTTTCTGCACCTGTTTAACCGGGGCATGTAATTACAATTCTTGATCTAATATTTCACAGCGGGGCCCATTCCTGCGCCCAACAAGAGTATCTGTGTGGGGTTACAGTGTTGTGGCACCCCCACCAACACCACGCAAGGCCCAGTTTTTATGCCAATGTTTTACAGGGGCATGTAATTACAATTTTTGATATAATATTTCAGCGCACGGCCCATTCTTGAGCACAACAAGAGTATCTGTGAGGGGTTACAGTGCTGTGGCACCACCACCCAAGGCCCAATTTTTCTGCCCCTGTTTAACAGGGGCATGTAATTACAATTTTTGATATATTTCAACACAATTTTTCAACGCCCAATTTTTCTGCCCCTGTTTAACAGGGGCATGTAATTAATTTATTAATTTCACAGTAGGGCCTGTTCCTGCGCCCAACAAGAGTAAACATGAGGGCCTACAGTGTTGTGGCACCAGCACCACCACCACCACCCAGGGCCCAATTTTTCTGCACCTGTTTAACAGGGGCATGTAATTATAATTTTTGATATAATATTTCACAGCAGGGCCCGTTCCTGCGCCCAACAAGAGTATTTGCGAGGGGTTACAGTGTTGTGGCACCACCATCCAAGGCCCAATTTTTCTGCACCTGTTTAACAGCGGCATGTAATTACAATTCTTGATCTAATATTTCACAGCGGGGCCCATTCCTGCGCCCAACAAGAGTATCTGTGTGGGGTTACAGTGTTGTGGCACCCCCACCAACACCACGCAAGGCCCAGTTTTTATGCCAATGTTTTACAGGGGCATGTAATTACAATTTTTGATATAATATTTCAGCGCAGGGCCCATTCTTGAGCACAACAAGAGTATCTGTGAGGGGTTACAGTGCTGTGGCACCACCACCCAAGGCCCAATTTTTCTGCCCCTGTTTAACAGGGGCATGTAATTACAATTTTTGATATATTTCAACGCAATTTTTCAACGCCCAATTTTTCTGCCCCTGTTTAACAGGGGCATGTAATTAATTTATTAATTTCACAGTAGGGCCTGTTCCTGCGCCCAACAAGAGTAAACATGAGGGCTTACAGTGTTGTGGCACCAGCACCACCACCACCACCCAGGGCCCAATTTTTCTGCACCTGTTTAACAGGGGCATGTAATTATAATTTTTGATATAATATTTCACAGCAGGGCCCGTTCCTGCGCCCAACAAGAGTATTTGCGAGGGGTTACAGTGTTGTGGCAACACCATCCAAGGCCCAATTTTTCTGCACCTGTTTAACCGGGGCATGTAATTACAATTCTTGATCTAATATTTCACAGCGGGGCCCATTCCTGCGCCCAACAAGAGTATCTGTGTGGGGTTACAGTGTTGTGGCACCCCCACCAACACCACGCAAGGCCCAGTTTTTATGCCAATGTTTTACAGGGGCATGTAATTACAATTTTTGATATAATATTTCAGCGCACGGCCCATTCTTGAGCACAACAAGAGTATCTGTGAGGGGTTACAGTGCTGTGGCACCACCACCCAAGGCCCAATTTTTCTGCCCCTGTTTAACAGGGGCATGTAATTACAATTTTTGATATATTTCAACACAATTTTTCAACGCCCAATTTTTCTGCCCCTGTTTAACAGGGGCATGTAATTAATTTATTAATTTCACAGTAGGGCCTGTTCCTGCGCCCAACAAGAGTAAACATGAGGGCCTACAGTGTTGTGGCACCAGCACCACCACCACCACCCAGGGCCCAATTTTTCTGCACCTGTTTAACAGGGGCATGTAATTATAATTTTTGATATAATATTTCACAGCAGGGCCCGTTCCTGCGCCCAACAAGAGTATTTGCGAGGGGTTACAGTGTTGTGGCACCACCATCCAAGGCCCAATTTTTCTGCACCTGTTTAACAGCGGCATGTAATTACAATTCTTGATCTAATATTTCACAGCGGGGCCCATTCCTGCGCCCAACAAGAGTATCTGTGTGGGGTTACAGTGTTGTGGCACCCCCACCAACACCACGCAAGGCCCAGTTTTTATGCCAATGTTTTACAGGGGCATGTAATTACAATTTTTGATATAATATTTCAGCGCAGGGCCCATTCTTGAGCACAACAAGAGTATCTGTGAGGGGTTACAGTGCTGTGGCACCACCACCCAAGGCCCAATTTTTCTGCCCCTGTTTAACAGGGGCATGTAATTACAATTTTTGATATATTTCAACACAATTTTTCAACGCCCAATTTTTCTGCCCCTGTTTAACAGGGGCATGTAATTAATTTATTAATTTCACAGTAGGGCCTGTTCCTGCGCCCAACAAGAGTAAACATGAGGGCTTACAGTGTTGTGGCACCAGCACCACCACCACCACCCAGGGCCCAATTTTTCTGCACCTGTTTAACAGGGGCATGTAATTATAATTTTTGATATAATATTTCACAGCAGGGCCCGTTCCTGCGCCCAACAAGAGTATTTGCGAGGGGTTACAGTGTTGTGGCAACACCATCCAAGGCCCAATTTTTCTGCACCTGTTTAACCGGGGCATGTAATTACAATTCTTGATCTAATATTTCACAGCGGGGCCCATTCCTGCGCCCAACAAGAGTATCTGTGTGGGGTTACAGTGTTGTGGCACCCCCACCAACACCACGCAAGGCCCAGTTTTTATGCCAATGTTTTACAGGGGCATGTAATTACAATTTTTGATATAATATTTCAGCGCAGGGCCCATTCTTGAGCACAACAAGAGTATCTGTGAGGGGTTACAGTGCTGTGGCACCACCACCCAAGGCCCAATTTTTCTGCCCCTGTTTAACAGGGGCATGTAATTACAATTTTTGATATATTTCAACGCAATTTTTCAACGCCCAATTTTTCTGCCCCTGTTTAACAGGGGCATGTAATTAATTTATTAATTTCACAGTAGGGCCTGTTCCTGCGCCCAACAAGAGTAAACATGAGGGCTTACAGTGTTGTGGCACCAGCACCACCACCACCACCCAGGGCCCAATTTTTCTGCACCTGTTTAACAGGGGCATGTAATTACAATTTTTGATATAATATTTTCACAGCAGGGCCCATTCCTTTGCCCAACAAGAGTATCTGTGAGAGGTTACAGTGTTGTGGCACCATCACCACCCAAGGCCCAATTCTTCTGCCCCTGTTTAACAGGGGCATGTAATTACAATTCTTGATATAATATTTCACAGCAGGGCCCGTTCCTGCACCCACCAAGAGTAATGCCCCGTACACACGATCGGACATTGATCGGACATTCCGACAACAAAATCCATGGATTTTTTCAGACGGATGTTGACTCAAAGTTGTTTTGCGTACACACGGTCGCACAAAGTTGTCGGCATTTCCGCTCACCAAGAACGCGGTGACGTTGACCATGTACGACGAGACTAGAAAAGGCCAGTTCAGAACCAAGCGCTGCACCCTTTTGCTAATCTCGTGTTAGTAAAAGTTTGGTGAGAGACGATTCGCGCTTTTTCAGACTCGTGTTTTTCAGATCGTTTTCTGCTGTTCAGTTTGTGCTTGTGGGTTTGTATCTGCTCTTCAGTGCGTGCAGTCAGTTCATATTGTACTATTCAGTGCGATCTTGTCCGCTCATTACTGTTTTTCAGGTCGCTCTTCACAGGCCTTGCTGTTCTTCAGTGCGTTCTGTTACTTCGTTCTGAGCAGTCGACCATTTTCTAGCCATGTTGCGTATACATACTCCTCGTAGAGTTCGTGCTGTGCGGGGGCTTGGTGTTGGGGTCCTTATCTTGACACAAGACCAGTCCATGAACAGGGTGGGGAGGAGTTCATGGACCAAGAATTGGTTGCTTCAGCGTGACCAGTTCTGACACATGCCTTTACTCCGTGAGATCCGTGAGAATAATCCTGATGATTTCCGGAACTTTCTCCGGATGACGGACCCCGTATTTCACCGTTTGTTGGCTTCGCAGACCCCCTATATCAGCAGGCAGGATACCTGCATGAGGCAAGCCATCACTCTGGAGCAGAGGTTAGTCGCCACCCTGCGGTACTTGACGACGGGGAGATGCCTGCAGGACTTGAAGTTCTCGACAGGCATCTCCCCCCAGGCTCTGGGTATCATTATCCCAGAGACCTGTTCTGCCATCATCCAGGTTCTGCAGAAGGAGTATATTAAGGTAAGATTTTTATCCTTTCATTTTACATGTTATTGTATGGAATGTTTGCTAATGTATTGTATTTCTTTCCTTATTCTCTAATTACCATGATTGTAATATGCTGTGAATGTCCCCTTTGTCCTCATGCATGCTGGATTTTTATGTAATTATTTTTGTTGTCCTTCATACATATTTGCCTTCACTTACCTCCCCAGCATGGTCTCCTGGCCCTATATTCACCTCGTGTAGTCACTTAACAATGTATTTTATCAGCTCCATAGTAGTGCTTTACCCCAAACACCCCCTAAAATGTTTTTAAATGTGATTTGTGCTTTAAATTCAGGCAGAGTGCCAGAGGCTTTTTTTTGGGGGTCCCCAAATAATTTTTAACCCTCCCTCCCCCCAACTGCTAAGTCAGCTGATAACAATTCTCTATCCTCAATCCTCTATCTGCTGACTTTGCCAAACCCATACACACTATACCCACCTCTTTTGTGGTCAGATTTATGGATGAATTCCCCAAAGCATGTAGTGCAAGGGCCTGCCTGAATTCTTTCAAATGGTACTGTTTCAAGTTTCTGTATACTATTATTATCTTGATAGGTAATAGCAGAATGTCCAAATGTGCTCAAATGTGTACAGTGTGTATTTATATCTTTGCATTATGACACTTCTTACCTGTCCAGTGGGCTGCCAATAGTGTAACTAAGGAGGGGCTGTTCAAAGTAATACCCATTATTTAGGCATTCATCTCTCAATGAAGTGGAGAGGGTTACCTGTCCAAGAGTCCCCCCCCCCTATAATGTTAGAAATGGCCCATGAGAGGGGGGAGGGGGAATCTGATAGGTGTACCTTATACTTTGGTCTTTAAAAACTCCCTCAAATAAATGTTATCTTGATGTTGGCCAAGAATGTTTGTGTCTAATCTGCTTTCCCTGTTTATGTGCAAAATGACTAAATTTTTTTTTGTTTGACTCCACAGTCTCCTTCCACGCCACAGGAATGGCAGACTGTGGCCTCAGACTTTGCCCAGCGGTGGGACTTTCCTAACTGCGGAGGGGCAATTGATGGGAAACACGTCCACATCATCCCACCACCCAACTCGGGGTCATACTATTATACTTATAAGGGGTTCAATAGTATTGTGATGTTGGCGGTGGTGTTGGCTACTTATGAGTTCCTGTATGTGGACATGGGGAAGAATGGCCGGATGTCCGATGGTGGAGTCATCGCCCAGACGGAGTTCTACAGGTGTCTCCAGAATGGCAGCTTGGACTTGCCACCTCCAGAAGACAATGTGGAAGGACTCCCATTAGTCTTCGTTGCGGATGAAGCATTTGCGCTGGGGGACCATCTTATGCGGCCATTCCCGATGAGGACCCTCACCCCGGACCGGAGGGTTTTTAATTACCGGCTGGCCAGAGCCAGAAGAGTGGTGGAGAGCACGTTTGGAATCATGGCCAGCCTGTTCCGCCTATTTCTTACACCCATACATAAACTGAATCATATAATCCTGGCGTGCTGTGTTCTACACAACTTTTTACGGCAACATTATGCCAACTATGCTGGCTCAGTTGGGCCTGAGGCTGGAATTCAAAATGAAACAACCCTGACGGCGCTTGAAAGTGGCCGTCCTGACTTGCCCCCCCTGAGTGCCCGTGATGTCCGGCTAAGATACCTTGAATTCTTTGCGGGTAGGGGGGCTATCACTATGCCAGATAATGTCTGAAACCTTTTTTAAATAAAAAAAACAAATAACTACTCAAATCTTGACATTTACTGCTTGTGTTTGTTTTAGCTGACCCTGACAGAAATGTGATGAGTCCTGAAAATGGCGTGATTGTGTAACCTTACAAAGCACTGTTGGGTGTTCTTTACTAAAGGCAAAGACACTTTGCACTACAAGTGCAATTGAAACTGCACTTGTAGTGCAAAGTGAATTTGCCCTTAGGAAATAACACCCATTGTCACAGAAAACACCAATTAGAGCACCACAAAAGTGTTGGAGCGTTGAAACAATAATCCACACATTCTTGATTAACAATCTTTTTAATAACAGCACAATCACATGTGCATTTAGAAAAGTTTTTTAAAACCAACATGTTTGTTGTATAACAATTTTTGGGGTCACATTAGAAAAAGTAGAAATGTCCATTTAAGATAAAACAGGCATGTTTAAAACCAACAAGAAAGACACAAATCTTACAAAGTTCACATTTGCTAGAACTTGAAGGCAATATCAGACATGAGTATTTACAAACTGTGTTTGATATTGCGTTCAGATGGGGTGAAGTCACCCCAGGAAAAGCCAAATTTTGAAGTTGCACACAAATTTACGAATGTCAACATGTGCTACCTGCCATCACGGGGGATCAAGGGACGTGTTTTGGGGGTGCAACCCCTTCCTCACAGTTACTTTATTATTGAGGAAGGTGTTGCACCCCCAAAACCCCTACATTGATCTTCCGTGATGGCAGATAGCACATGTTGACACACTGTGTGCCTCTTCAAAATTTGGCTTTTCTCAAATTTGTCAAAAAATGTCAAAAAATTTTAGCACACAAAAAACCAAAGGAATTTGGAGGGGTTTTAAATCTCCCTAAAACATCAATGATGTTCTTCATTTTTTGTTAAACATCATTGATGTTTTTCTGGATGTTTTCCAAGTCCCAGCATGGATGGATGGATGGCTGGATGAGGCTGCAATGGGCACAGATCAGCGCTGTGTGCATTACAGATCCAGCCCATGGAGCTGCTGCACCTGATCTCTCCCCTCTCCACTCACACTGTGCACTGAGAAAGGGGAGAGAAGAACCGGACATGACGCCGGTTTGTTTACAAGAGATCACTCTGTCGATTTGATGGAGCAGACTGAAGTCAGGGAATCCCTCTCAACCCTTCCTTCCACTCTTCCTTCCACCCTATCTTCCACCCCAGCTGAGGCTTCCGATGTCTAACCTGGGACTTCCAGCCAGGAAGAAGTGGAGGATCCCAGATGGAGTCAGGTATAGCATTCTTCTACAGATTTCTGGTCAATAAATAAATGATGTTTACTAGATGTTATTATTGATCACTAATTGCTAATTTAATACAGTGTTTTACATATCAATAGACAGTAGTGGGCAAAAATAATTGGGACAAGAATGAAAAATGCTGGGCTCAGAAGGATAGTCTGTTATATTTGTTAACATTCAATTTGCAACAGTCATGAGATGAAAATTGTGTGTGATTAATGAATTAAAAACTAAAACTATGTCCCTTTTTCATACACAGGAAGACCTCAGCCAGGACGAGGCTCTGGAATGTGGCACACAGGAGGAGGCTGTGGAATGTGGCAGCCAGGAGGAGGCAGGGGTTAGTGGCAGCCAGGAGGAGGCGGGGCTAAGTGGCAGCCAGGAGAAGCCTGGGCCCAGTAGGAGCCTGACCGAATCGCAGGTTCCTCCCCTCCACCTTCCAAACAAAAGACCCAGGAAGGGGAATCACATGCAGGATTCAGCGCTCAGGCTCATTCAGGAGGCTTCTGCATCCCTCAGAGCCTTACCCACTCCTGAAGAGGCCTTTGCCTGCATGGCTGCCACCAAACTGAAGGGCATGCAGGAGGGTCAATGCCAGCTGTGTGAGAACCTTCTTTATAAAGTCCTAACTAAGGGTGTGAGTGCGAAATCACACCCAATACCCACGTGATTGAGTTGGACCATCCTCCTCCTCCTCCTCCTGCCACAACTACACCACCACAGCCACAGCGTGGAAGGAAGCGTGGAGGGAAGACCAGAGAGTGGTGGCCCTGGGTTCAGTCTGGTCTGACAAAAGATGCAGTCTCTTGTATGACCACAGCATGGGGACATACATGTCATCTGCTGCTTTCATGATCTCTTGGACTTCTGGACCAGACTGCACTCCCTTAGATATGGACTCCTCAGGCCACCAATTTTGCAGTAAAATAATTGATGTGTGCCCTGGGGGCCAAAGGCTTCGCCAATTTCTGCTGTTTCTCCAGCGTTGCCTCCCTCTTTGTTTGGTTATGAGCTCTTAATAAAGGAATTTTTGGTTCAATTATACTCGCCTATGTGTGTTTTCCTTCAAAAAGGACAGTTTGTTTGTGAGGAGGCAGGTACATTTCAAAACTACAATGTGAAATTAACAAGGGACACCAACACCAAACAATCTCCTTGAGATTAAATAATACAAGATATCAATGGTGTTGTGGTAACTTGACACACAAAACACACACAAAAATATTATGGAGTAAAACCCCAAAAAACTAAAAAAAAACATCAGGCTTGAAAAAAATACAAACCCCCAAAAAAAAAAATCAGCCTTGAAAAAAATACAAACCCCCAAAAAAAAAAATCAGCCTTGAAAAAAATAAAAAACAAAACTAAAAAAAATCAGCCTTAAAAAAAATACAAAACAAAAATAAAACAACAAAAAAGAAATAGGGTCAGATGTGACAAATCAAAATATATTGAGGGAATCACGATAAATAATAAAGAAAGAAGTTTGTGAGAAGTCTGTGTGAATATGAGCAGCAAAACTACTTCTTTCTTCTCACATAAAGAAGCAGAGAGTGCGCTGTATTAAACAATTTAAAACATTGCAGTGCTGTATCCATTCCGAATGCTAATTTTACCAGACTGAGCTGTTCCGTCTCGGAATTTCTTCTGAGCATGCGTGGCACTTTGTGTGTCGGAATTGTCCACACACGGTCAGAATTGACGCGATCGGATTTTGTTGTCGGAAAATTTTATAGCCTGCTCTCAAACTTTGTGTGTTGGAAAATCCGATGGAAAATGTAAGATGGAGCCCACACACGGTCGGAATTTCCGACAACACGCTCCGATCGCACATTTTCTTTTGGAAAATCCGACCGTGTGTACGGGGCATAACTGTAATGGCTTACAGTGTTCTGGTACCACCAACACCTAAGGCCCAATTTTCTGCAGAGTATATAAAGCAGGCTGTACAGTATATATACTGCTGTTCAGAGTATATAGTGCCTGGGGGACCCCCACGCCATTTTTTTTTTAACTTGGGTGCGCGGTCCCCCTTAATATCCGTACCAGACCCAAAGGGCCTGTTATTGGACTGGGGGGGGGGGAACCCATGCCATTTTTTTCAATGATTTTCATCTATATTGCCGGGACCTGAAAAAGTAGTTTTAAATGACATTTTTTCCTTAAGAAATGTAATTTTGCTGTGGTATTGTTCTAAACATGGGAAAAATGTGCTACTTTACAGGCATACGAAGGACACCCCCAGGCACGATATTTACCCCTTGACCACAGGGCACTTAAACCCCATTCCTAAACAGACCAATTTTAAGCTTTTGGTGTGCTCACATTTTGAATGACAATTGGATGGATGGATGGATGAGTATTGCTGAGTATGGATGGATGGATGAGCATGGATGATGGATAGGTGGGCATGGATGGATGGATGGATGGATGAGTATTGCTGAGCATGGATGGATGAGTATTGATGTGTATGGATGGATGAGTATTGCTGAGTATGGATGAATGGATGGATGAGTATGGATGAGTATTGCTGAGCATGGATGGATGAGTATTGCTGAGTATGGATGGATGGCTGAGCATGGATGGATTGCTGGATGAGTATGACATCATGGATGGCTGAGCATGGATGGATGGATGGCTGGATGAGGCTGCAATGGGCACAGATCAGCGCTGTGTGCATTACAGATCCAGCCCATGGAGCTGCTGCACCTGATCTCTCCCCTCTCCACTCACACTGTGCACTGAGAAAGGGGAGAGAAGAACCGGACATGACGCCGGTTTGTTTACAAGAGATCACTCTGTCGATTTGATGGAGCAATCACGTGGTAAATGCCCGCTGTCAGCGGCCATTTACCGTGATCCGTGATGCGCCGGGTCCTCAGGACCCATCAGTCACAGATATTCCGGGGTGTGCGGGATTCTGGGAGGACGTCAATGTATGCCCTCCCAGAGAGTTATCGAGCCATGTTGTAGCTGTCATTAGGCTATGGCGCGGTCGTTAACTGGTTAAAGGAATATTTCATTTTTATCCAATTGTCATTGGGACAGAAAGTGAGGTGAAATCTTCTGAACAGGGGTACAGACAGCAAAACAAATGTTACAGGGGTGATGATAACCCTTCCCCATGTTATCCAAAAAGCTTAAAAATAGATTTTTTGGCTGGAGCTACACTTACAAAATGTACCTGTTCCAAATTACAAACAGATTCAACTTAAGAACAAACCTAAAGTCCCTATCTTGTTTGTAACCCGGGGACCACCTGTATACCCTGTTTCCCCGAAAATAAGACCTAGCGTGATTGTCAGTGATGGCTGCAATATAAGCCCTACCCCCCAAATAAGCCCTACCCTGTTTCTCCGAAAATAAGCCCAACCCTGAAAATAAGACCTACAAGGACTTATTTGGGGGGTAGGGCTTATATTGCAGCCTTCACCGACAGTCACGCTAGGTCTTATTTTAGGGGAAACAGGGTACTGCTGCTGTTCAGAGTATATAGGGCCTGGGGGCCCCACGCCTTTTTTTTTTTAAATTTGGGTGCGGGGTAATATCTTAATATCCATAGGGCCTGGTAATGGGCTGGGGGGGGCAACATTAAATTACAGCCGCAAGAAGTTTTAAATGACTTTTATTCCTTTAGAAATATAATTTTGTGCAGGGACTGTTCTAAACACGGGAAACATGCACCACTTTACAGGCATACTATAGACACCCCCAGGTATGATATTTAAAGGAATATTTCACTTTTATTTTTTCACTTTAAGCATTATTAACCACTTCAGCCCCGGAAGGATTTACCCCCTTCCTGACCAGAGCACTTTTTACAATTCGGCACTGCGTCGCTTTAACTGCTAATTGCGCGGTCATGCAATGGTGTACCCAAACGGAATTTGCGTCCTTTTCTTCCCACAAATAGAGCTTTCTTTTGATGGTATTTGATCACCTCTGCCGTTTTTATTTTTTGCGCTATACACGGAAAAAGACCGAAAATTTTGAAAAAAAATGATATTTTCTACTTTTTGTTCTAAAAAAAATCCAATAAACTCAATTTTAGTCATACATTTAGGCCAAAATGTATTCGGCCACATGTCTTTGGTAAAAAAAATGTCAATAAGCGTATATTTATTGGTTTGCGCAAAAGTTATAGCGTCTACAAACTAGGGTACATTTTCTGGAATTTACACAGCCTTTAATTTATGACTGCCTATGTCGTTTCTTGAGGTGCTAAAATGGCAGGGCAGTACAAAACCCCCACAAATGACCCCATTTTGGAAAGTAGACACCCCAAGGAATTTGCTGAGAGGCATGTTGAGCCCATTGAATATTCATTTTTTTTGTCCCAAGTGATTGAATAATGACAAAAAAAAAAAAAAAAAAAAAAAATTACAAAAAGTTGTCACTAAATGATATATTTCTCACACAGGCCATGGGCATATGTGGAATTGCACCCCAAAATACATTTAGCTGCTTCTCCTGAGTACGGGGATACCACATGTGTGGGACTTTTTGGGAGCCTAGCCGCGTACGGGGCCCCGAAAACCAATCACTGCCTTCAGGATTTCTAAGGGCGTACATTTTTGATTTTACTCCTCACTACCTATCACAGTTTTGAAGGCCATAAAATGCCCAGATGACATAAAACCCCCCCAAATTACCCCATTTTGGAAAGTAGACACCCCAAGCTATTTGCTTTGAGGCATGTTGAGTCCATGGAATGTTTTATATTTTGACACAAGTTGCGGGAAAGTGAGAATTTTTTTTTTTTTTTTTTTTTTTTTGCACAAAGTTGTCACTAAATGATATATTGCTCACACAGGCCATGGGCATATGTGGAATTGCACCCCAAAATACATTTAGCTGCTTCTCCTGAGTATGGGGATACCACATGTGTGGGACTTTTTGGGAGCCTAGCCGCGTACGGGACCCCGAAAACCAATCACTGCCTTCAGGAATTCTAAGGGCGTACATTTTTGATTTTACTCCTCACTGCCTATCACAGTTTCGGAGGCCATGGAATGCCCAGGTGGCACAAACCCCCCCCCAAATGACCCCATTTTGGAAAGTAGACACCCCAAGCTATTTGCTGAGAGGCATGGTGAGTATTTTGCAGCTCTCATTTGTTTTTGAAAATAAAGAAAGACGAGAAAAAAAAATTTTTTTTTTCTTTTTTCAATTTTCAAAACTTTGTGACAAAAAGTGAGGTCTGCAAAATACTCACTATACCTCTCATCAAATAGCTTGGGGTGTCTACTTTCCAAAATGGGGTCATTTGGGGGTTTTTTTTGCCACCTGGGCATTCCATGGCCTCCGAAACTGTGATAGGCAGTGAAGAGTGAAATCAAAAATTTACGGCCTTAGAAAGCCTGAAGGCGGTGCTTGGTTTTCGGGGTCCCGTACGCGGCTAGGCTCCCAAAAAGTCTCACACATGTGGTATCCCCGTACTCAGGAGAAGCAACAGAATGTATTTTGGGGTGTAATTTCACATATTCCCATGGCATGTTTGAGCAATATATCATTTAGTGACAACTTTGCGCAAAAAAAAATAAAAAAAATAAAAAATTGTCTCTTTCCCGCAACTTGTGTCACAATATAAATTATTCCATGGACTCAACATGACTCTCAGCAAATAGCTTGGGGTGTCTACTTTCCAAAATGGGGTCATTTGGGGGGGTTTTGAACTGTCCTGGCATTTTATGCACAACATCTAGAAGCTTATGTCACACATCACCCACTCTTCTAACCACTTGAAGACAAAGCCCTTTCTGACACTTATTGTTTACATAAAAAAATAATTTTTTTTTGCAAGAAAATTACTTTGAACCCCCAAACATTATATATTTTTTTTAAAGCAAATGCCCTACAGATTAAAATGGTGGGTGTTTCATTTTTTTTTTTCACACAGTATTTGCGCCGCAATTTTTCAAACGCATTTTTTGGGGAAAAAACACACTTTTTTACATTTTAATGCACTAAAACACACTATATTGCCCAAATGTTTGATGAAATAAAAAAGATGATCTTAGGCCGAGTACATGGATACCAAACATGACATGCTTTAAAATTGCGCACAAACGTGCAGTGGCGACAAACTAAATACATTTTTAAAAGCCTTTAAAAGCCTTTACAGGTTACCACTTTAGATTTACAGAGGAGGTCTACTGCTAAACTTACTGCCCTCGATCTGACCTTCGCGGCGATACCTCACATGCATGGTGCAATTGCTGTTTACATTTGACGCCAGACCGACACTTGCGTTCGCCTTAGCGCGAGAGCAGGGGGGACAGGGGTGCTTTTTTTTTTTTTTTTTTTTTTTTTTTTTCTTTATTATTATTATTTTTTTATCTTATTTTTAAACTGTTCCTTTCATTTTTTTTTTAAATCATTTTTATTGTTATCTCAGGGAATGTAAATATCCCCTATCATAGCAATAGGTAGTGACAGGTACTCTTTTTTGCAAAAATTGGGGTCTATTAGACCCTAGATTTCTCCTCTGCCCTCAAAGCATCTGACCACACCAAGATCGGTGTGATAAAATGCTTTCCCAATTTCCCAATGGCGCTATTTACATCCGGCGAAATCTAAGTCATAAAATGCTCGTAGCTTCCGGTTTCTTAGGCCATAGAGATGTTTGGAGCCACTCTGGTCTCTGATCAGCTCTATGGTCAGCTGGCTGAATCACCGGCTGCATTTTCAGGTTCCCTGTTGAGACAGGAGAGCCAGAGAAAAACACAGAAGACGGTGGGGGGGGGGGCATTCCCTCCCACTGCTTGTAAAAGCAGTCTAGAGGCTAATTAGCCGCTAGGATTGCTTTTACATGAAAGCCGACCGCTGGCTGAAAAGAATGATACCAAGATGATACCTAAACCTGCAGGCATCATTCTGGTATAACCATTCAAAGTCGTGAATGGCGTACCTGAAGACAAAAAAATGGTTAACAATAAAGCACAGTAAACGGTAAAGTATAAAAAATTGCATACCTGAAAAACAAACATGATAAAACATAATAACAATAAAACATTGCAGAATAGAATACAGTAAAAAAGAGCAGAACAATAGAGAGAGAGAATAGAGAGAGAAAGAACAATAAAACGACAACTATTTTTTTTTTATTTTATATTTTTGTATGTGTTTTTTTTTTTTTCTTTTTTTGTAACTAACTTTTATAACTGTACCCGGTTCCAGGTTCGGGTCTCTCAAAATGCGATGGCATCTTGGGAGACCCTGTGAAAGTGTGCCTAGTCTGTGGAATGCTGTACCCTACGCTAATAGTCAACTAGTGAATGGTAGCGTTCAAAACATTCACCAATGCAAAGACCAGGATTGTCAGGACAGGAGGGACAATAATAGCGGGTGTCACGCCTATATCCGCGCTTGCTGCAGACACAACATCTTTTTTGGGGGGGTTCGTTGGGTAGGGGTACTCGGGAGGACATAAAGAAAATGCCTCTCATGCAGCCGACTGCATTTGGTTGGGGATGTGAATGGGGGAAGTACGGGCGCTGCAGAAGCGGTGGGTTCCCAATTAGGATTGGCGAATGCAGCAGGAAGGGCACTATGGGCACGACGGGCCTGTGTTTGTCTTTTTGGTGGCAGCGGGACACTACTTGTGCTTGCCACCTCACCAGCTTGAACTGCACTTATGGGACTCGCCACGTCACCAAGTGTTACTGCAGTGCTGGTTTGACTACGACCGGGGTGTACTAGGCCGCTGGCGCTTGCCAGTTCACCAAAACGCTACCAAAAAATCTGTTAGCGATCGCAGGGATCAGGCCTGACTCTGCGAACGCTGCAGTTATGCGTTTAGTGTTCTGTAAGTGACAGTGATCGATCGATACTGCACTTGGGTGGGCTGGGCTGGGCTGGGCCGGGCGGAGGGGCAAAACGCAGGTGCTAGCAGGTATCTGGGCTGATCCCGCTAACACTGCGTTTGTGGGAACCCTAAACTGCTGGGGACGCTAGTATAGATCTGATCGGATCAGATATTGATCCGTTCAGATACTATACCACTAAGGGAGGCGTATGCTGCGTGCGTGGGTGTTAGCGGTACTGGCGCTAATCTGACGCTGCCTGGGGCTGGTGCTTGCCAGTTCACCAAAACGCTACCAAAAAAACTGTTAGTGATCGCAGGGATCAGGCGTGACTCTGCGAACGCTGCAGTTATGCGTTTAGTGTTTTGTAAGTGACAGTGATCGATTGATACTGCACTTGGGTGGGCTGGGCCGGGCGGACGGGAAAAACGCAGGTGCTAGCAGGTATCTGGGCTGATCCCGCTAACACTGCGTGTTTGGGAACCCTAAACTGCTGGGGACACTAGTATAGATCTGATCGGATCAGATATTGATCCGTTCAGATACTATACCACTAAGGGAGGTGTACGGTGCGTGCGTAGGTGTTAGCGCTACTGGCGCTAACCTGACGCTGCCTGGGGCTGGTGCTTGCCAGTTCACCAAAACGCTACCAAAAAAACTGTTAGCGATCGCAGGGATCAGGCCTGACTCTGCGTACGCTGCAGTTATGCGCTTAGTGTTTTGTAAGTGACAGTGATCGATCGATACTGCACTTGGGTGGGCTGGGCTGGGCTGGGCCGGGCGGAGGGGCAAAACGCAGGTGCTAGCAGGTATCTGGGCTGATCCCGCTAACACTGCGTTTTCGGGAACCCTAAACTGCTGGGGACGCTAGTATAGATCTGATTGGATCAGATATTGATGCGTTCAGATACTATACCACTAAGGGAGGTGTATGCTGCGTGCGTGGGTGTTAGCGGTACTAGCGCTAATCTGACGCTGCCTGGGGCGACGCATATCACCGCCGGGCGATCAGGGGGCTAAACCTTTATTCGGTAATAAACGGCGGGTGCCCTGACACTATAAAAAATAATAGAAATAACCAGCGTCACCCGTAACAGTTATACGGTGATCAGTGGTGAAAGGGTTAACTAGGGGGCAATCAAGGGGTTAAAACATTTATTAGATAGTATATGGGGGTCCCTGTCGCTATAAAACGCTGACGGCGAACCTAAATATTTATGTCCCTAACTAGCGTCACCAGCGACACTAATACAGCGATCAGAAAAATGATCGCTTAGTGACACTGGTGACGGAGGGTGATCAAGGGGTTAAAACTTTATTAGGGGGGGTTAGGAGGGTACCCTAGACCTAAAGGGGGCCTAACATTCACTGCCCTAACACACTAACTGTCACAAACTGACACCAATACAGTAATCAGAAAAAAAAAAAAAAAAAAAAAAAACCTGCTTTGTGTCAGTTTGTGACAGGGGGGGGGGTGATTGGGGGGGGATCGGGGGGCGATCGGGGGGGGGATCGGGGTGTTTTGTGTGCCTGGCATGTTCTACTGTGTGTGTGTGTGTTGTGCACTCACATTCCAGTCTTCTCTCCTCGGCCCGGAACGGAAAATACCGAGCCGAGGAGAGATGACATCATTTCCTCTGCCTCTGTGTACAATACAGAGGCAGGGAAATGATCCCATTGGCTGGGAGCGATCGCGAGGGGGGGGCCACGAATGGATGGCCTCCCCCTCACCACCGATCGCCGGGGGCCATTTGCCGACCGTCGCAGGCACCGGGGGGGGGTCCGATCGGACCCCCCACCCGCGGGCAGGCAGGGACGTACAGGTAAGCCCTTTTGCCTGCCCGTGCCGCCCTGTCGACGTACATCTGTGTGCGGCGGTCGGCAAGTGGTTAAAATCACTGCTCCCGAAAAAACGTCAGTTTTTAAAACTTTTTTTTGCATTAATACGTGTCGCCTGGGGCAGGACCCGGGTCCCCAAACACTTTTTATGGCAATAACTTGCATATAAGCCTTTAAAATTAGCACTTTTGATTTTACCCATTCGTGTCCCATAGACTTTAATGGTGTTCGTGTGTTCGAACAAATTTTTTGCCTGTTCGCATGTTCTGCTGTAAACCGGGGGTGTTCGGCTCATCCCTACCTACCAACTGTAAAATAACTCACAGGGATCAAACCCTATGTGAGCACGTCTTCACAGCTTCATGTCTTGGTCAAGCCCCTTGCTGTATTTATTTTTATATGAAAGTGAGATTCTCCTTTGAGTAACACAGGGGATGAGAGCCTGAGGCCATGGCAAATGCTTTCATCTTACTGGCTGGAAAAAAAAACTATAAAATATTAATATGCAATATTTCATATTAACCTGACAAAAATTGAATTAATATGTATTTCATGATCCTGATAAACACATAAATGCCTACAATATCTTCATTCCCTTAGAATATAGAGCTAAACAGGACTAAAAAAAACCCCAAAACACATACAAGCAGAGCTACCTGTCTGACTATTAATAGTTTTCACCCAACAGCTGTGCAGGTTTACAAGTAAACAGCTTCTCCATTAAAATATTTACTGAAATGGTCATGCATGCAAAGGATCCACCAACTTGGTGATAATGACCAAAGAGCCTCGCTAGCCAGCTGGTGGTGAAGGTTACCATTTGGTCTAAAGTATGTACTTGGATACATGTATTTTTATCTGCTAAAATAATTTCCAATCCAAGAAAGTACTTAAGAATTTGCCAGAGCATGTCTTCTATATACAATAAAAACTAAAACTCGCACTAATGGAAAAAATTAGTGCAAAAAGAATTATATAAGTGATGACCAAAGCAGCTGTTACAAAGGTACTAAACCTTAAGGAATGGATATACAAGTCTTAACAGCGCTAGTGAAATATATATTAAATGTGTAAACACGATTAAAGTGCAAAGTGCAATAAACAAATACTGAATGGTGAATAATACAAATAAAAGTAAAGTGCCAGGTGCTTCCAACGGCAATTCAAGTATCCAGGTTTGAAAGGAAGTTTCAGAGAACACGCTCACAGAATACACTTCCCTATTATGACCCCACTCACCAGAGCTTATGGACCCTCAGCTTCGCAGTCCAGGGGTCAAAAAATGCTTAATGGAGTCACGGGGTATGGATCCAAGATCAGAGGGGCTCCCACAAACAATTTGCATACGGACCAAAGAGGATGATATATGTTTAAAAGAAGAGAGAAAAAAACATATAGTGAAGTACTGCCGGCACTGGGTAACTGCGCATTAACAAAACGCCACTCATGAGACGGCTTGAAAAAACAGGCATTAGGTTACGAGAACACATGAATAGAATTAGAAAAGGTTTTAAACACCACAGTTTGTCTAACCATTTTAACAAAACAAAAAAATTTGCTCTGACGAAGCTTGGGACCAAGCGAAATGCGTAAGCATCCAGCCATCACGCTTACGCTGGTCGGCACACTGGGCTCTGCACTATGAGCGCGATCCACCTTTGACCACGGTCATCTTTCTTGATGTGATCCATCCATTCCTGCTTCCAAATTTTTGAATCAATTAACCACAATTTTGTGATAGACCCGGGTCCTAGATATTTGTCTGTGTGTATGTATGCATGACGAGTGTTTGAGAAATCCGTGTATCGATTCGGTGGCCACCAGTGTTTTATAGGACGTCAGTCTTATTTTTAATCATGGTTGGGAGTTGGGTGTATTTTTTGTAAACTTATTAATCTTTTGGGATAATCAATAAAGATATTTAGTTATATTATCGGTTTGTCCTCATTGATGAACTGCTGTTGGACCTCTTCCGTTTTTGTATCATGTCTAACCATTTTAGACTGTTTCATAACAGGGATCCAAGGGGTCTCTAGTTTTGTGGAATTGATAGGATTGAGGCACATTGGAGGGGCTCCAACCTCAAGAAATCAATTTTTACAAAAGGAAACCCAGTGGATACATAGGTTGGGTACTTTGAGCCCTTATGGTTTAAATTTTTAGTTAGATCTGAATTGTTTTTTGTCTAATTGGTAGGGATCAGCATAATCTTTTTTATTATTTTAATTTTTATTTTTATTTGTATTTGTATTTTTATTTTTATTTGTATTTCTTTTTTACTTTTTATTTAATTTAATTTTATTTTTATTTTTATTTTATTTTATTTTAATTTATTATTTTTTGTTTATTATTTTTATTATTATTTTTCAATTTTTGCTGACCTCCAATTTGCAATATCCAATTATCGTATGAACTTTTTTAACAATGATTTTACCAACGTATTTTATATTTTATATATTACTGTCATTTATCAATGTTTATATATGCTCTTTTAAATAGATTGTTTGTTAATAAAGTTTTGTTAAATTTATGGCAACAAACAGGAAGTGATGTGAGTGAAGGGAAGTGGGTGTTTAACCGGTTCAATACAGGGCAATTTGACCCCCTTCCTTCCCAGGCCAATTTTTAGTTTTTAGCGCTGTCGCATTTTAAACGTCAATTGCGCGGTCGTGCGACGTTGTACCCGAAAAAAATTGACGTCCTTTTTTCACCACAAATAGAGCTTTCTTTTGGTGGTATTTGATCGCCTCTGCGGTTTTTATTTTTTGCGCTATAAACAAAAGAAGAGCGACAATTTTGAAAAAAACACAATCTTTTTTACTTTTTGCTATAATAAATATCCCAATTTTTTTTTTTAAAAACTAATTTTTTCCTCAGTTTCAGCCGATACGTATTCTTCTACATATTTTTGGTAAAAAAAATCACAATAAGCGTATATTGATTGGTTTGCGCAAAAGTTATAGCGTCTACAAAATACGGGATAGATTTATGGCATTTTTAAAAAAAATATATTTATTTATTTTTTTAGTGGCGATCGCGATTTTTTTTCATGACTGCGACATTATGGCGGACACATCGGACACTTTTGACACATTTTTGGGACCATTCACATTTATACAGCGATCGATGCTATAAAATTGCATTGATTACTGTGTAAATGTGACAGGCAGTGAAGGGGTTAACCACTAGGGGGCGGGGAGGGGTTAAGTATGTTTCCTAGGGAATGATTCTAACTGAAGGGGGAGGGGACGCTCAAGGGGAGGAGACCGATCAGTGTTCCTCCGTTCTGGGAACACAGATCGCTCTCCTCAGAGCTGACAGGCTGTGGATCTGTGTGTTTACACACACAGATCCACATGCCGGCCCGGTTAATGGGCAATCGCGGGTGCCCGGCGGACATCGCGGCCGCCGGGCACACGCACCGGGTCCCGAGCAACGCGGCGGGTGCGCGCGCGCGCCCCCTAGACGGCCGGGAATCCCAGGACGTCATATGACGCCCACCCAGGATGGGAGATCCCATCTGTGGACGTCATATGTCTATAGCTGGGTAATGAAGTGGTTAATTACACCAGATGGCTTATCCTGCACATGATTGGCTAATTAGCTTGGAGACACCCGCTTTCTTGCATATAAATTCTGCCTTGCGAAAACGGAAGTGATGTCCTTGATGTGGCGCAACTTCCAATATCCGTGGAACGCACGCTGCAGATGCGAACCTGGAACACACTGATGCCTGCTTATTAAAGCATCTCGTGAGTGGCGTTTTGTTAATGCGTAGTTACCCAGTGCCGGCAGTACTTCACTATATGCTTTTTTCTTTCTTCTTTTAAACATATATTATCCTCTTTAGTCCGTATGCAAATTGTTTGTTGGAGCCCCTCTGATCTTGGATCCACACACCATGACTCCATTAAGCGTTTTTTGACCCCTGGACTGCAAAGCTGAGGGTCCATAAGCTCCGGTGAGTGGGGTCACAAGAGGGGAGTGTATTCTGTGAGCGTGTTGTCTGAAACTTCCTTTCAAACCTGCATACTTGAATTGCCATTGGAAGCACCTGGCACTTTACTTTTATTTGTATTATTCACCATTCAGTATTTGTTTATTGCACTTTGCACTTTAATCATGTTTACACATTTAATATATATTTCACTAGCGCTGTTAAGACTTGTATATCCATTCCTTAAGGTTTAGTACCTTTGTAACAGCTGCTGTGGTCATCACTTATTATTTTATTGTATATAGAAGACATGCTCTGGCGAATTCTTTAGTACTTTCTTGGATTGGAAATTATTTTAGCAGATAAAAATACATGTATCCGGGGCGTGGCCTGGACGGTGATCAAGACGGCAGCATAAGGAAAGAGCTCCTGCGATCCGGGGACTGAAAATTTCCTTTTAGGGGAGCCTACACCCTATAACCGCCATGAGCAGATCCACCCGGAGCTCCTCTACATCCCGACCTATAAATGACTCAGGTACGCAGCTCAGCAGAAACATACCGGAGCTATTCCGGACCCAGCGCATGGCTGCACATGCGGCCTCCCAGGCCCCAACTCAGGCCTCGCCAAGCATGGAATCTGATATACCGACTCCAGGGGCTTCAGGCATCAATGCAGGGCAATCTCAACCCCCCAGCTTACAGGACCTAGAAGCAGTTGCTGCTGATATTAAAAACACTGTTACAACGGCGATCGCCGACCTCAAAACCGAAATCTATGCAGTGGCACATTGGCTCGATGGGGTGGAACAAATCTCTCAGACCCACGCCGCTGCCATCAGACAGGTGCAAACCTCCTTTGACTCCCACCTTTCCCAACTCCTGGATATCCATAGACATGTTGAAGACCTCGACAACCGCGGTTGGAGGCATAATATTAGGGGCCTTCCTGAGAATATTGAACCGGGATCATTGCAACAAACTATATGCACAATCTTTAATGACCTGATTGACCGCCCGGCTGACTCCCCCATAGACATGGAAAGAGCCCACCGTGCCTTGCGCCCGGTGCCCCGGGAAAATGAACCACCGAGGGATGTAATTTGCTGTGTGGTAAATTTCCCACTCAAAAGAGGAAATTCTCCGTAAAGCCAGAGAAAAAGGCTGCATTCTCCATAATGGCAGAGAAATCAAGTTATTTCAGGACTTATCCCAGATAACGCTGCAGAATAGGCAAGCTCTTCGCCACCTGCTGGAAATCCTAGGTGCCAGAAATATACAGTATCGATGGAAATTCCCGTTCGGTCTTTCAGTATCCGCTAGAGGTCGATCCGCACTTCTCCGCACACCCGAAAACCTGTTAGGGTTTTGCGAGCAACTTGATCTTCCTCAAGTCGAGCTTCCGGAATGGTACGCTCCATACTTTCCATCTGAACCTTGGCGTCCGGTCTCTCTCCATCCATCGCCGAAGACCCAAAAAAACAGATCCTGCAGATACATAGCTGAACAGTCCTCCCCGGGCAATCGGATTTCTTGCCGGGGTCAACACCAATGGAGCCCGGATTCTCCGTCTACACCATCCAGGAGGAGAGACTGCATGGACAGCTAATTCCTCATACTCCCTACCTGACAAGTGTCTCCATATGTTAGTAACCATCCATATTTACTTACCCTTCCCTCCCCACTCATCAGTGCTCGTACTTCCCCTTGAGGAACCCTGCCCTTTCTGGCTCCTCCAACAAACTTTCAAGCTTCACGTAAAGGCTGGTCACAAGTACACCTCAGATGCAATGCTTCGCCAGCTAAGCGGACTTCACATGGGACCTTTGGCACCGAAGCAACACTAACCAATCCTCCTGGGGGCCTCTACCACTTCCCACACTACTCATCACAGAACTCTCAACGCAGCATTTTATATGCATTGAAGCTGACACCAACATCTTTGGGTAAGAACTAGTTCCGGTCCGCACCACCTTTTAAGAAACCCCTTGATCCCCAGCTGGGAGAACTATATCCCCTACTTAAGGACATCTTTAAATGTTTTACTATGTTTTTCTTTGTCAGCCTGGGTTGTCACTCGGAACCTCCCTCGAGTGACAAACAGATGTCCCTCCCAACTCTCTGAGATTGATGAAGTAACCTTTATACATATCCCTACCATTCTTTCAGGTAGGGGTTGCCTGCATTGCATGCATCTCCAAACCTTCCTTGACTCCCCGGGCTCTCAAACAAACACATAAATGTGATGCTCTAACTGGCCTCCCCTGACTGCATATATTCTATCTCTGCAATGAGAAGATGCATTCAATGAAGGCACTCGGCAGGATTTTCTGTGATATTTCTGTGATATTTCTGTGATATTTTACATGTTTAAATTGAGGTATCAAGATCTTCAAGACACTCTGGTTTTCTGTTTTCTTTTGCACTCAGGTTATTAAGTTGTTTCTATTGCACTATTGATAGGCTCCCCATTGTACTCACCCTATCTTAAACACGGTTCAATCCTTTCTCCCCGGATCGCAACCTTTCTGTGGTCGCAGTCCTCTCTCACGTTCCCACACAGCGGTCCCACTGGGATCTACGCTGAACCTCCAGGCTTTTCTTCTTTTTAGGTGGAGTAGCCAGACTACCACCACCTCTGGTTGAACTCTTACCCCTTTTTCCTCTTTTCCCTTTACTCCTTCTCTCTCACCTTCTTTCTATCTTTTCCAGTTGTTTCCTCGCTCCCCCCCCCTTTACTTCCACTTTCTTCTTCCCTTTTCTTTATCTTCTTTTGTTTCCTCTTTTTTGTTCTCCTCCCTTCCCTTTTCCTCCCTCCCCCTCTTCTATATACTTTTTGTGTTCCTCTCCTCCTCTCTCTCTCTTTATTTTTTGTTTTTTGACTGGATCCGCCCCTGCCCCTCTTAGTGGTATTCACTGATTGTCTTCCCCCTTTTTGCATGTGACATTAATTTGAAGAGGCGGAACCGCAATCCCACAGCGTATAAACACAGAAAGCCTTGCAACCCCAGGTCCAAGCCATGTCTTCTCTGACACTGAAGTGCCTATCTCTAAACGTGAAGGGCCTTAATCTATCAGAAAAAAGATCACAAGTCTTATCTTCTCTCACTAAACACAAGGCCCACTTCATATTCCTACAGGAGACACACTTCTGCTCTGACGCTGTCCCCAAACTGTCCAACCACATTTGCCAAACGGCGATTCACTCCACCAACCCTGACTCCAAAACAAAATGTGTATCCATTCTTATATCGAAAAACGCTAACTTTCATCTTTCTGATTCACTCGTCGACCCAGAAGGCAGGTACCTCTTCCTTAAGGGCTCTTATGCTTCAAAGCCGATTACACTGGCTAATATTTACTGCCCAAATGATCACCAAGTCTCTTTCTTTAAAAAAATGTGTGACCTACTGGCTACTTTCCAAACAGGTATAGTGCTTCTAGGAGGGGACTTTAATGTCCCCCTCAATCCCTTACTGGATTCCTCCACAGGAACTTCTACCTTGACCTACAAAGCGTTACGCCAGATTAACCTACAACTTCAATCTCTAACTTTGCATGATATATATATATTTTTTTTTTTTTTACTACTGTAATCAAAATGTAAAATATTAATAGCCCTTAAATGTGGTGGCTGCATTACTTTTTATTAGGCTATTTTTTTCCTTTTTCCTCTAGAGAGTAACACATTTCCTGTAGGAGGTCTTCACTATTGATTGAAAAGCAAAGGAGACACCTTTAGCCAGTAGTAATTTCAGTCTGAGGAGAGTGTAGTGTTAGATGCACTAGCAAATTTAGATCAACTTGACTAATTAAAGCTGAACTCCAGATAAAAGCTTTCAAGCAGTTATAGAAACAACTTTTTTCTTTTGGGATTTACAGTATGTTTTACATAAATGAAGCTGACTATCATAAGCACCCCTGCCAGTGTTGAATGGTTTGTCTGAATTCGCCAACTGCCATTTTTGCTGGACAACTTGATCTGTTAAAAGAAGTTGAAAAATAACAGACTTACTGATTGGATCACCAGATGAAAATAAAGGAAGGAAGACCTAAAAAAGGAAAACTAATACAACAACTATCTAAAGATTGGTAAGCTGCAATGAAGCACATTTTTGTTTTTTAGTTTATTGCGGCTTTAATGACAATTCGATTTCAGAAGCTTTGAGCCCAAAACCTACTAATTTCCTTGGATACTTTGGTTCTATGACGAATTACAGAGCTGATAGATATTCATCTATGACTGAACACCAGCAGTAGGAAGAAAAGTCATCAATTACTCTAGATTAACTATTGATACCCTTGGGTTCAGTTTTTGCCTAATCAGTGATTTCCAGACTTGTCCTTAACCACCAATATCGCTGCAAGCTTTCCTGAATTACAAGCAAGAGAACAGCATGTTAATTAGCAACATTTATTATACAGCCTGTTATTCAATAAGGAGAACAAATACAAACACTGTTAGAAAATAGTTAAATACAAGGTTTCAAAACTTAGGATGATATCAGTTCTTTTCTATGAACCATAACCTGCTGAGATTCTGCACTAGCAGGCTGAGTTTCTAGGGTATTCTGGGTTCTTTTTTGAGCTCCAGAATCAAAATCATCCTGTTATAAGTGGGATAATTGGGAGGTTAGTAGCTTGATTATTATATTGTTCCAGGATAAAATTAGGTAGGCTTAAAGCAGAGCTCCACCCAAAGGAGGAAGCTCCACTTGTTTGCCAGGAGCGGGTACCTGGTTTTGACAGGTACCTGCTCCTATTTCCTAGTAAGATCGCTGCACATCAATCTACGTAATTTTCGGCCCCTTCTCCTTCCCCCTGCTCCCTTCTAGTACACACAGAGGACCATTCAGAAAGCGCAGTGCAACTCACGCATGTGCAGCACTTCCTGTTTCCCTTACTACAGATGCCGGCTCCTGCACCCAAAGCCAATTGACGAATCTGCTAGGGGTTCCAACATCACTGGATCCCTGGACAGGTGAGTGTCCTTATATTAAAAGTCAGCAGCTATATTATTTGTAGCTGCTGACTTTTATTTTTATTTTTTTACAGCCTGGAAATCCTCTTAAAGGTGTATTTCCATTTTGCTGCCAAATTGGGATAACACTTACTTTGTATTTGTTACATGTTCTCACATATACAACATGCCAATTAAAAATGGCTGTTTAAATTTTACTTGGTCTTTTCTGAAAACCCCAAAACTGAAAGTTTACCCCTGATATGTAGAGGGGGTTGGAGAGTTACTGCTTGCCATAATTAACTGTGTACTGTACTGGAAGATCTCATTATCAAGTTGTACACTAGATTTTAAAACTGTCATAACAACAGTGTTAATTTTGGCAGCAAATTTCGATTTCGTTTTAGTCTAATGCCCTGTACACACAATAGGATTTTCCGATGCAAAATGTGTGATAGGACCTTGTTGTCGGAAATTCCGACTGTGTGTAGGCTCAGTCACACATTTTCCATAGGAATTTCCGACACACAAAGTTTGAGAGCTTGCTATAAAATTTTCCGACAACAAAATCTGTTGTCGGAGATTCCGAGCATGTTTACACAAATCCGATGCACAAAGTGCCACGCATGCTCAGAATAAATTAAGAGACGAAAGCTATTGGCTACTGCCCCATTTAAAGTCCCGACGTATGTGTTTTACGTCACCGCGTTCAGAGCGATTGGATTTTCCGACAACTTTGTGCGATCGTGTGTATCTAAGACAAGTTTGAGCCAACATCCATCGGAAAAAATCCATGGATTTTGTTGTCGGAATGTCCGATCAATGTCCGATCAATGTCCGACTGTGTGTACGGGGCATTAGGCTGTCGGGCCTTTGAGGGAGCTCCCCAGTCTGAGGGGTGACCTTGGGCCTGGGCTTGGGTGCAGACGGGACCCGCTTACAACCCACAGAGGTGTCCTGACCAGGAGGCAAAGGAGGAGCAAGAGAGGACAGCGGGGGAACACTGCCAGGCAAGTCTCCAGGAATTCCACAGAGGCAGCCAAGAGGGCTGGTGAGTGTTCACACAGTCGGAAGGATTGGGAGGCACACCTGAGAAGACTGAGATGCAGCAGTCTGGGATGGGTGCAGAGCCAGTCTTGTGGTGGCACATGCCTGAAGAGGTGGTACTGGGAGCAGTAGCCACAGGGACAGCTAGCACTGGAATTTTCTATGTTTTAATACAGTGTAGGGGCCCGCGGTCCCAGCCTGTAAAGGACATCTGCTTTAGGCCTGGCTGAGCCAGTGTCAGGCCTACAGTGCTAGCTAGTCCAGGAAATGCAGCAAGTGATGTGCTGGAGGAGTGAGGAGTGATTATCTGCAAGCAAGGAAGTGCAGGAGGAGATGAGGAGATTGTATATACATATGTGTATATAGTAGACCCAACTTTGACTTTTGAGTACCTGGGCATCTCATAAGTTTCCCATTCCTATCCAAGTTTAATTTCCCTCAATAAAACAATAAAACATAAAAACAAGTGCAAGGACTGCTTTCATGTCTCTGAGCGAGTGAAGAGTGTGTGCCTGGCTGGGGAGGGTGACAGACGGACCACTACATTCAGCAGCCTCTACGGGAGTACTGCTATAATGGGAAACTCAGTGTGTCCTCCTTGACAGTGAGGACAGACATTTCAAGCTGTTCAGGGTAGCTTGTATGCCTGCCCCAAACAAACACCTAGAAATGTAAGAAATATATTTTTAGGTATTCTGTGTGAATATGAACAAATAACAAACATATAGCGGGGTTCTCTTAGATTTTGCTGATGTTCTCCCTGTGATTGCATGGATTTCCTCCAGATACTCCGGTTTCCTCCCACACTCCAAAGACATGCTGGTAGGTTAATTGACTCCTGTCTAAATTGACCCTAATATGTGTATGAATGTGAGTTAGGGATCTTAAATTGTAAGCTTCTTTGGGGTAGGGACTGATGTGACTGTACAATACATATGTAAAGCTCTGCATAAATTGAAGGCTCTATATAAGTCCCTGTAATAAATAAATACATTTGTTTGCAAAAATGGAAATATACTTTTAACATTTTTTAATCAAATCTTCCGTGGTGCACAAGAAAACAGGAATGATTTTCAATTGAAAATGGCCTCCTTCACACAGGTGATTACCTGCATACACTGGATTCCAGAAGCAAGAATCAGCGGATCCTGCAGCTGGAGTGACAGGTGTATGCAAATAGTACTTGTTTATACTATTACTATTTTTTATATGTCATACTAGATGCTTTCTTTTATTGGATGCACTTTTTTTTTCTACTTGTCAAAAGCAAAGGGGATTTGATAATTAAGCCTCCTTCATTTGCATGATTACTTGCATACATCAAATTCCGGCAAAATACTTGCGGTTGGGATGATAGGCGTGTGTGAACAGCTTCAGTTGCTCATCCTGTACAACCTAATGATGAGCTGACAGCAGCCGTCGCAAGTATCAGCACACCAAGCAGTTACTTGAGGTTAAGGACGGATGTCCAAACCTGGACACTGTCAGATGCATCCAGGCTCAGACATCCGTCCCTAACTGCAGGCAACTGCTTGGTGTGCGGATAAATGCGAATACCAGCGGCTGTCAGCATGTCATTACTTTGTACAGACTATTGGCTATTTGCATATATCTGTCATCCCAGCTAAGGTCAGATTTAGACTTTGGGGGGCCTGGGGCACTTCAGGTTCTGGGAGGCCCTTATACACAGAGCTGGTTTACATTCTCAATAACAGTCACACATTTTTAAAATGCATGACAGAGCTTCAGAGGTTATGCGTGCACACACACACATACATACACACGCAGTCATCACACTCCATGTGTGGTTTACTTGAGCTGGCAAAATTAATTTTTAAAAATGATAGAATATTCCAACAATGTAAAGAGGGGTGTGACAAGCCTCCATCCCTATTGTAATAAAACTAAAAGAAGGAAAGGGATAGTGGGACTTTATATAAGGCTTGTCATTAGGAATGATGATGCATACATAAAAAATAAAATTATTATAATTTATTTGCACAATCACATTGGGCATTCCATATCTTATAAAACATGTTAAATCAATGAATAATGATGCGATACAATCAAGAGACTCACATATTGAATATAACTGATACAATAAGCATTACAATTGATCAAGGAACATGATTAGTATAATGAACGCACAAAATTGATAATACAGATCATCAAACAGACATAGTTGATAAAATAAATTCATAAGTTAATCATACATCAGTTGAGTTGGATTGAGAGTCTCGACACGTTTCATGGCATTACAACCACTAGGGATGAGCTTCGTGTTCAAGTCGAACCCATGTTCGACTCAAACATCGTCTGTTCGATCGTTCGCCGAATTGCAAATGTTATGGGCCGTTCGCGCCAAATTCGAGTGGCGCGTCACGGCCCATAATTCACTGCGGCATCGCAGTGCCTTGCTGGCTGATGATTGGCCAAGCATGCACTCTGACCCGCATGCTTGGCCAATCACAGCGCCGTCTGTACACAGAGCTGTAATTGGCCAAAGCCAGGGTGGATTTGGCCAATTATGGCTCAGGGGGTTTAGTACACGCCCCACACTATATAAGGCCGCCTGCACGTCGGCCCCGTGTAGTGTGTTCCGGCGTTCAGAGACAGAGAGACAGTGTCATTTGATTTAAGTTAGATAGATTAGGCAGGACAGTCAGTCAGTTAGCTGCGCTTACAGTGTATTGTGTATATATATACATCCCAGGGGTTGTATATATATATATATATACAGGGGGTCCCCTAGTTACAAACATCCGACTTACAAACGACTCCTACTTACAAATGGAGGGAGACAACAGGAAGTGAGATGAAATCTACCCCTAGGAAGGGAAATTCTCTCCTGTAAGAGTTATTATGAGGAAAAGGTACCTCACCTGATGCTTTATCACCAAGGCTTGTTTGCACAACAACCCAAAATTTTCAAAATCCAATTGTCATTGGGACAGAAAGTGAGGTGAAATCTTCTGAACAGGGGGCACAGACAGCAAAACAAATGTTACAGGGGTGATAACCCTTCCCTATCCTATCTACAAAACTTAAAAATTGATTTTTTGGCTTGAGCTACACTTAAAAAATGTACCTGTTCTGACTTACAAACAGATTCAACTTAAGAACAAACCTAAAGTCCCTATTTTGTTTGTAACCCGGGGACCCCCTGTATATATATATATATATATATATATATATATATATATATATACTGTATTCAGTTTAGCTAGATCCGTTCCTGTTATTATCTTCCTACTGACAGGCAGGCAGGTGTTGTTACAGTATTTGAAGAAAATTGCTGGTGTTCTTCTGATCCTATTAGTCCTATTAGCTACAGTATTTACAGTTAGTGTAGTGCGTCCTCTGCACAGTGTGCACCTAAAGCTACCTGTAGAAGGTTGGTGGTGTTTTTCTGATCCTATCACTACCGCAGGCAGCTACATTATTTTTTAGTGTAGTGCGACCTCTGCACAGTGTTCAGCTAAAGCTACAAGTTAGTGTAGTGCGACCTCTGCACAGTGTTCAGCTAAAGCTCCAAGTTAGTGTAGTGCTACCTCTGCACAGTGTTCAGCTAAAGCTACAAGTTAGTATAGTGCGACTTCTGCACAGTGTTCAGCTAAAGCTCCAAGTTAGTGTAGTGCGACCTCTGCACAGTGTTCAGCTAAAGCTACAAGTTAGTGTAGTGCAAAATTAGTGAAAAAGTTTCCCCAGGGGGCTTTTAAGCAGCAAAATATTTCTGAAACCATGTTAGTAAAAATGTTATTTAATTCAGACCTAGAATGCATTACATAGATACAATCACTATCACATGAAATTCTAAAGAGATACATCAAAAAGTTCCATTAAGGATTTTCTACAATATACCAAACATGATAGATCATTTCAGGATATTTTAAAGGTTTTGAAAGTACATCTCCATACATATGGTGAAGTACTTACCATTTGGGGATGGGAAGGCGGGCCTGTGTCACATAGTTTGAATTAATAAAAACCTTGCGTGCGGTGGTCCCACAATGTTTGCTCATTCCCTCTGCCCCCTCTGGGCGTGTCTATAATCCACGGGGCTTGCAAGGAGCCACGCATTTGGACCCAGTGGTCGTTCCTGGATCACCGCCGGACGTTTAGGGGTTTTGCGTGTGCGAGGTTTGACCTGCGCATGCGTGAAGCATCACGACGTCACGCATATTGCGTCGGGGCTGATGGCTGTTGCCGGGGCATCACCTTCCGGAACGCCGAGGGGGCCACGTCAACACTGCTAATTTTGCGGTCGGGTCTCCAGTTACAGGGGAAAGATGTGGGGTGGAGATGAGTACCTGTGACTAATAGGTATTTAACTCTTTTAAATAAAGGTCCAGCTTCCTGAGGATCTTTAGGTGATCTCTAAATTGCTGCCAACACATGCAGGAAGGGTCAGAACCAACAAGTAAGTGCTAGTACTGGATATGTCCTGCCAGCTGCAGCTCATAGCATAGAATATATTCATATACTCTTCATGATTTAGATTTCTCAATATATTTATCATATTGACATCTCATACACATAGTTTAATAACAAGTAACAATAATATCATTTTCACCACTTGTTTATAACCTTAGACATTCCTTTGTTAGGCACTTCACACTATTTCACCTCGTATAGGATTTGTTTTTTTTTCCACCATCACACATCCATAGCCTTCTTAGTTTTTTTTTTTTTCACCCATTCACATGTTTGGCACCTTTTTACAGGTTTTTTGTTTTGTTTTTGGCACATATCAATAACACTTGATTTATGCTACATTTCAACACATAGATCCCATATTTCTGGCACATATCAATAACATTTTATTTATGCCATATTTTCTTACATAGATACCATCACCTAGTTTTTTTCACACACTACCTCACCACTCAGTATCATCACCTTTGCAAGGTGATGTATGAGGATATAGAGTTAGTTTAAAGTGATTTTTCTCATTTAGTACTCTATACACTTAGTCCAACCTATCATATATTCACATATTGCAATTTAAATCCGAAAATTACCAAAATATGAGCAAAGGGACAATATTAGTTGAGACCTCCCTATTAATTGTTTTGAACATTAAGCAGTCTGGCCATATAGGAGGTTTTTATTAATTCAAACTATGCGACACAAGCCCACCTTCCCATCCCCAAATGGTAAGTACTTCACCATATGTATGGAGATGTACTTTCAAAACCTTTAAAATATCATGAAATGATCTATCATGTTTGATATATTATAGAAAATCCTTAATGGAACTCTTTAATGTATCTCTTTAAAATTTAAAAACCCCCCGAAGAAGACCGGAAGAGGAAAAAGGGTCGAAATGCATTGGGGTATTCATGGGAATTCATATGGATAGTATTGATACAATGTAACTGTTCAATTAGAACTTTTTTAATGAATTGATTGCCATGGGAGATGGTCCTTTGTTGTTGCTTGTGTCGACTACTGGAAATTTCATGTGATATTGATTGTATCTATGTAATGCATTCTATGTCTGAATTAAATAACATTTTTACTAACATGGTTTCAGAAATATTTTGCTGCTTAAAAGCCCCCTGGGGAAACTTTTCCACTAATTTTGCAATGCTTTTTGGGGTATGCAGCTGTGTCAACTCTTGCATGTGTTACTTCACTTTGTTGTTCAAGTTAGTGTAGTGCGACCTCTGCACAGTGTTCAGCTAAAGCTACCTGTAGAAGGTTGGTGTTGTTTTCCTGATCCTTTCACTACCGCAGGCAGCTACATTATTTACACGTTAGTGTAGTGCGACCTCTGCACAGTGTTCAGCTAAAGCTACAAGTTAGTGTAGTGCGACCTCTGCACAGTGTTCAGCTAAAGCTACCTGTAGAAGGTTGTTGTTGTTTTCCTGATCCTAGCACTACTGCAGTCAGCTACATTATTTACACGTTAGTGTAGTGCGACCTCTGCACAGTGTTCAGCTAATGCTACCTGTAGAAGGTTGGTGGTGTTTTCCTGATCCTATCACTACCACAGGCAGCTACATTATTTACACGTTAGTGTATTGCGACCTCTGTACAGTGTTCAACTAAAGCTACCTGTAGAAGGTTGGTGGTGTTTTCCTGATCCTATCACTACCGCAGGCAGCTACATTATTTACACATTAGTGTAGTGCAACCTCTGCACAGTGACTATGTGTCTAGAGGCAACAGTGCTGGTCGTGGACGCGGTGCATCCTCATCAGCACGTGGCCGTGGGACACACTTATGCCCCGTACACACGGTCGGACATTGATCGGACATTCCGACAACAAAATCCTCAGATTTTTTCCGACGGATATTGGCTCAAACTTGTTTTGCGTACACACGGTCGCACAAAGTTGTCGGAATTTCTGATTGCCAACCACACGGTCACGTACACCACGTACGACGAGACTAGAAAAGGCCAGTTCAGAACCAAGCGCGGCACCCTTTGGGCTCCTTTTGCTAATCTCGTGTTAGTAAAAATTTGGTGAGAGACGATTCGCGCTTTTTCAGACTCGTGGTTTTCAGATCGTTTTCTGCGGTTCAGTTTGTGCTTGTGGGTTTGTATCTGCTCTTCAGTGCGTGCAGCGAGTACCATTGACTTGTCAGTGTGTTCTTGTTCGTTCGTTACTGTTTTTCAGGTCGCTCTTCACAGGCCTTGCTGTTCTTCAGTGCGTTCTGTTACTTCGTTCTGAGCAGCCGACCGTTTTCTAGCCATGTTGCGTATACGTACTCCTCGTAGAGTTCGTGCTGTGTGGGGGCTTCGTGTTGGGGTCCTAACCTTGACACAAGTCCAGTCCATGAACAGGGTGGGGAGGAGTTCATGGACCAAGAATTGGTTGCTCCAACGTGACCAGTTCTGTCATATGCCTTTGCTCCGTGAGATCCGTGAGAATAATCCTGATGATTTCAGGAACTTTCTCCAGATGACGGACCCCGTATTTCACCGTTTGTTGGCTTTGCTGACCCCCTACATCAGCAGGCAGGATACCTGCATGAGGCAAGCCATCACTCCGGAGCAGAGGCTAGTTGCTACCCTGCGGTACTTGGCGACAGGGAGAAGCCTGCAGGACTTGAAGTTCTCGACAGGCATCTCCCCCCAGGCCCTGGAGATCATTATCCCAGAGACCTGTTCTGCCATCATCCAGGTCCTGCAGAAGGAGGATATGAAGGTAAGATTTATCCTTTAATATCACATTTTATTGTATTTAATGTTTTGCTTTGTCCTCATGCATGCTGGATTTTTATGTAATTATTATTTTGCTCCTTCATACATATTTGCCTTCACTTACCTCCCCAGCATGCTCTCCTGGCCCTATATTCACCTCATGTAGTCATTTAACAATGTATTTTATTAGCTCTATAGTAGTGCTTCACCCCAAACACCCCCTAAAATGTTTAGAAATCTGATTTGTGCTTTAAATTCAGGCAGAGTGCCAGAGGCTTTTTTTGTAGTGTCCCCAAATCATTTTTATTAACCCTCCCTCCCCCCAACTGCTAAGTCAGCTGATCCTAATTCTCTATCTATCCTCAATCATCTATCTGCTGACTTTGCCAAACCCATACACACTATACCCTTCTCTTTTGTGGTCAGATTTATGGATGAATTCCCCAAAGCATGTAGTGCAAGGGCCTGCCTGTATACTTTCAAATGGTACTGTTTAAAGTTTTTGTATCCTATTATTATCTTGATAGGTAATAGCAGAATGTCCAAATGTGCTCAAATGTGTACAGTGTGTATTTATATCTTTGTATTATGACACTTCTTACCTGTCCAGTGGGCTGCCAATAGTGTAACTAAGGAGGGGCTGTTCCAAGTAATACCCTGTATTTAGGCATTCATCTCTCAATGAAGTGGAGAGGGTTACCTGTCCAAGTCCCCCCCCCTATAATGTTAGAAATGGCCCATGAGAGGGGGGGGGGATATGATAGGTGTACCTTATACTTTGGTGTTCTAAAATTCCCCTTAATAAATGTTATCTGGATGTTGGCCAAGAATGTTTGTGTCTAATCTGCTTTCCATGTTTATGTGCAAAAATACTAAGTTTTTTTTGTTTTCCACAACAGTTTCCTTCCACGCCACAGGAATGGCAGACTGTGGCCTCCCACTTTGCCCAGCGGTGGGACTTTCCTAACTGCGGAGGGGAAATTGATGGGAAACACGTCCACATCGTCCCACCACCCAACTCGGGGTTGTACTATTATAATTACAAGGCGTTCAATAGTATTGTGATGTTGGCGGTCGTGTCGGCTAATTACGACTACCTGTATGTGGACATGGGGAAGAATGGCCGGATGTCCGATGGTGGAGTCATCGCCCAGACGGAGTTTTACAGGCGTCTCCAGAATGGCAGCTTGGACTTGCCACCTCCAGAATGTGGAAGGACTCCCATTCGTCTTCGTTGCGGATGAAGCATTTGCGCTGGGGTACCATCTTATGCGGCCATTCCCGATGAGGACCCTCACCCCGGAACAGAGGGTTTTTAATTACCAGCTGGCCAGAGCCAGAAGAGTGGTGGAGAACACATTTGGAATCCTGGCCAGCCGGTTCTGCCTATTTCTGACACCCATCCATATGGCGGAGTATAAACTTAATCATATAATCCTGGCGTGCTGTGTTCTACATAACTTTTTACGCCAACATTCTGCAAACTATGCTGGCTCAGTTGGGCCTGAGGCCGGAATTCTAAATGAAACAACCCTGACGGCACTTGAAAGTGGCCATCCTGGCTTGCCCTCCCTGAGTGCCCATGATGTCCGGTTAAGATACCTTGAGTTCTTTGCAGGTAGGGGGGCCATCAATATGCCAGCAAATTTGTGAAGCCTTTATCAAATAAAAACCAAAAAAAAGCTAATCTTTGATGACATTTACTGCTTGTGTTTGTTTTAGCTGACCCTGACAGAAATGTGTGGAGTCCTGAAAATGGCGTGATTGTGTAACCTTACAAAGCACTGTTGGGTGTTATTTACTAAAGGCAAAGACACTTTGCACTACAAGTGCACTTGAAACTGCACTGAAACTGCACTTGTAGTGCAAAGAGGATTTGCCCTTAGGAAATAACCCCCATTTTCACAGAAAGCAGCAATTACATCACCACAAAAGTGTTGTAGCGTTGAGACAATAATCCACACATTCTTGATTAACAATCTTTTTAATACCTGCACAATCACATGTGCATTTAGAAAAGGTTTTTAAAACAGACCAACATGTTTGTTGTATAACAATTTTTGGGGTAGCATTATATAAAAGATAAATGTCAATTTAAGATAAAACAGGCATGTGTAAAACCAACAAGAAAGACACAAATCTAGAACTTACAAAGTTCACATTTGGTAGAACTTGAAGGCAATATCATACATGAGTATTTAGGAACTGTGTTTGATATTGCGTTCAGATGGGGTGAAGTCACCCCAGGAAAAGCCAAATTTGGAAGATGCACACAAATTTACCAATGTCAACATGAGCTACCTGCCATCACGGGGGATCAAGGGACATGTTTTGGGGGTGCAACCCCTTCCTCTCAGCTACTTTATTAATGAGGAAGAAGTTGCACCACCTAAAACGCGTCCATTGATCTCCCGTGATGGAAGATAGCCCATGTTGGCACACTGTGTGCATCCTCCAAATTTGGCTTTTCGAAAAATCGCTAAAACATTTTTAACATTGTAGCACACAAAAAAACAAAGGGTTTTGGAGGGGTTTTAAACTCACCCCAAAACATCAATGATGTTTTTATTTTTTTTAATAACATCATTGATGTTTTTCTTGAGGTTTTCCAATTGTAAATTACAGCCCAAGATCTCCCCAAAGAGGATCTGGGCACTTTCTGATGTGAAAGGATCTGGATCCATAACATCACGATCACCTAAAAAGAGAGAAACCAAAAAAAAAACAGGTATCAAAAATATGCCGGCATCCATCTCTTACCTGAGCCTGTGGTCGCAGACACTCACCTGTTGTGGTGACAATTTCCACCACATCTTCCTCCTCCTGCTCTTCTTGGGTTGGTGGGATTTCCCCTTCTTCCAGAGGTGGGGGGTCTGTGGTCTCCTCGGAAGAGGAGTGTCCTCCGAGTCTTTTCTTCCCTATGTAAAACAAAAATGGTATACTTAGCACACAGATATTTGATGGCATTGATGGCAGAACTATAAATAGGAAACATTGCTTGGAAGTGGGGTACAATTGTCTATTTTGGCTGAGTTCCAAAATGTAGCATTTTCAGTGTCCTTTGTCAAGCTGCAATACTTTACCTTTTTAGTACAAGCTTCACAGATGGAGTCACCCCTATAGTATACACTGGAGCACCTGTGTGGCCCCCCTAATAAAAATGGTGTTCTGGGGTCCCACACTAGTGCTCCAGTGTCCAGATGTGAAAACAGCTGCTCAGTGTCCTCTCCTTACACAGAATCTAGTTTGTATTTCATTCTAGTAACAAAGCCATCTACACAACCAAATTAGTTTCATACAAGTAGGGCGTAAAAAATGTGGCCAAATGCATATGACCAAAACAATGGTGTTTTATAGGCCGAAAGAAAAATGTTTGATACATACGAATAATGTGCCCATGAACATGAAAGTTGCCATTTAAAAATGTACACTTGCAAGCAAAGCACATGGAGCAGCACGAACGTAATAAACATAAAGAATAGGAACACAGGACAACTACTTACTTTTTTTCAGCACTCTCCGGAACTTTCTGTACTGCTCGTGTTCTCTTAATTTGAGGTTTTTTGAGCTGATCTTTCGATCGACGTACCCCGAAATGCCGGTGCAGACTCTTGACCACTTTCGCTATGATCTTGGCCTTTCTGACATTGGGGTTGGGGTAAGGTCCATACTTCCCGTCATAGTCAGCCTTCTTCAGGATGTCCACCATCTCCAACATCTCCCCAAAGGACATATTTGAGGCCTTAAATCGTCTCCTTCTGGATCGGGACGTTTCTGGCTCCTGGCCTTCCTCCTCCTCGTTGCTATAATTAGCACACACCTGCTGTGTATCCGCCATGTGCTCTTCCCCCACTGCGCTGAACGAAAAGGGGCGGGGAATAGACTAGAAAGAACGTCAGGGGCGGGCGGAGTTACACGCATGCGCAGTGTGTATAAAGCGTAACACGCGTGCGTATTACGTACGATCTGTGAGCGGAGGAAGGAGCATCGGAGGCGCCGATCGTGATAACGAAGGTAAGATCTAAACTTGGGCCTATACAGCTTCGAAATTGAAGCCTATATTGTAACAAGATTAGGAGAGTTTGTCTTGTGTTGTGTCTTGCAGAGAAAATGGATGGCTTCAATGACCACAATTTCCTCCCCCTGTTCATAGACAAATACAGGGAGCTGCCCTGTCTGTGGCAGGTGAGACACCCCCAATACAACAATAAACAAAAGAGGCAGGCAGCGCTGGAGAAACTGCTGGAGTTGGTGAAGCTGGTGGTCCCCACAGCAACCATACCCTATTTAAAAACCAAAATTGGTGGCCTAAGGAGCACATATCTTAGGGAGCGCAAGAAAGCAACAGATTCCTAGAGGTCCGGAGCTGCAGCAGATGACGTTTATGTCCCCAGGCTGTGGTACTATGAGAGACTGCGATTTCTGTCAGACCACACTGAAGTCAGGGAATCGCTCTCCACTCTTCCTTCCACCCCAGCTGAGGCTTCCGATGTCCAACCTGGGCCTTCCAGCCAGGAAGAAGTGGAGGAGCCCAGCTGGAGTCAGGTATAGCATTCTTCTACAGATTTCTGGTCAATAAATAAATGATGTTTACTAGATGTTATTATTGATCACTAATTGCTGATTGAAAAAAGTGTTTTACATATCACTAGACAGTAGTGGGCACCCAAAATTTGGACAAGAATGAAAAATGCTGGGCTCAGAATGATAGTCTGTTATATTTGTTAACATTCAATTTGCAACAGTCAGGAGGTGACAATTGTGTGTGATTGATGACTAAAAAACTAACACTATGTCCCTTTTTCATACACAGGAAGACCTCCGCCAGGAGGAGGCTGTGGAATGTGGCAGCCAGGAGGAGGCAGGGATTAGTGGCAGCCAGGAGGAGGCGGGTCTAAGTGTCAGCCAGGAGAAGCCTGGGACAAGTCGCAGCCTGACCGAATCGCAGGTTCCTCCCCTCACATGCAGGATTCTGCACTCAGGCTTATTCAGGAGGCTTCTGCGTCCCTCAGAGCCTTACCCACTCCTGAAGAGGCCTTTGCCTGCATGGCTGCCACCAAACTGCAGGGCATGCAGGAGGGTCAACGCAAACTATGTGAGGACCTGCTTTATAAAGTCCTAAGTAAGGGGTGAGTGGGGAACTAACACCCAAGACCGACGTGATTGAGTTGGACCATCCTCCTCCTCCTGCTGCCACAACTCCACCACCAGAGCCACAGCATGGAAGGAAGCATGGAAGGAAGACCAGAGAGTGATGGCCCTGGGTTCAGTCTGGTCTGACAAAAGATGCAGTCTCTCGTATGACCAAAGCCTGGGGACACAGATGTCATCTGCTGCTTTCCGGATCTCTGGGACTTCTGGACCAGACTGCACTCCCTTAGATATAGACTCCTCAGGCCACCAATTTTGCTTGAAAATAGTTGATGTGTGCCCTCGGGGTCCAAGGCTTCACCAATTTCTTCTTTTTCTCCAGCGTTGCCTCCCTCTTTGTTTAGTTGTGAGCCCTTAATAAAGGAATTTTTTTGGAAAATTATACTCTCCTATGTGTGTTTTCATTCAAAAAGGACAGTTTGTTGGTGACGATTCAGGTACATTTCTAAAGTACAATGTGAAATTAACAAGAGACAACAACACCAAACAATTTCCTACAGATTAAATAATACAAGATATCAATGGTGTTGTGGTAACTTGACACACAAAACACACACAAAAAAAAATATTCTGGAGTAAAACTAAAAATACAATAAAACAAAGATCAGCCTTGAAAAAAAGACAAACCAAAAAAAAAAATAATCTGCCTTAAAAACAAAACAAAAAATAACAACACAAAAAAAATGTTGTCAGATGTGACAAATCTAAATATATTAAGGGAATCCCGCGAAATAATAAAGAAAGAAGTTTGTGAGAGGTCTGTATGAATATGAGCAGCAAAACTACTTAATTCTTCTCACATTATAAAGAAGAAGAGAGTGCGCTGTATTAAACCATTTTTTTTTTAAATTTAATAATCTTTATTTAATTCATCACAGTATACAACTTTATCAAATACCAAAATTTAAAAAAAAAAATACCATATTTATAAGAGGCATACATAATAGGAGTATAAAACATAGAGAGGAGATTAAAACAGAGGACAAATGCAAATATAAGAAGAACTGTAATAGACAACACCCCTCTCCAATATCTATCTTCCTCTTTTTCTCTTACCCCCCCCTCTCCCCCCCACCCCATATCTACCCCCCCTATCTTAACCAAGCTCCTTACCTTCCTGCCCATATTAACTTCTATGATCGTAAGGTCACATCCCTCCATATCTCCTTACATTGGGTATCCCATTTCTTCTAACCAAGGTCTCCAGAGTTTTTTAAATTCCCTCAAGTTCCTTCTCTTTGTATATACTGCCTTTTCATTCCACATTGTTTAAGATACAGTTTTAATCCACTCATCCTTCAGGGGGGGGTTCTTGCCTGCCATCTCTGTGCAATTAACTTCCTTGCTTGGAAGAGACATCTCCGAACTATTTTTATTTTAGAATTTCCTCTACCTGTATTCTCTCCTACTCCCAGAATACATAATTTCGGGCCCATTTTAAGTTCTAAGGAAAAGATCTTATTTAGAGTCTCCAATATCTCAGACCAATAACGGAATAATTTAGGACACTTCCATATCATATGCATCAAGTCTCCCACATCCTGGCATCTGGGGCATTTAGCATCTGTCCTCCGTCCAAATTCAAATAACCTTTTAGGGGTATAATATGTCCTATGAAGTAACATCAAATGTGAGATCTTCTGGGCAGGTGAGACCGACACCTGGTGTCCTCCCGCCAGTATCTCCCTCCACTGCCCATCTGAAAATATACCCAATCCCCTTCCCATTTGCTTCTACTTTTAAGTTTTTCCGGGGTCTCTATACTACTTTTACATATATGTGGGTAAATTTCAGCTATAGACCCACTATGGCCTCCCTGGTCACCCAGTCTTTGGAGTATGGGGGAGTTATTCCAAGATGGTCCCTGACCCCCAAACTGTGTATTTAGGGCATGCTTGATATATAATTATAGGATGACCGATCCGGTATATCAAATTCCTCCTTCAGTGACAGGAATGATTTTAATGTATTCTGATTATATAACTGGGCTAGCCTGTTTATTCCTTTTTTCCCCACACTTTTATTTTCCCAATTGCTTGTAGTTCTTGTAAATTCTTATTATTCCACAGGGGGCGCACTTAATCAAACCACCCATTCCCTTCATGGCTTTAATAGTGCTCCAAACTTTTATTATTAGTTTAACCGTGGGGGTTCTATGTACAAAAGAATTCGCTTCCAGTACCTCTATCACTGTCCCATGGGGAGCTCCCATAATCAACAATCCCTCGCTATTATATCCCTTGAGGACCGAACTTCTCCCTAAATGCTGTAATTGGGCTGCTAAGAAATAGCTTTGTGGGTGAGGTACTGCTAAACCCCCTTTTCGTGAAGGGAGTTGTAGGGTTTGTAAGCTTATCCTAGGGGACCCCCCTTTCCATATGAGGTCTCTTAATATTGTGTCTATTTTATTAAACCATTTCCTACTTATCCATATTGGCGAATTATGCATCACATACAATAGTTGGGGGAGCCACAGCATTTTAATCAAATTACACCTCCCCGCTGTTGATAATGGTAGGCCCTTCCATATTTCAGTCTTACTTTTGAATTTCATCAACAAGGGGACTAAGTTATTATTTAAGTAGTTATCTGGGTCCTTCGTTATTTTAATACCCAAATATTTGGTTGTCTCTGCTATTTCCATCTGGATACTATTTAAAGGGGTGCCCCCTCCAATAGGATCCAATGGTAGTAGTACTGATTTCTCCCAGTTTATGGACAGACCCGAGATTTTTCCAAACCTCGAGAAGATATCCATCACTTGTCTCAGGGATCCCTCTGTATCACCCAAAAAAAATGAGGACATCGTCCGCGTATAATGCGATCCGCTCCTCTCCACCTTTCCTCCGAAACCCTTCCTTTATTCTATTTTGCCTTACTGTTATAGCTAGTGGCTCCATAGCCAAGGCAAAGATCATGGGAGACAAAGGGCATCCCTGCCTTGAGCCTCTCTCCAGCTGAAACCCAGTCGAGTAGTCATTATTAATTCTTACTTTTGCATTTGGTTCATTATATAGTACTTTAACCCAATTGATGAAAGAAGGGCCGAAACCAAACTCCTTTAATACCCGCCAGATGTATTCCCATTCTACGCTGTCCAATGCTTTTACCACATCTAACAGCATAAATGCCCTAGAGCCCATATTCTCTGTGGGGATTTGTAAGTTCAAAAAGACTCTCCTGATATTCATACTAGTTGTTCTATGAGGGATGAATCCCGTCTGGTCCGGGTGAAATACTTTATGGATTACTTTCTTTATTCTGGCAGCTAGGACTGTTGCTAAAATCTTTACATCTGAACAGAGTAACGAAATGGGTCTATAAGACCCAGGTTCCAAGGGGTCTTTCCCCTCTTTGTGTAACACAATAATTGTGGCTTCGGTCATTGATGTAGGTAATTTCCCGTTTTCTTTCGCCCAGTTAAATACCTTAAGAAGTGGACAAGGAAAAATTACTCCTGCGCTTGTGAGGGTCTGATTTGGTTTTGGGAAGAGTAGTATTGTGAACTGTAATGAAGCTAGAAGAGATGGTATTGCTTGTCCCGCTGCCCAGAGAATGACCCCGGGGTGGTCAGGTAAGGCTAAATGGAGAGTGATGGATGAAGGGCGCGTGATCAAGCTCACATCAAAACATATAAAATTTATTTCAGAGGAAATAAAGAGCAAATAAAAACAGTTGAATAATACCAATACTACGTATCATGCAAACAGGTGACAAAATGTAAAAGACATCAAAAATTAAAAATGGGTTAAAAATATCAAGAGCCCATGTTAAGGCAGGTATTTAGAGTTGGCTAACGCGTTTCGAGGATGACCTCTTCATCAGAGCTTGTTTGAGAACCAGGGTGCAGTCTCTAATTGCCAGTAGGCCAAAGTATGTACATCAACATGATGGCTAGTTGGACAAAGCGGCCTGAAATGGAAGATGCGATTTTCTGTGTTCCATACCAGTCCACTTTCAAGCGTTCTAGGTGGAACAGAGAACAGAAAAGAAATATATATATATATATATATATATATATATATATATATATATACACACATATATATACACATGTGTACAAATTATAGACGCGTGTGCACCTGTGTGCACATGCACAGGCACACACGTATACACAAACAGTATAAAAAGTATAAAAAGTATAAAGAAGAACATTTGTATATGTGTGCAATTACATACAGAGACAGAATATCAGCTAAAATTGCAGTAAGGAGCACATGACGAGAAAAATGCAACAAGAAATCAAATAAACAAAACAAAAAACGCATGATAGGTGAATATGCAAAAAACAAAGACACAATCACACAATGGGTGAATATAAATGGATTGATGTATGAATGTGATGGAATGGGAACAAATATGTGTACAGAGAATTGGCAGAGGAACAATATCTATCCCAATTGGATATGGCATAGTGTTTAAAGATAGTATACATGAATGGTCAAAGAGAGAGAAATATATAAAAAAATAAAAATAAAAATACATACATACGCATACATGTATGACTCAAAAGGGTTAATTTAAGAGGTTGTTGTATTAGTTGGAAAATATATATATTGACAAAGGAGAAAAGGCAAGCTGGTGCCTTGTCATGTAGAAAAATACACCTACCTATGTGATAGTAGATGGTGTGTGGGTTCTCCTTTAAATATGTAGGGAGATGGTTATGGGGTGGTGTGAACCTGGAGGAGGGGGGAGGGAGAAAAGGAACATGATGTTAGAGGAGGGGGGGGGGATGGGGGGATCCCCCAGGACACTGGCAGGCAATCATATTTAGGCATGTAGCTAGAAAAAGAAAGCTGTGTACCTGTCACTGGCTGAGTGGAGGAGAGATCTTTTGACTTGAAAACTCCTGGGAAGGTACTGTCCAATAAATGGAGGATGGAGGGGGGTGGAGGTCTCAACGAGAGAATGCTGCAGCCGTGTGTGTTTGCAGCAGTCACTCTGTCTTAAGTGAGGGAGGATGGCAGACGAGGATAGTTACTATAAAGCCGGTTGAGGGGGCGGGCCTGAGCGTGGGCTGTGAGAGGATTGGATGACTGGGAGGTGTATGTGTGGCCAGCGGTGGAGCGCACGCCGTCAGGCGGGTGGGCGTGGTTGTGCGCTCCAAAGGCGGTCACATGATCTGGCTCCTGTCAGCGCCTGGAGACAGAGAGAGCTCCAGGCGGAGAATGAGCCGGTCTGGTGTGTGTCGTGTGGAACGGATGGAGACACACGGACACACACACACGCACACACAGGCGACTTAGGTGTGCAGGAGCATCGGGATGCGGAGGGGGGATGTGTGTTAGAATACAGATGTATTGAAAATGAAAAATGAATTTATGGAATAGCAATAAATGAAATGAAAATGAAAATGAAAATAAATTTGTGGAATAGCAATAAAATAAAATGAAAATGAAAATGAAAATAATAAAAAAATAAAAAAATATATATATAAAAAAATAAATAAAAAAATATATATATATATATAAAAAAAAATATATATAAAAATATATATATAAAAAAAAAAATAATAAAAAATAATAATAAATAATAAATAAAAGTTATTATAATAAAAATCATAATGATAGAGAAAAAAAAAAATTGAATTTAAATTAAAATAGAATTAGAGATAAAAATAAAAATAAAAATAAAAATAAAAATAAAAATGAATATAAATATAAATATAAATATAAATAAAAATAAAAATAAAAATAAAGATAAAAATAAAAAATGAAAAGATGAAAAAATGATGAAAAAATGATGAAAAAATGAAGAATGTAAAATGAAAAATAGAAATAGAACCATTATTATAAATGGTAATATTAAAAATGAAAGTGGTAACAACGGCAAAGAATGATAAAATTAAGAAAAATTATATATATGTGGAAAAGTCGTTATTATATAATATAATTATTATTATTATCATCACTATAAATAGATGAAAAATGATGGGAATGACAAGTCGGCAGAGGGTGGGTTGGACAGAGTGGGACAGGGGGGGGGGGGGTGGGGAGTGCTCAGGGCAGGGAATGGTGATGATGGATGCTAATGTAAATTTGGAGCTAGATGATGCCATGTATTTCCAGATCTTCATTTAATCCATCAGGAACCATAGACCCGAGAGAAAAGATCCAAAAAGATTCTTGTCTGCAGAGTTATTTGAATCTCCTCCCAGCATCATCGTCTTTTTTGATGGTTTCGATACCAAACACTTTGAGACCTGTTGGGTTTCCATTATGGTGCTCTCTGAAGTGCCTGGGTACTGAGTAGTTTTGGTTTTTCTTATTTTTTATGGACCGATGGTGTAAATTGCTGTTGATGATGCTGCATTTGTGCTCGCTAAACCTTGTCCTCAAGGGACGTGTTGTACGTCCGACATATAGTAGCCCGCATGGGCAAATTAGGCCGTAAATCACATAGGGGGTGCCGCAATTGATGAATTGGCCAATCTTATGGTTCCAGTGACTTCTTTTTTTCTATGTGCCATGAAAGGGCAAGCTCCACAGTTTCTGATTCCACATTTGTAGTTACCCTTCTGGTCAAACAGGGATGTCCAACGGTCTGTAGGTGTCTTGGTTTGGTTCAGTGGTTTGCATACTCTGCTTGGTGCTATTAGACCTCTGAGGTCTTTTGCTTTCCGGAATACAACTTCAGGTTTGGGTGGTAAGATTGAATTGAGAATGGGATCTTGCTTGAGAATGTTCCAGTTTTTCTGGATGGCTCTCTGTATGTCAAAGGCTTTGGTGTTGAATTGTGTGCTAAATCTGATGGAATTCTTCATTGTCTGCTTTTTCCTCTCTGTTTTTTTGAAGGTTGTTACCATGGTAGCTGTGGGGTGTTCATCATAGAGTGACCAGTATTTTAGGAAGGCTTGTTCTATCAGATGTTCTTTATATCCTTTCTCGAAAAATTTCTTTTTTAGGATGGACCCTTGTATTTCATAGTCACTTCTTTTGGTGCAGGTTTTTTTCAGCCTACAGAATTGCCCAAACGGGATGTTGCGGATCCACTTGGGATGGTGGTGGCTTTTGGCATGAAGGTAGGAATTCCCTGCACTGGGTTTGAAATGGGTTTTAGATGTGATCATTCCTTCTTCGTCGATAAAGAGATCGAGGTCCAAGAAGACAAGTGATGTATCATCAGTTACGTGGGTAAAGTTGATGCCAAAGGGATTGGAGTTGCAGTAGTCCAGAAATTTATTGAGATCTGTATGCGATCCGTTCCAGATGATCAGAATGTCATCGATGTATCTGGTGTACAGTGCAAGCTGATCCTTAAAGGGGTTGTTGGCCCAGATGGACAAGTCTTCCCATAGGCCCATGAATAGGTTCGCGTAGCTGGGAGCAAATTTTGCTCCCATAGCTGTCCCTTTTGTTTGTCGAAAGAACTCACCCACAAAAGAAAAGTAGTTGTGAGTGAGGCAGAATTTTATGGAGTCGAGGAGAAATTTAGTCTGTAGGGGGTGTGTATCGCTTTTTGATAGAAAGTACTCCACTGCTTCTAAACCGTATTTGTGTTCTATGGAGGTGTAAAGAGATGAGACGTCAAGAGAAAGCCATTTGTATTGCGGCTGCCACGAGACAGATGAGAGGATATCGAGCATATGACCAGAATCTTTAACGTAAGATGGGAGTTGTGATACTAAGTCTTGTAGGAAATGGTCTATATAGCAGGCTAGATTACTAGTTAAACTGTCAATACCAGCAATGATGGGTCTGCCTGGTGGATGTGTCTGGTTCTTGTGGATCTTGGGGATATGGTAGAAGTGGGGGGTGAGTGGGTGTTGTTTGTTCAAGAAAAGGAATTCACTTTTTGTGATGACTCCGTTCTCCTTAGCTTGTTTTAGTAGAATTTCCAGAGAGATGGAGAAGGATGGTAAAGGATCGGCAGGGAGTTTCTCATAAGTCTCGGTGTCTCCGAGTAGTCTAAGAGCCTCAGCCATATAGTCGTCTCTATTTTGAATTACAAGACCACCGCCCTTATCAGCTTGTCTAATAATGATGTCTTCACGGTCTTGGAAGTTCTTAAGGGTTTCTTTGCAGACTTCAGAGTCTTTGTTCCTGATTTTAGTATATTTACCGTTGGTGTGATCGTTCTGGCAAATCCTTTTAATTTCATCCAGCACTATCTCATAGAAGATGGGAATGTATTTTCCTTTTGCCCAGTGGGGATGAAAAGAAGACTTGGGTTGGAACTCTGTGTGTACGATCTGTTTTTCCATAAGGGCTAGGAGTTCTGGTTCTATTTCATAGTCCTCGCAAGCTCCTTCTTGGTATAGGCTCTCTAGATTTTCGAGTGCATTATCTACATACGGAGTCTTGTCAAATCTAGTACTTGTGAGTGAGGATGATGCTTCAGAGGCCGATTCCTGGAGAGCGAAGTACCTTTTCAGAGTGAGATTTCTTGTGTACCTGTTGAGGTCTACGAAGATCTCGAAGAGGTTTGGTGGATTTTTAGGGGCAAAATTAAGGCCCTTACGTAGGACATCTAGTTCTGTGTCATCAAAGACTGAGCTGGAAAGGTTGAAAATTTTGATTGTGGTGTGTGTAGGAGTTATCTTTTCCCTTTTTTTGTTTTTCTGTCCTCCTTGTTGTCCTCTTCTTCTCCATCTTCTCTTTTTCTTATCATCCTCTGTGGGAGTTCTAGAGGGATTTTTTGTTGTTGAGCTGTGGGGTTCTGACTGTCCACAGCTCTTTCTCCTAAAAAAATGCATGGTGATGTAATTTCTATCGGTTTTGACTGAGTCGATGGGTTGGCCTCCTGTTGTCTGATGAGGTGGTCGGTGGTGGTGGCCACTGGTGGTGGATTGTGATTTGTATGCGTATTGGCAGTGGTGTTGGTAGGTGGATCATTAGTGGGTGTTTTTGTTTTTTGGGGGTGAGCTCCTGATGTTGGGGTATGGCCCACTCTTGAGTCCGAAGGTTTGGTCCATTTGTTTCTGTTTTGGTTCCCATCATTGTGAGAGGAGGGGTGGGGGAAGGCTGACGCCTGAGGATCTTTATTGGTCAGAGAGTTCCCCTTATTTGTTCTCTTGAAGAAGTGGTTTGAATGGTTTTGTGGTTGGGAGCTTCTGTAAGGTCTCAGCTTATATGTGTTTCTTTTATTGGTGTTGTGTTTTGTGTGGCATTGGGGGGTTATGGGGCGTATGTTGTTTTGAGAGAATGGTGGAGGTTTTTGGGGGTGTGCATCATTAGCATCTGAAGTTTTTTTCCATTCAAATTCTCGTCCGAAAAGGTAGTCAAGTCTGTCCCTCTCAAATTTGCCCGATTTCTTACTGATAAGATTGGTTTCGAAGCTTACCATTTGGTCATTAATCTTTTTGTCCCAATCGTCAAAAGTTGGGAGATCTGTGTAGGGGGCCAGGTCATCTTGTACATTTTTCAGATCACTACGGATTTTAATTAGGTTTCTTTCTCTTTGGGTGATGATTGAGAGAAGTAATTTTTTGTTTAATTCTCTCATTTGGATGACCCATGCATCCTTGAGATCGTCATCTAGCCAGGTGCAAGTCTTGGTTAGTCTAAGGCCTCTTGGTATACGGTTAGCTTTGATGTAGTTTTCTAAGAGTAGAATGTCCCACCATTGTATCATTTCTTTCTGTAGAATGTTTCTTAATTTGGAGAAAAGTGTTATCATGAGTTCCTCTCTATTTGGAGTGATTATTGGTTTGGTAGTGGTGTCTGACGGTTTGTTGCATATTTCATGTGCTTCGATGCTGTTGGAGAAACCTCTTGCCAGAGAGGTCCGTCTTAGTTCTCTTTGTTCAATAGATAGGACCATGTTGGTCAAATTTTATGATATTTTGTGGCCTGTAGAGTTATAAGTTCTGCTGAACTCGATGCACGTCCAAGGGGAGATGTGACGTGTAGGGGTGGCCTCACCTCAGCTGCGGGAGACCCCTAGGGGTTGGTATAGATTGTGGACAAGGAAAAATTACTCCTGCGCTTGTGAGGGTCTGATTTGGTTTTGGGAAGAGTAGTATTGTGAACTGTAATGAAGCTAGAAGAGATGGTATTGCTTGTCCCGCTGCCCAGAGAATGACCCCGGGGTGGTCAGGTAAGGCTAAGTGGAGAGTGATGGATGAAGGGCGCGTGATCAAGCTCACATCAAAACATATAAAATTTATTTCAGAGGAAATAAAGAGCAAATAAAAACAGTTGAATAATACCAATACTACGTATCATGCAAACAGGTAACAAAATGTAAAAGACATCAAAAATTAAAAATGGGTTAAAAATATCAAGAGCCCATGTTAAGGCAGGTATTTAGAGTTGGCTAACGCGTTTCGAGGATGACACACGCGTCTATAATTTGTACACATGTGTATATATATGTGTGTATATATATATATATATATATATATATATATTTCTTTTCTGTTCTCTGTTCCACCTAGAACGCTTGAAGGTGGACTGGTATGGAACACAGAAAATCGCATCTTCCATTTCAGGCCGCTTTGTCCAACTAACCATCATGTTGATGTACATACTTTGGCCTACTGGCAATTAGAGACTGCACCCTGGTTCTCAAACAAGCTCTGATGAAGAGGTCATCCTCGAAACGCGTTAGCCAACTCTAAATACCTGCCTTAACATGGGCTCTTGATATTTTTAACCCATTTTTAATTTTTGATGTCTTTTACATTTTGTCACCTGTTTGCATGATACGTAGTATTGGTATTATTCAACTGTTTTTATTTGCTCTTTATTTCCTCTGAAATAAACCTTAAGAAGTTCCTGGAGTAATACTTCCCCGTACTGTTTATACATCTCGACTGGGAGACCATCGGGGCCAGGGGATTTATGATTGGCCATTTCTGTTACCGCCATTTTGATTTCCTCCAATGTAATCGGGCTCTCCAATTCCTCTTTATCTGTCCCCTCTAGTACCGGAATGTCAAAGTTATTAAAGAAATTATCCATTTCCTCCCCTCCCATGATCCCACGGGATTTATACAGTCCCTTATAATATTCTTTAAATGTCTCAGTAATTACCTCTATCTGAGATGAAATCTCACCTCTCGAAGTCCTGATAGCTGGGACCGTGGATGGCGGGGAACTGGTCTTAACAATGTTAGCCAATATCTTCCCTACTTTTTCCCCTTCCCCGTACATAATTTGTTTCTGAAACAACCTTTTATTTTCTACCTTCCTAATTATTATATCTTTATACCTTTGTTGTTTATTCTCCCACACTCTTTGTTTTTCAGGGGAAGGTTCTTTCGTATACTCCCTTTCTGCTTCAACTAGCTCCTTCCTGAACCAATCCTCGCAATCCCGTGATAATTTTTTAATTTTTGACACTTTCTGTATAAGTGAACCCCTCAAATATGCCTTCAATGCATCCCACACCACCCCCCTCGATGTAGTATCTGCATTAAATTTTATAAATTCCTTCAACTCAGCCACTACCACTTCCTGACCCTCTATTATTTCCAGCCAGGCTGGGTTCATCTTCCAAGTTCTACATGCTTTCTTATATCCTGGCTTTACCGAGATTGTCAGTAAAGAGTGGTCCAATACTCCTCTAGGTTGATAGACTACATCATTTATTACTTGTGATGCTAGCCCATTACCTAATACAAGATCTATCCTCGATAATGTAGCACAGGAGCTCGAATAGCATGAAAACTGTGATGCCCTCCGGTTCCGTGCTCTCCATATATCAGACAGCCCTGCTTCTTGAAGGAATTGTCTCATCCGGGTTTCCTGTATTCCTTGACTTTGTTTCCCTGGAGGGAACCAATCTACTTTCTTGTCTATAACTACGTTAAAATCCCCAACTACTATAACTGGTAACTCAGGCTTGTCTATTATAAATTCCAGTAGGCTGTGCATAACATCCAGTTTAAAAGGAGGGGGGATGTAAATTTTAGCCAGTACATATTCCAGATTCTCTATTATACAGTGCAAGTACACATACTGCCCTTCTTCATCTACTTTGCACTGTCTGCAAGAAAACGCTACCCCACTGCCAATTAAGATCGACACTCCCCTTGAATAGGAGGTATGCATGGAGTGAAACTGGTGCTGATATCTTCTATTCCTCACATTAATTTTAGTATCTTTTGTTAGGTGTGTCTCTTGCAGACAGGCAATTCCAACTTTAAATATATCTAAAACATCAAATACTGCTTATTGTTTATGGTCGACAGACCCTATAAGAGGGAGGATATTAATACTACTAATAAAAAAAGAAGGAGAAAAAAAAAATACATGCAGATATCAGAGTTTATTAAGAAAAAACCCCTTAGACTAAGGAATACCATTTCCCCTCGTGTTTCCTAAAATACTAAAGTGCTTATCCCTATTAATATAAGGGGTTTCTCCCCTTCAACCAAATATTTTACATTAATAACTTCAAACCCTTGTATTTTACTCATATTTCACACTACTAGTGTAATTATTATAATTATTTTTTGTATTCTACTTGTGCGCCATGTGTTGCCCTGCAAGGGAATATACAATTTAATGTGCAAAAACATCTCCTTACGATCCTGTGATTCAACCATATCTTTATTCTGTACCTTCTTACTTCTATAACCTTTACCCGCCCACGCCCACCTCCAAACCCCCCCCCCCCCCACACACCATTCTAGGTTCCCCTTGAAGGCTTTTTTAATGACCGTCTCATACTCCTCCACCATTACCAAACTTATTCCCCCCACTCCCACACCCACCCTCCCCCCACCCTCCGGCCATCCCTCCGCCCATCCCTCCCTCCCCTCACCCAAATACAAACTCATTCCTTATTCTGACCAACCATGTGAATTCCCCCCCCCCCCACACTCTATACAAAATATATTAATTTTATTTTACATTCATTCCCCATCTATATATATCCTCTCTAATTAAACCCCTATTTATTTCAGCGACAACTGATCTTTCTTTTCCTCTAACCATGCCCGCGCCCTCTCTGGAGACTCAAAAATCTGACTTCTTCCAAGTGCATTTACCCGGAGCCTAGCGGGGTAAAGGAGGGCATATGTAACGTCAAACATTTGAAGACTACGCTTAATTCCTAAGAATTCCGCTCTACGCTTCTGCAATTCGGGTGAAAAGTCGGGATACATTGATATCCTAGCTCCATCAAAGGATAAGTTCCCTCTCTCCCTGGCCCTTCGGAGAAGGGTCACCTTATCCTTGTAGTTTAAAAATTTCAATAGCAAGACTCTTGGAGGGCGTCCCTGAGGAGGGGGTCTAAACGGAACTCTATGTGCTCTTTCAGTAGAGAACTGCTGTGAGAATGTCTCTCTTCCAAAAGTTTCAATCAGCCATTTTTCCAGAAAGCCCACCGGATCTAATCCCTCACTCTTCTCAGGGAATCCTACTATCCTCACATTGTCTCTACGAAGTCTGTTTTCCATTTCGTCAAATTTTTCCGTGAGTCTGTTTATCTGTTCTTTCTGGGCCTTCACCTCTTGTTTCATCCTCTATCAAACTTATTCTCCCTTCCATTTCTGTCACTCTTTCTGCCGTTTTTTTAAGATCATGACGTACAAGGGATAATTCTTCCTTGATATCTTTCATTTGATCTGACATTTCACCCAGAGATTGTTTACAAGCGTTAATTGCTAAAAGGATTTCTTTAAGGGATGGCTCTCCTTCTGTTGTATGACTCTGGATACCAACTGTTTCTAGTGTTTTCCCCACTGTTCCCGCTCCTTTAGTTGGAGGGTTCTTTATTATAGTGCTACTTGTAAGCGTATTCAGGTGTCCCTGGCTCTTTCTGTCTGTCGCTGTCTTACTTTGTACCTGCTGCCCCCCTTTCGTTGGAGTGTGGTCAGTTGCATTAACCATTCTCTCCAGTTTTGCGGTTGCTGCGACCGCTGCTGCCGTTGCACCCGCCACTGTGGACAACGCTCCCTTATCCTTGTCTTTTTCTTTCTCTTTAGCTGAGCGTAGTGATTGAGACCCCATAATCTCCATGTTGGCGTGGATCAGGTAAGGGGGTATCAGGTAAGGGGGGAGGTGCTTTAGATATTCAAGTTTCCCTAAATTCCGCCAACTAATCACATGCTAATACAGACTTCACAGTGTGGTATAATATGGTGTAGGTCCGTATTTGGATCTCCAACAGTTCTATCAGTTATTAAGCTTCCTCCCAGGATGAGGGTATAGCGATATTTATCAAAAGGGATAATACTTTCATTCAATCTTACCCATCAGTTCAACTTTCCTTTTCCCCCCTCATGTAACTCACCACCCAGGAGAGCGGATGTCACTTCAGAGGTTCAGGAGTTCTGGGATTCCTCAGCCACTCCGGTGTCTATGCACGGCTTACACAGACGGCTCTCAACGAACCTCCACTGCTGACACCCTGACGTCAGCTCCTGTAGTGGCTGTCCTTCCTCGTATTCCCGCGAGAACGTATCGCGGCTTGGTTTCCGGGACTCGTGTCCATTTTTAACATTGCACCGTGACGAAAGTGTTGTATCCTATGTGAATGCTAAGTTTACCAGACCGAGCTGTTCCGTCTCGGAATTTCTTGTGAGCATGCGTGGCACTTTGTGCGCCGGAACAGGCCACACACGGTCGGAATTGACGCGATCGGAATTTGTTGTCGGAAAATTTTATAGCCTGCTCTCAAACTTTGTGTGTCGGAAAATCCGATGGATAATGTCCGATGGAGCCCACACATGGTCGGAATGTCCGACAACACGCTCCAAACGGACATTTTCCATTGGAAAATCTGACCGTGTGTACGGGGCATTAGCCTTTTTTTCGGCAGCTGGCCGTGTTAAGCCGCAACATGCGGAAGACTTGGTCGAGTGGATGACCAAGCCGTCATCATCCTCCTCATCCTGTCTCACCCATGCTCAAGGTACTTTATCTGGCAAAGCAGCTGCCAACGCGGCCTCTTCCCTCGGCTCAATGGCTTCAGTGACTCCTTCCCTAGCCCCACCATGTCCTCCTGAGGAGTCCCTCGAACTGTTTGACCACAGTGTTGGGTACATGCTCCAGGAGGATGCCCAGCGTTTAGAAGGCTCTGGTGATGATACTGAGCTAGATGAAGGCAGTAACATGAGCACGGACAGAGGGGGTGCCCAAAAAGGACAGCATTCTGGCAGTCATGTTCCCCCTGCTGCAGCATACTGCCAGGTTTGCTCCAGTGATGAGGAGGGAGGGGATAATGAGGTCACTGACTCAACGTGGATGCCTGATAGGAGAGAGGAGGAGGAGGAGGAGGCACATCACCGACGAGGCAGGATGCCCTCCAGGGGCAGCACACTGACTGCATACCATCTCAGAGCTCCACATGTGCAGGGCACTGCTGTCTCTGCGCGCTATTCCAAAAGATCTTAGGTGTGGGCCTTTTTTGAAATGAGTGCATCAGATGGCACCGCTGCTATTTGCAACATATGTCTCAAGCGTATCTCGCGTTGCCAAAACATCTCCCGCTTGGGCACCACATGCTTGACCAGACATATGTTGACCTGCCATGCAGTTCATTGGCAAGCGTACCTAAAAGACCCACACCAAAAAACAAAGAGGACCTTACTACTCATCAGCTGGGATCTCCAACCCCACTATACCTTCAGTCCTCTCTGAGACCTGCACTGAGAGGAATGAAGGTGTAGAATAGGTGTGTCACAGCCAAGTACTTGCGCGCAATCTGCTATCGGTACACTGACGTCAGATTGTACCAGGCAAATTTCCCTGCCCCAGCTGCTGCACCGCAAAAAGAAGTTCGCTCCCAGCCATCCACATACCCAGCAGTTGAATACTAGCTTGGCAAAATTGCTAGCACTTCAACTGCTACCTTTTCAGTTGATAGACTTTGCCCCCTTCTGTGAGTTTGTGGAATGTGCAGTTCCTCAGTGGCAGGTTCCCAAACACCACTTTTTCTCATGGAAGGCGATTTCGGCTCTCTACTGGCACGTGGAAGGCAATGTCTTGGCCTCGCTGGACAGGGCGGTCGGCGGTAAGGTGCATATTACCGCTGACTCATGGTCCAGCAGGCATGGACAGGGACGTTACCTAAGTTTTACGGCGCATTGGGTGACTCTTCTGGAAGCTGGAAAGGATGCAGGACAAGGGGCAGTAGTGTTTGGAGGTTGTTCCGCCACCACGCCTCCAAAATGCCACTACTAGTGATTCTGACACACCTCTCTCCTCCACCCCCTCCTCTTCTTCTTCCTCCATGGCCTCTTCCTGTGCTTTGTCCTTGGAACCAGCGGTGCTCCGTAGGCGTTCAAGGGGCTACGCAAGTACGCAGGCCAAAAGATGCCATGCGGTGCTTGAGCTGGTGTGCTTGGGGGACAGGAGCCACACTGGGGCAGAGGTTCTGTCAGCTCTGCAGGGGCAGGTTCAGAGGTGGTTGACGCCACGCCAACTTAAGGCAGGAATGGTGGTTTGCGACAATGGCACCAACCTCCTCTCCGCCCTCAGACAGGGACAAATGACCCATGTGCCCTGTTTGGCTCACGTCCTTAACTTGGTGGTGCAGCAGTTCTTGGGCAGGTACCCAGGCTTACAGGATGTCCTGAGGCAGGCCAGGAAAGTCTGTGTGCATTTCCACTGGTCATATAATGCCAGTGCTCGGCTGGCAGACCTCCAAAAGGAATTTAACCTGCTCAAGAACCGCCTAATCTGTGACATGCCCACCAGGTGGAACTCAACATTGGCCATGCTGCAGCACCTGCACACGCATCAGAGGGCCATCAATGAGTACCTGTGCGACTATGGCACCAGGACAGGGTCAGGGGAGCTTGTTTTTTTTCCCCACGCCAGTGGGCCATGATCAGGGGTGCCTGCACTGTCCTGTCACCATTTGAGGAGGCCACGAGGATGGTGAGCAGTGACAGTGCATGCATCAGTGACACTGTCCCCCCTGTCCACCTGTTGGAGCACACGCTGCATGGAATAATGGACAGGGCACTTGAGGCAGAACAGAGGCAGGAAGAGGAGGACTTCCTTAGCTCTCAAGGCCCCCTTTATCCAGACAGTGTTCCTACGTGCCCGCCAATCACACAGGAAGAGGAGGAGGAGGATTGTGTCAGTATGGAGGTGGAGCCTGGCACTCAGCATCAGCAGCAGTCTTTAAGGGATCATTTACAGTCCCAAGAAACCCATGAACTTGTATGTGGCTGGGAGGAGGTGGCTGCGGATCATGTCGTCCTTAGTGACCCAGAGGACTCCGGACCGAATGCCTCAGCAAACCTACGCTGCATGGCCTCCCTGATCCTGCAAGCCTGCGGAAGGATCCTCGTATTCATGGTATCAAGGAGAAGGAACAATACTGGCTGGCAACCCTCCTTGATCCACGTTACAAGGGTAAGGTTGCGGACCTTATCTTGCTGTCGCAGAGGGAGCAGAGGATGAAACATCTTCGGGAGGCCTTGCAGAAAGGTCTGTGCAACGCATTCCCAGAGACTGGGAGGTTACAAACTCCTGTTTCTGGACAACGTGTTGCTGAGGCTTCGGTCAGTCAAAGAAGAAGTGGTGGAGAAGGTGGCCGTCTGACTGATGCGTTCAGACAATTTTTTAGTCCACAGCCCCAAGGTATGATCAGTTCCAGCAACCATCGCCAGCGTCTGTTTTACATGGTGCAGGAATACCTAGGGGCAAGATCTGACTTGGACACCTTTCCCACCGAAAATCCTCTGGGTTACTGGGTTTTGAGGATGGATCACTGGCCAGAGCTTGCACAGTATGCAATTGAGCTACTGGCCTGTCCTGCATCCAGCGTTCTTTCGGAACACACATTCAGTGCTGCTGGAGGCTTTGTAACCGATCACAGGGTGCATCTGTCCACCGACTCGGTCGATCGACTGACCTTCATAAAAATGAATCAGTCTTGGATCACCACTAGCTACCAAGCACCTGATGCTGATGTAACCGAATAATTTTTTTTGAAATGTCAGATCCCTTCAAAGACTGCCTATGCTGATGCTGAGTGACTATTCTGTTATGCTGAGTAATTATCCTCTTCCTCCTCAATGATCATGCTGATAGCTTGTAAGAACATTTTTGGTTCTGGGCGCCACCACCAGTGCTTAAGGCCCAATTTTTTTCCCCTGTTTAACAGGGGCATGTAATTACAATTTTTGATGCAATTCTTTGCAGCAGGGCTAGTTCCTGCGCTCCAACTAGAGTATCTGTGAGGGGTTGCAGTGTTGTGGCACCAGCACCAGTGCCTAAGGCCCAATTTTTCAGCCCCTGTTCAACAGGGACATGTAAATAGAATTCTTGATGTAATATTTCACAGCAGGGCCCGTTTCTGCACCCACCAAGAGTAACTGTGAGGACTTACAGTGTTGTGGCACCAGCACCACCACCACCACCAAAGGCCCAATTTTTCTGCCCCTGTTCAACAGGGGCATGTAATTACAATTCTTGATATAATATTTCCCAGCAGTACCCTGTGAGGGCTTACTGTGTTGTGGCCACAACAACACCTATGGCCCAAATTTCTGCTGAGTATATAGGGCCTGCCCCTACTTTCAAACATCCAACTTACAAACGACTCCTACCTGCAAACGGAAGGAGACAACAGGAATTGAAATGAAATCTACCCCTAGGAAGGGAAATTCTCTCCTGTAAGAGTTAATATGGGAAAAACTTTTCTCCTTTACACTGATGCTTTATCATCAATCCTTGTTTCACTAAAACCCCCAAATTTTCAAAAAACATTTGTCATTGGGACAAAAAGTGAGGTGAAATCTTCTGAAGAGGAGCACAGACAGTAAAACAAATGTCACAGGGGTGATAACCCTTCCCTATGTTTTCTATAAAGCTTAAAATAGATTTTTTGGCTGGAGCTAAACACGTTAAAAATGTACCAGTTCAAAATTACAAACAGATTCTACCTAACAACAAACCTACAGTCCCTGTCTTGTTTGCACCGCCTGTATACTGCTGTTCAAAGTATATAGGGCCTGGGGTCCCACACCTTTCTTTTTTTAATTTGGGTGCGGTGTTCCCTTTAATATCCATACAAGACCCAAAGGGCCTGGTAATGGACTGGGGGGTACCCATGCCATTTGTCTCACTGATTTTCATCCATATTGCCAGGACCCGACATTACATTAAAGCCGCAAGCAGTTTTAAATGACTTTTATTCCTTTAAAAATGTCATATTGTGCAGGGACTGTTCTAAGCAAGGGAAACATGCGCCATTTTACAGGCATACTATAGACACCCCCCAGGTACGATATTTAAAGGAATATTTCACTTTTTTTTTTTTTACTTTAGGCATCATTAAAATCACTGCTCCCGAAAAAACGGACATTTTTAAAACTTTTTTTTTTAACTTTTTTTTGCATTGATACATGTCCCCTGGTCCCCAAACCCTTTTTAGGACAATACCATGCAAAATAGCCTTTAAAATGAGCACTTTTGATTTTGAACGTTTGAGTCCCATAGGCGTCAATGGGGTTCTAATGTTCATGCAAACTTTCAGTCCGTTCGCAGGTTCTGGTGTGAACCGAACCGGGGGGGTGTTCGGCTCATCCCCAACAACCACTCATCAGGAGTATAATGCAAGGTTAAACTAAAACATAGATAGATATATAACTATTAAAGTATGATGCCCTCTGGGAGAAAAAAATCTCCAAAGTTCTCAGTTACTTACAAGTCCCAAGCCAAGCCCAGGTTCCAACCGGATATCAACGATGGCCTCAGACAGATGTCCAAACCAGGGGGGTTGAGACGGGAGACCCCCCAAAACAGACCAAGGGAAACAGCCAGAGGCACGCCAGGTCACCACAATACAGTCCCTGTGCAATAAAGTGCACTTGTCATTCTACAAAAAAAGTGTAAAAAAGGGGGTTATTGGTTGTGTCAGGTCACACCCTTCTTTACATTGTTTCAGTACCTGGGTGGAAGACACTCGTTCCCCTTGTGACCTGCCACACCATTTTAGTATAATTAATATATATACTCATACATCTTCAGTTAATTGTTAAATCAATTCTCTTGCCAATAGAGACTTATTTGGTTCCCCTGAGGTGCCCTCCCCCTTTTTTTTGTTAGCAAACCCAGCCCATGCACGGTGGGTCTTGGGATATTTATTCGACTTCTGGGGTTGCGATGTGCAGTGGTTCTTTCCCCCTCCTCATCCCTGTTCATTGTGGTGGGGGTGGGGATTGACCCATGCGCATCGGCGTCATGCAAGACACATCCCGCTCATGGCGTCATGTGACAACATGTCTGTGGTGATTGTCTGAATTCATCTCACGCCGCAGATGGGGTGGGCATGAGTTGATTCTCGCCTCCCCCCACTGCAGTGGCGCCTGGGCATGGTGTTGGTATGACGTCAGTCTGAGCTAGCCAGCAGACCACTCTACATGTTCCTATCACCAGGAAGGGATCTCATTCATGCAGTACCTATGCTATTTCACACTCAGGTAAATAAGGGTCATTTTATGGCTCTGTTCACACATATTGGTAATTGTTCCTTGAGCACTCCTATTGGAGTGCTTGTTAGCACTTTAATTGGCTTGCACCATTGTTTCATTTTATCCATCCATTATTTTCACACAGATGCTAGTTTCCCCCCCCCCCCTTTTTTCCTCTTCCCTCCCCCCATCCATTATTTTCACACACTTGTTAGTTTTCTCCCCCCTCCCCCTCTCTCCTTCCCCCCCTTTTGTGGGTACACCAAGGTGGTTTACTTAGATCCAACTACATTTTTATTTCGTTTTTGTTTCCTATATTCAAACTTCCCCCCTCCCCCCTTCTTTACACATTTTTATGTAGAACAACAAGTTCACTTTATTGCACAGGAATTGTATTGTGGCGACCTGGCATGCCCCTGGCTGTTCCCCTTGGTCTATTTGGGGGGCTCTTCTGCCTCAACCCCCGCTTTGGACACCTGTCCTTGGCCTTTGTTGATATCTGATTGGAACCTGGGCTTGGCTTGGGACTTGTAAGTAACTGACAAGTTGTTTTGAGATTTTTTTCCCCAGAGGGCATCATACACTAATAGTTATTTATTTATCCATCTTTTAGTTTAATTTCGCATTATACTTCTGATGAGTGGCTGCAATGCCATGAAACGCGTTGAGTCTCTCAATCCAAGGGTGCCAAAAAGTCTGGCTTATTATCATGTATCATAATCAATTGTTTATAATCTCCAACTGATGTATGTTTAACTTATGAATTTATTTTTTCAACTATGATTGTTTGATGATCTGTATTATCAATTTTGTGCGTTCATTATACTAATCATGTTCCTTGATCAATTGTAATGCTTATTGTATCAGTTATATTCAATATGTGAGTATCTTGATTGTATTGCATCATTGTTCATTGATTTAACATGTTTTATAAGATATGGAATACCCAATGTGATTGTGCATTCCTAATGACAAGCGTCATATAAAGTCCCACTATCCCTTTTCTTCTTTTTGATAAAATATTGCAGTCTGGAGTAAAAACTTTTACAGATGATAGCCAGCAAAATATTATTTCTCAAGATTAACCACTTCAGCAATCACACGTGTGTTTACCCCATATGGACCAGGCCATATTTTCACATTTCAGCTGTTCATGAGTCTATAACTTTGTAATTACTTATGATACAGAATTTATACATATATCATTTTTTGAGGGACAAACAGATTTCTTGTGATCTTAAGGTCTTCCAAGAATTTTATGAATTGATTTGCATTTTAAGGGGAAAATGAGTAAAAATCTGAAAAAAAAATTTTTTTTTCAAGTTTCATCAGCAATATTTTTAACACAAGTACCATTTCTGCGAGGGAAACATATATATTTTATTCTGCTGCTTGTTCTATTTACTGCAACACTAAAATTTAATTTTTGGTATAAAGCATATTAAAGTTATTTTAAAAAAAAAAGGTTTCTTTTGAAACTGTTAAACAGGGCTTATACAGGGTGATTTACTAAAATTAATGGGCTAAATGGTAAAATGAAGGATAAATAAGGGCATGTATAGGTTAATTAAGGGTTAAAATTCCCTGTGCACACAATAAAACCCTTAGCTCTGTTATCTGCAGCACTCTTATCTCACAAATAGCTGTCTGTCAGGTAACTGAGGAGATAAGACAGCTACTGTTACTTTTGCTAAAATATGCACACTGAATGGTCACTGTGATTGGCTGTCACAGTGATCATTCAATGAGAAATGCTTCTGACTGGCTCCTGATTGTAGCATCAGCAGCTCCTCTTTCTACATACTCCAGGTCTCACTGAGCTGTGCACATGAACAGCAAGGGAGATAAGAAATTGAATGCAGTCTCAAGGAAGTACAAGACACTACTAGAGTACAGAGGAAGAGATTTATTAGGCGTTTGTAACCCGCCGAAGGTAGGCAACTGGTTAACAAAATGAAGTAATTTTTTAATTATTATATATTTTATATTATTTTATTATTATTTATTATTTTATATATTTTTTATATTGTTTTATATTCATTTTGTATAGGGGGATATAGAGGGGAGCCCTTCTGTCAAGGGACCCAGAGTATTTTCCCCTTTTACCCCCTTATTAATCCAGCACTGAACCCAGCCACAAGAATTCATTGATTTTTGGAGATGAAATCCAATGTATGCTGGTGTGAAGGAGGCCTAATTCTCAAATATTATTTGCTTTCTGATAGGTAGTTCATTAAAAAAAAAGTTAATACAATATAAAAAAGCATTTAGTGTGACACATAAAAACAAAAAAACAAACAGTGATAGTATAAACAAGTGTATAATGTTAGTCTGAAATAGACTCAATAAAACATGTGTGCACACCGTGTCAAAAGAATCAAAATTCAATTTTCTCTACATACTACATACCAATGAAAAGAATTTGCAATTAGTGAAAGGCCAATTCAACTAAGGAAATACATATATAATCTTTTTTTACATGAAGGGGAAAATATTTTAAAATTTACAAAAACTGGTTGTTAAAACAGAGGGTATTATCAGACATGATTCTCAAAATGTATCAGAAGACCTTCGGAATGCTTTATATAATGGAGTTTTTAAATAATACAAAGTTTATATTGTAATACTGCAAATTATCTTGGCCAGTCATTGCTACCTGTTGTGTTTCTAACTGTGCAATAATAAACATAATTTTATAAAAAATGTAGGCATACTATATTAAAACCATTCGAAATGGGAACATTTCCATATTGCCTGAGGCTCATTTAACAATATCGTTTTTGTCCTGTGGTCCTTCGTTTTTTGCTGAAGGCAATATAACTTTAATCAATAAGCCACATAAGTCTCCATATATGTTTCTGCATGAGTTACTGATTTGAAAAAGTGACTAGCAATGAATAAACAATGGATACTCTCGTCTGCTGGCAGTTGACTTGTAGCGATAACCCAGACATTTAAAATTCACTTCATTGAATATTTGCAAAACAGGGGTCCAGAATATGCTCTGCTTTTTCCTTAACCACTTTAAGACCAGGCTTTTTCTGGGACTTTTTGTTTACAAGTTTAAATCAGTACATTTTGTCGGAAAATTACTTATAACCCCCAAACAGTATACATTTTGTTTTAGCAGAGACCCTAGGGAATAAAATGGGGACCGTTGCATTTTTTTATGTCACACGGTATTTGCGCAGTGGTTTTGCAATTTTTTGGGAAAAAATACACTTTAATGAATAATCAAAAAAAAAAACACACAATATATACCCCAATTTTTTTTGTAAAATGTGAAAGATTATGTTGAGCCTAGTAAATAGATACCTAACATGTCATGCTTTAAAATTTCATGCGTTCGTGGAATGGCGACAAACTACAGTACTTAAAAATCTCCATAGGCGATGCTTTAAACGTCTTTACAGGTTACCTGTTTAGATTTACAGAGGGAGTTCAGAACTAGAATTATTGCTCTCGCTCTAACATTCGTGACGATACCTCACATGTGTGGTGCGAATACCGTTTACATATGTATGCGTTTGCTTCTGCGTGTGCAAGCACAGAGGGATGTGTGCGCTTTAAAAAAAAAATGTTCTTGTTTATTTTACTTTTTATGTTTTATGTACACTGTCCCTTTATTTTTTTTCCTTTTAATCGATGTATTACAATCACAAGGAATGTAAACATCCCTTGTAATAGAAATAAGAATGACATGTCCTCTTTATGGAGAGATCCGGGTTCAAAAATACCCCATAGCTTCTATTTACCTTTAAAAGCAAAAAATACAATTTTTTTTTTGATCTTTTGTTTTAAAAAAAAAAATACTACCAGCCTGGGCCGGAAGTGATGTTATGATGTCGCTTTGGTCCTCCAAGGCCATAGAGGCGATCAAATAGGATCTACTCTTTGATCGCCTGTGGGAGCAGCTGGCCGCACCGTCAGATCGTTTTTTGTGCAAACTGGCGGAAAACGAGACACTGGCAAGGGGGTCTCTCGGGGGTGATGTCTCCTCCCGCCTCTTCTGAATGCGTTCCAGCAGCTCATGAGCCACTCAGAGCACTTTTATGAGAAAGCCAGCTGTCGGCTGTAAAATATGATACCGGGGTTATGGCTGATATCTTTAGCCATAATCCCTGAAAAGCTGCAACGTATATATATATATATATATATATATATATATATATATATATATATATATATATATATATATATATATATATATATATATATATATATATATGTATTGCGGTCTGGTTCACAACAGGAGCACATGGGAACGCGCACGTTCTTGTGCACGTTCACATGCAGTGCATTTGGGCAGCCATTTCAATGGGCTGCAAAACACACTGGACTATGGAAAAAGTAGTGCTTGCACTACTTTCAAAAACAAAGGCAATTTGGTTCTCATAAACACACTTCGTTTCTGCGATTGGGGTACAGCTAACATTACATTGACACCAAAGTGCAAATTGCAAGGGCAGCGAATTCACCTGTGCTGCTGGTAACACGCATGGAACACACGTTTCTTGCACCATGTTCTGACATGAACTGGTCTTAAATCTAGAGGGAATCAGAAGAATCAGAAGAGCAGAAGACCTTTGCCCAGCACAGACTTACGCTCACCTGATCAGAATAAAGCTAATTCTGGAATTACAAAGAGTTGAAAGAAAAGGAAATGTAGTTATTTTTTTTATTATGCCATAATTAAAAAAAATTTGAATACATAATATATGTAGCCCAGTCGGCAGCTCTGGAGGGAAGGGGACTCTGTGTGAACAGATAGAGACTCTGAGAACTAGTGTGGAGGATTGTGGGAGATGTCATTTCCAGGAAGAAGCCCTGAAGGAAATTGGTACTGTCCCAGGAGGATGGATTGCTGCAAGAGGAGAGGAGAGAGCAGAAACCAGGGTGGAGAGAGAGAATGGTAAAACTGCTGGTGTGCTGTGCCTGGTGACACTGCTAAGTTCCAGTGCTCTCTGTGTCCCTAGATAAGAACTGAACTACTGGGGACAACCGTGTCAAAGGAGAGGCATTTTGCAAAGAAACTGAGGCTATGAGGGAACCACTGCGCCTGATTGAAGGAGGGACACAGTGGCAGCCATTCCAGAACATCAGAGGACATCCTGAATGCTGATTGAGCCCGATGAATGACTGGGGAGCTGCACGCTGAGGTCACTAACTGGGGTACACTTTGCCAGTGAGTAGGAAATTTCCCTGCTGACTAGGGATGAGCTTCGAGTTCGAGTCAAACTCATGTTCGACTCGAACATTGGCTGTTCGCAAGTTCGCCGAACAGCGAACAATTTGGGGTGTTTGCGGCAAATTCGAATACCCTTTAAAAGTCTATGGGAGAAATCAAAAGTGCTAATTTTAAATGCTTATATGCAAGTTATTGTCATAAAAAGTGTTTGGGGACCCGGGTCCTGCCCCAGGGGACATGGATCAATGCAAAAAAAGTTTTAAAAACTGCAGTTTTTTCAGGAGCAGTGATTTTAATAATGCTTAAAGTCAAACAATAAAAGTGTAATATCCCTTTAAATTTCGTAGCTGGGGGGTGTCTATAGTATGCCTGTAAAGGGGCGCATGTTTCCTGTGTTTAGAACAGTCTGACAGCAAAATGACATTTCGAAGGAAAAAACCCATTTAAAACTACTCGCAGCTATTGCATTGCCGACAATACACATAGAAGTTCATTGATAAAAACGGCATGGGAATTCTCCACAGGGGGACCCCGAACCAAAATTTAAAAAATAAAATGACGTGGGGGTCCCCCTAAATTCCATACCAGGCCCTTCAGGTCTGGTATGGATATTAAGGGGAACCCCGGCCAAAATTTAAAAAAAAATGACGTGGGGTTCCCCCTAAATTCCATACCAGACCCTTCAGGTCTGGTATGGGTTTTAAGGGGAACCCCGCGCCAAAAAAAAAAAAACTGCGTGGGGTCCCCCCAAAAATCCATACCAGACCCTTATCCGAGCACGCAACCTGGCAGGCCGCAGGAAAAGAGGGGGGGACGAGAGTGCAGGCCCCCCCTCCTGAACCGTACCAGGCCACATGCCCTCAACATTGGAAGGGTGCTTTGGGGTAGCCCCCCAAAACACCTTGTCCCCATGTTGATGAGGACAAGGGCCTCATCCCCACAACCCTGGCCGGTGGTTGTGGGGGTCTGCGGGTGGGGGACTTATCGGAATCTGGAAGCCCCCTTTAACAAGGGGACCCCCAGATCCCGGCCCCCCCCTGTGTGAAATGGTAAGGGGGTACTTACCCCTACCATTTCACTAAAAAACTGTCAAAAATGTTAAAAATGACAAGAGACAGTTTTTGACAATTCCTTTATTTAAATGCTTCTTCTTTCTTCTATCTTCCTTCATCTTCTTCTTCCCCTGGTTCTTCTGGTTCTTCCTCCGGCGTTCTCGTCCAGCATCTCCTCCGCGGCATCTTCTATCTTCTTCTCCTCGGGCCGCTCTGCACCCATGGCATTGGGGGAAGGCTCCCGCTCTTCTCTTCATCTTCTTCTTCATCTTCTTCTCTTCTTCTTTTCTTCTCTTCTTCTCTTCTTCTCTTCTTCATTTTCTTCTCCGGGCCGCTCCGCATCCATGCTGGCATGAAGGGAGGCTCCCGCTGTGTGACAGCGTCTCCTCGTCTGACGGTTCTTAAATAACGGGGGGTGGGTCCACCCGGTGTCCCCGCCCCCCTCTGACGCACAGGACATGACGGGACTTCCCTGTGGCATTCCCCGTGATGTCACATATATATATATATATCATGGCTCCGGTCTGTGCCTAAGAGTCAATTTATGCGTCTTAAACGTAATTGTACTGATGATTCGCAGTTCCTGCAACAGGCCGGAGTCTTGATGGATCGGTTTGTGGAAAAAGGGTATACTATGGAGTCCTTAACCCAAACCCTGGATATTGTTAAAGGTATTGATAGAAATCAGTTATTAAGTGAGAGGACACCCCCTAGAGAGAATCCTGTCACTCTCCCCTTTAATACGACCTATTCAATACAGCATAGTAACATCAAAAGCCTACTTAACAAACATTGGCACATATTGGGTAATGATCCCGTTTTGAGATCAGTTGTCCCAGAAAAACCACAAGTGAATTTTAGAGGGGCATCGTCCCTTAAGAATAGATTAGCCCCTAATGTTCTTGACCCCCCCGTTAGGGGTATTCAGGGCCTTTTTGATAATTTGAAGAGGTACTATAAATGCGGTAGATGTCGTGTTTGTAGGTATAACTCTGTGACACCTAGGCAAACCCAGAAATTTACCTCCTATAGTACTCAGGAGGAGCACGACATCAAACCCTTTATCACTTGTTCAATGGAGGGGGTCGCCTACCTGCTTCAGTGCCTGTGCGGGTTACAGTATGTGGGCAGGACCAGACGACCCCTTTCTGTTCGTTTAAACGAACATATTACCAACATCACAAACGGTTTCCCAAAGCATTCTGTTTCAAAGCATTACTTGACCACCCATAATAAGGACCCCTCCAAAACTCTTTTCCTGGGGATTGACAGGTATCGGCCCCATTGGAGAGGAAGCTCTTTGGTTAGGAGCATCTCAAAACTTGAGATGCTCTGGATACATAAAATCAAATGTTATGTTCTGCATGGGCTCAATGTGGATACCGACACCAATGCCTTTATTGATAATTCATAATTTTTTTTTTATTTTATTATTATTATTTGATTATTTGCCTAGTGTCCTGTGATACTTGAGAGAACTTTCTATTTACCCACATACTAACCAGCCAATACCTATTCACTAAGGGTTTTTAAGTTGGGTACATGCCCCATTAGTACACGTTTAGACATATTTTTATTTTTATGTCTTTTGTGGCAATAACTTTCTTTATCTGACTCCATGTGAGTAACTTACTGTGAGAGGAAAATTTGATATTTGGTGTATTTGTTGTTATTTGTATTTTAGTTTCCATCTCACTTGTTTATGTATATGATTTATACTGTATTTACAATTTATATGCATGTGTATTTTATCTATGGGGCAGCTAAATCACTTTCCTCTCCCCTATTTTTATTTGATTTATGATCATTTTATTCAGTCATCTCAAAAATATCTGGGTGTGTTTTAGGCATGCAAAAAAAATTTTCATGTTAATTTCTTGCTAAAGTGAGAGTGTAATGGTGTGCTTTTATGCACGTCTTAGTTGGGCCCCTTTTGGAGCAACTAGCCCCTTTTTAAATAAAGTTTTAAGGCTGTGTTACAATCTAGATGTACGCTCTTATTTTTCCAGTATATATTCTCTTTAGATCCCATATTCTTCCACACTGGCAATATATGTGTGGGAGTACTGATATTCAAGCCTTCTTCCGCACTGTATTGCGTGATTGTGGTGATTTTTGTACTGGTAACATATATATACGATTTCACAAAGAATCCCTTTTCTAAGATGGCCCCTTCTACCATCCGCCCCTACTTAGTGGAGCGCAAGGTGATTTCCGGTCTTGTCTCACTACGAGGCTTGGCTGCTTTGTTTTGTTATTTAGGTGCGACACGTCAGTGCGTCGCCCGTGCCCCAGACGATGTCAGAGTGTGACGAAACGTGCGTCGGGCGTGCTGACGTGCTGCATCTACCGTCTGCAGGATGGGTGTTCGCCTCTAGCCGGCCGGCTTCTCATGTTCATGTGTATCTACCACATTGTAAGTGTGATTTTAATTTTTTTAATAAAATTTAAACCAGGATTACGCTATGTTGTTCTCCTCTCTCTCTCCGGGGTATCTCTAATGAGAACAACCCCCAGCTAGGAGTATATCATCCCTATGCTAGAGGGATTGCCCGGTACTTGGTGGACAGCGGGTTATTATTCCAAGGTATATGAAGTGGCATGCCGTTGTCTTCATCCCATGCAAGGCCCTGACCGGGTTAAGGTCGCAAGCCCTCTTATGCTTGCCGTTTGGTAAGCGTGCATTTCATTTTTAGTTATCACATTGGTGCGGTGAAGGATCCACACATTCTTTTACCTGCATTCCTGCCTTCAGACTGGGGCCTCTGCCTATGTCTCTTCACTATATCCATCTGGACTCTAATTAATGTGTCAGGACTGTTTACCAACACCCAATGTTTTTGATTTTATGAACTATGCTATCCATTTAAATTGGGTTTATTTATTTATCCTATTTACACTGGTATATTTTCACAATTATACGTTTACTCACAGCGCTGCTCATTTATATTTATTATCATTCTCCTTTTGTGAGTATATTTGACCTTTTTTTAAATTATACAATAAAAGAGTTACACAGTAATGCACTAGGCTGGTGCTCCTTCTTCCTTTGCTTCTTTGGTGGAATTCACTTGGCTGCTTAATTACAGAGACAGGTGCTTGCTTTCCTTGAGTGGATCATAGGCTCTGGAATGAGTATGAAGAAAAACCTGTTTGATGTGTAAACCAGAGTGAACCTCTCCTGACTCTCTGTGAGACAATCAATCTGCTAATATATTGTATATAAATACATATATAATGTGTATATATAGCGGATGTGTGTGACCTCCTGGATGAGTTCACTACACAAAATTAGGTACAGCAAACACAATTGCAGGTGAAAAACAAAAGTGTGGTTTATTTACAATATATACAAGGGAAAAAATAGCAGCAAAACAAAAAAAACATGAAAAATCCTTGCACACTTGGCCACTTACTACACATGCAGGTTCCCTGACTATCAACTAGGTGCAGCCTTGTGCCGCCCCCAGCACCTACAGTATCTCCCTGTTTAGGAGGCTTGCCACACAGGCGTTGTCTCACCGCATAGGACATACAATTTTGTCTCACCACACAGGCAGGTATCAAGCTCCACAGTCTACACAGTCACAAACTGGTTCCAGGATGGAGCACCCTCTCTAAGCATCCTGGGAATTTTGTAGAGGCCCTAATGAGCCAACTTACTTCAGCTGGGATCATTACCTCACTACTGCAGGACTCTCAGCACTTCCCCCTAGTGGAACCTGAATCTAGGACACACATACCTGCCATCCTGGATGCAACCAGGCAATTTTACCCGCCTGCTATCACATACCCCCCTCGTGCTTCAATTCTGGGGTGGGAACACAAGCAGTCAGGCATGCATGAACCCGGGATAAAGCATCCACATTCCCCATATAAATAAATCACCAATAATAGCCTAGAAATTTCCTAGAAATGCTTGTACCTGCTTCTTGCTGTTGGGACACGACCAACTATTTAAAGCAGTCAACTTCAGCTTCAACCTTGTTGATTTGGGGTTTTATTACTCCCCTCCCAATAGTGTATCCAAGATATTTGGCCTCTTCCTGTCCAATGGTATACTTCTTTGGATTGGCCGTAAACCCAGCTTCCTGTATGGAATCTAACACGGCTTGCACTTTTGGCAGATGTGAGGCCCAATCTGTACTATGGACATCACTATCATCCAGGTAAGCTTCAGCATACTTCTGATGGGGCCGCAGAATCTAGTCCATTTTCCGCTGAAATATTGCGGGTGCATTCTGTAACCCAAAAGGCATTCTTCTATACTGGAATGCCCCATCCGGGGGTTACAAATGCAGTTTTCTCCTTTGCTGACTCAGCTAGGGGAATCTGCCATTACCCTTTGTTCAGATTGAGTGTTGTCATGTACCGGGCTGCTCCCAGTTGGTCAATTAACTCATCTATACAAGGCATGGGATAGGTGTCAAATTTTGTAACTTTATTCAACTGTCGAAAATCGTTACAAAATCGCCAGCTCCCATCAGGTTTGGGCACTAACACAATAGGACTGGAACAGTCACTCTGGGACTCCTCTATCCCACCTAATTCAAGCATTCTTTGTACTTCCCCACGTATTGCCTACTGGCCCCCGGTATTTGATAAGGTTTTAATTTCACCCTTTCACCTGGCGGGGTTATAATGTCATGCTCTACCCCAGATGTTTGTCCCGGCAGCTAAGAGAAAACCTCTTTGTTGCGGAGCACAAACTCTTTAACCTCTTGTTGTTTGGGTTTCGATAAGGTGACTGCTATTCCAACCTCAGGAATCAAGCAACCAGAGCCGGTGACAACAAAGTCTCTGCGACTACGGAATCCCTATCCCTCCAGGGTTTCAACAGATCGATGTGATATATCTGTAGCGGTGCCCTGTGGGGTCACTGCGTGTTTCAACATCCACACATCACCCTGCTTGGTCAGACATCCTTTTTAGGCACACTTTCTCCAGTCAGTGAACAGTCTCTTGCTTGTTTTTGTTGTTTTTATTAGGGGATTAAACTTGGATGAGGAAAAGGGACATGGGATGCCCAAATCTTTCTTACTGGAAATAAAGGTAGTTGAATCTAAATTGACAGTCTCTGCTACTTCACCTCCTCCAGCACACTACCTGAGATCACCTGCTTGCCTCTTACTGTCCAATTCTAGATGTCACCATTAGCACATGGCTAGGCCTCACTCTGAATAAGTCCTAACATTTTCCTAGTAGCTAGTTGCAGGCAGTGGTCTGCAGTGCCCTCTGTGGTAGCAACCATTTTAGATGAAAAGAACAGTTGTGCTAACTGATCCTTGGTGGACTACTGATCCCTGCAAGTCCAGTGAAATCCTGCCAACCCTCCTGGCTGCAGTGACTCGACTTCAACAACACCACAGTCTCTCCCTCTGACTCCACATCCAATCCTGGCATGTCTCTCCCAGAGCTTCTCAATGTACTTCTCACTCACCGACCCCGGCATGGATCCCTCCTGAATGACTTTCCTGACCATGCTCCCCACTGTCTTCCTCCTGCTCCAGGACACCTCTCAATGACCGCATAAAGAAAGGCTCCCTCCCAGCCCCCAAGCTCCAGGCCTGAGGTCACCCCCCACAAAGGGAGTCCCTCAAGGGCCACCACAGCCTAACACGCCATCATCTCAGTTCTTCCACCTGACAACTCCTTCCCCAGCAGGCTGACCATGAGTATATATATTAGACCTGCCCTCTGCCAATCCTAGTTAGGGATTGGTCAGGGCTCCCAGATACACTCCATGTCACTCCAACTCCCTGCCTCTTTTCCAGAACCTTCACACTGGAAACAGAGGAGGCACCAGAGAACTGAAGCACATGTCACTCACCTGCTGCTACACTAAACCACTCCCCTGCCCCCAGATAAAAAAAAAACAAGCCTAGCTCACAACTACACAGCTCACAGCTAGGCCTGCCTAAATTTACCTGCACTGGCAGTAAAAACACAAACACTACTCTAGCACCTACCTACCGAAGGTACAGGGTGCTACATATCTGTTCTGGCTTTCACCTTCCTGGTTGTCTGACCCTGTAGTTCACCTCACTCACTTTTTCAGTTATCTCATATGGGCCCTGCCATTTTGCCAGGAATTTGCTTTCAACCATAGGAATTAGTACCAGTACCCTATCCCCCGGGGAAAAGGTGCAAGTCTGGGCCCCACAATTGTACTCCCTCTGCTGTGCTAACTGCGCTTGGGCCAAATGTTCTTTTACGATTGGCATTACCTGTGCAATTCTATCTTGCATCTGGGCGACATGCTCAATCACACTCCTGTGGGGAGAACTCTCACTTTCTTAAGTTTCCTTGGCAATGTCCAACAGCCCTCTTGGGTGTCTTCCATAGAGTAACTAAATAGAGTAACTAAAAGGGTGAAAAAGCAGTAGAGGATTGTGGTACCTCCCTGATGGCAAACATCAAATAGGGTATTAGACAGTCCCAACCCTTTCCATCTCTATCCACCACCTTCTTTAACACTTGCTTTAGGGTTTTGTTGAACCTTTAAACCAACCCATCTGTTTGGGGGTGATACACAGATATCCCCAATTGTGTCACTTTGAACAACTTGCACAGCTCTTTCATAACCCCGGACATAAAGGGGGTACCTTGGTCCCTAAGCAGTTCCTTACAAATACCCATGTGGCTAAAAACAAGAAATAGCTCTTTGGCTATCGTCTTGGCCAAGGTATTTCTGAGAGGAATCGCTTCTGGATAGCTGGTAGCATAGTCCAGTATAACCACAATATACTGATGCCCCCTAACGGACTTCATTATTGGATCTACCAAATCCATTGTCACACACGATATAAGATTTTGTCTCACCACACAGGCAGTTATCAAGCTCCCTAGTCTATATAGGCACAAACTGGTTCCAGAATGGAGCACCCTCTCTAAGCATGCTGGGGATTTTGTAGAGGCCCTAATGAGCCAACTTACTTCAGTTGGGCTCATTACCTTACCACTGCAGGACTCTCAGCACCCCCCTAGTGGAACAAATCTGTATAGAGCCTGAATCTAGGACACATATACATTACCTGCCATCCTGGAGGCAACCAGGTGATTCTACCTGCCTGATGTCACATACCCCCTTCTTGTTTCAACCTTGGGGTTGGAACACAAGCAGTCAGGCACGCATGAACCTGGGATAAAGCATCCACATTCCACATTTGAACACCAGGGCGATGTTTTACAGTAAAGTTGAATTCCTGTAGGGCCTGGAACCACCTATTTACCCTTCTATTGGTCTCTAGTTTTGAGCCATCCACTTTAAGGGAGGCGATTTTACCTGCTGTCACAATATATATATATATATATATATATATATATATACAGTATCTCACAAAAGTGAGTACACCCCTCACATTTTTGTAAATATTTTATTATATCTTTTCATGTGACAACACTGAAGAAATTACACCTTGCTACAATGTAAAGCAGTGAGTGTACAGCTTGTATAACAGTGTAAATTTGCTGTCTCCTCAAAATAACTCAATACACAGCCATTAATGTCTAACCCACTGGCAACAAAAGTGAGTACACCCCTAAGTGAAAATGTCCAAATTGGGCCCAATTAGCCATTTTCCCTCCCCGGTGTCATGTGACTTGTTAGTGTTGCAAGGTCTCAGGTGTGTGGGAAGTAGGTATGTTAAATTTGGTGTTATTGCTCTCACTCTGTCATACTGGTCACTGGAAGTTCAACATGGCACCTCATGGCAAAGAACTCTCTGAGGACCTGAAAAAAAGAATTGTTGCTCTACATAAAGAAGGCCTAGGCTATAAGAAGATTGCCAAGACCCTGAAACTGAGCTGCAGCACGGTGGCCAAGACCATACAGCGGTTTAACAGGACAGGTTCCACTCAGAACAGGCCTCACCATGGTCGAACAAAGAAGCCGAGTGCACGTACTCAGTGTCCTATCCAGAAGTTGTAATTGGGAAATAGACATATGAGAGCTGCCAGCATTGATGCAGAGGTTGAAGGGTGGGGGATCAGCCTGTCAGTGCTCAGATCATACGACGCACACTGCATCAAATTGGTCTACTGTCCCAGAAGGAAGCCTCTTCTAAAGATGATGCACAAGAAAGCCTGCAAACAGTTTGCCGAAGACAAGCAGACTAAGGACATGGATTACTGAAACCATGTTCTCTGGTCCAATGAGACCAAGATAAATTTATTTGGTTCAGATGGTGTCAAGCATGTGTGCCGGCAGCCAGGTGAGCAGTACAAAGACAAGTGTGTCTTGCCTACAGTCAAGCATGGTGGTGGGAGCGTCATGGTCTGGGGCTGCATGAGTGCTGCCGGCACTGGGGAGCTACAGTTCATTGAGGAAACCATGAATGCCAACATATACTGTGACATACTGAAGCAGAGCATGATCCCCTTCCTTCAGAGACTGGGCCGCAGGGCAGTATTCCAACATGATAATGACCCCAAACACAACTCCAAGAAAACCACTAGACATGTGCATTCGTTTTCGTCCGAATGCATTTTCGTCCAAATTTCAGGTATTTTCGTTATCGTTTTAACAAACGATAACGAAAGTGTAGAACACAAAAACCGAAAGATCCAACATAAACAAATGCTTTATTTTCGTTTTTGTTGCGACAACATTTTGATATTGATAGGAGATTCGACATGGCGCTGACAATAACAATCTGTGTCTATCGAACCTGTGGTTGAATGTGCCTAACCTTGACTCTATTAGTCCAAGATTATTCTACAGAGAGAGAAAAGATTCGGCATAGAGAGAAAAGATTTGACATAGAGAGAAAAGATCGCTGCTGAAATTGAGTGGGGGAAGTAAAATAAAAATAATGATGATGATGAATGTTATTGGCCGATTGTAATCAAAGAGGAGGGGCAGTAAAATAGCTAGAACTAAGTACATATGTACAGCCAACTTACTTTCACTTACAATTTGCTAGCAGAGAGAGACACACACTGAATCATTTCAGAAGACAGTCAATCTTAGCTGGTCCGTTTGTCAGAGAACCTGAATTATTTAGCAATTAAGCATAAGCACAGCAGCAGAACAATAGTGAAGAAAGCTACAGTTCAACTTAACTTTTTCATAATAATGTGCTGCTATTTTGTTAGTGTTGTGAACTTGATAGTGATACTAGTGTTGCTAGTGTTGTGATAGCCTCAGAGGCTCCCCGTGTTGTGGGGGGGGATTTATTATTATAGATTCTATATTATAATGCCATATCAATATCTGACACAACGTCGGATGCCACGTCCGCCATTGCACTTGGAGATTGAGAAACGAATGTGAAAGTTGGCTGACTGTTGGGGTAGAGTAGACCATTCAACATGAACGACGAAGATTCGACAAAGCAACGAAAAACATACAAACGTCGAATCTTTGGCTTATGGTGTCTGTCGAAAGTTCTAAGAAGATTCGACAGAGCAGCTAAACTGTACGACGCTGCAATTGTACATTTCCGGTCAAATGCATAGGCTATAGAAAAATTCTAATGTTGGTTGACTAGTAAAATAATTATTAAATATAATTATTACTAGTCATACAACATTCGAATCCTACTACAGCTAGCTTGTAGGCGGAAAATTCGACCGGAAATGTACACGTACAGTTTAGCTGCTCCGTCGAATCTTCTTTGAACATTCGACAGACACCATAAGCCTTCAATGACAGATTCGACCTTAATCAATTAGCATTTTCGGACGAATGCAATTTTTAACGAAAAACAGAATAAATAAAAATGAATTTCGGGAGTAACTAAATAAATTTATTTTTCAGACGAAAACGAAATTCCGAAACGAAATATTTCAGTGTGCACATGTCTAACAACCACTGCCTTGCTAAAGAAGCTGAGGGTAAAGGTGATGGACTGGCCAAGCATGTCTCCAGACCTAAACCCCTATTGAGCATCTGTGGGGCATTCTCAAACGGGAGGTGGAGGAGCGCAAGGTCTCTAACATCCACCAGCTCTGTGATGTTGTCATGGAGGAGTGGAAGAGGACTCCAGTGGAAACCTGCGAAGCTCTGGTGAACTCCATGCCCAAGAGGGTTAAGGCAGTGCTGGAAAATATGGGCCACAAAAAATATTGACACTATGAGCCCAATTTGGACATCTTTACTTAGGGGTGTACTCACTTTTGTTGCCAGTGGTTTAGACATTAATAGCTGTGTGTTGAGTTTTTTTGAGGGGACAGCAAATTTACACGGTTATACAAGCTGTACATGCACTACTTTGCATTGTAGCAAAGTGTAATTTCTTTATATATATATATATATATATATATATATATATATATATATATATATATATATATATATATATATATATATATATATATATATATATATATATATATATATGTATGTAGCAATAACTCTCGGTGGAGCTGCTGATTTAAGCGGGCTTGTTACCTTCACTCTCTACACCCCTGCTTCACCGGCACTGGGTCTAGGGTTCCGTTGAGTTTACCTCTGGACGATAAAAGCACCAACATTTGAATACGTTTTCAATGCTTTATTGAACCAAGTAACGAAGGAAGTAGCAGGAAAGAGGCACGAGGGAAGCTACAGGGAAGCTCAAATACCTTTCTTTTGGATTCTTGAGAACGTCCTTTAAAGTTGAATATTGTAATCAGATGCAATCCCTTTGTGGGACACAATCTTTGCTCACCTGGATAGGCCTCTCTCACTTGCCTAGCAGCCAGTACGTAGCACAAACAAAAGTCTCTGCCACAGACTTGCTTGAAATAAATCCGTACAATCCTTTGCCACAGGATGTATTAAACTTTGCGGTGAATGTCAGACACAGTACTTGGACCTCTAAGCCAACCCGGCAGTACTATACTGTAGAACTACTTTAGGATACATCCTCCAACCAAGTCACCAGGCCCCTCTCCAGACCAGCACTCTGCGTGATCCTTCCATGACGGGTCCTCCCCTGGGATCTTCTCGGTTGTCCAGCTTCTTCACTTTGGATAGAGAGCTCAGGACCATTCCTCGACTGCTGTGGTAGGCCCCAGACATGTTTCTGGGCCCACCCACGCGCCGCAGCGGCGCACTCTAACGCATACCTGTCAGCCAGGAGGGCCAGCAGGTGGCTGAAAAAACCCCCCCAAAACATGGCGTCTGTCCCATAAATACCCTCTCCCAGAATGCAACTCGGAGGACCACCTCCACCGAGTTGTCTCCGGGACAGAGGAGCACCCATACGCTTCGACACTAGCCAATGGTAACAGCGACACCCACCGGCTCAGTGTGGAACCACACGCAACGTCAGCCAAGCTGAAACAGAGGCAAATCTAACTCCCCTAACAAGCAATTTACTAAATTTACCTATCAGTTGGTAGATCATAAATCTACCAGCGATACATATAAATTGGCCTATTAAGCCCTGAAATGGGATTCCTGGATGGGCTGAACTCATTTGAACAAAAAAACCCACATTTCGCTATATACAGTACTGTATACCATATATACTCGAGTATAAGTCGTTCCGAGTATAAGTCGAGGCCCTAATTTACCACAAAAAATGGGAAAAACTTATTGACCCGAGTATAAGACGAGGGTGAGAAATGCACAGCTACTGTAAGTGGAAAAGAGGGTCAACAATGCCCATTTGCAGCATCACTGTGCCCATTTGCATGCCTCACTGTGCCCATTTGCAGCCATAGGTCCCCTGAACTTCAAACTCGGTAGTTAAGGGTTCCTAGATGCCCCCTAGCTGCAGCCAAAATTTGGGGTCTCTGAACCCAAAGGGTCCCGAAATGACATTGCTGCAGATGGACACAGTTGACCGAATTTGGGGCCCCGTATCTCAGGGCCACTTAGTGCTAGGAACCCCAAATTTGGTGTGCAAACCCAGTGAAACTAGCACCATAAAATTTCCAAAGCTGGGGTTTCTAGCACTAAGTGGCCCCGAGATACAGGGCCCCAAAAATCAGTTCAGAAAATGTCAAGCACTTTTCTGCAGCAGAGAATGACATTTTCTGAACCGGTTTTGGGGCCCCGTATCTCAGGGCCACTTGGTGCTAGGAACCCCAGCTTTGGATATGTTATGGTACCAGTTCAACTGGGTTTGCGCACCAAATTTGCGGTTCCTATCACCAAGTGGCCCTGAGATATGGGCCCCCAAAGTCGGTTCAGAAAATGTCAAGCACTTTTCTGCAGCAGAGAATGACATTTTCCGAACCGATTTTGGGGCCCCGTATCTCGGGGCCACTTGGTGCTAGGAACCCTAGCTTTAGATATGTTATGGTAACAGTTCCACTGGGTTTGCACACCAAATGTGGGGTTCCTAGCACCAAGTGACCCTGAGATACGGGGCCCCAAAGTCGGTTCGGAAAATGAAATCTTTTGCTGCAGAAAAGTGCTTGACTCGAGTATAAGTCGAGGGGGGCACTTTCAGCACAAAAAAATGTGCTGAAAAATTCGAGTTATACTCGAGTATATACGGTATATATAAAAAGTGACCTTTACGATAGATTGCTCTTTAACACAGCACACATTACTCTATGATATTCTTGCTCACATACTGTATGTGTCCAGGTTTAAAAAGGAATGCAATGTATAGACAACTTAATTTAATAGGTTTTTCCTGCTGTCTTACAAAAATAGACTTTCATTCGACAAATCCTCTTCATGAGAATTTCTGCAATTTGCAGTGTTTTTTTGTACTACAAACAGATTTTTTTGGTTAATGGCAAAGCACATTTTAAAAGTTCAATCATCTCTAGTGCCGTGTCTGTGATCATTTCAACTGACAGCCTCCTCAGTGGGGGGCCCTCTGGGATGAGCAATAGAAGCGGGTTGCATCATTAGTGCCTATAGGCAATGCAATCTCTGTGAATATTAATACTAAACACTCCACCAATCTCTCATCTGCTGCTTTAAGTGCTGTACACTTCTTATTTTGAAGGAAAACTATTATACACAGTGTATATATATATATATATATATATATATATATATATATAGAGTACAGAAAAGAATCACCTTTTGTTGCTTTGAGGCCTGAAATGAAGTCAGACACAGTGTTTGTTTTATCCAGCTTTATTTACTCAGTGCAGCTTATAATATTCAAGTGAAAGATATAACAACAACATGTCAGAAAAAAAATGAAAAAACACAATCACTGAGTTGGAAAAAGGATCACCCTTCCTAAAAATGACTTGTAAACTCAATCAGGTGTAACTAATCACCTTCTCAATGGCACACAAAGCCACTTGACTTTTAACTGTGATCAGCTGTGGTCATATAGTTAGTTCAGCATTAAAGGGCTTTCTTGGAGCATTTCATCTCTGGGATAAAGTTGTGGACAGACACAAGTCAGGAGATGAATGCAAAACAATTTCAAAGGCTTTATCAATCACCTAGAATCACAGTGAAGTCTATTATTAAGAAGTGGAAGGTATTTGGTAAAACACAGACCCTCCCTTGATCAGGACATCGCAAACTTGATGAAAGAGCCAGGAGGAAACTGGTCAGGGAGGCTACAAAGAGGCCTACAGCAACTAATTACAACCAATACATTGGCTTCCTCAGGGGATATATAAGGTTGTAATTCCACTGAACCCCAGAGGGCCGGATGAAACACCTCCAAAGTGGGGGTCGCTTCCTCACTGCCTTAGTGTGACTGCAGGGGGCTTGATAAAAGACCTTTGAAAGTAACAAAAACTACAGGTAAATTAGTAAGAAACCCAGGACGCTGGAAGGATCGATAATAATTGATCAATCGGAACTACTAGTGAATCTTGTGGATTGACTGAACTGATAAATCAGCTGGGCAGGCTGGGCTGCAAGCAAGAAACAGTCTAATCATTTCAGATGGAGCACTGACTGAAATGGGTGCATATAATTTCCACATCAAGTGTGGTATATGAGCCTTCACAATCAATACAGCTTGTATAGCGTCCTGGTGTGGAGCGGAATGGTCACCATCACATTTACCTGAACTTAAGAATTCTGCAAAGAAGAGTTGGCAAAGATTGCACAGCAGTCTAGATGTGCAAAGTTAGTAGAGACATTTCCCAATAGACTAAAGGCTGTAATTAAAGAAAAACGTAGTTCAATAAAAAACTGACACAAGGGGTGATCCTTTTTCCAACTCAGTGATTCTGTTTTTTATTTGTTAAAAAAAATTCTGACATGTTTATGTTATATCTTTCACTTGGATATTATAAGTTGCACAGAGTAAACACAGCTGGATAAAAGAAAAACTGTGTCTGTCCTAATTTCAGGCTGCTGAGCAACAAAATGTGATTATTTTAAAGGGAGGTGATTATTTTCTATACCCACTGTATATACTGTATATATCTACACACAGTGTACTAAATGTAAGCATGCGTTGATATTTGGTGATGCGACTACTGTGCTGCTCACTATTCTCCATGCTGAAGACTCTGATATGAGGAATCAAGGCCCTGCCTCTACCAAGATGACTCTATGCACACAGATACAGTGCAAAACAAGGCAGTAATGGGGAAAGATCAGCTGCAGGGAGACCACAGTTAATGATGGGACTTCACTTGCAGATAAACACTACAGCCTTTCATCAGAAGAGACTCTAGCTGACATAATGATCACAGTTGGGACCTCAGATGTCACATAATGGTTGCTGGCCCTTATAGGGGATGACCATTTATTAACATGTTCTTGATATGAGGCATCATGTTGGGGGGGCATTAATATACAGATGTTGAAATGGCTATACATAGGCTACACACAAATATACAGTATATACAATTAGAATTTTGTTTGTTAATGACAGATACACAAATAAATGCAAAATGTTATATACAACCTCTTGTTCATCTTTTGACAGCAGACAAGCGAACAATTGCAAAAGCCTGGAAATCACCTACTCCCTTCCTAACTGAAACCAAAAATAGACTCAACTCAGTTATGTTACATGAGAAAATTATATGCAAGTTATTGACATAAAAAGTGTTTGGGGACCTGGTCCTGCCCCAGGGGACATGTATTAATGCAAAAAAAAGTTTTAAAAACATCCATTTTTTCGGGAGCTTAAAGTGAAACAATAAAAATGAAATATTCCTTTAAATATCGTGCCTGGGGGGTGTCCTTAGTACACCTGCAATGTAGCACATCTTTCCCATGTTTATAACAGTGCCACAGCAAAATGAAATTTCTAAAGGAAAAAATGTAATTCAAAACTGCTCGCGTCTGTAATGTACTGTCAGACACTGACAATATAGATAAAAATACCAAAAATACAAAAAAAATGGCGTGGATGTCCCCCCAAAATCCATACCAGGCCCTTCAGGTCTGGTATGGATATTAAGGGAAATTCCGCACCAAAATTTTTAAAAAATGGTGTGGGGGGCCCCCCAGGCACTATATATTCTGAATAGTAGTATATATATATACGGCCTGCCCTATATACTCTGCAGAAAATTGGGCCTTAGGTGTTGGTGGTACTAGAACACTGTAAGCCCTTACGGTTACTCTTGTTGGGCTCAGGAATGGGCCCTGCTGTGCAATACTATATCAAGAATTTTAATTACATGCACCTGTTAAACAGGGGCAGAAGAATTGGGCCTTTGGTTTTGGTGGTGCCAGAACACTGTAAGCCTTCACAGTTACTCTTGTTGGGTGCAGGAACGGGCCCTGCTGTGCAATATTATATCAAAAATTGTAATTACATGCCCCTGTTAAGCAGGGGCAGAAAAATTGGGCCTTGGGTGGTGGTGGCGGTGCCACAACACACTAACCCATCACAGATACTCTTGTTGGGCACAGGAATGGGCCCTGCTGTGAAATATTAGATCAAAAATTGTAATTACATGTCCCTGTTAAATAGGGGTAGAAAAATTGGGCCTTGGGTGGTGGTGCCACAACACTGTAACCCCTCACAGATACTCTTATTGGGCACAGAAACGGGCCCTGCTGTGAAATATTGGATTAAAAATTATAATTACATGCCCCTGTTAAGCAGGGGCAGAAAAATTTGGCCTTGGGTGGTGGTAGTGGTGCCACAACAATGTAACCCCTCACAGATACTCTTGTTGGGCGCAGGAACAGACCCTGCTGTGAAATATTAGATCAAACATTCTAATTACATGCCCCTGTTAAACAGGGGCAGAAAAATTGGGCCTTGGGTGGTGGTGGTGATGCCCTAAACCAAAAATATTGTTGGAAGTGAGCATCATCAAGATTGAGGAGGAATAGAATAGTCAGCATAGGCAGTCTTCAAGGGATCCTACATCCATAGCAAATTCAATCAGTTACATCAGCATCAGGTGCTTGATAGCTGCTTATTCAAGACTGGTTCATTTTTAATTTTCAATTGCATATTGAGCAAGTTCTGGCCAGTGGTCCATCCTCAAGACCCAGTAACCCAGTGGATGCTCTGTTGGAAAGGTCTCCAAGTCTGCTCTTGCCCCTAGATATTCCTGCACCATATAATGGATGCTGGCGATGGTTGCTTGAACCGATCAGACCTTGGCACTAAGGACTGAAAAATTGTTTAAAGGCATCGGTCAGACAGCCACCTTCTCCACCGCTCTTCCTCTGACTGAACAAAGCCATCAAGAAGGGTTGCCAGCCAGTAATGATCCCTCTCCTTGATATCACGAATCCTAGGGTCCTTTCGCAGGCTTTGCAGAATCAGGGAGGCCATGCAGTGTAAGTTTACAGAGGCATTCGATTCTGAGTCCTCTGGGTCACTAAGGATCACTTGATCCGTAACTACCTCCTCCAAGCCATGTACAACTCCTTGGATTTATGGGGACTGAAAACCATCCCTTGAAGACTGCTGCTGAGTGTTATCCTCTACATCCATGGTGACACAATCCTCCTCCTCCTCCTCCTCTTCCTGTGTGTTTGGCGGGCCCACAGGAATGCTATCTGGATAAAGGGAGCCTTAAGAGGAAAGGAAGTTCTCCTCTTCCTCCCACTGTTCTGCCTCAAGTGCCCTGTCCATGATTCCATGAAGCGTGTGCTCCAGTAGAAAGACTAGAGGGACAGTGTCACTGATGCATGCATTGTCGCTGCTTACCATCCTTGTGGCCTTCTCAAATGGTGACAGGACAGTGCATGCATCCTTGATCAGTAGCCACTGGCATGGCAAAAAGAAGCAAAGCTCCCCTGACCCTGTCCTGGTGCCATACTCACACAGGTACTCATTGATGGCCCTCTGCTGTTTGTGCAACCGCTGCAGCATTGTCAAAGTTGAGTTCCACCTGGTGGGCATGTCACAAATGAGGCGGTTGGTGGGCAGGTTGAATTCCCTTTGAATGTCAGCCAGCCAAGCACTGGCATTGTATGACAGGCGGAAATGACCACATACTTTTCTGGCCTGCCTCAGGAGATCCTGTAAGCCTGGGTACCTGCTCAAGAACCGCTGCATCACCAAACTCAGGACATGTGCCAAACATGAAACATGGGTCAATTGTCCCTGTCGGAGGGCGGAGAGAAGATTGGTGCCATTGTTGCATACAACCAATCCTGGCTGAAGCTGGCATGGCCTCAACCACCTCAGAGTCTGCCCCTGCAGAACTGATAGACTCTCTGCCCCAGTGTGGCTCCTGTCCCCTAGGCAGACCAACTCAAGCACCACATGGCATCTTTTAGCCTGACTGCTTGTGTAGCCCCTTGAACACTTACGGAGCACCACTGGTTCAGAGGACAAATCTGCAGAAGAGGCTATAGAGGAGGAAGAAGAGGAGGGGGGAAGAGAGCTGTGGCAGAAGCTCAGCATGTGGATGGCTGGGATATAATTTCTTTTTACGGTTCAGCAACTGGGGTAGGCAAATTTTCCTGCTAAAATCAATTGGTGGTGTACTGCTAGTAGATTGGCTGCAAGCACTTGGGACACCTATTGCTATACCTTCATTCATCTCAATGTAGGTTTTTGAGAGGACTGGAAGTATAGTAGGGTTGGATATCCCAGATGAGGAGCAAGGAAAAGTCTGCCTTTTTCTTTGATGTGGGTCTTTCAAGTGCTGTTGCCAACAGACTGCATGGCAGGTTGTCATATGTCTGGTCAGACATGTGGTGCCCAAGTGGCTGCTGTCCTGGCTATGCTTGATTCGCTTCAGACATAGGTTGCAAACAGCAACAGTGCAATCTGCTGCACACGTGTCGAAAAAGACCCACACCAAGGAACTTTTGAATGTCAGTGGGGAGTCAGCAGCACCCTGAACCTGCGGAGCTCTGCGGTGTGATGCAATAGGGTGGCTGCCCTTAAGCTGCCCCCTAGAGGACACCCTGCCTCCTCCTCTCTTCTCTCAGGCACCCAAGTACAGTCAGTGACCTCATCATCCCCTCCCTCCTCGTTACTGGAGCAAACTTGGCAGTATGCTGCAGCTGGGGGAACATGACTGTCAGTTTCTTGTCCTTCTGTGGCACCCCCTCTCTCTAGGCTCTTGTTACTCCCTTCCTCAACCTGGGAAACAACATTGAAGCCTTCAAATCGCTGCGCATCCTCCAGCAGCATGTACCTGACACTGTGGACGAATAATTCTGGGGACTCCTCTGTGCATGATGGTCGGGCTACAGAAAGGAATGACTGTGGACAAGGAGCTGGTGGAATAGGCCACTTTGGCAGCTGCTTTGGAAGGCAAACTACTCTGAGCCTGGGTGACAGAGGATGAGGAGGATGAGGATGGCTTTGTTATCCACTCCACCAACTCTTCTGCATGTTGTGGCTCAATAACATGGCCAGCAGCAGAAAAAAGCGTGCTCCAGGGCCACCTGCAGAGTATGCACCATGTCCACGACCACTACTGTTGACTGTAGACACAGAGGCTGCTTGCCCTCTTTCTAGTGGCCTGTGAGCGTCTGCCTCTCCTTGGTAGAAAAAAACACAGACCCCTTTGGGAAGTGGTATTTTAAAAGTGACCAAAAACAACAAATTAATATAAAAAAGTTTTTTCATTACAAAAGTATAATATAATCATAAAAAACCTTGTCGATTAGACAAAGATGCACAAAAGCATAAAGATGAAATGATTACGATACATATACAGACACATGTGACATCTCTGATCAACCCGACGTTTCCAGCATGATGCCCTCCAGGGTTTTTTTTACAAACAGAGCCAAGTGTCCATCAAGAAAACATATATATCATTATAATGGTAAGGCAATGCATATCACGTACTGATAGTGTCAGTAACTTGTGCATAGGTATAGGAACCCTTAGGTCCCATGTAGCAGAGAGGCTGGACGGATGAGACCCAATCCTAAATAGTCCCACAGAAAGTATGGATGCCTCAATGAAGGTCCAAAAAGAAAAGGAAAGCTGCAAAGAAAAAGTCAGATCTGAACTGATCTGAAATATAAAGCAAAGTATAGCACTATCTGCACATGGTTAAATATATTGGGCATACATACCTGGATGTAAAATATATATATATAGATTCCACACAGGAAGATGTCCCCTGTTTAACAGTCCCAAAGAAATGGCTGGGAAAATTCACATGAATCCCCAGCCCAATAGGTATACCTGTATGGGATGTAAAGAGGTGGCATTATAAGGAATCACATCCAGCTTTCTGTTTGAGTAAATCAGGAAGACACAGCAAACCATGTCCTGTGTGTCCATCTTACCTCCGCGCCACGACGAGATCCGTAACGAGAGGCCTCTTCTTGGTGGCCTTCCGGGCATGATGTATTTTTTTGTTTTGCAACACTACACTACACTGTATTAGATACTGTGTACACTGCCTGAAGTGTATTAGAAATTGTACACACTGTATTAGATACTGTGTACACCACCAGAAAAGTAGTAGAAACTGCACACACTGTATTAGATACCACCTGCACTGTATTAGATCCTGTACAATGGCTGCACTGTATTGTATACTGTGTACACCACCAGAAGTGTAGTAGAAACTGTACACACTGTATTAGATACTGTGTACACCGCCTGCACTGTATTAGAAACTGTACAATGGCTGCACTGTATTTTATACTGTGTACACCACCACTTATGTTTCGACCCAAACATAGAGCTCATCCCTACTCCTTACTGGCTTTTACAAGAGCCTCCTTGAACTGTTGTTGGGGTGGTATGCTTCCTTTGTCCTCCCCTTTTATTTTTATATATTCTTCTTTCTCTTCCCTCTTCTTATTCTCCTCTCCCCAATCCCCCCTGCTCCCTTTCCTCCCCTCTCATCCATCTGCCTCTGCCCTCTTCTGTTATGGATGATGCCCTCATGTGTATGTTTATATCAGCAGTAGGTCCAAAACCTAAGTGTACATGTTTTTGTGCAATCCTATTATTCCCCACATAATCATTTGTGGGTAATCATTGCCCTACTGCATTGCATTTTCTTTTTGGTTATTTCTGTTAAGTTACCAATACTAACGATACAATTTTTTGCCTTTATTCTCTTCTGTTAACTCACCAGATTTGTAAGTCATTTTTAAATTCTCCGTATCCCAACCAAAACCATTCCTTATTACTAGGGATGGGCCGAACACCCCCCTGTTCGGTTCGCATCCAGAACATGCGAACAGACAAAAAATTTGTTCGAACACGTGAACAACATTAAAGTCTATGGGACAAGAAGACATGAAAAATCAAAAGTGCTAATTTTAATGGTTAATATGCAAGTTATTGTCATAAAAAGTGTTTGGGGACCTGTGTCCTGCCCCAGGGGACATGTATCAATGCAAAAGAAAGTTTTAAAAACTGACGTTTTTTCGGGAGCAGTGATTTTAATAATGCTTAAAGTGAAACAATAAAAGTGAACTATTCCTTTAAATTTCGTACCTGGGGGTGTCTATAGTATGCCTGTAAAGTAGCGCATGTTTCCCGTGTTTATAACAGTCCGAGAGCAAAATGACATTTCTAAAGGAAAAAAAAGTAATTTAAAAGTACTAGCACTAGTGCCGGCTATTAATGAATTGTCGGTCCCGACAATACACATAAAAGTCATTGAAAGTCATTGAAAAATTAAAAATAAAATGCGTGGGGTCCCCCAAAATTCCATTACCAGGCCCTTAACGTCTGGTATGGATATTAAGGGGAACTCCGCACCAAAATTTAAAAAAATGGTCTGGGGTCCCCCCCAAAAATCCATACCAGACCTGAAGGTTCTGGTATGGATTTTAAGGGGAACTCTGCGCCAAAATTTTAAAAAAATGGTGTGGGGTTCCCCCAAAAATCCACACCAGACCCTTATCTGAGCACGCAACCTGGCAGGCCACAGGAAAAGAGGGGGGACGAGAGAGCACCCCCCCTCCTGAACCGTACCAGGTCACAAGCCCTCAACATGGGGAGGATGTCCCAATGTTGATGGGGACAAAGGCCTCATCCCCACAACCCTTGCCCGGTGGTTGTGGGGGTCTGCGGGCGGGGGGCTTATCGAAATCTGGAAGTCCCCTTTAAAACACACTACACGGGTTTTTTAAATATTTTATTAAACAGCTCCGGGGGGGGGATCTTCCTCCGGCTTCGGGGGTCTTCTTCCGGCTTCGGGGGTCCCTCCGCTTCATCTTCTCCCGGCGTCCGGTTGGTTCTTCTCTGCTCTCTTCTCCCGGTGTTCCTGTTCTTCGGCCGACTCCTCTGCTGTCTTCAGGTAGCTCTCTTGCCAGCAGAGGTCCGGACTTCTGGGCTTCTGGGCTTCTGGGCTTCCCCCGAAGCCGGAGGAAGATCCCCCCCCCCGGAGCTGTTTAATAAAATATTTTAAAAACCTGTGTAGTGTGTTTTATTACTTACACTTTTTCCCTAGGTGAATGGGTAGGGGTACCATGTACCCCATACTCATTCACATAGGGTGGGGGGCCGGGATCTGGGGGCCCCCTTATTAAAAGGGGCTCCCAGATTCCGATAAGCCCCCCGCCCGCAGACCCCGACAACCAACGGCCAGGGTTGTCGGGAAGAGGCCCTTGTCCTCATCAACATGGGGACAAGGTGCTTTGGGGTGGGGGGGGGCCCGCAGGGCACCCCCCTCCCCCAAAGCACCCACCCCCCATGTTGAGGGCATGCGGCCTGGTACGGTTCAGGAGGGGGGGCGCTCGCTCGTCCCCACCCCCTTTCCTGACCGGCCAGGCTGCGTGCTCGGATCGGGGTCTGGTATGGATTATAGGGGGGACCCCACGCCGTTTTTTCGGCGTATCGGGGTTCCCTTTATAATCCATACCAGACCTAAGGGCCTGGTATGCACCGCGCTCGCCGCAATAGGAAGATTTGTTTTTCCTATTGCAGCGAGCGCGAGATGCAATACCCTGCCCTCGTGTCGTATCTGGTCCGTCGGACCAGCCTACACACGAGCGAGCTTTCCGTCGGACCAGCACACACACGAGCGGACTTTCCGCCCGAAACTGAGTCCGACGGAAAGATTTAAAACTTGTTTCAAATCTAGGTCCGGCGGGCTTTTGGGAAGAAGTCCGCCGGAAAAGTCCGCCGCCGCCCACACACGGGCGGATTGTTCGGCACACTCTGGTCCGCCGGACCAAGTATGCCAGAAAGTCCGACCGTGTGTACGCGGCATAACGGTGTTCGCGTGTTTGAACAAATTTTTTGCCTGTTCGCATGTTCTGGATGCGAACCGAACAGCGGGGTGTTCGGCCCAACCCTACTTATTACAAAAATGTACATTTAAAGGAATCTAAAATCAGACACCTCATTTATATTCACATTAAATAAATTGCAGATACTATATAGGGCGCAAGTGTGTTGTGAATGAGTTATGAGTGAAAATTTTTATTTATTTATTTATGCATCTATGAGGCACAAAAGAGGTTAGGATTTTGTCTTCTAATTGTAAATATATTTGGCAAAGCATGTGACCTCCCTCTTTCAGCACCACACATCTCCTGCGCTCAGGTGCCCAGTCAGTTAAGTAAGTGGCGCAGCCAATCCCTTTAGCAAAATCAATGGAATGTTGCAGGTCTTGCTGCCTTGGATTAGATAATAAAATAATAATAAAATAATAATAATAAAAGATCAGGGAGGCGCACCAACCTTGTGCATTACCAAGGAAAAAATGTATTCAAAAAATAACAGGAAATATACTCACAAACGCTATTGCTGGAGCTTATCAATGCTCCAGCAATAGCGAACAGCATCTCTACATGCCTAAAACCTGGACCAGATGTTTGGAGGACCCGGATGGCATCGCAAGTGGCTTACGTGTTAAGAGGGTGAGCCCTCTTCCTCAGAGCCATAGCGATGATGAATGATGATGATGAATAATATTTCTTGTTATTTTTTGAATAAATTTTATCCTTGGTAATGCACAAGGTCGGTGCGCCCCCCTGTTCTTTTTGTAAACCTCCCTTTTTCTATTATTCCCTTTTCTATTTAATAGATTGTACATACTGTATACATGCATGCAATATAGTGATTAATGTTTTCCATTTGCTTGGGTATCGTTACACATGGGTAAGGCCTGCATGTAGACTGGCCTACTGTAAAAGGGCCAGTTTTTTTATTTTACCCCCAGGCCAAATTTTCCTAAACAACTCTGGCTCAGAGCAGTAAAATAGAAATACATTTTTCGTTTTTTTAGAATTCAAAGACTGTGACTGTTTTATAAAGCATAGGAGAGTGATTCTTTGGTGTACACTTTGAAAATGCCTGGTGAAGGATAAAAATAACAGGATATATTGTAAACCAACCATGGATATGCTAGGAGTACAGAGGACTTTTCTTGACAAAATGAAATATTTTGTATATTTAATTTTACTGCTTAACATAGAATATTCTAGAATAGTTTATAATTTACTACAATTATATAGAATATATATATATATATATATATATATATATATATATATTAGGTACACAGGCTTACTGTAATGGCAAAGCAATAGAATATATATGTATATATATATATATATTTTTTTTTTTTAGGTACACAGGCTCACTGTAATGGCAAAGCAATAGAATATAATATTTGTTTTAGGTACACAGGCTCACTGTAGAGCACACAGGTTAAACAAGGGACAGTCCCTAAATAGCATATATGCATCCTGCTATATTGTTTTTATCTATTTTCTACTTCTAAGCTTACTGTCTAAGAGACCTTAACACTCTGCTCATTTCCTTTCAGGCACTGTAAATGGCACTACCCAGCTCAGCAAGTCAGAAAATATATTGATAAGGTGGCAAAGTACCCCTGTTGTGCTGCTTAAAATGGCTAATCTTCAACACTGTGCAGCACTGTAGTGCAGCAGAATGAGGCTCGATATGGCTGGCTAACAATGAGTTATGCTCACATGGAAGCCCACATTGAAAAATAAAAACAGTTTTGATTTATAAACTGTTAGGGGATTGTGGCTACGTATATCACTCTACCAGTCAGGCTGCTGCAAATGAAAGCCTTGTAATGATTGAAATAGACTTTAGGAGACCCCAACTAAACATCAAATAGCTGGCAATTTTCACAAAGCAAAAGAGCCCCGCTGGGTTCCAATCCTTGTTAGGGTGAATAGATTCACTCATGGCTACACAGCACAGATACTTGATGAGTGTCTACTGTACATGTAACACCTAAATAATTAGACTAAAGGTTGCTCTACATGGCCAATTTAGTTTCTGTGCCACCAATTTAAGCAAGCAATGATGATGGTCAGATCTATTGATAACAAAGGAGCACCATTTCCTGACCCACCACCATCCCACAACCTTCAGGTACAGGGGGTTGCAATGGGGACTTGTTGTGCCCCATCGTATGCCAACCTGTACCTGGGGGAGTGGGAGAAACTGTTCTTAGCAGACGCGACCTTAGCCATGTACACCGGTATCGATACATTAATGATATTTTGATAATCTGGGATGGATTAAGAGATATGCTCCAGCAGTGCCTACTTAGATGAATTGAAATGATTTTAATATAAGCTTTACCATGTCTGGCGACAAAGACTATATTACATTTTTAGATGTGGAAATCTACAAGGGAGAGGATGGCACCCTATATAGCAAATTGTATAGAAAGCCCACAGCGGGCAAAACAATACTCCAAAGCTCTCACCAAGGCTCTTCTCCCCCCAATAGCTCAGTTTGTCCAGCTTTAGGAAGGGTTCTGGTCATCCCAAATGTCTTCCATTTAAGGATTATGGAGGCTACTGTGCTCTTAGGAACTTTAAGTGCAGCAGAATTTTTTTTGTATCCTTGGCCAGATCTGTGCCTTGCCACAATTCTGCCTCTGAGCTCTTCAGGCAGTTTGTTTGACCTCATGATTCTCATTTGCTCTGACATGCACTGTGAGCTGTAAGGTCTTATATAGACAGGTGTGTGGCTTTCCTAATCAAGTCCAATCAATATAATCAAACACAGCTGGACTTAAATGTAGGTGTAGAACCATCTCAAGGATGATCAGAAGAAATGGACAGCACCTGAGTTAAATATATGAGTGCCACAGCAAAGGGTTTGAATACTTAGGACCAGTTTTTCTTTTTGAATAAATCTGCAAAAATGTCAACAATTCTGTGTTTTTCTGTCAATATGGGGTGCTGTGTGTACATTAATGAGGAAAAAATTAACTTAAATGATTTTAACAAATGGCTGCAATATAACAAATAGTGAAAAATGTAAGGGGGTCTGAATACTTTCCATCCCCACTGTATATACCTACCTGTGCCACGGTGATTCTTTCTCACATTCTCTTTTTCTTTCTCCTTTTCTTTTTCTCTTATGATATTATGATATTCTTGTATATGTATGTGGATACATATGTGTATATGATAACGGCATATCTGTGTATGTTTCAAGATATTTATATATATATATATATATATATATATATATATATATATATATATATATATATATATATATATATATGATAATGCTATACTGTGAATCCTTACTTAAATCAATATTGCCTGTTTGTTTTTCTTAATTACCGTATATACTCGAAAGTGCCCCCCTCGACTTATACTCGAGTCAAGCACTTTTCTGCAGCAAAAAATTTCAATTTCCGAACCGATTTTGGGGCCCTGTATCTCAGGGCCACTTGGTGCTAGGAACCCCACATTTGGTGTGCAAATCCAGTGGAACTGGTACCAGAACATATCCAAAGCTGAAGTTCCTAGCACTAAGTAGCCCCGAGATACGGGGCCCCAAAATCGGTTCAGAAAATGTCATTCTCTGCTGCAGAAAAGTGCTTGACATTTTCTGAACTGACTTTGGGGCCCCATATCTCAGGGCCACTCTGTGCTAGGAACCCTAAATTTGGTACGCAAACCCAGTGGAACTGGTACCATAACATATCCAAAGCTGCAGCAATGTCATCTGCAGCAATGTCATTTCGGGACCCTTTGGGTTCAGAGACCCCAAATTTTGGCTGCAGCTAGGGGGCATCTAGGAACCCTTAACTACCGAGTTTGAAGTTCAGGGGACCTATGGCTGCAAATGGGCACAGTGAGGCATGCAAATGGGCACAGTGATGCTGCAAATGGGCATTGTTGACCCTCTTTTCCACTTACAGTAGCTGTGCATTTCTCACCCTCGTCTTATACTCGGGTCAATACGTTTTTCCCATTTTTTTGTGATAAAATTAGGGCCTCGACTTATACTCGGAACGACTTATACTCGAGTATATACGGTATGTATGTTTTCATCAAACATTAATGTATATTAATATCATCTGTATGTTGAATACTTTATACATGTATGTTGCCATCAATACATAATTGCTGTCTATGAGGATCTTTTTTCAATGCTATATAGGCACACACGTATTTTTAGAATAACAGTTTTTTTATATGTACTGTTTTACTTTCCTTCTTTCTTCTGACCCCCTTTCAATATATTAATCTTTCAGTTGATATTTCTAACTAACAGATCACTATTATAAATTGTACATCTTGCAGTTGCTGTCATTTTTATCAATATTCTGTGGCCCCTCTGCCCCATCTGTGTGCATCTACCATACTGAGGAAGATTATATCTATCTATGTGTGGCAATACTTATGGAAATGAATGTATACACCAATATTTTTTTGCTCCTATTTGGAGTTACAATCCAGTACAATTTTTCTATTTTCAGGGTTTTTCTATCTTGGGCCCCAGTATATCCTCCTGGCCATCCACTTATCTTGGAATGTGAGAGATTGTGTTTTCTCTCTCGGGAACAGTAATTACAGCACTAAATATTTTGAGATTCTTTTTGATGCCTACATGCCTTGAAATAGCAGCCCCTTTGACACAGCTCTTCGTGTTACTTACCTTCATATTTTAAACGTTACATAATGAAATGTTGAAAACCACCTTGCTATCAAACACTATGTAAGTGGACACATCAAATATATGATACAACTATATATTATGATTACAATTTTCCATTTTTTGAAACGGACTATTTCTTAATTATGTCATAGATACATTATCCTCTTCATACACCCCTGAAGAAGGACAAAAATTGCACTCCGAAACGCTTTGGGTGTAAGGAGGGTATTCTATATGTTTTCTAGCACGGTGACAATCATTCAACATTGTTTAAACAATCATTGTTTCATTCCTATATGTATTTTTTAATGACGCTGTTTAACCATTAATAAGAATATTTTTTTACTATTAATACTCAGTATAATCTTCTATTAGATACTACTATGTGCCTTTATTTCACCTAGGGGAAACTTCTCTCTTTTTCACCGCCATCCTGCAAGCCACATGGGTATAATCAAATGACAGAAATCTTCTCCTTCCCTCCGGAGCCGTGGCCTCCTATTCTGGAGAAATTCCCCACTGCATCCCCGACGTCAAGTACACACAGCACTCCAACGGAATACCTGTGCATGTTCACCAGTGGCAGCTTGTGCTCCATTTTTTGTGGAGGGGTAGGGGGCAGCAAACAAACTACCCGACCCCCGCTTTGGTCGGTCGATCATTCAAACCCCTCCTCGGCGTCTCCTCAGCGGCTTCCCCCCTGCTTCTGCTCCCAGTCAATACGTTCTCTTCTCCTCTTAGCAAATCGGGTCTTAAGACCTGCTTCCTGATTGAACGGGAGGAGAAGCAGTAAGACAATAGCGAATATTAATTTGCTGTTGTCACACAACTGGGGGGGCTTGGGGCGCAGTGCTCTGCGCTCAGAGCCCACCCTTTTTTGAAGCCAATTAGAGCCTCAGGCTCTAAACATGGGCTTAAAAAAAAAACAATTGAAATCCATGCCTCCGGCACCCTGCATGAAGATTAGAGGCTGGGCGTATGTATTAGGGGGGCGGCGCCCCTACACCCCTAATTGAACGGCCCCCACTGACATTCACAGCTATGGAAGGAGTAAACAGCATACCACCTTCCACTCACTATGGCACCATATTTAACTGCTGAATTGCTTGAAGAAAAACTGCAAGTACTACTACAGAATATTACTTGCAATATATCAATTAGAAGTTGGCAAAATATCCCAGGAGTTGAGAGAGGAAATAATTATGCTGGGGGAATGCACAGATCACTTAGAGACTATATTTGATTACCTTGTCCAATTCATTCATGTTTCAGAGGGGGGCAATTTATCACTGAAACACACTGTCTCCCAGACTTGGAAAAAAGAGAATGTTGTCAAAACCTGCAAATTCAGGGGGGTCCAGAATTTGTTAGGGACGCACAATTTTTAGTCATACCTTTACCACTTTAGCCCCGAATATACCGGATATAGACTGGTGCCAAGACTGAGCACACAGGTTCTTGGCCCCAAAACCATCTGCTGGGGCACAACCTAGGGATGTACTTGTTTATTTTCGTTACTACAATAGTAAAGAAGCTCTGCTAACTTCTACACACAATAAATCAGCGATAGATTTTAAGGCTGGGTAGACACTGTTCTGCGGAGTGCCTCTGGGGTCCGGTGCATCCCTGTTCTCCGTTTCAGGGGCAAATCAGGTCGAAAGTTTTGGCTGAATTCGGACCTGAAATGGAGCCAAAGATGCACAGGACCCTTTTGTTGTGCACTTCGTGGGCCTCCCCGGCGATGGATGAACCAACTTCATTGAGAGTGGGTCACACTCTACTGTCATGCAAATTGACAAGTCGCAATAGTGTGAACCCAGCCTAAAGGATAGAATGCATTGCCTACAACTCTGGCTAAACAATGTAATCTGAGACCTATCACCTCCCACCTTCAACAACATCAGCTTTTTTGATGCCTGAAGGATCAAACATAAACAATTGCATTTTTTTCTAACCTCCATAAGATGTACTATGGGCTGAATAGTTTATCCCAACATGTTTCGCCAAGATTGGCTTCTTCAGGGTATTGCAGACCACCATTAATAATTCAATTATACAGAAAATAAAATACACATATCAAATAAGTAATCACAAATTAACATAGAATAGTCATTTACTTTATCAGCTCCAACCCACGCCTAACCAATCAAACACCAAAGAGACCACCACTCCTGTCAGCACCACTGCAGAGGGGAGGCACCGTGCTACCACAGAGGACACATAGAGACCAGGCTATAAAGTATAATGACTTTGTTGTTGAATTACTGAAGTTCATCCTTACCCGAAATGTCTTCATGTTCGGCCCCTCCCACTACCTCCAGGTGCAGGGTGTTGGGAACATGTTGTGCCCCATCGTATACAAACCTGTACCTGGGGGGCGGGAGAGTGAGTTATTCTCGCTTGAGGACACTTCTGACTATCTTATGCATATTATTTTTTGGTATCGATATATTGATGATGTTTTAATATTTTGGTCAAGATCTAGGGATGAATTGAGGCACTTGATGGATGTTATTTCCATTAATGAGTATAATTTAAAATTTACGATGAACTGTGGTCAACAAAAAAATGTATTTTTTGAATGTAGAGATTTTCATTAACCAAGAGGTATCTGTGGGCTCTTCTCTATATAGAAAACCCTCAGCGGGCAACACCATTTTGTGCACACCCGGAACTTCTACTTAAAAAAAAGTATACCTTATAGTCAATAATTGCGTATAAGAAGGAATTGTAGTCAGGATTTGCGGATGTGCGGATTTAAAAAATGCTGCACAGGACCTGTAGATGAGATTGAGTAATATAGGGGATGCAGTCACACATGCCTGAAAAAGGCTTATAATAAAGTTAAAAAAACAGAATAGGAATTCTCTTATTTTTTCCAATAAACCCAAAAACTCACCCGAATCAGTTAGGATAATAACTCAATATTCCAGACAACATAAGCAAATTAGGAATATTATATGAAAATGTTGGCCTCTATTATCGGCAGATCCTGTCATTAGCAAATGTGTAAAGAAAAAAAGGCGCCTCTGAGTGCAGAAGTAAAACTATATTTCCCAAAAGGGTTAAAAACACTTACAAAAGCACATCATATTAGTAATATGGCAGGTGGTTCGGCGTTCTGGTAGTCCCAAGGAGTCTTAGTGATATCCACAGGTGTAATTCTATGGCAGCATATTCTGAAGTGGCCGACAGTCGGAAGCCACAACTCTCCTGGATACTGTGAAGACAACTAGGCTGTCTGAGACAGCATGGAAGCCGAATCCAGGAAGTGACATCAGCATGAAGGGACCAGCAACCAGCGTAGACAGCAAACCAGAAGTGATGTCATCAACATGTGATGCGTTGCGGAACAGCTGATTGGTTCCTTCTTCAAGCAATGACTAAAAGTTACTAGAAGCAGAGCTTCTTTTGGTCTGTGGGCGGGCTATGGGCGGGACTATGGGTGGACATGAGCAGGACAAAGGAAAGCACTGAGCTTATAAAATGACATAAGGAATATAAAAACAGCATACTGGGGACACAAAAAGGAAAAAGAAAAAACAGCAAGAGTGATGCGCAATGCAATTAGCTAATATCACTGCATGCAAATAGGCATAGCAGCTTGATGGCACGTCACTCGCTGTGTATTTATCCATCAACAATAAACATTAAAATGGTGAACAATATACATCAATGGATCTATGGTATATGATGAGGAAGGGAATCATTAAAAAATATTTTGAAAGTGGTATCATATAAAAAGGCAATATAAAATGATGCATATACATATATATACACACACATTATCTATCTATCTATCTATCTATCTATCTATCTATCTATCTATCTATCTATCTATCTATCTATCTATCTATCTATCTATCTATCTATCTATCTATCTATCTATCTATCTATCTATCTATCTATCTATCTATCTATCTATCTATCTATCTATCTATCTATCTATCTATCTATCTATCTATCTATCTATCTATCTATCTATACAGTATCTCACAAAAGTGAGTACATTCCTCACATTTTTGTAAATATTTTATTATATCTTTTCATGTGACAACACTGAAGAAATGACACTTTGCTACAATGTAAAGTAGTGAGTGTACAGCTTATATAACAGTGTAAATTTGCTGTCCCCTCAAAATAACTCAACACACAATATAAAATGATGCATATACATATATACACACACACATATCTATCTATAAATCTATCTATCTATCTATCTATCTATCTATCTATCTATCTATCTATCTATCTATCTATCTATCTATCTATCTATCTATCTATCTATACAGTATCTCACAAAAGTGAGTACATTCCTCACATTTTTGTAAATATTTTATTATATCTTTTCATGTGACAACACTGAAGAAATGACACTTTGCTACAATGTAAAGTAGTGAGTGTACAGCTTATATAACAGTGTAAATGTGCTGTCCCCTCAAAATAACTCAACACACAGTCAATAATGTCTAAACTGCTGGCAACAAAAGTGAGTACATCCCTAAGTGAAAACGTCCAAATTGGGCCCAATTAGCCATTTTCCCTCCCTGATGTCATGTGACTCGTTAGTGTTACAAGGTCTCAGGTGTGAATGGGGAATAGGTGTGTTAAATTTGGTGTTTTTGCTCTCACTCTGTCATACTGGTCACTGAAAGTTCAACATGGCACCTCATGACAAAGAACTCTCTAAGGATCTGAAAAAAAGAATTGTTTATCTACATAAAGGTAGCCTAGGCTATTAAAAGATTGCTAAGGCCCTGAAACTGAGTTGCAGCATGATGGCCAAGACTATACAGTGGTTTAACAGGACAGGTTCCACTCAGAACAGGCCTCGCCATGGTCGACCAAACAAGTTCAGTGCACGTGCTCAGAGTCATATCTGGGGGTTGTCTATGGGAAATAGACGTATGAGTGCAGCCAGCATTGCTGTAGAGATTGAAGGGGTGGGGGGGGGGGGGTCAGCCTGTCAGTGCTCAGACCATATGTCGCACACTGCATCAAATTGGTCTGTATGGCTGTCCCAGAAGGAAGCCCCTCTTCTGAAGATGATGCACAAGAAAGCCTCCAAACAGTTTGCTGAAGGCAAGCAGACTAAGGACTAGGGATGAGGGTTCGACTTGAACATCGTCTGTTTGATCGTTCGCCGAATTGCGAAGAATATGGGCCGTTAGTGCCAAATTCGAGTGGCGCGTCACGGCCCATAATTCACTGCGGCATCACAGTGTATTGCTGGCTGATGATTGGCCAAGCATGCTTGGCCAATCACAGCGCCGTCTGCACAGAGAGCTGTAATTTGCCAAAGCCAGGGTGGCTTTGGCCAATTATGGCTCAGGGGGTTTCGTACACGCCCCACACTATATAGGGCCATCTGCACGTTGGCCCTGTGTAGCGTGTTCCAGCATTGGGAGACAGAGACAGCGAGACAGTGTCATTTGATTTAAGTTAGATAGATTAGGCAGGACAGTCAGTCAGTTAGCTGCACTTACAGTGTATTGTGTATATATATGCATCCCAGGTGTTGTATATACAGTATATATATACACTGTATTCAGTTTAGCTAGATCCGTTCCTGTTATTATCTTCCTACTGACAGGCGGGCAAGTGTTGTTACAGTATTTGAAGATAATGGCTGGTGTTCTTCTGATCCTATTACTCCTATTAGCTACAGTATTTACAGTTAGTGTAGTGTGTCCTCTGCACAGTGTGCACCTAAAGCTACCTGTAGAAGATTGGTGGTGTTTTTCTGATCCTATCACTACTGCAGGCAGCTACATTATTTTTTAGTGTAGTGCGACCTCTGCACAGTGTTCAGCTAAAGCTCCAAGTTAGTGTACTGCGACCTCTGCACAGTGTTCAGCTAAAGCTCCAAGTTAGTGTAGTGCGACCTCGGCACAGTGTTCAGCTAAAGCTACAAGTTAGTGTAGTGCAATCTCTGCACAGTGTTCAGCTAAAGCTATAAGTTAGTGTAGTGTGACCTCTGCACAGTGTTCAGCTAAAGCTCCAAGTTAGTGTAGTGCGACCTCTGCACAGTGTTCAGCTAAAGCTACAAGTTAGTGTAGTGCGACCTCTGCACAGTGTTCAGCTAAAGCTACCTGTAGAAGGTTGGTGTTGTTTTCCTGATCCTATCACTACCGCAGGCAGCTACATTATTTACACATTAGTGTAGTGCGACCTCTGCACAGTGTTCAGCTAAAGCTACAAGTTAGTGTAGTGCGACCTCTGCACAGTGTTCAGCTAAAGCTACCTGTAGAAGGTTGGTGTTGTTTTCCTGATCCTATCACTACCGCAGGCAGCTACATTATTTACACATTAGTGTAGTGCGACCTCTGCACAGTGTTCAGCTAAAGCTACAAGTTAGTGTAGTGCGACCTCTGCACAGTGTTCAGCTAAAGCTACAAGTTAGTATAGTGCGACCTCTGCACAGTGTTCAGCTAAAGCTACCTGTAGAAGGTTGGTGTTGTTTTCCTGATCCTTTCACTACCACAGGCAGCTACATTATTTACACGTTAGTGTAGTGTGACCTCTGCACAGTGTTCAGCTAAAGCTACCTGTTGAAGGTTGGTGTTGTTTTACTGATCCTATCACTACCACAGGCAGCTACATTATTTACACGTTAGTGTAGTGCGACCTCTGCACAGTGTTCAGCTAAAGCTACAACTTAGTGCAGTGCGACCTCTGCACAGTGTTCAGTTAAAGCTACCTGTAGAAGGTTGGTGTTTTCCTGATCCTATCACTACCGCAGGTAGCTACATTATTTACACGTTAGTGTAGTGCGACCTCTGCACAGTGTTCAGCTAAAGCTACAAGTTAGTGTAGTGCGACCTCTGCACAGTGTTCAGCTAAAGCTACAAGTTAGTGTAGTGCGACCTCTGCACAGTGTTCAGCTAAAGCTACCTGTAGAAGGTTGGTGGTGTTTTCCTGATCCTATCACTACCGCAGGCAGCTACATTATTTAAACGTTGGTGTATTGCGTTCTCTGCACAGTGTTCAGCTAAAGCTACAAGTTAGTGTAGTGCGACCTCTGCACAGTGTTCAGCTAAAGCTACAAGTTAGTGTAGTGCGACCTCTGCACAGTGTTCAGCTAAAGCTACAAGTTAGTGTAGTGCGACCTCTGCACAGTGTTCAGCTAAAGCTACCTGTAGAAGGTTGGTGTTGTTTTCCTGATCCTATCACTACCGCAGGCAGCTACATTATTTACACATTAGTGTAGTGCGACCTCTGCACAGTGTTCAGCTAAAGCTACAAGTTAGTGTAGTGCGACCTCTGCACAGTGTTCAGCTAAAGCTACAAGTTAGTATAGTGCGACCTCTGCACAGTGTTCAGCTAAAGCTACCTGTAGAAGGTTGGTGTTGTTTTCCTGATCCTTTCACTACCACAGGCAGCTACATTATTTACACGTTAGTGTAGTGCGACCTCTGCACAGTGCTCAGCTAAAGCTACCTGTTGAAGGTTGGTGTTGTTTTACTGATCCTATCACTACCACAGGCAGCTACATTATTTACACGTTAGTGTAGTGCGACCTCTGCACAGTGTTCAGCTAAAGCTACAACTTAGTGCAGTGCGACCTCTGCACAGTGTTCAGCTAAAGCTACCTGTAGAAGGTTGGTGTTTTCCTGATCCTATCACTACCGCAGGTAGCTACATTATTTACACGTTAGTGTAGTGCGACCTCTGCACAGTGTTCAGCTAAAGCTACAAGTTAGTGTAGTGCGACCTCTGCACAGTGTTCAGCTAAAGCTACAAGTTAGTGTAGTGCGACCTCTGCACAGTGTTCAGCTAAAGCTACCTGTAGAAGGTTGGTGGTGTTTTCCTGATCCTATTACTACCGCAGGCAGCTACATTATTTACACGTTAGTGTAGTGCGACCTCTGCACAGTGTTCAGCTAAAGCTACCTGTAGAAGGTTGGTGGTGTTTTCCTGATCCTATCACTACCGCAGGCAGCTACATTATTTACACGTTAGTGTAGTGCGACCTCTGCACAGTGTTCAGTTAAAGCTACCTGTAGAAGGTTGGTGGTGTTTTCCTGATCCTATCACTACCGCAGGCAGCTACATTATTTACACGTTAGTGTATTGTGACCTCTGTACAGTGTTCAACTAAAGCTACCTCTAGAAGGTTGGTGGTGTTTTCCTGATCCTATCACTACCGCAGGCAGCTACATTATTTACACATTAGTGTAGTGCAACCTCTGCACAGTGTTCAGCTAAAGCTACCTGTAGAAGGTTGGTGGTGTTTTCCTGATCCTATCACTACCGCAGCTAGCTACATTATTTCCAAGTTAGTGCAGTGCGACCTCTGCACAGTGTTCAGCTAAAGCTACCTGTAGAAGGTTGGTGGTGTTTTCCTGATCCTATCACTACCGCAGGCAGCTACATTATTTAAACGTTGGTGTATTGCGTTCTCTGCACAGTGTTCAGCTAAAGCTACAAGTTAATGTAGTGCGACCTCTGCACAGTGTTCAGCTAAAGCTACAAGTTAGTGTAGTGCGACCTCTGCACAGTGTTCAGCTAAAGCTACAAGTTAGTGTAGTGCGACCTCTGCACAGTGTTCAGCTAAAGCTACCTGTAGAAGGTTGGTGTTGTTTTCCTGATCCTATCACTACCGCAGGCAGCTACATTATTTACACATTAGTGTAGTGCGACCTCTGCACAGTGTTCAGCTAAAGCTACAAGTTGGTGTAGTGCGACCTCTGCACAGTGTTCAGCTAAAGCTACAAGTTAGTATAGTGCGACCTCTGCACAGTGTTCAGCTAAAGCTACCTGTAGAAGGTTGGTGTTGTTTTCCTGATCCTTTCACTACCACAGGCAGCTACATTATTTACACGTTAGTGTAGTGCGACCTCTGCACAGTGTTCAGCTAAAGCTACCTGTTGAAGGTTGGTGTTGTTTTACTGATCCTATCACTACCACAGGCAGCTACATTATTTACACGTTAGTGTAGTGCGACCTCTGCACAGTGTTCAGCTAAAGCTACAACTTAGTGCAGTGCGACCTCTGCACAGTGTTCAGTTAAAGCTACCTGTAGAAGGTTGGTGTTTTCCTGATCCTATCACTACCACAGGTAGCTACATTATTTACACGTTAGTGTAGTGCGACCTCTGCACAGTGTTCAGCTAAAGCTACAAGTTAGTGTAGTGCGACCTCTGCACAGTGTTCAGCTAAAGCTACAAGTTAGTGTAGTGCGACCTCTGCACAGTGTTCAGCTAAAGCTACCTGTAGAAGGTTGGTGGTGTTTTCCTGATCCTATTACTACCGCAGGCAGCTACATTATTTACACGTTAGTGTAGTGCGGCCTCTGCACAGTGTTCAGCTAAAGCTACCTGTAGAAGGTTGGTGGTGTTTTCCTGATCCTATCACTACCGCAGGCAGCTACATTATTTACACGTTAGTGTAGTGCGACCTCTGCACAGTGTTCAGTTAAAGCTACCTGTAGAAGGTTGGTGGTGTTTTCCTGATCCTATCACTACCGCAGGCAGCTACATTATTTACACGTTAGTGTATTGTGACCTCTGTACAGTGTTCAACTAAAGCTACCTCTAGAAGGTTGGTGGTGTTTTCCTGATCCTATCACTACCGCAGCTAGCTACATTATTTCCAAGTTAGTGTAGTGCGACCTCTGCACAGTGTTCAGCTAAAGCTACCTGTAGAAGGTTGGTGGTGTTTTCCTGATCCTATCACTACCGCAGGCAGCTACATTATTTAAACGTTGGTGTAGTGCGTTCTCTGCACAGTGTTCAGCTAAAGCTACAAGTTAGTGTAGTGCGACCTCTGCACAGTGTTCAGCTAAAGCTACAAGTTAGTGTAGTGCGACCTCTGCACAGTGTTCAGCTAAAGCTACAAGTTAGTGTAGTGCGACCTCTGCACAGTGTTCAGCTAAAGCTACCTGTTGAAGGTTGGTGTTGTTTTACTGATCCTATCACTACCACAGGCAGCTACATTATTTAAACGTTAGTGTAGTGCGACCTCTGCACAGTGTTCAGCTAAAGCTACAACTTAGTGCAGTGCGACCTCTGCACAGTGTTCAGTTAAAGATACCTGTAGAAGGTTGGTGTTTTCCTGATCCTATCACTACCGCAGGTAGCTACATTATTTACACGTTAGTGTAGTGCGACCTCTGCACAGTGTTCAGCTAAAGCTACAAGTTAGTGTAGTGCGACCTCTGCACAGTGTTCAGCTAAAGCTACAAGTTAGTGTAGTGCGACCTCTGCACAGTGTTCAGCTAAAGCTACCTGTAGAAGGTTGGTGGTGTTTTCCTGATCCTATTACTACCGCAGGCAGCTACATTATTTACACGTTCGTGTAGTGCGACCTCTGCACAGTGTTCAGCTAAAGCTACCTGTAGAAGGTTGGTGGTGTTTTCCTGATCCTATCACTACCGCAGGCAGCTACATTATTTAAACGTTGGTGTAGTGCGTTCTCTGCACAGTGTTCAGCTAAAGCTACAAGTTAGTGTAGTGCGACCTCTGCACAGTGTTCAGCTAAAGCTACAAGTTAGTGTAGTGCGACCTCTGCACAGTGTTCAGCTAAAGCTACAAGTTAGTGTAGTGCGACCTCTGCACAGTGTTCAGCTAAAGCTACCTGTAGAAGATTGGTGGTGTTCTCATACTAATAATACTACAGGCAGGCAGTTGATTTTGCTAGCTGCAGTATCAGTATATATATATATATATATATATATATATATATATATATATATATATATATATATATATATCCCAGCTTAGTGCAGCTACATCTCACTGCAGGCCATTAGTATGTCTGGAAGGCCAACAAGGAGAGGCAGACAGTCACAAGCCAATAAAAGAGGGCAAGCAGGCTCTGTGTCTAGAGGCAACAGTGCTGGTCATGGACACTGTGCATCCTCATCAGCACGTGGCCGTGGGACACGCGTGGCTTTTTTTTTGGCAGCTGGCCGTGTTGAGCCGCAACTTGCGGAAGACTTGGTCGAGTGGATGACCAAGCCGTCATCATCCTCCTCATCCTCTCTCACCCATGCTCAGGGTACTTTGTCTGGCAAAGCAGCTGCCAACGAGGCCTCTTCCCCCGGCTCAATGGCATCAGTGACTCCTTCCCTAGCCCCACCATGTCCTCCTGAGGTGTCCTTCGAACTATTTGACCACAGTGTTGGGTACATGCTCCAGAGCGTTTAGAAGGCTCTGATGATGATACTGAGCTAGATGAAGGCAGTAACGTGAGCACGGACAGAGGGGGTGCCCAAGAAGGACAGCATTCTGGCAGTCATGTTCCCCTGCTGCAGCATACTGCCAGGTTTCCTCCAGTGATGAGGAGGGAGGGCATGATGAAGTCACTGACTCAACGTGGGTGCCTGATAGGAGAGAGGAGGAGGAGGCACATCACCGACGAGGCAGGATGCCCTCCAGGGGCCAGCCTGAGGGCAGCACACTGACTGCATCAGACCTCAGAGCTCCGCCTGTGCAGGCGCTGCTGTCTCTGTGCGTTATTCCAAAAGTTCTTAGGTGTGGGCCTTTTTTGAGACAAGTGCATCAGATGGCACCGCTGCTATTTGCAACATATGTCTCAAGCGTATCTCGCGTGGCCAAAACATCTCCCGCTTGGGCAACACATGCTTGACCAGATATGTTGACCTGCCATGCAGTTCATTGGCAAGCGTACCTAAAAGACCCACACCAAAAAACAAAGAGGACCTCTCCTTACTCCTCATCAGCTGGGATCTCCAACCCCACTATACCTTCAGTCCTCTCTGAGACCTGCACTGAGAGGAATGAAGGTGTAGAATTAGGTGTGTCACAGCCAAGTACTTGCGGGTAATCTGCTATCGGTACACCAACAACAGATTGTACCAGGCAAATTTCCCTGCCCCAGCTGCTGCACCGCAAAATGAAGTTCACTCCCAGCCAATCACATGCCAAGCAGTAGGCATGTGCAGGATGAAAAAATTTGTTTCGTTTAGTTTTGTTTCGATCCGTTATTTAACCAAATTCGTTTAGTTAAACTCGTTGCATTCGTTACATTCGTTTCGTTTCGTTTCGCTTCGTATTCGAATTCGAAAAAATTCGACCGCATTTGAAAAAATTCGACCGCATTCGAAAAAATTCTACCACATTCGAAAAAAACTGTCAAATTCAAAAAAACTCTACCACATTCGAAAAAAACTATCAAATTTGAAAAAATTCTACCACATTTGAAAAAAACTGTCAAATTCGAAAAAGTTCTACCACATTCGAAAAAAACTATCAAATTCGAAAAAATTCTACCCCATTCGAAAAAAACTGTCAAATTCGAAAAAATTCTACCACATTCGAAAAAAACTATAAAATTCGAAAAAATTCTACCACATTCGAAAAAAACTATCAAAATCGAAAAAATTCTACCACATTCGAAAAAAACTGTCAAATTTGAAAAAATTCTACCACATTCGAAAAAAACTATCAAATTCGAAAAAATTCTACCACATTCGAAAAAAACTGTCAAATTCAAAAAAATTCTACCACATTAGAAAAAAACTGTCAAATTCGAAAAAATTCTACCACATTCGAAAAAAACTATAAAATTCGAAAAAATTCTACCGCATTCGAAAAAAACAACTGAATTTGAAAAAGTAAACTATATATAACCATTTTGCGAAATTTGAAATTCGTATAGAATGAAATCGAATTCCAATAGAAAAGATTGGGATAGAATAGAAAGTATAAAAGAATAGCATAGAAAAACAATAGAACAGAATAGAAAAAAATATAATATATTGTATTCTTTTTTTTTTTTTTTTTTCTTTTTTTTTCTCTTTTTTTTTTTTTGTCCCATCAATCGACCAATTTGAGGGGTGTAGATCAACTTTGCAGTTCATTTAAATCTCTGGCCCTCTCTCATTGTCTCATCATCGTGACACTTTTGCCGTATAAAACACACAAGCAAAATGCTTACAACCATGCATTTATCCAATCAAGGGAATTACTTAATCTTGCCTGGGGTCATATAGAAATCCGGTTGACCCTGTTAAATTCTTATCTAACTCACCCTTCCCTCCCACCCTCTCCTCCCCCCACCCCAACCCCTCCCTTCCCCTCTCTCCAGGGTCTCACTTTCATTCTGCTCTCCATCTTAAATTACAGATTTGATTTCTTTGGCATAGCTCCATGTTTTTTTAAATTTTCTCCAGTGATCCCAGCTGCCCAGATTCCTACTTCTTATGTCTTCTACTCTGCACCCCAGTATCTCCAAGTTGAAGCTCTCCTCTATTGCGTCAAACCACTCCCATATCTCCGGGCTCTCCCTCCTCTGCCAGTTCTTTGGAATCGTTCTTTTTGCCGCATTCAGAAGTTGCGGGACAAGAGTGTGCTTACTGTTGTTTAGATCCCCCATCCCCCCTAGGAACAGGACCTCCCAGGGGCCGTCTGCTACCTCTATTCCTGTAATTTCCTTTATGAGGACAAGGATTTTATGCCAGAAATTTTTAATTGTAGGGCAACTCCACCACATGTGTCCCATTGTTCCAATCTCTTGGCATCCTCTCCAACAGGTGGCTGGCCCTTTCTGATATTTACTTGTTATCTCGGGGGTCAGGTAATCCTTTTAATTGTGTCAATATCCTTTTTAGTGCCTAAATCTCTCTCCCACTTGAATATGAATGGCGGCATCTCCAACTTTTCTGAGGCCAGCAATATCTTATAAATCTGAGAGACTGTATTTCTAGGGGACTCCTTATCACACAGCTTTTCAAGGTCTGTCAGTTGTCTTCCAGACCTGATTGGCTGTGGTAGCCTATTCACAAAATGATTTAATTGGAGATATCGCCATCCATCTAGGCCCCGTATGTTCCTCCCGTGTGTGAGTTGCTGGAGTGACAAAATTTTACCTTCATTCATAACTTCTCTCATTTGTGTTATCCCCAAAGTGCTTCTTTTCCTCCTATACTCTCCATGCCTGGTGCAAAAAATGTGTTATCTAATAGTGCAATCAGTGGTGAGTTGTATTTCCCATTTACTTTCTTATATATCCCGTCCCATATTTTGAAAACATTTCTTGTTATTTTGTGTGTACTATTTGCAAGTGGTCTAATATATTGTATTCTAATCTTTTCTATTCAAATTCATTCTGTACCAATTTTGGAACATGGTTATATATATATATATATATATATATATATATATATATATATATATATATATATATATATATTTTTTTTTTTTTTTTTTTTTCTATTCTGTTCCATTGTTTTTCAATGCTATTCTTTTCTATTCTATTCTAAACTTTTCTATTCAAATTTGAATTAATTCTATGCGAAAGTCGAATTTCTTAAGATGGCTTCTAAAATTAGAATTTCGTATAGAATGAATTCGAATTTGAATAGAAAAGATTAGAATAGAAAATAATAGAAATAGAATAGACTAGAAAAACAATAGAACAGAAGAGAATAAAATATAATATATATATTATATTTTTTTCTATTCTGTTTCATTGTTTTTCTATGCTATTCTTTTTTATTCTATTCTAAACTTTTCTTTTTTTTTTTCCAAACTGTTTTTATTAATTTTTTTTTTTTTTTGCAGTTTACAGATATATGTAGTACTTCTTGTCATACAGTGAGATACATTCTTTCAGGATTCCTTATACAAAAAAGAAAGAAAAAAAAAACAGGTATGACAAAATAAGGCTTGTTCTATTGTAATGAGCTTAAACTGTGAGATATCTATGTAGAAAAAGCGGGGGAAGTTCAGGATGCCTTCCCTCAGCCCCGAACACCCCAGTTGGGTTCAGACTGTGTCCGGAGGAGAGGGTTGACCTCCCCTAAGTTGCATGCTATCTAGTCATTTCTTATGGTGACATATGCAAACAGTGAATACCAATATCACAATTTTAGTTAGATATCTCTAGGGAAATATGATTAAAAATGTATGATATGGGGGAGGGGAGAAAAAGTAAGGTATGGGAGGGGGGGAAAAGGCAGAGGGCGAAAGGGTCTGAATACGGTAAGGGAAGAGGGGGGGGAGAAGAGGACGTGTTCTAGATCCTAGATCCTCTCCGGCTTCTGTCCCGAGATGTGATAGTGTATTTTAAAAAATTGTTAGGGTGATGTACATTTCATCTCGGTTAGTATTTTGGGTTATAGCAAAACTATTTTGGAGGATGGGGTGGAAAAGTGTGGCCATGTAGCATTTATTGCTGTGTGTGGGCCGTGTATTTTATTTCAAAGGGTTATTTAATGTTATATAGTCAGAGGACGATTGGAAGTGGAGCCAGCAACTCCATTTTTGGGTGAATTTAGTAGGGATTTCCTGGGCTATATGAATTAGTTCTTCCATTTCTGAAATTTTACGGATTCTAGTGAACCATTCTCTTAGGGTGGGTGTATTTGAGGAATTCCAATGTAAAGGTATACATTGTTTCGCTGCGTTAATCATATGCATTGCCAACGATTTGTGGTATGTTTTATGTGGTAGCGGGGATATATGAAGTAGGAACTGGGCTGGGGACAGTTCGAGATCATATGTTGTGATTTGTGAAGTGATTCTATGTATCTCCTTCCAGAAGGTTTGTATCAAGGGGCAAGACCACCAAATATGGAGTAGTGTACCCTCTTCTAACTGACATCTCCAGCATTTCGCTGATGTAGCAGGGAAAATTTTGTTTAGTAAGGAGGGGGTACGATACCACCGTGAAAAAATTTTGAATCCATTTTCTTGTGTGGACACGTTTCTCGATCCTTTATGTATGTTGAGAGGAGCTTGTTCCCATTGTGTTTCTGAGAGTGAGATAGAGAGGTCTTTTTCCCATTTTTGACAGGCACTGTTCTGGCTAGTCTGCATGTTAGTAAAGAGTAGATTGTGAGTTATGGAAATTAGATGAGGCTGTGTACTATTTTGGTTACATAACGTCTCAAAGGGGGTAAGTGGTCTTGAGCAATTAGCTTGTTTGTCTTTTGATTGTAGGAAATGAGCAATTAGAATGTATGTCCAGGGGGAAATTGGTAGGTTTCCTGTCTGAGTGGAGATTTGAGAGGGGGTGAGAATTTTCCCTTGATGGAAGAATTGATGTGCTTTTATGCTATCTTGTGGAAAGTTCTCGGATAGGAAGTGTTTATACATTCCAGGGGGGAAATCTGGGTTAAGTTTTATAGGGGTTAGTGGACTTGGTGTAGAGGATATCTTCGTTTGGTAGCTAACTTTCTGAAAACATTTAAGAGTAGGTCCTATTAAGGGGTGTGTAGAGTCACAGGTATGTGTTGTGGATTTAACCATGGTAAAGAGGATAATGGTAGTGTAGTGAGGGATGCTTCCAAAGCGACCCAATCCTTATGACTTGAGTGGTTATTCCAATCCACTATTCTAGTCAGATGGGTAGCCTTGTAGTAGTTAAGAATATTCGGGAGCCCTATGCCTCCTAGGTGTTTTGGTTTGGTGAGTTGTTGAAAGTTGATTCTGGGTTTCTGAGGTCCCCATAAGAATCTGGAGCTTGCCGATTGATATGTTTTGAAAAATGTTTGAGGGATTAAGATGGGAATTGTTTGAAGGATGTATAGCAACCTTGGTAGGGCATTCATTTTCAGTATCGCGGCTCTACCAAACCATGAGAAAGATGGGTTGTTCCAGTTTTTAAAGTCTGCAATTAGCTTGTTTAAAATGGGTATATAATTCTTTATGTATAGGTCAGAAAGTTTGGAGGGAAGTTGTATTCCTAGGCAGGTTATCGATTCTTTTTCCCAGTGAAAGGGGAAGTTTTTTTTGCATTGGTCTACTAGCTCTTGGGGGAGGGAAATATTGAGTGCGAAGGATTTTGTAAAATTAATTTTGAGATTGGATAGCTCTTGAAATTGTTTGAATTCAGACAGTAGGACTGGTAGGGTAATCAGAGGCTGTGATAGGAACAGTAATACATCATCTGCAAAGGCAGCATATTTGTATTCCTTATGTGGAGTGGTTATACCATTAATGTCTGGATTTAATTTCAGTTTTCGAAGGAATGGTTCGAGGGTGAGAACAAATAGAATAGGGGACAGGGGGCATCCCTGTCTTGTCCCGTTACGTATATGGAAGGCATTCGACAGAGTGTTGTTGACCCTTACTCTAGCTATAGGGTTCGAATAAAGGGACAGGATCAGTCCCGAGAAGTAAGGACCAATTCCTATGGCTTGCAGCACTGCTGTCATGTAGTCCCATGCCACTCTGTCGAATGCCTTCTCTGCATCTAATGAAAGGAAAAATCCCCTCTGGTTGGTATGAGTGATAATATGATGTAAATTAATCGCTTTGATTGTGTTGTCTCTGGCTTCTCTACCTATTACAAAACCTGTTTGATCTGTGGACACTAGGGATGGTAGAAGGGGAGTTAGTCTATTTGCTAATATTTTAGAAAATATTTTAACGTCTACGTTAAGTAGCGAGATTGGCCTGTAATTTCCTGTATTTGTGGGATCTTTGCCTTCTTTGGGGATGACAGCAATATGGGCCTCTAGCATTTCTTTGGAGAGCGGGTTGGAGGGGGAGAGTGTGTTAAACGCGTTAAGAAAGGGATCTCTAAGCGTCTCCGTAAATGTCTTGTAATAGATTGCCGATATGCCGTCTGGGCCTGGGCTCTTGCCTGGTTTCAACTGTTTAATGGCTTGTTCCCATTCTATTGTGGAGATTGGAGATTCTAAGGATGTCGAAATTTCTTCTGAAATTTTTCCTGGAGAGAATTGTTTTAAAAAGGTTTTTATTTCGTCATGTCTGTTGGGTGGGTGTGTTGATGCAGAATTTGTTGTGGTTAGGGAGTATAGGGAAGTGTAATAGTTTTCGAACTCTTTCGCTATGTCGTGATTTTTTGTGATTGCAGTTCCTGTTTGTGAGCACAGTCTATGTACTGTATTGTTTGTTCTTTTTGTGCGGAGGGACTGAGCAAGCAGGCGGCTACATTTGTTTCCAAACTCATAAAAGAGTTTCTGAGATAGTGCGAATTTTTTCTTAATTTTGTAACCCAGCTCTTCTTGTATTTGTTTGCGTGTTTCTATTAAGTCTAGGTGAGTTCTCTGTGCTAAATTCTTTTTATGAGAAGCTTCCAGAAGTTTAAGTTTGGAAAAGAGGTCAGACAGTGTCTTTTTCTTTTCTTTCTTTATTGCCGCTGTCATGGAGATCAATTTCCCCCTAATAACACATTTGTGTGCTGCCCATTGTGTCATTTTGGTGGTGTCTGGGGTGTCGTTTTCTTTAAAGTAGTTGATTAGGCATGTGCGAATTTCCGTTTCTTTTATTTCGTCTGTCAGGATAGATGGATCTAGTCTCCAAATCGGAGTGTAGGTGGTCTGTTCCGGGAAGCTAAGAGTGAGTGAGATGGGGTGATGGTCGGATAGTGTCATTGGTTCAATGGAGGTAGTTTTTAGTGTTGGAAGATCTTGTTGTGTGAGAAAGAAGTAATCCAAACGGGAGTATTTATTGTGTGGGGCCGAATAAAAGGTATAATCTTTTTCTGTTGGGTGAAGGGTGCGCCAGGTGTCGTGAAGTTGTAGCTCTTGGAGGCTCCTTCTAATTTGTTTGATCGCTTTGTAGGGCAAGTGAGATGTGCCTGATGAGGTGTCTAGTAGATGGTCGAGCGGGACGTTGAAGTCGCCCCCTAGGATCAGTATTCCTGTTTGGAAAGTAGTTAGCAGTTGGGAAATTTTGCGAAAAAAAGGTATCTGGGCCGAATTAGGGCTATAAATATTTGCAAGTGTGATTGGGGTGTTTCTAAAGGTGCCTTTTAGAAATATGTATCTACCCTGATCGTCTATTAGGGAATCTGTTATTTTTATTGGGACATTTTTGGATAAAAGAATGGAGACCCCTTTAGATTTCGAAATCGAAGAGGTGGCGTGAAAACTATGTGGAAAGAAGTGGTTAGAAAATTTGGGGATGGCGTTGGTGCGGAAGTGGGTCTCCTGCAGGTATATTATGTCTGCCTTCATTACTCTCATGTCGGTCAGTACTTGGGAGCGTTTTCCTGGTGTGTTGAGCCCTTTTGCGTTAAGTGAGAGAAGTTTCAAAGATATGTCGGCCGTTTTGGACTTTGGCAATGTCATTATGATGGGGGATGTGTAGTTGTGCGTTGATGAGAAAGCCTCTTGGGGTGTGAAGCCGGAGAGGATCAAGAAGAAAGAAGGAGGAAAGAAGAGGTAAGAAGAAAGAGGGGTGGGTGGGGGGGGGAGGAGGATGAGAGGAGTAGAAGGGGTAGAGAGAGGAGGTGGGTAGGGGGATGAGTAGCCGGAAGTGGAGATGTAATAACACGTCCACTAGATGTATTAAGGGGGTGAACCGGCCTGTATCAACGGTCGTAACCTGGACCGCTGTGTGGAGAAGTGGTAGGAGTCGTTCAACTAGTAAAACAAGGTGAACGTCTCCACGAGGTCAGTGAACTAGTATTTTTAGGTGCATCCTGTTAATGATCAGGGGACCAGGCGGAACTATTAAACAAGAATAGGTAATTACTCTTCATCTCTGGTCCTCTGAGTTTCCAGTAGATGATTAATTCGTCCATGTATGGGACATGGTTGAGGTTTCGGGGGGTTCGTAAAGGGGGGGATCTGTCCGTGGATTGATGTAGTGTGTTCTGAGCATGGAGAGGGGAGATAAGCATATCAAGACATAAGTGATCAAATCTGTTTTTAAAGCTAGATGTTCGGTAAAGTGTGTTAAAAAAAAAGAAAAACGTATTTCAATCCTTGAAGAACTTTGACCTTGATAGCGTAAAGGTTTGTGGATTAAGACCACCGGACATATCATAGAGTAGAATCTAGTTTGAACATAAAACTGTAACCGATATAACTTTTTAAATCAGTGCAACTGTGGCGTTACTGAAGTAGATAGTACTACAGAGAGGGGCCCTTAATTCCTCCTCTGCATTGTCTGAGAGGGATGCGCAAAGGATTAGGCCCATTTGAATGGGATGTTTTCCCAGAATAATGATAACGCCTGTGTGTTATACATTAAAACCATCCTATAGGGGAGGTGTTAAGTGAGGAATTTGTCACTACCGTGAAAAGGTAGTTTTCTCTGGATTCGAGAAGAAGTGGAGCCATTACCTTTTCGCAGCCCTCTCTGAGTAAACCCTATACGAACTTCAGCGTATCCATAAGATATTACCCAGTAAGTAATACCTGCAAAACCAAACAGTAAAAAAGAAGAAGAAAAATAAATCCAAAAACAGTAAACTGTAGTTATCTTGTACCTCTATTATGCTATCATTTTCTATTGGTGAGGGAGGGAGGGGTAAGGGGTGACAAGGAAGGGGTGTGAGAGAGGTAAGTGGGAGGGGGGGGGGGGTTTAGGGAAGGAGGAGGGGGGGGGGGATAGAGGAGAAGAGGATGAGGGTGATATCGAGGTACATGCATGACTGGTTTTTAATGCGGTGAATAAGTTCGTTGACTGCTTTCCTGTTGTCTTCTGGGTATAAGGCTGCTGACTGTGTTTCCTGTATTTGTTTGGCTTAGGGCTTGGTGGCTTGTCTCATTGCTGATCCTGTGTCTTGAGAAAGACTTGTGTGGTTGCAGTTCTGTGTGTTAGGTGAAGTCATGAAGAACTTAGGGTACTGGAATTCTTTTCCCGATTGTGAAAACATTTACTGAATATCCAGGGTACAATTTTACGCTGTGAAAGTGATAGTCAGTGACGTTTCGGTTGTTATCTCCAACTGGTATAAGTGTGAAAGCAGCGTTTTGTCCGGTGAAAAAAGGTGAAGAAAGAGGTATAGTGAGCTGTTGCGAACATCAAGTCTCAGGTTAGTGAGGGGTATCCTTGGTATCGCAAAAATGTGGTGTAACGAATGTGATCTTCTAGTGTCTCCCTGGTTAGGTTAGACGTGCCCTGCGGTGGACTGGTGAAGCAGTTGGGCTGCCGTTTCTGGGTGTTTCTGAGGACCTTGCATTGGTACGGGAATGGAAATGGTGTGGGCGGCGGCGACTCAAAGTGAAATTGCCCGCTTCATCTATTCCTTCCATGGATGAGGTTCTGTTCAGGGGAGGTAGGCGAAAGTCGCTATACCAATCTGGGACAGCAACAAATGGGATGTCTAAGGTACTGTAGAAATGATCTAGATCTTCTGGGACTCTGAGATTTGCTGTGCGACCCTGATGAGTCGCAGACAGACAGAATGGGAATTTCCAGCGGTATAGGATTGATCTGGCTCTCAGTGTTTCTAATAGAGGTTTTAGTTCCCTTCTGCGTTGGAGTGTGATGTTAGAAAGATCTTGATATATTTTAATTTCCGCACCCTGAAAAAGAATTTGGTTACGTCCCCTGGCTTTACGGAGGATTTCTTCTTTCAGGGGGAACTCAGACAGACAGCAGACTATGTCTCTGGGTGGGTCTGTGTCTCTTCCCTTTGGGCGCAAAGCTCTGTGAATGCGTTCAAATGAGATTTGAGTCCCAGGAGGCCTTTCTAGGAGATTATTAAAAATGTCTGTTGCTGTTTGTGAGAGGAGATTGGGGTCTATAGCTTCAGGGACCCCCCTCACTCTCAGGTTGCATCTTCTCCCCCTATTGTCAAGGTCTTCCATGTGGCGGTTAATCTCCCTGAGGTGAATGGCGTGCGATTCTGTGACTTGTTGTACTTGGCAGAGAGAGGCATCATGGCGGGCCTGTGTGGATTCTATGTCATCCACTCTCAATGCTATGGCCTGCATATCAGCTTTCAGGTCTGAGATGGCTGCCTGCAGAGTGCTTTTAATATCAGCAGCTACACTGCGTAGGTCGTTTATTGTGAGAGCAGGAGCGGGAGCGGTCATTAGGGGACCTTGTGAGGAGTCTATTGCGGCCGCCATGTGAGCTCCGGTGCGGTGTGGGCTGCTGCTGGGGGAACGGGAAGTGCGAGTGTGGGTGGATTGTGAGGCCTGTACTCTGTCCCTGGGCCTGGAGCGAAAGATCTCGGGGATCTGTGCACTTAACTGAGTCCTCGGAGAGCGGGATCGGGTCGCTGACATACTCCTTGATGTCCTCACCATGTCCCAGTAGCTTTGTGGAGGAGAAAGCGTTGTTTAGCTGCGAAAAGCTGATGAAGAAGGACCTCGTGGAGCGGGAGCTCTTGTCTCACACGTCCATCTTGGATCGGCTCCAGGCCACGCCCCTCTATTCTAAACTTTTCTATTCGAATTTGAATTCATTCTATACGAAATTCGAATTTCGGAAGATAGCTTCTGAAATTCGAATTTCATACAGAATGAATTCAAATTTGAATAGAAAATAATAGAAAAGAATAGACTAGAAAAACAATAGAACAGAACAGAATAAAATATAATATATATATTATATCTTATTCTATTCTGTTCTATTGTTTTTCTAGTCTATTCTTTCTACTCTATTTTAATCTTTTCTAGGGTTGTCCCGATACCGATACTAGTATCGGTATCGGCACCGATACTGAGCATTTGCCCAAGTACTTGTACTCGGGCAAATGCTCCCGATGCTTCCCCAGATACCTTGACAGTAAGCAGTGATCGGCGCATGGGGGAGTTACAAGATTCTCCCCCAGCGGCTTTAGTGACATACAGCGGTGATCGCTCACAGCTCACTGTCACTGCATCCTCCTCCATGCCCCCTCCTTTCCTCTGTGCCTCTCCGCTGTCCCCTGCATTCCTCTCTCCTTATCTGTCCCCCTCCGTACTCCCCCTTCGTTCCTCTCTCCTTATCTGTCCCCCTCCGTACTCCCCCTTCGTTCCTCTCTCCTTATCTGTCCCCTGCATTCCTCTCTACTTATCTGTCCCCTCCGTTCCCCCCCTCAGTTCCTCCGTCCTCCCCCTCCTTCCTTTGTGCATGGACAGAGTCAGCTGACTCTGTCCATTCACATAACTGAAACATTGTAATCTCCTGTGATTACAATGTGTCAGTTTATGAATGGAGAGGAGCCGCTGTCTTCTCTCCATTCATTCTCAGTGCAGCTGACGCTGCAGAGAAAGGGACTGGGGAATCTCTATCCTCTGTCTCTTTCTCTGTCTCAAGGGGGAGTTATCAGAGGTCTGTTAAGACCCCTGATATCTCACCAAAGCCCCCCAAAAGGGCTGATTAAAAAAAACAAAAAAAAACAAAAACAATAAAGAATAAAAAAATATTATTGTAAAAAATAAAAATTGTAAAAAAAAACAAAAAAAAACACACACACATACAACGTTCACCCCCCCCCCCCCCCAAAAAAAAGAAAATAGCAAAAAAAAACTGTCACGTGACATTAAAAAAAAGTATCGGTAATTAGTATCGGCGAGTACTTGAACAAAAGTATCGGTACTTGTACTCGGTCCTAAAAAAGTGGTATCGGGACAACCCTAATCTTTTCTATTCAAATTCAAATTCATTTTATACGAAATTCGAATTTAGGAAGATGGTTTTTGTATATATATATATATATATATATATATATATATATATATATATATATATAATATTTTTTCTATTCTGTTCTATTGTTTTTCTATTATTTTCTATTATATTTTGTTCTTTTCTATTTGAATTCAAAATTCATTCTATACAAAATTTGAATTATTATTATTATAGAACAGTAGAACAGAATAGAAAGAAATATTATATATATATCTTCCGAAATTGGAATTTGGTACAGAATGAATTCGAATACAAAAGATTAGAATAGAATATTTTATATTTTTTTCTATTCTGTTCTATTGTTTTTCTATGCTATTCTTTTATATTATTTCCTGTTCTATTCTAATCTTTTCTATTTGAATTCATTCTGTACCAAATTCCAATTTCGGAAGATGGTTTTATATATATATATATATATATATATATATATATATATATATATATATATATATATATATATATATATATATATATATATATATATATATATATATATATATATATATATCTATTCTGTTCTATTGTTTTTCTGTTCTAGTCTTTTCTATTAGAATTCGATTTCATTCTATTTCATTCTGTTTCTGTATAACCATTTTCAGAAATTCAAATTTCGTATAGAATGATTTCGCAAAAGAAAAGATTAGAATAGAGTAGAAGAGAAAAGACTAGAAAAACAATAGAACAGAATAGAATAAAATATATATATTATATTTTATTCTGTTCTGTTCTATTGTTTGTCTAGTCTATTATTTTCTATTCTAATCTTTTCTATTCAAATTCAAATTCATTCTATACGAAATTCCACTTTCAGAAGCCATCTTCCGAATTTCGAATTTCGTATAGAATGAATTCAAATTCGAATAGAAAAGTTTAGAATATAATATAAAAGAATAGCATAGAAAAACAATGAAACACAATAGAAAAAAATTATATATATCTTCCAAAATTCAAATTTCATATAGACCGAAATCAAATTTGAATATAAAAGATTAGAATAGAACAGAAAATAATAGAAAAGAATAGACTAGAAAAACAATAGAACAGAATAGAAGAAAATATAATATATATATTATATTTTCTTCTATTCTGTTCTATTGTTTTTCTAGTCTATTCTATTCTATTATTTTCTGTTCTAATCTTTTATATTCAAATTTGAATTCATTCTATACGAAATTTAAACTTCAGAAGCCATGTTCCAAAATTCGAATTTCGTATAGAATGAATTGGAATTGAAAAGACTATTATAGAATATAAAATAATAGAAAAGAAAAGCATAAAAAAACAATAGAAGAGAATAATAATAAAGAAAAATTATATATATATATATATATATATATATATATATATATATATATATATATATATATATATATATATATATATATATATATATATATTTTTTTTTTTTTTTTTCTATTGCTTTATTAAAAAAACAATAGAAGAGAATAATAATAAAGAAAAATTATATATATATATATATATATATATATATATATATATATATATATATATGTATATATATATATATATATGTATATATATATATATATATGTATATATATATATATATATATATATATATATATATATATATATTTTTTTTTTTCTATTGCTTTATTATTATTATTATTATTATATTCTATCTTATTGTTTTTTTTTAGAAAGACGTTTTCTATTTTTTCCGAATTCGATTCGAATATGTTTTCGAATTCGATTCGAATATGTTTTCGAATTCGTTCGTTTTTTTTCGGATTCGTTTAAATGAAAAGTTCGTCCGAATTTCGACTCGGAACGAAACAGAATGCACATGCCTACCCAGCAGTTGAATGCTAGCTTGGCAAAATTGATAGCACTTCAACTGCTACTTTTTCAGTTGGTAGACTCTGCCCCCTTCCGTGAGTTTGTGGAATGTGCGGTTCCTTAGTGGCAGGTTCCCAAACGCCACTTTTTCTCACGGAAGGCGATTCTGGCTCTCTACCAGCATGTGGAAGGCAATGTCTTGGCCTCGCTGGACAGGGCGGTCAGTGGTAAGGTGCATATTACCGCTGACTCATGGTCCAGCAGGCATGGACAGGGACGTTACCTAAGTTTCACGGCGCATTGGGTGACTCTTCTGGCAGCTGGGAAGGATGCAGGAGAAGAGGCAGTATTGTTGGAGGTTGTTCCACCACCACGCCTCCAAAATTCCACTACTAGTGATTCTAACACACCACTCTCCTCCACCCCCTCCTCTTCTTCTTCCTCCATGGCCTCTTCCTGTGCTTTGTCCTCGGAACCAGTGGTGCTCCGTAGGCATTCAAGGGGCTAGGCAAGTACGCAGGCCAAAAGATGCCATGCGGTGCTTGAGCTGGTGTGCTTGGGGGACAGGAGTCACACTGGGGCAGAGGTTCTGTCAGCTCTGCAGGGGCAGGTTCAGAGGTGGTTGACACCATGCCAACTTAAGGCAGGAATGGTGGTTTGAGACAATGGCACCAACCTCCTCTCCGCCCTCCGACAGGGACAAATGGCCCATGTGCCCTGTTTGGCTCACGTCCTTAACTTGGTTGTGCAGTGGTTCTTGGGCAGGTACCCGGCTCACAGGATGTCCTGAGGCAGGCCAGGAAAGTCTGTGTGCATTTCCACCGGTCATATAATGGCAGTGCTCGGCTGGCTGACCTCCAAAAGGAATTTAACCTGCCCAAGAAATGCCTAATCTGTGACATGCCCACCAGGTGGAACACAACGTTGGCCATGCTGCAGCGGCTGGACATGCAGCAGAGGGCCATCAATGAGTACCTGTGCGACTATGGCACCAGGACAGGGTCAGGGGAGCTTGTTTTTTTCCCCACGCCAGTGGGCCATGATCAGGGATGCATGCACTGTCCTGTCACCATTTGAGGAGGCCACGGGGATGGTGAGCAGTGACAGTACATGCATCAGTGACACTGTCCCCCTTGTCCACCTGTTGGAGCACACGCTGTGTGGAATAATGGACAGGGCATTTGAGGCAGAACAGAGGCAGGAAGAGGAGGACTTCCTTAGCTCTCAAGTCCCCCTTTATCCAGACAGTGTTCCTGCGTGCCCGCCGATCACACAGGAAGAGGAGGAGGAGGAGGATTGTGTCAGTATGGAGGTGGAGTCTGGCACTCAGCATCAGCAGCAGTCTTTAAGGGATCATTTACAGTCCCAAGAAACCTATGGACTTGTACGTGGCTGGGAGGAGGTGGCTGCGGATCATGTCGTCCTTAGTGACCCAGAGGACTCCGGACTGAATGCCTCAGCAAACCTACGCTGCATGGCCTCCCTGATCCTGCAAAGCCTGCGGAAGGATCCTCGTATTCGTGGTATCAAGGAGAAGGAACAATACTAGCTGGCAACCCTCCTTGATCCACGTTACAAGAGTAAGGTTGCGGACCTTATCTTGCCGTCGCAGAGGGAGCAGAGAATGAAACATCTTCGGGAGGCCTTGCAGAAAGGTCTGTGCAACGCGTTCCCAGAGACCTGGGGGTTACAAACTCCTGTTTCTGGACAACGTGTGGCTAAGGCTTCGGTCAGTGAAAGAAGGAGCTGTGGAGAAGATGGCCATCTGACTGATGCGTTCAGACAATTTTTTAGTCCGCAGCCCCAAGGTATGATCGGTTCCAGCAACCATCGCCAGCGTCTGTTTTACATGGTGTAGGAAAACCTAGGGGCAAGATCTGACTTGGACACCTTTCCCACCGAAAATCCTCTGAGTTACTGGGTCTTGAGGATGGATCAATGGCCAGAGCTTGCACAGTATGCAATTGAGCTACTGGCCTGTCCAGCATCCAGCGTTCTTTCAGAATGCACATTCAGTGCTGCTGGAGGCTTTGTAACCGATCACAAGGTGCGTCTGTCCACCGACTCAGTCGATCGACTGACCTTCATAAAAAATTAATCAGTCTTGGATCACCACCAGCTACCAAGCACCTGATGCTGATGTAACCGAATATTTTTTTTGGAAATGTGGGATCCCTTCAAAGACTGCCTATGCTGATGCTGAGTGACTATCCTGTTATGCTGAGTAATTATCCTCTTCCTCCTCAATGATCATGTTGATAGCTTGTAAGAACATTTTTGGTTCTGGGCGCCACCACCAGTGCCTAAGGCCCAATTTTTCAGCCCCTGTTTAACAGGGGCATGTAATTACAATTTTTGATGCAATTCTTTGCAGCAAGGCTAGTTGCTGCGCTCCAACTAGAGTATCTGTGAGGGGTTGCAGTGTTGTGGCACCAGCACCAGTGCCTAAGGCCCAATTTTTCAGCCCCAGTTTAACAGGGGCATGTAATTACAATTTTTGATGCAATTCTTTGCAGCAGGGCTAGTTCCTGTGCTCTAACTAGAGTATTTGTGAGGGGTTGCAGTGTTGTGGCAGCAGCACCAATGCCTAAGGCCCAATTTTTCAGCCCCTGTTCAACAGGTTCATGTAATTGGAATTCTTGATGTAATATTTCACAGCAGGGCCCGTTTCTACGCCCACCAAGAGTAACTGTGAGGACTTACAGTGTTGTGGCACCAGCACCAGCACCACCACCACCACCAAAGGCCCAATTTTTCTGCCCCTGTTCAACAGGGGCATGTAATTACAATTCTTGATCTAATATTTCACAGCAGGGCCCTGTGAGGGCTTATGCCCCGTACACACGATCGGACATTGATCGGACATTTCCGACAACAAAATCCATGGATTTTTTCCGACGGATGTTGGCTCAAACTTGTTTTGCGTACACACGGTCGCACAAAGTTGTCAGAATTTCCGCTCGCCAAGAACGCGGTGACGTTGACAACGTACGATGAGACTAGAAAAGGCCAGTTCAGAACCAAGCGCGGCACCCTTTGGGCTCCTTTTGCTAATCTCGTGTTAGTAAAAGTTTGGTGAGAGACGACTTGCGCTTTTTCAGACTCGTGGTTTTCAGATCGTTTTCTGCTGTTCAGTTTGTGCTTGTGGGTTTGTATCTGCTCTTCAGTGCGTGCAGCAAGCTACGCATGACTCTGTCATTGTGTTCTTGTTAGTTCGTTACTGTTTTTCAGGTCGCTCTTCACAGGCCTTGCTGTTCTTCAGTGCGTTCTGTTACTTCGTTCTGAGCAGCCGACCGTTTGCTAGCCATGTTGTGTATACGTACTCCTCGTAGAGTTTGTGCTGTGTTTGGGCTTGGTGTTGGGGTCCTTACCTTGACACAAGTCCAGTCCATGAACAGGGTGGGGAGGAGTTCATGGACCAAGAATTGGTTGCTCCAACGTGACCAGTTCTGTCATATGCCTTTGCTCCGTGAGATCCGTGAGAATAATCCTGATGATTCCAGGAACTTTCTCCAGATGACGGACCCCGTATTTCACCGTTTGTTGGCTTTGCTGACCCCCTACATCAGCAGGCAGGATACCTGCATGAGGCAAGCCATCACTCCGGAGCAGAGGCTCGTCGCCACCCTGCGGTACTTGGCGACGGGGAGAAGGCTGCAGGACCTCAAGTTCTCGACAGGCATCTCCCCCCAGGCTCTGGGGATCATTATCCCAGAGACCTGTTCTGCCATCATCCAGGTTCTGCAGAAGGAGTATATTAAGGTAAGATTTTTATCCTTTAACATCACATTTTATTGTATTTAATGTTTGATAATATATTGTATTTCTTTCCACATTCCCTAATTACCATGATTGGAATATGCTGTGAATGTCCCCTTTGTCCTCATGCATGCTGGATTTTTATGTAATTATTTTTTTTGTCCTTCATACATATTTGCCTTCACTTACCTCCCCAGCATGGTCTCCTGGCCCTATATTCACCTCATGTAGTCACTTAACAATGTATTTTATCAGCTCCATAGTAGTGCTTTACCCTAAATACCCCCAAAAAGGTTTATAAATGTGATTTGTGCTTTAAATTCAGGCAGAGTGCCAGAGGCTTTTTTTGGGTGTCCCCAAATCATTTTTAACCCTCCCTCCCCCCAACTGCTAAGTCAGCTGATACCAATTCTCTATCTATCTATCTATCCTCAATCATCTACCTGCTGACTTTGGCAAACCCATACACACTATACTCATCTCTTTTTGTGGTCAGATTTATGGATGAATTCCCCAAAGCATGTAGTGCAAGAGCCTGCCTGTATACTTTCAAATGGTACTGTTTAAAGTTTTTGTTTCCTATTATTATCTAGATAGGTAATAGCAGAATGTCCAAATGTGCTCAAATGTGTACAATGTGTATTTATATCTTTGTATTATGACACTTCTTACCTGTCCAGTGGGCTGCCAATAGTGTAACTAAGGATGGGCTGTTCAAAGCAATACCAATTATTTAGGCATTCATCTCTCAATGAAGTGGAGAGGGTTACCTGTCCAAGAGCTCCCCCCTATAATGTTAGAAATGGCCCATGAGGGGGGGGGGGGGGGATCTGATAGGTGTACCTTATACTTTGGTCTATAAAAACTCCCTCAAATAAATGTTATCTTGATGTTGGCCAAGAATGTTTGTGTCTAATCTGCTTTCCTTGTTTATGTGCAAAATGAATAATTGTTTTTTTTTGGTTTGACTCCACAGTTTCCAGCGCTGGGACTTTCCTAACTGCGGAGGGGCAATTGATGGGAAACACGTCCACATCGTCCCACCACCCAACTCGGGGTCGTGCTATTATAATTATAAGGGGTTCAATAGTATTGTGATGTTGGCGATGGTGTCCGCTACTTATGAGTTCCTGTATGTGGATGTGGGGAAGAATGGCAAGATGTCCGATGGTGGAGTCATCGCCCAGACGGAGTTCTACAGGCGTCTCCAGAATGGCAGCTTGGACTTGCCACCTCCAGAAGACAATGTGGAAGGACTCCTATTCGTCTTCATTGCGGATGAAGCATTTGCGCTGGGGGACCATCTTATGCGGCCATTCCTGATGAGGACCCTCACCCCGGACCAGAGGGTTTTAATTACGGGCTGGCCAGAACCAGAAGAGTGGTGGAGAACACGTTTGGAATCATGGCCAGCCGGTTCCGCCTATTTCTTACACCCATACACATGGCGGAGTACAAACTGAATCATATTATCCTGGCGTGCTGTGTTCTACACAACTTTTTACGGCAACATTCTGCCAACTATGCTGGCTCAGTTGGGCCTGAGGCTGGAATTCCAAATGAACCAACCCTGACGGCGCTTGAAAGTGGCCGTCCTGACTTGCCCCCCCCTGAGTGCCCGTGATGTCCGGCTAAGATACCTTGAATTCTTTGCGGGTAGGGGGCTACCAATATGCCAGACAATATCTAAAACCTTTTTCAAATTAAAAAAAAACTACTCAAATCTTTGACATTTACTGCTTGTGTTTGTTTTAGTTGACTCTGACAGAAATGTGGTGAGTCCTGAAAATGGCGTGATTGTGTAACCTTACAAAGCACTGTTGGGTGTTATTTACTAAAGGCAAAGACACTTTGCACTACAAGTGCACTTGAAACTGCACTGAAACTGCACAGTGGATTTGCCCTTAGGAAATAATACCCATTGTCACAGAAAACACCAATTAGAGCACCACAAAAGTGTTGTAGCGTTGAGACAATAATCCACACATTCTTGATTAACAATCTTTTTAATACCAGCACAATCACATGTGCATTTAGAAAAGGTTTTTTAAAACAAACCATCATGTTTGTTGTATAACAATTTTTGGGGTCACATTAGAAAAAGTAGAAATGTCCATTTAAGATAAAACAGGCATGTTTAAAACCAACAAGAAAGACACAAATCTTGAACTTACAAAGTTCACATTTGGTAGAACTTGAAGGCAATATCAGACATGAGTATTTACAAACTGTGTTTGATATTGCGTTCAGATGGGGTGAAGTCACCCCAGGGAAAGCCAAATTTTGAAGATGCACACAAATTTACGAATGTCAACATGTGCTACCTGCCATCACGGGGGATCAACGGACGTGTTTGGGGGGTGCAACCCCTTCCTCACAGCTTCTTTATTATTGAGGAAGGGGTTGCATCCCCCAAAATGTGTCCATTGATCTCCCGTGATGGCAGATAGCACATGTTGACACACTGTGTGCCTCTTCAAAATTTGGCTTTTCTCAAATTTGTCAAAAAATGCCAAAAATTTGTAGCACAAAAAAAAACAAAGGGATTTGGAGGGGTTTTAAACATCTCCCTAAAACATCAATGATGTTTTTCATTTTTTGAAGAACATCATTGATGTTTTCTTGATGTTTTCCAAGTCCCTATTAAACCCCATGATCTCCCCGATCAGGATCTGTGCACTTTCCAAGGTGAAAGGATCTGGATCCACAACATCACGATCACCTAAAAAGATAGAAACCAAAAAAACACCATGTATTATAAATATGCCGGCATCCATCTCTTACCTGAGGCTGTGGTCGCAGACACTCACCTGTTGTGGTGCCAATTTCCACCACGTCTTCCTCCTCCTGCTCTGCTTGTCTTGGGTGGATTTCCCCTTCTTCCAGAGGTGGGGGGTCTGTGGTCTCCTCGAATGAGGGGTGTCCTCTGAGTCTTTTCTCCCCTATGTAAAAAAAAATTGGTATACTTAGCACACAGATATTTGATGGCAGAACTATAAATAAGAAACATTGCTTGGAAGTGGGGTACAATTGTCTATTTTGGCAGAGTTCCAAGATGTAGAATTTTTAGTGTCCTTTGTCAAGCTTCAATACTTTACCTGTTTTGTCCAAGCTTCACAGATGGAAACACCCCTATAGTATACACTGGAGCACCTGTGTGGGCCCCCTAGTGCTCCAGCGTCCAGATGTGTAACCAGCTAATGAGTGTCCTCTCCTTACACAGAATCTAGTTTGCATTTCATTTTCTAGTAACAAACACATCTACACAACCAAATTAGTTTCAGACAAGTAGGCCCTAAAAAATGTGGGCAAATGCATATGGCCAAAACAATGGTGTTTTCTAGGCCGAACGAACAATGTTTTATATGAACGAATAATGTGCCTATGAACATGAAAGTTGCCTTTTGAAACTGGATAACAGTTAAGAAAAGCACATGGAGCAGCACGAACGTAATGAACATAAAGAATAGGAACACAGGACAACTACTTACTTTTTTGCAGCACTCTCCGGATCTTTCGGTACTGCTCATGCTCTCTTAATTTCAGGTCCGACCACCGCTTCCTGAGCTGATCTTTTGATCGTCGTACCCCGAAATTCTGGTGCAGACTCTTGACCACTTTCACCATGAGCTTGGCCTTTCTGACATTGGGGTTGGGGTAGGGTCCATACTTCCCGTCATAGTCGGCCTTCTTCAGGATGTCGACCATCTCCAACATCTCCCCAAAGGACATATTCGATGCCTTAAATCTTCTCCTTCTGGATCCAGACGTTTCAGGCTTCGGACTTTCCTCCTCCTCCTCCTTGTTGCTGTAATTAGCACGCACCTGTTGTGTCTCCGCCATGTGCTCTTCCCCCACTGCGCCGAACGAAAAGTGGCAGGGAATAGACTAGAAAGAACGTCAGGGGCGGGCGGAGCTACACGCATGTGCAGTGTGTATAAAGCGTAACACGCGTGCGTAGTACGTACGATCTGTGAGCGGAGGAAGGAGTATCGGAGGCGCCGATCGTGATAGCGAAGGTAAGATCTAAACTTGGGTCTATACTGCTTCTAGATTGAGGCCTATATTGTAACAAGATTAGGAGAGTTTTGCCTGACATTAGGGTTTGTCTCGTGTTGTGTCTTGCAGATAAAATGGATGGCTTCAATGACCACAACTTCCTCCCCCTGTTCATAGACAAGTACAGGGAGCTGCCCTGTCTGTGGCAGGTGAAACATCCACATTATAATCATAAACAAAAGAGGCAGGCAGCGCTGGAGAAACTGCTGGATTTGGTGAAGTCGGTGGTCCCCACAGCAACCATCCCCTATTTAAAAGCCAAAATTGGTGGCCTGAGGAGCACTTATCTTAGGGAGCGCAAGAAGGACACGGATTCCCAGAGATCCGGAGCTGCAGCAGATGACATTTATGTCCCCAGGCTGTGGTACTATGAGAGACTGTGATTTCTGTCAGACCAGACTGGAGTCAGGGAATCCCTCTCCACTCTTCCTTCCACCCCAGCTGAGGCTTCCGATGTCCAACCTGGGACTTCCAGCTAGGAAGAAGTGGAGGAGCCCAGATGGAGTCAGGTATAGCATTCTTCTACAGATTTCTGGTCAATAAATAAATGATGTTTACTAGATGTTATTATTGATCGCTAATTGCTGATTTAATACAGTTTTTTACATATCAATAGAGAGTAGTGGGCAAAAATAATTGGGACAAGAATGAAAAATGCTGGGCTCAGAAGAATAGTCTGTTATATTTGTTAACATTCAATTTGCAACAGTCATGAGGTGAAAATTGTGTGTGATTGATGAAGAAAAAACTAAAACTATGTCCCTTTTTCATACACAGGAAGATCTCAGCCAGAACAAGGCTCCAGAATGTGGCACACAGGAGGAGGCTGTGGAATGTGGCAGCCAGGAGGAGGCGGGGGTTAGTGGCAGCCAGGAGGAGGAGGGGCTAAGTGGCAGCCAGGAGAAGCCTGGGACCAGTAGGAGCCTGACCGAATCGCAGGTTCCTCCCCTCCGCCTTACAAACAAAAGACCCAGGAAGGGGAGTCATGTGCAGGATTCAGTGCTCAGGCTCATTCAGGAGGCTTCTGCATCCCTCAGAGCCTTACCCACTCCTGAAGAGGCCTTTTCCTGCATGGCTGCCAGCAAACTGAAGGGCATGCCGGAGGGTCAACGCCTCATGTGTGAGAAACTTATTTATAAAGTCCTAACTAAGGGGGTGAGTGGCGAAATCACACCCAATACCGACGTGATGGAGTTGGACCATCCTCCTAGTGCCACAACTACACCACCACAGTCACAGCATGGAAGGAAGCGTGGAAGGAAGACCAGAGAGTGATGGCCCTGGGTTCAGTCTGGTGTGACAAAAGATGCAGTTCTTCTTTCTTCTATCTTCCTTCATCTTCTTCTTCTGGTTCTTCTGGCTCTTCTGGTTCTTCCTCCGGCGTTCTCGTCCAGCATCTCCTCCGCAGCAACTTCTATCTTCTTCTCCTCGGGCCGCTCCGCACTCATGGCATGGGGGGAGGCTCCCGCTCTTCTCTTCATCTTCTTCATCTTCTTCTCTTCTTCTTTTCTTCTTCATTTTCTTCTCCGAGCCGCTCTGCATCCATGCTGGCACGGAGGGAGGCTCCCGCTGTGTGACAGTGTCTCCTCGTCTGACGGTTCTTAAATAATGGGGGGCGGGGCCACCCGGTGACCCTGCCCCCCTCTGACGCACGGTGACTTGACGGGACTTCCCTGTGGCATCACAGGGAATGCCACAGGGAAGTCCCGTCATGTCCCGTGCATCAGAGGGGGGCAGGGTCACCGGGTGGCCCGCCCCCTGTTATTTAAGAACCGTCAGACGAGGAGACGCCGTCACACAGCGGGAGCCTCCCTCCATGCCAGCATGGATGCGGAGCGGCCCGGAGAAGAAAATGAAGAAGAGAAGAAGAGAAGAAAAGAAGAAGATGAAGAAGAAGAGAAGAAGATGAAGAGAAGAGCGGGAGCCTCCCCCCATGCCCGAGGAGAAGAAGATAGAAGACGCCGCAGAGGAGATGCTGGACGAGAACGCCGGAGGAAGAACCAGAAGAACCAGAAGAAGAAGAAGATGAAGGAAGATAGAAGAAAGAAGAAGCATTTGAATAAAGGAATTGTCAAAAACTGTCTCTTGTCATTTTTAACATTTTTGACAGTTTTTTAGTGAAATGGTAGGGGTAAGTACCCCCTTACCATTTTACACAGGGGGGGGCGGGATCTGGGGGTCCCCTTGTTAAAGGGGGCTTCCAGATTCCGATAAGCCCCCCCGCCCGCAGACCCCCACAACCACCGGCCAGGGTTGTGGGGATGAGGCTCTTGTCCTCATCAACATGGGGATAAGGTGTTTTGGGGGCTACCCCAAAGCACCCTTCCAATGTTGAGGGCATGTGGCCTGGTACGGTTCAGGAGGGGGGGCACTCTCGTCCCCCCTCTTTTCCTGCGGCCTGCCAGGTTGCGTGCTCGGATAAGGGTCTGGTATGGATTTTTGGGGGGACCCCAGGTCGTTTTTTTTTTTTTGGCGTGGAGTTCCCCTTAAAATCCATACCAGACCTGAAGGGTCTGGTATGGAATTTAGGGGGACCCCCACGTCATTTTTTTTTTTTATTTTGGCCGGGGTTCCCCTTAATATCCATACCAGACCTGAAGGGCCTTGTATGGAATTCAGGGGGACCCCCACATCTTTTTTTTAAAATTTTGGTTCGGGGTTCCCCTGTGGGGAATTCCCTGCCGTTTTTATCAATGAACTTTTATTGTCGGACCAGCAATGCAATAGCCGCGAATAGTTTTAAATGGGTTTTTTCCTTCGAAATGACATTTTGCTGTCAGACTGTTCTAAACACAGGAAACATGCGCCCCTTTACAGGCATACTATAGACACCCCCCAGCTACGAAATTTAAAGGGATATTACACTTTTATTGTTTGACTTTGAGCATTATTAAAATCACTGCTCCTGAAAAAACGGCAGTTTTTAAAACTTTTTTTGCATTGATCCATGTCCCCTGGGGCAGGACCCAGGTCCACAAACACTTTTTATGACAATAACTTGCATATAAGCCTTCAAAATTAGCACTTTTGATTTCTCCCATAGACTTTTAAAGGGTGTTCGCGGCATTCGAATTTGCCGCGAACACCCCAAATTGTTTGCTGTTCGGCGAACTTGCGAACAGCCAATGTTCGAGTCGAACATGAGTTCGACTCGAACTCGAAGCTCATCCCTAACGATAAATAATAAAGAAAGAAGTTTGTGAGAAGTCTGTGTGAATATGAGCAGCAAAACTACTTCATTCTTCTTACATTATAAAGAAGAAGAGCGCTGTATTAAACAATTTAAAACATTGCAGCGTGACGAAAGTGCTGTATCCATTTCGAATGTTCATTTTACCAGACCGAGCTGTTCCGTCTCAGAATTTCTTCTGAGCATGCGTGGTACTTTGTGCGTCGGAATTAGCCACACACGGTCGGAATTGACCAGATCGGATTTTGTTGTCGGAAAATTTTATAGCCTGCTCTCAAACTTTGTGTGTCAGAAAATCTGATGGAAAATGTCCGATGGAGCCCACACACGGTCGGAATTTCCGACAACATTTTCCGTCGGAAAATCCGACCGTGTGTACGGGGCATTACAGTGTTGTGGCCACAACAACACCTAAGGCCCAAATTTCTGCTGAGTATATAGGGCAGGCCCCTACTTTCAAACATCTAACTTACAAACGACTCCTACTTGCAAACGGAAGGAGACAACAGGTAGTGAGATGAAATCTACCCCTAGGAAGGGAAATTCTCTCCTGTAAGAGTTAATATGGGAAAAACTTTTCTGCTTTCCACTGATGCTTTATCACCAATCCTTGTTTCACTAAAAACCCCAAATTTTCAAAAAACATTTGTCATTGGGACAAAATGTGAGGTGAAATCTTCTGAAGAGGAGCACAGACAGCAAAACAAATCTCACAGGGGTGATAACCCTTCCCTATGTTTTCCAAAAAGCTTAAAATAGATTTTTTGGCTGGATCTAAACACGTTAAAAATGTACCAGTTCAAAATTACAAACAGATTCTACTTAACAACAAACCTACAGTCCCTGTCTTGTTTGCACCGCCTGTATACTGCTGTTCAGAGTATATAGGGCCTGGGGGCCCCACACCTTTCCTTATTTTAATTTGGGTGCGGGGTTCCCCTTAATATCCATACAAGACCCAAAGGGCCTGGTAATGGACTGGGGGGTACCCATGCCGTTTGTCTCACTGATTTTCATCCATATTGCCAGGACCCGACATTACATTAAAGCCGCAAGCAGTTTTAAATGACTTTTATTCCTTTAAAAATGTTATTTTGTCAAAAGAAGGCCCGGGATCAGAGGGGAGGAGCTGACGCCCAAGATGGCTGCCTGAGGAGATCGAGGGGCAGACACGCTGCAGACGCTATAGACGCTGCTGAAGAGGGAGGCTCCGGCTGACTGACACACATGCTTACATGTCCTGGCTGCATGATAGAAGATACCTAGGGTGAGAGATTCAGCCATCAGCGCGCCACAACTTACCGGCACAAAAGACCCGGGAGACCAAGGAAGGATCGGTACCTGGTGGGCGCTGGGAACGGTAACCTAGGACGGAACCGGGAGACAGAGCAAAGCCGTGCGGGAGTCTCTGCCTGTTTGAATATACAGGCAGCAGAGGCGGCTCGCTGGGAGGACGCATACTCCGTTGGAGGTTCTCGGATTACAAGCGGCAGAGAGGAGATACATCAGCTGATTTCCCGGCGCTTAGGCTCCACAGTTTACACAGTGGAAAGCTCAGCAACACAGACGACACACCAGGTAACGAAGGAAATTAATAACCTCTGCACCAGGTATGTCTATGGAAGACATGTAAAGATATAATATATCCTTCATAGACTATGTAAGACGGTAAAAAACAAAGACAAATATCATTATATGGTTTTTTTCTCTGGAAGTATCTTATTGAGAAGCTAAAAGGACTCCGTGTAAACATAAAACATTTATGGGACAATAGAGTATATTTGAAAAGTACTTTGTGGAAGAAATAAGGTATAAATAATATGCACTACCTCCCCAACGCTAATTAACGGTTGGTGGGTAAGGTATATAACAAAGTTTAAAGTAAATCATCTGGACAAACAGTGTGTTTTCTGCCATCCTTACACCTCTTGTCACAACGATATACTCTACCATCCATCCCTGCATTTTCTGTCGCTCATCCATCCCTATATACTCCGCCATCCCCACCACTTGGCCACCCATCCCGGCATTCTCTGTCACCCATTTATCCCTATATACTCTGCCATCCCTGCACACTCCGCCACCCAGTCCCGCATGCTCTGCCACCCATCCATCCCTACATACTCTTCCATCCATTCATCCTTAAAAAAGAAGGGAAAGATTTAAAGTGGTAAGAAGAGGAGAGGAGAAAGGGGAAGAGGCAGAACGAGAGGAGATAAAGAAAAAGAGGAGACAGAAGCTCTAATAAAAAGATGGCACCCAAGAAAGGAAATAAAACACCTCAGCCCCAAAAAAATAAGAAAGATAAAACTGAAAGTAAAAATAAAAACCCTACAGGGGCTCAATCTACTCAGACAGCGGACATAAAAGAGATTTTTCAACAATTACAATTGCAATCACCCCGGACGGTTCAAGTCTCACATACATCACAGGAAATCTTAAATCTTGCGGAGATATCGGCAACATCCAGATCGTCTGGGGAAGAACTAATGGTCCATCCCAGAAACAGCTCACCTATAGATACAACTGGGGCATCGAATGAGCAAAGGGAAGAGGATACAGGAAAATGGGATATGAGAACATACATTCAATCTCTCCCAACCAGAGCAGATATGGACCAATATGTACACAGATTGGAGGAAACATATAAAACAGAGATCCAAGAACTCAAGACATCCACAAAAGATACACAGGAAAAAACGGTCAAATTAGACAACAGAGTATTCAAAACAGAACAAGAACTAATGAAGGTAAAAGAAAGGGTACAGAAACAAGGAAATCAAATAAACCAACTAATAAATAGCCTAGACGAACAAGAAAATAGAAGCAGAAGATCCAACATAAGAATCAGAGGTTTAAGGGAAGAAGTAAATCCCCAAGATCTTATAATAACATTGCAGAAAATCTTTCAGGAAATAGCACAGGATATGGACATAAAAGATCTGATAATCGATCGGGCACATAGAGCAACAGGAAGAAGGAGATTAGATCCTAGCAAACCGCGAGACGTCATCTGTAAGATGCACTATGCACATATAAAAGATCGAATCATGCTAGCAGCTCGTCAAAATAAAAACATCCAGTATGAGGGAGATCCATTACTACTCTTCCAAGACCTATCGAAATACACATTAGACCGGAGGAGAGCTCTAAAACCTCTAGTGGAGCAACTCAGAAAGAATAATCTGCAATATAGATGGAAATTTCCATTTCAGCTACAGGCTCAAAGAGAGGAATCGACGGCAACATTCAGCGATTCGGAAGATCTACCACAGTTTCTTACAACCCTTAAATTGTCAGATATAGAACTGCGGGACTGGCCTATTTCTTATATGAAATTACCCAGAAAGTCTTGAAGAGCAGTTTGGGGTGGGGGGGGAGGGGAGGAAAAGTGTGGGGAACAATTAATAGCTCAACGATTAAGAGGCAGATATAATTAAAGATGGGGGGGGGAGGATGGGGGGGGGGGAGGGTGGGGGTGTGCATTAGGGTATCCACAGACGGTTGGTAGGATATTGTGAGGACTATTAGCACTTTACAACACAACACGGTAGTTATAATGGGGGGAAAACATGAATTAAAGGAGGGAGGGGTATGTGGTAGAAAGGGGTGTTATTTTACTAGGGGAAGTAATAAGACGGCAAAGAAAAATGTTTTTTTATTTATTTTTTTTTTTTTTTTTATGACACCTAGAAGACTGGGAAATAATGTATCACATAGGAGGGATGGGTATTTGGTGGAAAGGGCCTAATTTTTCTTTTTGGCCAATGATGTAAAGGATGTTTCACTTTATATATTTTTTTTTTTTTTTTTTCCCTTATGACACCTAGGAGACTGGGGAAATCACGTATTACATAGGAGGGTTGGATATTTGGTGGAAAAGGCCTAATTTTTCTTTTTGGTCAATATTGTAAATGATGTTTCACTTTGATATATATTTTTTATTTTTTATTCCTTTTTTTTTTTTTTTTTTTTATTTCATGACACTTAGAAGACTGGGGAAATAACGTATCACATAGGAGGGAGGGGTATTTGGTGGAAAGGGCCTAATTTTTCTTTTTGGCCAAGAAGGTAAAGGATGTTTCACTTGGATATTTTTTTTTTTTTTTTAATTTTTTTTTTTTTTTTTGTCACAGGGGTATGTGGATAACACATTAATGTACCTGGTCAATGTGATTTACATGAGGGTATGGACCAGGCTGATGGTATAATGTTGTAAATGAGGTTTCACCTTGATAATCTTTTTTTTTTTTTTTTTTTCTCTCTTTCTTTACACTGATTAGGTATTCACTGGATGCATGTATGATTTGAGACGGCTAACACTGTATAACATATTATAGTAATTTATAATAGCACTAATTATAAGATATGATACTAAGTAGGACGGGGGAAATATGAACCAGTGAGTGGTGGAAGAGGAAAATGGGAAGTAAGCAAGAGTATCCCTGTCCTTCCCCGCCTCCTCTCTCTCCCCCCTTCGGGTTATGCTTCTGTGTCCCCCCCCCCCCCCGCAGAGGTTGGATGGAGGGGAGAGCTTTAGGAAAAATTATGATATATATAAGCTCTAAGAGCTTTATACATGGGGAGATCATCCTCGTGCCCCCCTTCACTTTTTGAGCAATACTACTCAAACTTATTATATTCGGTAAAAAATACACTTTTATAAATATATACCTACCTAATCAAAACCAACATAAAATAGGAACACAATTGCTGAAAAAGCTTATGGAGAAGGCGGAGGGTGTAACAATAATTGGGGGAGACTTTAATTTTGTATTAGATAGAGAGAAAGATACTACAGCTCCTTCAGTAGTACAGTCAGGTAGAGAGAAAAAACTATTTCTAGAAACAATGGCAAAATATCAATTAATTGATATTTGGAGAGTTTTTCATCCAACGGAAAAAGATTTTACGTTCCATTCGAAAGTTCATGGGACTTATCATAGATTGGATTTCTTTTTGATAAACCAGATGGGGATGGAGATAACTACATCGACTGATATAGGCAGTGCGTTATGGTCAGATCATGCACCTATATTTTTGGTACTTGACCCACATAAGAGCAAAAGCAGTAGGGGCAATTGGAAGCTTAATGATAATCTGTTATATGATGAGAATTGTGTATCAGAAATTAGGAAGGTAATAGCAGACTTTTTACACGACCATAGTAACGACACCACATCTCTTCCGATTCAGTGGGAAGCACTAAAATGCGTAATTCGTGGGTATTTCATAAAACATGGGGCCAGACTGAAAAAACTGAAAAGCAATAGAATGACTCAACTATTAAAAGAAATACCCAAAATAGAAACCCAACACAAACAAAACCCTACACGCGAAATATTAATGGAATTAACAGAAAAGAAAACAAAATTAAAAACTTTAATAAATGAGCAAACGTTACGCATAAGAGATAGTAACCGCTCCTTATATTATCAACTAGGTAATAAACCAGGTAAACTTCTTGCAAGAGCGTTGAGACACAGGGGCAATATATCACCTATTGTTAAAATCAAGTCAGAAAAAGGAGACATGAAATATGAGCCAAATGAGATACTAAAAGAGTTTCAGACATTCTACACGAAATTATATAACATATCTAAAGATGGCACAAAAAATGACACGGAGGGACTTCAACAAAATATACATCAATATATAAGAGAAACTGCACTCCCTGCTCTAGCACCGACAGAAACTGTACAATTAGAGCAGGACTTCTCTGAGATGGAGATACAAGAGGTAATCGACGCATTGGTACCTGGGAAAAGCCCAGGCCCAGGTGGCTTCTCCCCAAGATTCTATAGAATATTTAAAGAAGAACTCACCCCCATCTTAAAACGGACCTTTAATGCTGTTTCTACATCAGTGCCTTTTGTCCCACAGAGCCTACAAGCGTATATTTCACTTATACCTAAACCAGAGAAGGATCATACTCTATGCGGAAACTATAGACCAATCTCCCTTACAAATATAGATCTTAGATTGTACTCTAAAATTATCGCTAATAGACTCGCCTCTATAATACCGGCACATATACACCTAGACCAGGTGGGTTTTATAAAAGGTAGAGAGGCTAGAGACAACACCTTGAAAACACTTACACTGGTAGAATATGCACAGAGAGGTTCCATCCCATCCTGTCTACTGACAATTGATGCGGAGAAAGCTTTCGACAGGGTGGGATGGAACTTCCTTAGAGAGACCTTGGTGCAGTGGGGGTTGGGCCCTGTACTTATAGATAGAATAATGGCCCTATATCAGAATCCAACGGCCAGGATCCGGGCGAATGGAGATTTATCGGAGGTAGTACCTATAACAAACGGAACCCGACAAGGATGCCCGCTATCCCCATTGTTATATATATTAGTGATGGAGCACCTGTTAATAGCAGTTCGAGAAAATAAGGATATACAGGGTATTAAGGTGGGAGGTATAGAATACAAGATGTCAGTATATGCAGATGATATCTTGCTTTACATTACAAACCCCCTGATTTCAATACCAAACCTGATATCTGAATTTAAACGATTCGGTGCAATAAGTAATTTCAAGGTAAATTACAATAAATCTGAAGCCCTAAACGTTAACTTGCCAAGCGCTATGGTGGAACTCCTTAAAAAGGATTTCTCTTTTAAATGGCAGGCGAAGGCAATTAAATATTTAGGTATATACATCCCCACAGACCTCAATAAACTACAAGAATATAACTATGCCCCATTGATACAGAAAACTATGAGATTGTTACAACAATATGAAAAAGGTATGTTTTCCTGGATGGGTAGAATAAGTATTGTAAAGATGGATATACTACCTAAAATATTATATACCCTACAAGCAATACCCATTTTTCCCTTAACAAACACCCTGAAAAAACTACATAAGTTAATAGGAAATTTCATCTGGGGAGGCAAGACCCCCAGAATCAATAGATCGGTTTTGAATAAAACTAAGAAAAACGGGGGCCTGGCCCTTCCAGATATAGATATGTACTTGAGAGCAATAATGACAACAAGAATAGTGGATTGGTTCCACAATAGAGATATCAAACAGTGGGTGAAGCTTGAAGAGGAGATCACAGCCTTAAAATTAAAATCACTACCCTGGATAAAAAGAGAGCTAAGACCGCCAGATAGTGAATTGCCCTCCTTAGTGGTATCAACATTAAAAGTATGGGATATTATGATTAAGAGAGGGATCGGTTCGACTAACAGGGGACCTATGACTCCACTATTTAGTAACCCAGAATTTCCACTGGCACTAGAGTCTGAAACATTTCTTAAGTGGAAGAGATGTGAAGACACAAGGTTAGTGGAAACGATGGAAGGCAACAGGCTCCTCCCAATGGAAAGGTTGGGTGTAGAGCATAAAATAAAATGGATGCAGTATGGGATGCTACAACGGTATATCACATCTCTAATAAAAGAATCGGTAATAGATAGGCCCTTGACAACCTTAGAAAAAATCTTTTTACAAGAACATAGACCCACCCACGTCCTCTCTAAAATCTATAAATACCTGAATTCTGAAAATAGAGGACAGGAACTACCCTATATTAAGAAATGGGAACTAGAGATAGGAACTGAAATCCCCAGGGAATCATGGGAAAAAGCAATCATAGTAACCCATAAACTCTCGATATCGGCCAAACATCAGGAAAGAAATTATAAAATATTAGCTAGATGGTATAGGTGTCCTGTGGACCTACATAAAATGAACCCTGACAACGAGGATATCTGTTGGAGATGCCATAAAGCACAGGGTACAATGTCACATATCTGGTACTATTGCTCAGAAATCCAACCATTCTGGCAGAAAATATTTGAAATATATAGAGCCATGACCGGGATTGATATGTATCCAGAAATACAAATAGCGGTATTATCTATGATCCCAGGATCGGTTAAGAAAATAAGAAAAGGAATATTGAAATATTTTTTGACAGCAGCACGAACCATCATAGCAAGAAAATGGAAAAGCACATGTGCGCCTTCTATAGTGGAGTGGGAGTGTGAGATGGCGGACATGCATGCCCTGGAAGAAAGAATGGTGATAGAGGAGGGGGTAAAGGTACAATTACTTAATACATGGGCTAAATGGGAAGAATTCAGAGTCTCTTCTGGGCTTATGAAGACGGTTATATAGATTTTATTAGAAAACTACAAGAGGGAAATTCCTTTTTTTTTTCTTTTATTTTTTTTTTTCTTTTTTTTTTCTTTTTTGTATTTTTTTTTTTTTTTTTTTTGGTTGTTTGTGGTGGTTGTGGTTTTTGGGCAGTACGAATGGAGGATAGAGTAGAAAGAGAGGGTATGGGATAGAGGGGGGGGGGTGGTGGAATAGGGGTTACACATTCTTGCATCAATTAAGTAAATAACTAAAAGGTTAATGAAATTTGAAATATCGCTTTGATAAAGAAGTATAGAAGTATTGTATGTTTTGGATGTGTACAAGTTTCTTTTTTTCTTTTTTAACTTATGGTAAAAATGTTTTGATAAATAAAGATTGTAAAAAAAAAAAAAAATGTTATTTTGTGCAGGGACTGTTCTAAGCACAGGAAACACGCGCCACTTTACAGGCATACTATAGACACTCCCCAGGTACGATATTTAAAGGAATATTTCACTTCTTTTTTTTTTTACTTTAAGCATCATTAAAATCCCTGCTCCTGAAAAAATGTTAGTTTTTAAAACTTTTTTTGCATTGATACATGTCCCCTGGGGCAGGACCCGGGTCCCCAAACCCTTTTTAGGACAATACCATGCAAATAAGCCTTTAAAATGAGCACTTTTGATTTCGAACGTTCGAGTCCCATAGACGTCAATGGGGTTCTAACGTTCGTGCAAGTTTTCGGTCTGTTCGCAGGTTCTGGTGCGAACCGAACCAGGGGGGGGGGGGGTGTTCGGCTCATCCCTACTAAAACATGGATTACTGGAACCATGTCCCGTGGTCTGATGAGACCAAGATAAATGTATTTCGTTCAGATGGTGTCAAGCGTGTGTGGCGGCAACCCGGTGAGGTGTACAGAGACAAGTGTGCCTTGCCTACAGTCAAGCATGGTGGTGGGAGTGTCATGGTCCAGGGCTGCATGAGTGCTGTCAGAACTGGGGAGCTAGAGTTCATTGAGGGAACCATGAATGGCAACATGTACTGTGACATACTGAAGCAGAGCATGTTTCCCCCCCTTGGGATACTGGGCCGCAGGGCAGTATTCCAACATAACGACCCCAAACACATCTCCAAGATGACCACTGCCCTGCTAAAGAAGCTGAGGTTAAAGGTGATGGACTGGCCAAGAATGTCTCCAGACCTAAACCCTATTGAGCATCTGTGGGGCATCCTCAAACGGAAGGTGGAGGAGCGCAAGATGTCTAACATCCACCATCTCCGTGATGCGTCATGGAGGAGTGGAGGAGGACTCCAGTCGCAACCTGTATAGCATTGGTGAACTCCATGCCCAGGAGGGTTAAGGCAGTGCTGGAAAATAATGATGGCCACACAAAATATTGACACTTTGGGCCCAATTTGGACATTTTCACTTAGGGGGGTGCATTCACATTTGTTGGCAGCGGTTTAGACATTAATGGCTGTGTGTTGAGTTATTTTGAGGGACAGCAAATGTACACAGTTACACAAGCTGTACACTCACTACTTTACATTGTAGCAGTGTCATTTCTTCAGTGTTGTCACATGAAAAGATATAATAAGATATTTACAAAAATGTGAGGGGTGTACTCACTTTTGTGATGTACTGTATATATATATATTTTGGCAGTAGGACCCTGTGCTACCTGGAAGATTGCTGGTTTACGCCAGATTTTGGAGGGAGAGGCACGCTGATTGCACAGCTGTGTGCTAGGCTATTTAATTGTGACCTGGCTTTGGCTCAGGGTTCCACCCAACAGACAGGAAGTCTGTGCATGGGAGTCAGGTGGACTCCCATTCCTCTTAGAGGAGTAAGAGGCTGCAGCAGGCAGCCTGGGTATGCATGTCTGCAGGAGGCATACATACTTGGTGACAGAGCAGCAAGTAGTAAGCAGCAGGAGTAAGCTAGGAGAGAGCTTCACTTAAAATACAGTTTTGTACTGGAGTACTCACTAACAACGCACCTACCGTTTGAGTCTGATACCCCAATCTTACATGTGGTGGAGAATGCGGGCAGATTTGGAAGAGTTACAGATCCTTGCATACCAAAAACAGTGAGTACTCCAGTACAAAACTGTATTTTAAAGGGCCTGGTAGCCCACTTTTATTTAAAAGCACAGAAAAGTTCACAAAGACATCAGTAGCCCACGCAGGGGGTTCCACCATTACTGTATCTTGCACACTCAATACTTTAGCCTCCTGGCGTACATTCTTGCCATATGGCTGATTCCGGCCTTTAGCCTAGGCCTTAGGTCTGCTCCTCAGACCCAAAAGAGTTTCCTAGATTGAAGCTCTCTCCTAGCTTACTCCTGCTGCTTACTACATGCTGCTCTGTCACCAAGTATGTCTGCCTTCTGCAGACATGCATACCCTGGCTGCCTCCTGCAGCCTCTGACTCCTCTCAGAGGAATGGGAGTCCACCTGACTCCCATGCACAGACTTCCTGTCTGTTGGGTGGAACCCTGAGCCATAGCCAGGTCACAATTAAATAGCCCAGCACATAGCTGTGCAATCAGCGTGCCTCTCCCTCCAAAATCTGGCGTAAACCAGCAATCTTCCAGGTAGCACAGGGTCCTACTGCCACAATATATATATATATATATATATATATATATATATATATATATATATATATATATATATATATATACACACATATACATATACATACACATATACACACACAAACACACATACACATATATGTAATCTATATGCACATGTGTGACCGACTGCACACAAATGCACAAAAAAACATGTATGCATACATATACATATATCTCAGAAACGCATGGGATATTATTGTCCACTATGGGACATGTGGAATAAAACAATGGGCACTAATGGATATGAGCAGAGCTATATGATATGCGTATATTACTTAGTCATTGTGAGGGGAGAAAAGGGAAACAATACTAGAGTAACACACTAATCTCAAAATCCTCTTTTAGCCCTCCAGGTGCCAGTACGTCCAAAGAGAAAATCCAGTACATTTCTCTTTGGCAGAGCTTGCGGAATCGCTCAGCGGGATGGAGGTCTCCAGGCATTGCCTCAATAACCCAAACTCTCAAACCATCAAGTGATTGGCTATGGTACTCGAGGAAATGCCTAGGGACACTGTGGGTGTCTAGTCCCTCAGTGATGAAACAGTGATGTTCGCCAAATCACTTCTGTAGTGGCCTTATAGTTCGTCTTACGTAGAAAATACCACAGGGGCATGTCAAACAGTAAACTACATGGTCAGTTGAACATGTGTGAAAGCTCTTGAGAGGATACGTTTTTCCTTTCACACAGAAATCCTTCTGGCCATCTTTGACAAAACGGCAAATTTTGCACAAGGGTTTTCTACATTGATAAATGCCTGTATTGGCTAAAAAAGATGGAAGGAAATGACCTGGAGGTGGTGGTTTCTTTCTCAATTTACCAGGTGCCACTTTGCTTTTGATGTTAGGCACTTTTCTATAAGCAAATTTAGGCTTATTGGACAGGGTAGGGAGGAGATGCTGGTCTTGTAGGAGCAATGGCCAGGGTCTACGCACAATATTTTCCATCTATTTTTGATGAGAATGGAATTGGGTGATAAAGCGTAGTTCATCCTTATTTATGTCTGTCTGTATGGGGAGACATGGAAGATGTATCTATGTAATGAGAGTAAGCTGATTCCACAATATCAGCTGGAAAACCCTTTTCAAGAAATGTATCTTTTAACAGCTTTCTCTGGGTGTCATAGTCCATATTTCTGGTATAATTCTTTTTAAGCCTACAAAACTGGCTTTTGGGTACATTATTAAGTCCATTGGGAATGGTGGCAGCTCTTATAATGAAGGAAGGAATGCCTGCAATTGGCTTGGTGTAGTTTCTGCCATGAATATCCTTACCAACAAAATATAATTCTAGGTCAAGGAAGGTCAATTTCTCCTTATCCATGACCGAAGTGAAAGTCAGACCCACGTTGTTATTGTTACAGTGTGCTACAATATTTGAAAATATAGAAGCATTTCCATCCCAGATAATGATCACATCGTCAATATACCTACCATAAAACACAATGTTGGATGAAAAGGGTCTGTTGTGTCAGATGTGAGAGGATTCCCACTGTTCCATGGTGAGATTTGCGTATGATGGCTCAAAGTTTGCGCCCATAGCTGTCCCATTTACCTGTAGAAAAAACTCATCATCAAATTTAAAATAATTATGAGTGAGGCAAAAGGAAGTTGCCTCTATGATGAAGGCGGCTTGTCTAGGGTTCAGCATGGGATCTCCACAGAGGAAGGACTGTATGGCACGTAATCCTACACCGTGAGGTATGGAGGTGTATAGAGATTGGACGCCGAGGGAGACCAAACACTATGAGGGATCCCAAGAATAAGGGGAAAGGAGTTCAAGCAGATGTGTTCCATTCCTTATGTATGACTGAAGTGATTGAGCAAGTGGCTGGAGGAATTGATCCACATATTGTGAAAAGCCACTGGTAATGCTACCCATGGCTGTGACAATTGGTCGACCAGGAGGATTATCCAGGCCTTTGTGAACCTTGGGCAGATGGTAAAAGTAGGGGGTGTAGTGAATAGCCTTGACCAAGAAGGAGGCTTCCTGCTGAGTAATGATACTATCACTAAGATGGTGTTGTGGATGGTATTGAGGATAAAGACTTGTTTGGCTGACATCCCTTCTGGCTCCAGATCCTGCTTGCTGTTTCACTACACTGATCCATGACTTTCTGGCCTGGCTGACTATACGTGAACTTTGCCTATGTTTTGACTACATTTGTTCTTTTTACTTTTATTATTAAACAAGTGTGATTTAACTGTACTTCTGTCCCTGTCTGATTTCATGGTTTCTGACATCAAAAATGGACTTTACTTCATACTCCTCATGGTCCTCAACCTTCACAGGGTGAGGACGTGGCACCGAGGTAGTAAAGCGGTTGCAGACCAAAGGTTTTAATATGGAGGCATGAATTACATTTGAGATAGGCATACTAGAAGGAACGTCTAACGCGTAAACCATTGGGTTAATTCTGCAGAAAATACGGAAAGGCCCAATAAACGGAAGTGCGAACTTTAGAGAGGGAAAACGAAGTCAGAGGTTACGAGATGACAGCCAGACCCTGTCCCCAGCCTGGTAGGAAGGCTCAGGCAGGCATCAGAGGTCAACATGGAGCCTGTACTTATCATTAGCATGTCGCTAAGCCTCCTGGACTAATGCCAAAGTGGAATGAAGACCACAGAGATGCTCCTCTAACGCAGGAATACTCTGCGGAACAAATGAGTCAGGCAACATGGAAGGTTGGAAACCATAGTTCGCCATAAACAGGGACAATCGGGAAGCAGAATTCAAGGCACTATTGTGAGCAAACTCTGCCCATGGTAAGAGGTCTGACCAGTTTTTATGATGGTCAGAAATATAGCAACGTAGGATCAGGATGTGCCAACACAGGAGCAGAAACAAAGGCAGCATTGAGACTCTCAATGGCCTTAATTGACTTCGGAGACCAACTCTGTGGGTTACCGTCTGTCAGGACCTTGGTAGGAGACCGAGTTGCTGAGAGGGCTCCCCTTGCGGCCGAGTGCAGCACAACCCTGAATATGGTACAGGGATGTGGTGCTCACAGAAGCACGGGTTGCCTGGAAGTAGGAGCCGGTGTTGGTGGCTTGATAGAGAAAGTCCGTAGAGGCAACGTGCTTAGGATCCAAGGAGGGGACCAATGGAAGTCCAATAGGAAAATCAGAAGCCAGGCCAGGGGGTCAAACACAGTAAGCAGTCCGAGAATCAAAGCGACAAGTCCAGGTACAGGAGACAGAGGAATGCGGAGTCCGTTTAGCCAAGCCGGGGTCAGATGCAGGAAGCAGGCAGGGAGAGTCAGAAGCAAGCCGGTTGAATAAGCCAGGAGGTCCAGAGAAGTCGATAACAAGCCGGGTCGGTACACAGGAAGTCAGGATAACAGGAAGTCAGGAAAACAGGAAACACAATCACAGGAACACAGGAAGAGCTGACGATAATCCAGCAATGTGGCACCATCAGTGGGACGTTTAAATAGACAAGGTGTAGTATCACGTCGTACGCACACCGTTCCGTTCGTGCGTTCGTAACATCGCGACGTTGCTACGCACGTGCATACGTCCGAATGTGGTGCCAGACGTCCGCCTAGTAGAAACATTGCACACCCGTGTGCGTTGATGCGCGTTAGCGCGGCCTTGCCTGTGCTGGTTTGCTAGCCTATTTCCCTGACAGTTCCCCCCCCCAAGGGGCAGCCTCCGGATGCCTAAACGTGCCCATTTTTCAGGATACCTACTGCGAAATCTCTGAATTAGCCTAGGAGCGTGTACATAACTTGCGGGCTCCCAAGAGTTTTCTTCTGCAGAATACCCCTTCCATTTGACTAGAAATTGAATTGTCCTACCTCTCCGACGACAGTCAAGGATAGATTCAACTTCAAATTCTGCTTCATCTCCAACCTGGACCGGAGGTGGGGGCACTTCTTCTCTCCCTGGAAAAGGACTAGAAACAACATGTTTAAGGAGTGACACATGAAAAACAGGATGGATCTTGAAAGATTCGGGTAAAGTGAGTTCAAAGGCTACAGGGTTGATTTCGCGTTTGATCTCGAAAGGACCCAGGAACTTGGGTCCCAATTTCCGAGATGGGCATGGTAGCTTGAGATTTATAGATGAGAGCCAGACCTTGTCCCCTATCTTAAAGGTAGGGCTCGCTCTTCTCTTCCTATCGTACTGCTTCTTATATTCTTCTTGGGCCTTCTTCATGGTATCCTGGAGTGTCTGATAATTATTATGGATGAAATCCACTCTGTCCTGAACCGCCGGTACTGAAGATTCCGGAATGACGTTGGGTAGGAATGAGGGGTGGAAGCCGTAATTCGCCCAGAAGGGTGATTGGTTGGTAGAAGTGTGTGTTGAGTTATTATACGCAAATTCTGCACAAGGTAATAGTTGAATCCAGTCATCTTGAGAAAAGGAACAGAAGCACCGCAGATACTGTTCCAGCGTTTGGTTGGTCCTTTCGGTCTGACCGTTACTCTGTGGGTGGTAAGCTGTGGACAAACACATTTCTATAGAAAGTAACTTGCAGAGGTTTCTCCAAAACCTAGAAGTAAATTGTACCCCTCTATCTGATAAGATGTTATTTGGTAATCCGTGTAGTCGAACAATTTCCTTAATAAAGATTTTTGCTGTATCTAAGGCAGAGGGGGTACCTTTCATAGGTAAAAAATGCGCCATTTTGGACAGGCGGTCTACTACCACCAAGATGGTAGTAAATCCTTCTGAGGGGGGTAAATCCACGATAAAGTCCATGGAAATCTTCCTCCATGGTTGTTCTGGGACTGGCAATGGTCTTAACAAGCCCCAAGACCTGGCGTTGGATCCTTTGTTCCGTTGGCAGATGATGCAGGAGCCGACATAGGTTTTACAATCAAGTTTCAAAGTGGGCCACCATAGGGACCGCTGAACTAGCTCAGTTGTTTTTCGAACCCCAAAATGACCAGCTAGCTGATGGTCATGAAAGGTCTTCAATACTTGTAATCTGGCTTGCTGGGGAACGAAAATCTTATCTTGGTGCCATAGGAGTCCCTCTTGGCTTCTTAGGGAAGAGACTTCCGCTTCAGTACACTGACTAGAGGCCTGCTCAATAGAGGATCTTAGGTCAGGTTGGATCAGTAGGAAGTTTTGGGGAGACAAAATTGTACTAGGTGCAATTTCTTCAGGGGTGTCCGGAAACATCCGGGATAAGGCGTCTGCCTTCCCATTCTTCGACCCTGGGCGATAGGTTAAGTGAAAATTAAACCGAGAGAAGAATAGTGCCCATCGAGCCTGTCGGGGTCTTAGGCGTTTGGCCGTACGGAGATATTCTAAGTTCTTGTGGTCCGTAAAAATCAGGATGGGATGAGTGGCACCTTCCAGGAGATACCTCCATTCCTCGAGAGCTGTCTTGATTGCCAAAAGTTCCCGATCCCCCACATCGTAATTCCTCTCAGGAGGGCTCATTTTCCGTGAGGAAAAGGCCACGGGATGCAGCAGTGCTTTGGGACCCTGACGCTGAGATAGAATCGCCCCTGTGGCGACTTCTGAGGCGTCGACTTCCAGGACATAGGGTAGAGCAGGGTCAGGGTGTTGCAGAATTGGGGCAGAAGTGAAGAAGGTCTTAAGCTGATCGAAGGCGGACTGTGCTGCTGCTGACCACTTAAACTTGGTATGTAGGCGGGTTGTCTGAGTAATAGGTGCTACAATGGTGGAGAAATTCTTTATAAACCTTCTGTAGAAGTTGGCGAAGCCAATGAATCTCTGTACACCCTTCTTGTCGGAAGGGGCCGGCCAATCAAGGATGGACTTTACTTTTTGAGGATCCATGGCGATTCCACCTGTGGTGATGATAAGACCCAGGAATTGAATTGAAGTTTTTTCGAAATCGCACTTTTCAGATTTGACGAATAACCCATGGGTTCTGAGGATGCTCAGTACCTTCTTCACGTGTATTCTATGGAGTTCCAGAGTGGCAGAAAAAATAAGAATGTCGTCAAGGTAGACAACAACAAAGTGATCTAAATGTTCCCGGAAGATGTCATTTATGAAATGCTGAAAGGTCGCCGGGGCATTGCACAACCCAAACGGCATGACTAGGTACTCAAAATGTCCAAATCTTGTTCTGAAAGCCGTTTTCCACTCGTCCCCCTCTCGGATGCGGACGAGATTATAGGCACCACGGAGGTCGAGTTTGGTAAAGATGTGTGCTGTGCGGAACCTTTGAAAAAGCTCAGGGATTAGCGGGAGTGGGTAGCGATTCTTAAGGGTAATTTTGTTTAACTCCCTGTAGTCCACACATGGTCTCAGTGTCTTGTCCTTCTTCTCAACGAAGAAGATTCCGGCACCAGCAGGGGAAGAAGAAGGACGGATAAAACCTTTTTCAAGATTCTCATCAATATATTGTCTCAAGGTCTCAAGCTCAGTCTCGGAGAGGGGGAATATACGACCAAAAGGAATAGTAGCTCCTGGTAGTAACTCGATGGGGCAGTCGTAAGGACGGTGTGGCGGTAAGGTGTCTGCTTTCTTTTTATCAAAGACATCAAGAAATTCCAGGTAAGCTGCTGGTACATTAGGATCCGGACTCGGTGTGGATTGTACAGTCAGGCAACTGGAAAAGTCTTGGAATTTGGGGGTCAAACAATGTTGTTGGCAATAGGGAGATGTAAGGAGTACCTCCTTCTTGGACCAGTCAATCTGAGGATTGTGTGCTTGTAGCCATGGGATTCCCAGGATGACCGGGAACATAGGGGAACTTAAGACATCAAATCTGAGAAACTCCTGATGACCAGAATTGGTAGTGGTAAGAATAGGTATGGTTTCCTGGGTGACATGACCCGAGCTTGGCAAGGAGCCGTCAGCCAGATGAACTGTTAGCCTCTGTTCCTTATAGTTTAACGGAATAGCTAGATCTTTAGCCAAGGCCAAGTCCAAGAAGCAACTACACGCCCCGGAATCCAGTATTGCTTGGAGGTGGATCTCCCTACCTGCCACTAGCAATGTAACAGGAAGTGAGATATGGGCAGAGGAAGACCTGGATACTTGAAGGTGAGTACGGAGGGTCGATTTTCTTGGTCTTATGGGGCAGTAATCTATGAAATGTCCTGATTCCCCGCAGTAGAAGCAAAGTCTCGCTTGCCGGCGATAAAGTCTCACCCCAGGAGTTAATGCTGGATGGAACATGCCGACTTGTAAGGGAGCTGATGCAGACTGAACTTGGGGCAGGTTCCAAGTGGAGCAAGAGGTCTGGTCACGTTCACCCTGACGTTCCCGTAAACGTCTGTCAAGCTGAATAGTTAACTGGATGAGATCTTCAAGTGTGACCGGACCCGGTAACCTGGCTAACTCATCCTTGAGGCCCTCTGATAACCCCATTCGATATTGGTATTTTAATGCTGCCTCATTCCAACCAGAATCCATGGACCATGTGCGGAACTCCACTGTATAGTCCTCCGCAGGGCGCTGACCCTGACGGAGGGAATGTAGATTTGCTTCGGCAGTGGCTACCCGTAGGGGATCATCATATAACCGAGCCATGACTTCAAAGAACTGATCCATAGTGTTGATGGAGGGGCTGCTTTGTTCCAACAGGCCATGGGCCCAGGTCTGTGGCTCACCACGTAATAGGGAGATAGTGAATCCCACCTTGACTGTTTCACTGAAAAAAGTCTGTGGTTGCAAGTCGAAGTATAAGTAGCAAGAGTTTTTGAAAGACCTAAATTTTCTTCGATCGCCACAGAAACATTCTGGCGTTGGAACACGTGGTTCTGGATGGACCATGATCCTAGCAGCTGCCGCTGGAGGTGGACCTTGAACCGAGGAGAAGGATGACTCAGGTAGGTGCTGCAGACGTTCCTCCAACCGGAAGTATTCCTCCTGAAGCTTCTGAATGACTGGGGTAAAGGCCGTGATTTGCTGGAGAATGGCCTTCATCGGGGAGTCACCTCTGTCGGTCTCTGACATGGCTGGATTATACTGTCAGGACCTTGGTAGGAGACCGAGTTGCTGAGAGGGCTCCCCTTGCGGCCGAGTGCAGCACAACCCTGAATATGGTACAGGGATGTGGTGCTCACAGAAGCACGGGTTGCCTGGAAGTAGGAGCCGGTGTTGGTGGCTTGATAGAGAAAGTCCGTAGAGGCAACGTGCTTAGGATCCAAGGAGGGGACCAATGGAAGTCCAATAGGAAAATCAGAAGCCAGGCCAGGGGGTCAAACACAGTAAGCAGTCCGAGAATCAAAGCGACAAGTCCAGGTACAGGAGACAGAGGAATGCGGAGTCCGTTTAGCCAAGCCGGGGTCAGATGCAGGAAGCAGGCAGGGAGAGTCAGAAGCAAGCCGGTTGAATAAGCCAGGAGGTCCAGAGAAGTCGATAACAAGCCGGGTCGGTACACAGGAAGTCAGGATAACAGGAAGTCAGGAAAACAGGAAACACAATCACAGGAACACAGGAAGAGCTGACGATAATCCAGCAATGTGGCACCATCAGTGGGACGTTTAAATAGACAAGGTGTAGTATCACGTCGTACGCACACCGTTCCGTTCGTGCGTTCGTAACATCGCGACGTTGCTACGCACGTGCATACGTCCGAATGTGGTGCCAGACGTCCGCCTAGTAGAAACATTGCACACCCGTGTGCGTTGATGCGCGTTAGCGCGGCCTTGCCTGTGCTGGTTTGCTAGCCTATTTCCCTGACACCGTCCTTTCCGGTAATATCAGTCAGGGGCTTGACCAGAGACGAGAAGTTACAAATAAACTTCCGATAATAGTTGGCAAAGCCAAGAAAATGCTGCAGAGGACGTAAACCCACAGTTCAGGGCCACTGTAGGACTGCTGAAAGTTTTTCTGGGTCCATTGAAAAACCAACAGTGGAAATGACATCGCCCAGGAATTTAACCTGTTCATGATGGAATTCTCACTTTTCCAATTTACAGTAGAGATTGTTCTCTCTTAGTTTCTGAAGCACACAACAGACATCTGTGTGGTGACTCTCCAGGGACTTGGAAAATTTGAGGATATCGTTGAGATAAACCACCACACATAACTGCAACAAATCTCGGAGGACATTGTTAATAAATTCCTGGAAAACTGCTGGAGCGTTACAAAGGCCAAATGGCATTATGTGGTACTCATAATGGCCTGTTCTGGTATTAAACACAGTTTTCCACTCGTCACCCTCCTTAATCCTCACGAGATTGCCCCTCTCAAATCAAGCTTTGTGAAAACCATTGCTCCCTTGAGGCGGTCAAAAACTTCCGTGATCAACGGAATTGGATAAGCATTCTCAATCGTGAGACGATTGAGACCCCTATAATCAATACAAGGTCTCAGTTCATCGCTCTTCTTCTTCTTCGCAAAGAAGAAACCAGCGCCAGCAGGAGATGAGGATTTAAGGATGAAACCTCGAGAAAGTGCGTCTGCAACATACTCCTCCATGTCCCTATCCTCAAAGACCGACAAAGGGTAAACCAGACCACGAGGTACACTGAATGGACATCGATATACATTTGCCTCTGTATATGCCCCGAATAACTATAAGGTGAACTTTTTGTCCAAAACCATCAGGCTCCTAGAGAAATTTAGGGAAGGATTTATGGTCTTGGGGGAGACTTTAATCTGACATTAGACCATTAGACCCTGGAATCAATACCTCAACGGGGAAAGGCCCATTGTCCTTTAGGGCAATCAAACATGTGAAGCAACTATGTAGATCCCTCCACTTGGTAGATAGCTGGCGGATAACACACGCGGAAAAAAAGATTAGTTATTATTCTAAAACTTAAAAAAAGTTTATTCACGGCTTGATCTGATTTTTTTGGATCAGTACTATCTGAATCTATTGAGATCAGCTACTATTGAGCCTATAACAATATCAGATCACGCCCCTATCACAATAACTTTTTCTCCGGTATCTATAGAATATAGGGAGAGGACGTGGAGATTAAATGAAACACTATTGGATGACAGACAGATAGCAGAAGATATATAAAAAAAATGGTGGAATATTTTGAAATAAACATCCCTGGGGAAGTCTCAGAACAGATAGTTTGGGAAGCCCATAAGGCGGTTATTAGAGGGGAATTAATAGCACATGGCGCACGAGTAAAAAAAGAAAAACGGATAGAAATCAAGGACTTATTGAAAGAAATACAGGATCTGGAGAAAAAACATAAAGTAAATCCTGATCAACATGCAACCAGACGCCTGGAGATATTGAGAATAAAGATCTCTAGATGCCTGGATCAAAAAGCCAAAGAAAAGCACAGATATTTTGCTCACCGTTTCTACGAGCAAGGGAACAAATGTGGCCGATTGTTGGGCAATCAATTAAAAAAACAAGACTCGAGCCACGTACATAGTATCTCAAGTAATAATAAACTGATAGTAGATACAAACTCTATAGCGGGGGAATTCCACCAGTTTTATACGGATCTTTACAATATATAGCCAACTGCCATAAGATCGGAGGAGGGGTGGCAGGCGGAGGAGATTAAAGAATATCGTAAGACCACTGCCATGCCAACTTTGCCTAACATAGTTATTGAGAAGCTGGAGTGCCCAATTACAATTGAGGAGGTAAATAAAGCAATATAAAATCTACCAGTAGGGAAGAGTCCGGGACCAGATGACCTAATACACGCATATTATAAGAAATTCAACACAATTCTGGTATCCCCTCTATGTAGCTATTTTATTAAAATAACGGCATTAAATCCTTCATCTACAGAAGCGCTATTAGCCTATGTGACGGTGCTTCCGAAACCTGTGAAAGACCCAAAATATTGCGCTAATTACAGACCAATCTCACTCCTTAGCTCAGATATTAAATTATTAGCAAAGATCTTAGCCCTCTGATTACAGAACCATATAGTCCAATTAGTCCATTATGATCAGACGGGGTTTATGAGGGGTCGCGAAACAAGAGACAACACCATTCGGTCCCTCCATATCCTCCATTGAATGGAAAATGGACCTGATAAAATTCCGAGGATAGCTCTGTCAGTGGATGCAGAAAAAGCATTTGACAGAGTGAACTGGGGGTTTATGATGGAGGTACTGAAGGGAGTAGGTCTGGGGGAGAGGATGAGAGGATGGGTATCGGCCTTGTATGGGAGACCAGGGGCCAGAGTAAAAGTGAACGGAACCCTTTCAGATTATTTTAAAATGCATAACGGTACAAGGCAGGGGTGTCCCCTTGTCGGGGTAGGGGTTGGTACACAGGAACACAAACTTTCAGCATATGCTGATGACTTATTATTCTATCAAAACCCCTGCAATCAATACCTGCCCTGATGGATGAAGTACAGAAATACGGTAAATTATCTAACTTTAAAATAAATTATGAGAAGTCAGTGATACTACCAAGCCATGTTTCATCAGCAATAGCTACATCTCTGCAACACACATATCCTGTTGTATGGAAGGCAGATTCTCTATATTATTTAGGAGCACACATTAAATCAAATAAGAAATTACTGTACAAACTTAATTATGGTGCTTTATTGGTAAAGATAATGATGGACCTGCGGAGATGGAGAAGCTGCTCCCTAACATGGTTTGGTAGAGTTAATATACTAAAAATGAACATAATACCTAGAATAATTTATGTTTTATACACTATTCCTATTCTACTCCCTCAGAACTTTTTCAAACAGACAAGCAAAGCTTTTGTATCCTTTGTAGGGAAGGATAAAATACCCAGGATAGCACATGATATATTACGCAGAAGTAAAGGAGAAGGAGGATATAGGCTCCCAGATATGGCTATGTATTATAGAGCAATGTCACTAGTACGCATTATAAATTGGTGCCATGATAACACAAGTAAGGCTTGATTCCCATTAGAAAAAACAATGGCAGTTAGAAACTTAGAAGGGGCACCTTGGATACCAACTGCGTCAAGAGGCCTTGCAAGGGGGACTTCCCCAATAACACGGGGCTGTTTATCAGTGTGGGACAGAATGAATAAAACCGGCAAATATACCCCTTGGGTATCTCCGCTGGCACCATTAGGAGGGTATCCTTGGTTCCCCCCAGGAGAAGAGGCGGGGGCAGGAGCTCATGGGGATCGGAGGGGAATACAATCTGTGCCCGGTATGCCCCACAGGGAACCCTATCTCCCTTTGAGGAGGTAGTGGCATCCCTGGGGAACATAACTATGACAAGGTGGAGATATTGTCAAATATCTAATTTCTTTGGGAAATTAAAGAACCAATTAAGGCCTTTGAATTCTCTTACTATATTTGAGAAGATGTGTGTGAAAACTTCAGGGACTAATCATTTGTTATCGAGAATGTATAAGATTGAAATTAGTGGCGAAAATAACCCAATTCCCTATTTGGGAAAAAGAACTAAATTATATGTTTACCTCATCACAGGTGAAGAAGTTATTGGAGGTAACACATTATACCTCAATAAACTCTTCGACACCAACACGATTGGCACAAATATATCAGACATCAAATGATAACTGTTGGAGGGGCTGTGGTCAGAGGGGTATGTGTCTTCATATATGGTGGGACTGCCCAAGAATTAGCTCTTTCTGGGAAGAGGTAGCTCCATGGATAGAAAAGTTATCTAACAAACCTATTGAAGTGTCACTTCTACATTTTCTATTCCATGGAATGCCGGCTTCTATTAAATCATATAAAAAAAGTGTTATCCCACATTTGCTGAACACAGAAAAAGCACTGATACCTAGGCACTGGAAACAGATTAGATGCAGTGGCGGCCCGTCCATAGGGGGCGCCTGGACGCCGCCCCCCCTCCAGGCAGTCAACAAAAAAAAAAAGTTAAAAAAAAATAAAAATTTAATACTGGCCCTTTAAATATTAAAAAATGACAAAAAGTCCTTAAGTGCACTGTGCTCGGACGCCGGATACAGTGCGACGCCGGACACAGTGCACTTATGGGAAGCGCCACATCTGTGCAATCACGAGATTTCAGACGTGGCGCTGCATCTGCGGACGTTTAGACCGCCTTGTGGCGCTTCCCAAATCGCCAAGTAGCTTCCGCCCGTCGCTTGTACTACGGCCGGGCGGTTTGATTGACATCTCTGTTTGATGTCACTTCCTGTTTTCTCTGTCTCATTGCGCCCAAGAGAGAGAGGAAACAGGAAGTATGAGGACTGCAGACTGACTCTCCGGGCACTGGAATCTGGCTGGTAGGGATGAGCCGAACACCCCTCGGTTCGGTTCGCACCAGAACCCGCGAACGGACCGAAAGTTCGCACGAACGTTAGGACCCCATTGACGTCTATGGGACTCGAACGTTCGAAATTAAAAGTGCTCATTTTAAAGGCTAACTTGCATGGTATTGTCCTAAAAAGGGTTTGGGGACCCGGGTCCTACCCCAGGGGACATGTATCAATGCAGAAAAAACTTTTAAAAACGGCCGTTTTTTCGGGAGCAGTGATTTTAATGATGCTTAAAGTAAAAAAAAAAAAGTGAAATATTCCTTTAAATATCGTACCTGGGGGGTGTCTATAGTATGCCTGTAAAGTGACGCGTGTTTCCCGTGTTTAGAACAGTCCCTGCACCAAATGTCATTTTTAAAGGAAAAAACTCATTTAAAACTGCTTGCGGGTTTAATGTCATGTCGGGTCATGGCAATATGGATGAAAATCAGTGAGACAAACGGCATGGGTACCCCCCAGTCCATTACCAGGCCCTTTGGGTCTTGTATGGATATTAAGGGGAACCCCGCACCCAAATTAAAATAAGGAAAGGTATGGGGCCACCAGGCCCTATATACTCTGAACAGCAGTATACAGGCGGTGCAAACAAGACAGGGACTGTAGGTTTGTTGTTAAGTTGAATCTCTTTGTAATTTTGAACATTTTTAACGTGTTTAGCTCCAGCCAAAAAATCTTTTTTAAGCTTTTTGGAAAACATAGGGAAGGGTTATCACCCCTGTGACATTTGTTTTGCTGTCTTTCCTCCTCTTCAGAAGATTTCACCTCACTTTTTTGTCCCAATGAAAAATGTTTTTTGAAAATTTGGGTTTTTTTGTGGAACAAGGATTGGAAAGCATCAGTGGAAAGGAGAAATTGTTTTCCCATATTAACTCTTACAGGAGAGAATTTCCCTTCCTAGGGGTAGATTTCATCTCACTTCCTGTTGTCTCCTTCCGTTTGCAAGTAGGAGTCGTTTGTAAGTTAGATGTTTGAAAGTAGGGTCCTGCCCTATATACTCAGCAGAAATTTGGGCCTTAGGTGTTGCTGTGGCCACAACACTGTAAGCCCTCACAGGGCCCTGCTGTGAAATATTAGATCAAGAATTGTAATTACATGCCCCTGTTGAACAGGAGCTGAAAAATTAGGCCTTAGGCACTGGTGCTGGTGCCACAACACTGCAACCCCTCACAGACACTCTAGTTGGAATGCAGGAACGAGCCCTGCTGCAAAGTATTGCATCAAAAATTGTAATTACACGCCCCTGTTAGACAGGGGCAGAAAAATTGGGCCTTAGGCACTGGTGCTGGTGCCACAACACTGCAACCCCTCACAGACACTCTAGTTGGAATGCAGGAACGAGCCCTGCTGCAAAGTATTGCATCAAAAATTGTAATTACACGCCCCTGTTAGACAGGGGCAGAAAAATTGGGCCTTAGGCACTGGTGCTGGTGCCACAACACTGCAACCCCTCACAGACACTCTAGTTGGAATGCAGGAACGAGCCCTGCTGCAAAGTATTACATCAAAAATTGTAATTACACGCCCCTGTTAAACAGGGGCTGAAAAATTGTGCCTTAGGCACTGGTGGTGGCGCCCAGAACCAAAAATGTTCTTACAAGCTATCAGCGTGATGATTGAGGAGGAAGAGGATAATTACTCAGGGATAGTCACTCAGCATAGGCAGTCTTTGAAGGGATCTGAGATTTCAAAAAAAATTATTCGGTTACATCAGCATCAGGTGCTTGGTAGCTGGTGGTGATCCAAGACTGATTCATTTTTATGAAGGTCAGCCGATCGACCGAGTCGGTGGACAGACGCACCCTGTGATCGGTTACCACACCTCCAGCAGCACTGAATGTGCGTTCCGAAAGAACGCTGGATGCAGGACAGGCCAGTAGCTCAATTGCATACTGTGCAAGCTCTGGCCAGTGATCCATCCTCAAGACCCAGTAACCCAGAGGATTTTCGGTGGGAAAGGTGTCCAAGTCTGATCTTGCCCCTAGGTATTCCTGCACCATGTAAAACAGACGCTGGCGATGGTTGCTGGAACCGATCATACCTTGGGGCTGCGGACCAAAAAATTGTCTGAACGCATCGGTCAGACGGCCACCTTCTCCACCGCTCCTTCTTTGACTGACCGAAGCCTCAGCAACACGTTGTCCAGAAACAGCAGTTTGTAACCTCCCAGTCTCTGGGAACGCATTGCACAGACCTTTCTGCAAGGCCTCCCGAAGATGTTTCATCCTCTGCTCCCTCTGTGATGGCAAGATAAGGTCCGCAACCTTACCCTTGTAACGTGGATCAAGGAGGGTTGCCAGCCAGTATTGGTCCTTCTCCTTGATACCACGAATACGAGGATCCTTACGCAGGCTTTGCAGGATCAGTGAGGCCATGCAGCGTAGGTTTGCTGAGGCATTCGGTCCGGAGTCCTCTGGGTCACTAAGGACGACAACGTCCGCAGCCACCTCCTCCCAGCCACGTACAAGTCCATGTGTTTCTTGGGACTGATCCCTTAAAGACTGCTGCTGATGCTGAGTGCCAGGCTCCACCTCCATACTGACACAATCTTCCTCCTCCTCCTCCTCCTCCTCGTCCTCTTCCTGTGTGATCGGCGGGCACGCAGGAACACTGTCTGGATAAAGGGGGCCTTGAGAGCTAAGGAAGTCCTCCTCTTCCTGCCTCTGTTCTGCCTCAAGTGCCCTGTCCATTATTCCACGCAGCGTGTGCTCCAACAGGTGGACAAGGGGGACAGTGTCACTGATGCATGCACTGTCACTGCTCACCATCCTCGTGGCCTCCTCGAATGGTGACAGGACAGTGCATGCATCCCTGATCATGGCCCACTGGCGTGGGGAAAAAAAAACAAGCTCCCCTGACCCTGCCCTGGTGCCATAGTCGCACAGGTACTGATTGATGGCCCTCTGCTGCGTGTGCAGCCGCTGCAGCATGGCCAATGTTGAGTTCCACCTGGTGGGCATGTCACAGATTAGGCGGTTCTTGGGCAGGTTAAACTCCTTTTGGAGGTCCATCAGCCGAGCACTGGCATTATATGACCGGCGGAAATGCACACAGACTTTCCTGGCCTGCCTCAGGACATCCTGTAAGCCCGGGTACCTGCCCAAGAACCGCTGCACCACCAAGTTAAGGACGTGAGCCAAACAGGGCACATGGGTCATTTGTCCCTGTCGGAGGGCAGAGAGGAGGTTGGTGCCATTGTCGCAAACCACCATTCCTGCCTTAAGTTGGCGTGGCGTCAACCACCTCTGAACCTGCCCCTGCAGAGCTGACAGAACCTCTGCCCCAGTGTGGCTCCTGTCCCCCAAGCACACCAGCTCAAGCACCGCATGGCATCTTCTGGCCTGCGTACTTGCGTAGCCCCTTGAACGCCTACGGAGCACCGCTGGTTCCGAGGAAGAGGCCATGGAGGAAGAAGAAGAGGAGGGGGTGGAGGAGAGAGGTGTGTCACAATCAGCATTTTGGAGGCGTGGTGGCGGAACAACCTCCAACACTACTGCACCTTGTCCTGCATCCTTCCCAGCTGCCAGCAGAGTCACCCAATGCGCCGTGAAACTTAGGTAACGTCCCTGTCCATGCCTGCTGGACCATGAGTCAGCGGTAATATGCACCTTACCGCTGACCGCCCTGTCCAGCGAGGCATGGACATTGCCTTCCACATGCCGGTAGAGAGCCGGAATCGCCTTCCGTGAGAAAAAGTGGCGTTTGGGTACCTGCCACTGAGGAACCGCACATTCCACAAACTCACGGAAGGGGGCAGAGTCTACCAACTGAAAAGGCAGCAGTTGAAGTGCTAGCAATTTTGCCAAGCTAGCATTCAACCGCTGGGCATGTGGATGGCTGGGAGCAAACTTCTTTCGGCGGTGCAGCAGCTGGGGCAGGGAAATTTTCCTGGTACAATCTGACGTCGGTGTACCAAAAGCAGATTGCCCACAAGTACTTGGCTGTGACACACCTAATTCTACACCTTCATTCCTCTCACTGCAGGTCTCAGAGAGGACTGGAGGTCTAGTGGGGTTGGAAATCTCAGCTGATGAGGAGCAAGGAGAGATCCTCTTTGTTCTTTGGTGTGGGTCTTTTAGATACGCTTGCCAACGAACTGCATGGCAGGTCAACATATGTCTGGTCAAGCATGTGGTACCCAAGCGGGAGATGTTTTGGCCACGCGAGATACGCTTGAGACATATGTTGCAAATCGCAGCGGTGCGATCTGATGCACTCGTCTCAAAAAAGGCCCACACCAAAGAACTTTTTGAATAACGCGCAGAGACTGCAGCGCCCTGCACATGTGGAGCTTTGGGGTGTGATGCAGTCAATGTGCTGCCCTTAGGCTGGCCCCTGGAGGGCATCCTGCCTCGTTGGTGATGTGCCGCCTCCTCCTCCTCCTCCTCCTCCTCCTCCTCCTCTCTCCTATCAGGCACCCACGTTGAGTCAGTGACCTCATCATCCCCTCCCTCCTCATCACTGGAGCAAACCTGGCAGTATGCTGCAGCAGGGGGAGCATGACTGCCAGATTGCTGTCCTTCTTGGGCACCCCCTCTGTCCGTGCTCATGTTACTGCCTTCATCGAGCTCAGTATCATCATCAGAGCCTTCCAAACGCTGGGCATCCTCCTGGAGCATGTACCCAACACTGTGGTCAAACAGTTCGAGGGAATCCTCAGGAGGACATGGTGGAGCTAGGGAAGGAGTCACTGATGACATTGAGCTGAGGGAAGAGGCCGCTGCTTTGCCAGACAAAGCACCCTGGGTGAGAGAGGATGAGGAGGATGAGGACGGCTTGGTCATCCACTCGACCAAGTCTTCCGCATCATGCGGCTCAACACGGCCAGCTGCCGAAAAAAAGGCCAAGCGTGTCCCATGGCCACGTGCTGATGAGGATGCACCGTCTCCACGACCAGCACTAGACACAGAGCCTGCTTGCCCTCTCTTATTGGCTTGTGACTGTCTGCCTCTCCTTCTTGGCCTTCCAGACATACTAATGGCCTGTAGCTGCACTAAGCTGGGATAGAACACCAGTAATTTTCTTCAGGTAGCTTTATATACTGTAACCAGACAAGCCTGCCTGTCAGTGGGAAGATAACAGGAACGGATCTAGCTGAACACTGTGAGCAGGACGCACTGTACTAAATGTAAATAGTCTAGCTGCCTGACCGTGGTACTAATAGGATCAAATAGAACACCTGTAATTTTCTTCAGGTAGCTTTATATACTGTAACCAGACAAGCCTGCCTGTCAGTAGGAAGATAACAGGAACGGATCTAGCTGAACACTGTGAGCAGGACGCACTGTACTAAATGTAAATAGTCTAGCTGCCTGACCGTGGTACTAATAGGATCAAATAGAACACCTGTAATTTTCTTCAGGTAGCTTTATATACTGTAACCAGACAAGCCTGCCTGTCAGTAGGAAGATAACAGGAACGGATCTAGCTGAACACTGTGAGCAGGACGCACTGCACTAAATGTAAATAGTCTAGAAGATAACAGGAACGGATCTAGCTGAACACTGTGAGCAGGACGCACTGCACTAAATGTAAATAGTCTAGAAGATAACAGGAACGGATCTAGCTGAACACTGTGAGCAGGACGCACTGCACTAAATGTAAATAGTCTAGAAGATAACAGGAACGGATCTAGCTGAACACTGTGAGCAGGACGCACTGCACTAAATGTAAATAGTCTAGAAGATAACAGGAATGGATCTAGCTGAACACTGTGAGCAGGACGCACTGACTAAATGTAAATAGTCTAGAAGATAACAGGAACGGATCTAGCTGAACACTGTGAGGAGGACGCACTGCACTAAATGTAAATAGTCTAGAAGATAACAGGAACGGATCTAGCTGAACACTGTGAGCAGGACGCACTGCACTAAATGTAAATAGTCTAGAAGATAACAGGAACGGATCTAGCTGAACACTGTGAGCAGGACGCACTGCACTAAATGTAAATAGTCTAGAAGATAACAGGAACGGATCTAGCTAAACTGAATACAGTGTATATATATATATGCAACACCTGGGATGCATATATATACACAATACACTGTAAGTGCAGCTAACTGACTGACTGTTCTGCCTAATCTATCTAACTCAAATCAAATGACACTGTCTCTCTCTCTCTCTATCTCTCAGCACACTGGAACACACACTACACAGGGCCGCCGTGCAGGCGGCCTTATATAGTGTGGGGCGTGTACTAAATCCCCTGAGCCATAATTGGCCAAAGCCACCCTGGCTTTGGCCAATTACAGCTCTCTCTAGTGACGGCGCTGTGATTGGCCAAGCATGCGGGTCATAGTGCATGCTTGGCCAATCATCAGCCAGCAATGCACTGCGATGCCGCAGTGAATTATGGGCCGTGACGCGCCACACGAATTTGGCGCGAACGGCCCATATCGTTCGCAATTCGACAGACGGTCGAACAGCCGATGTTCGAGTCGAACATGGGTTCGACTCGAACACGAAGCTCATCCCTACTGGCTGGTGATCCCTCCATCCACACCAACAGCATGACAGAGGAGAGGACACAGAGAATGATGAGGATGGCCGGCCGGGGAAGGTAAGAAGTTTTTTTCAGCTGCTCTAATGACCTCCTTCCCTCCCCCACCCACCCCACTCAAATTAAAGCCTCCATTCAGTGACTAATCACCTAGTGAGAATCCATCCCCATCCCATAATGACAGCAACAAGTGCTTACAATCCGAGGTGTTGTCTCTGGCCAGGAGTGGGTGTCTGCAGCATGATGTCCTACACATGACTACACATATGTTTGGGCTGCTTTATGTGTATGTCATGTGTATGTCATGTGTATGTCATGTCATGTGTATGTCATGTTATGTGTATGTCATGTTATGTGTATGTCATGTCATGTGTATGTCATGTCATGTGTACGTCATGTGTATGTCATGTTATGTGTATGTTATGTGTATGTCGTGTATGTCATGTTATGTGTATGTTATGTGTATGTCATGTTATGTGGAGGGCATGTTATGTGTACATCATGTTATGTGTATGTCATGTTATGTGGAGGACATGTTATGTGTATGTGGAGGACATGTTATGTGTATGTCATGTCATGTGGAGGACATGATATGTGTATGTCATGTGGAGGACATGTTATGTGTATGTCATGTGGAGGACATGTTATGTGTATGTCATGTGGAGGACATGTTATGTGTATGTCATGTGGAGGACATGTTATGTGTATGTCATGTGGAGGACATGTTATGTGTATGTCATGTGGAGGACATGTTATGTGTATGTCATGTGGAGGACGTGTTATGTGTATGTCATGTGGAGGACGTGTTATGTGTATGTTATGTGTATGTCATGTGGAGGACATGTTATGTGTATGTCATGTGGAGGACATGCTATGTGTATGTCATGTTATGTGTATGTCATGTGGAGGACATGTTATGTGTATGTCATGTCATGTGGAGGACATGATATGTGTATTTCATGTGGAGGACATGTTATGTGTATGTCATGTGGAGGACATGTTATGTGTATGTCATGTTATGTGGAGGACATGTTATGTATATGTCATGTTATGTGTATGTTATGTGTATGTTATGTGTATGTTATGTGTATGTCATGTTATGTCATGTTATGTGTATGTCATGTTATTTGTATGTTATGTGTATGTTATGTGGAGGACATGTTATGTGTATGTCATGTTATGTGGAGGACATGTTATGTGTATGTTATGTGGAGGACATGTTATGTGTATGTCATGTGAAGGACATGTTATGTGTATGTCATGTGGAGGACATGTTATGTGTATGTCATGTGGAGGACGTGTTATGTGTATGTTATGTGTATGTCATGTGGAGGACATGTTATGTGTATGTCATGTGGAGGACATGTTATGTGTATGTCATGTGGAGGACATGTTATGTGTATGTCATGTCATGTGTATGTCATGTGGAGGACATGTTATGTGTATGTCATGTCATGTGGAGGACATGATATGTGTATGTCATGTGGAGGACATGTTATGTGTATGTCATGTGGAGGACATGTTATGTGTATGTCATGTGGAGGACATGTTATGTGTATGTCATGTGGAGGACATGTTATGTGTATGTCATGTGGAGGACATGTTATGTGTATGTCATGTGGAGGACATGTTATGTATATGTTATGTGTATGCTATGTGTATGTGGAGGACATGTTATGTGTATGTTATGTGTATGTCATGTTATGTCATGTTATGTGTATGTCATGTTATTTGTATGTTATGTGGAGGACATGTTATGTGTATGTCATGTTATGTGTATGTTATGTGTATGTCATGTTATGTGTATGTCATGTTATGTGGAGGACATGTTATGTGGAGGACATGTTATGTGGAGGACATGTTATGTGTATGTCATGTGAAGGACATGTTATGTGTATGTCATGTGGAGGGCATGTTATGTGGAGGGCATGTTATGTGTATGTCATGTTATGTGGAGGACATGTTATGTGTATGTCATGTGGAGGGCATGTTGTGTGTATGTCATGTGGAGGGCATGTTATGTGTATGTCATGTGGAGGACATGTTATGTGTATGTCATGTGGAGGACATGTTATTTGTATGTCATGTGGAGGACATGTTATATGTATGTCATGTGGAGGACATGTTATGTGTATGTCATGTGGAGGACATGTTATGTGTATGTCATGTGGAGGACATGTTATGTGGAGGGCATGTTATGTGGAGGACATGTTATGTGTATGTCATGTGGAGGGCATGTTATGTGTATGTTATGTGGAGGACATGTTATGTGTATGTCATTCTATGTGTAGAAGAACATGCTATGTACAACATGTAATTCATGGCATGTCCTACATAAGATGTTCTACACACAGCTGGTTGCTTTTTGTGTGACACAGGCTGCATGTAAGGAGCGACTCCGCTGGGGACACCTGATGGCATCTGGTGGCAGGCAACACGCTCGGGGCTCCCACTAATTCTGCATTTTGGTGAGTTGAATGATTTCATTTTATATTACAATGTAATAATAGTAATAATGCGCTTCAATCATCCTGACACCATAACAACCATGGTTCCGGGATGATTGAAGTGCTAACACCAGGTGTTTGGAGTATCTTTATCTGCTGATTGTTAAACTTTCTAGAATACACATTTCTATTGTTGTGTAGGATCTGGGGCTGCTGTCCCTTCATTCCTCTCTCCCACTCCCTCCATCCCTCGTTCATCTCAGACGCCAACTACACCACCTTGGAGCCACGCCCACTACTTCGCTGAAACCACGCCCATTTTCACCAAGTGGGAGAGGTCAAAAAGGAAGGGCGGGGTCCAGCGCCCCCCATCCTAAAACTTCACCAGCCGCCACTGATTAGATGTCCTACAATCCTGGAACAGAAAAGAGAGGTAGAAGTAATAATGGAGGCGGAAAGATGGGTGCATAAAATCAGAAATCAACAGGACAAATTTGAGAATATATGGGCAGATTGGAAACAATGTTCCCCGGAGATTGGGAAAGAGTAAAATACATGAGAAAGATGAATATAGGTAGGCATTCTAATAATAGGAGTTAACATTGGCGTGAAGTCTCAGCCCTTGTATAGGTGTGCCAGATTAAGATAATGTATATGGAAATAAATGTAGAGTATCTAATTTGGTGAGTAGGGTGGGGTTTTTTTCTTTTGGGGGGTGGGGAGGGGACGGAACAGGAAAGTGGAGAGGGGCATTTTTTTTATATTATTCCTTATATGGAATATATGTATTAACAAAGGCACAAACATAAAGTAATACACTTATAACAGATACACGATTGCACATAACTTAGGAAGAGGTTACACTCTCTTTTACAGGGGTCTTAAAATGTTTTTTTTTTATTTTTTTTTTCTTGTTTTGTTTTTCTTCCCCATCATTGATGGTAGGCTCCATGCACATTTTTGGTATGTAATGCACTTATAACAGATACGCGATTGCACATATGTTAGGAAGGGATTACATTCTCTTTTACAGGGGTCTTAAAATGTTTTTTTGTTTTGTTTTGTTTTGTTTTTCTTCCCCCGTCTTTGTTGGTAGGTTCCATGCACATTTTTGGTAAGGTGGTATTTAAAAACATTTTTTCTTGGATTGTGCCTCTCTTTTGCCTCCACTTCCTCCCCTTCCCTCTCCCCCCCCCCTTTTTTTTTTCAGGGCGTTTTTTTTTTGTTTGTTTGGATGAAGTGGGGATGGTGGGTTCTAAATATTGTATAGAAGGGTTTATTAGATAAACAATATAATTGAGAAAAGTGATTTAAGGTAGAAGAGCAGATAAGATAAAAGTGTATATATACAGTCTACTATTTAATTTTTTTCTTTGTTTTTACATATCTTTTTGTACAGTATTGTATGGTTTATCTTAAATGTAAAAAAAATAATAAAAATTGAATTATGAAAAAAAAAAAAACAGGCCACCAGGGGGTATGGCACCAGGTTGAAGGTCAATTGCTCAATCATACTACCTGTGTGGAGGCAAACTACCAGCTTGACCCTTGTCAAAGACATCTCTAAAATTGCGGTACTCCTCCAGCATGGAGCAGAGTGAAGAGGTGCAAAGGACCTTGGCTACCTTCTGGAAACATATCTTACTGAACTGTGGCGACCAGGAGCGAACCTCAGCACGGAGCCAATCAAAAGAGGGGTTGTGCCTCTGTAACCAAGGATAACCAATACCAGCGGAAACTTAGGTGAGGAAATAACTTGGACTTGGATTATCTCATGGTGAAGAGCCCATATGGCCAAGGACAATGGAACAGTCTCATGAGTCACATGGGCAGGCTGTAGAGGTCTGGAGCCTCAATGGCTCACGTCAAGAGCCTCAATGGCAAGTGGAGTGTCACACAGCTGCAGCAGAATCAACTGCTTCGATACAAAGGCAGCATCAATGAACAGGCCTGCAGCCCCAGAGTCGATTAGAGCCTGTATCTTGATAGACAACTCAGCCCAAGAAAGAGTAACCGGAACCAGGGGCTTATCCTTCTGGATAACTGGGGATGAAACAACGCCACCTAAGGTCTGTCCATGACAGGACCTCAAGGTTCGGGCATTCCCTGGACGGGTAGGACAAGACTTCAAAAAGTGACCTGCCTGGCCACAATAAAGGCACAATCTCTCCCTCCTCCTAAAGGCTCTCTCATCCGCAGAGAGACGTGTGAAGCCCAAGTGCATGGGTTCACCTTCACTGACAGACTCGGTACCAAGAGGCATGGGAGGTGAGGGAGGCAAGGGTGGGACTGCAAAGCTGGGAGCCAAAGGTACAGGAGGCTTCCACAAGCACTCCTTAAAGGAAGGTCTCTCTCGGAGTCTGGAGTTAATAAGCATGGCAAACAAGATCAACCTCTCCAGCTCAGTGGGTATGTCTCGGGCTGCTATCTCTTCTTTGATGTTATCCAAGAGACTGTGAGAGAAAGCAGCCACGAGGGACTCATTGTTCAACGTAACCTCAGCTACCAGGGTACAGAAGTCAATTGCGTAATCGGCAACAGTTCTGGTACCCTGTTTGATGGACATGAGGCTTTTGGCAGCAGAAATGGAGCATGTGGGAACGTCAAATAACCTTTTAAAGGAAGCCACAAATCTGGGTAACTCAAGACAATTAGTTTTTGCGTCTCCCATAGAGGGTTTGCCCAGGCCAAGGCTCTCTCAGAAAGCAAAGATATCACGAAACCTACTTTGCTTCTGTCTACCCCAAAATCGCTGGGGAAGCGGAGCGAAACCAGACATACCTCTTATAGAGGTAATACTCGAGGCGGGTGCCTGCACAGAGACTGGGGCAACAGCAGGGTCGGCCTGCAACACAGGTTCTACCAGAGCAGCCACCATGGGAGATTCCAGGTGAGCCATGCAACTCAGGAGAGTCTGTAACGTCATGGCAAACTGGTCATCAAATCTGGAAAAAATATTACCAACAAGTGGATTAACTGCATCTACTGAATTCATGGCCTTCGCCTACTGTCAGAAAGTAAATAGAACAAGCGTAGTCAAAATATAGCCAAAGTTCGGTAACCGAAATGGATAGTCAGACAAGCCACAAAGTCAGGAAGCCAGGAATCAGCGTAGTGGAACAGCAAGCAAGATCTGGAGCCAGAAGGAATGTCAGCCAAGCAAGTCTTTAACAGGAGTGCAAGAGAAAGTTTCTGTGATGTTGACCAAGGCGAAGACAGAGATCATCTGGGCTGGACGGCTTAAGTAAGCAGGACTGATGAGCAGGATATCATCAACATGTGGGTCACTGTGGAGAGATAGGAGCTGGCAATTAGCCGATAGCTGAGCAGCCAGCTCAGAGAAGGAAGGGCTGAGCCCAGCCCTGACAGTAATGTAGTACCATATTAGACTTCAGTACATTCTTTTTCTGTTACAGCTATTTCGATCCATTTTTTGGCTTTTGCTGCACAATCATAGGCACCCTCACTCTAGTTTGATATAAATTATTCCCTAAGTAAGTAATCTTATATAGCTACTTAAACTTTGGTTGGACATATACATTATATATATTTTCTTGCACAAAATATTTTTTTTCTCTTTTTTTAAAACACTTTTATATGAATTATTGTCATCTTTAGCCTGGTACCCAGTAGGAGTTTCGGGTGTGCACTATTCGCGTGCAAAATGGTGTTTCCGGTGGAGGGCTTTCTATATAGAGAAAAGCCCAAAGATCCCTCTTGGTTAATAAAATCTACATCGAAAAAATTTATTTTTTGCTGATCACAGTTCTTTTTAAATTTTAAATTATACTTGTTAATGGAAATAACATCCATAAAGTGCCTCAATTCATCCCTAGATCCTGACCAAAATATTAAAACATCATCAATATATCGATATCAAGAAATAATATGCATAAGATAGTCAGAAATGTTCTCACGCGCAAATAACTCCCTCTCCCACCCCCCCCAGGTACAGGTTTGCATACGATGAGGCACAAAGTTTTTTCTTCACAGCACTGGAGGTAGTGGGAGGGGCGAACATGAAGACAGTTCGGGTGAGGATCAACTTCAGTAATTTAACAACAAATGCATTATACTTTAGAGCCTGGTCTCTGTGTCCTCTGTGGTCGCACGGTGCCTCCCCTCTGCAGTGGTACTCGCAGGAGTGATGGTCTCTTTGGTGTTTGGGTAAGCGTGGGTTGGAGCTGAAAGAGCAAACAACTGTTCTATAGATTATGGTGTTTGTAAAATTCAATGTAATTTTTTGATTACTTATTTGATATACAGTGGGGACGGAAAGTATTCAGACCCCCTTAAATTTTTCACTCTTTGTTATATTGCAGCCATATGCTAAAATCATTTAGGTTCATTTTATTTCCTCATTAATGTACACACAGCACCCCATATTGACAGAAAAACACAGAATTGTTGACATTTTTGCAGGTTTATTAAACCCCTGGCGGTATTCCCGAGTCTGGCTCGGGGTGGATTTTTAATACCAAAAGCGGTATCCCCGAGCCAGACTCGGGATCGCATCGCAGGATCCAGGAAGAGTTTACTTACCTTGTCCCCTGAATCCTGCAATGTCTCCCCGCTGTGATCTGCGAGCCGCTGTGTCTCGCTCGATTCACAGTGCCGAGCTCCTTTCCCTGCAAGCGTTGCGACGCACGGGGACGGAGTTCGGCGGCAAATTCAAAAAGTGAAACACACAGTACAGATACAGTATACTGTAATCTTACAGATTACAGTACTGTATCAAATAATGTCACATCCCCTTTGTCCCTAGTGGTCTGCCCAGTGTCCTGCATGCAGTTTTATATTATAAAAACTGTTCTTTCTGCCTGGAAAACTGGAGATTGTCCATAGCAACCAAAACTGTCTCTTTACATCAAAAGTGGCTTTAGATCAGCTAGAAAACAGTGATAATAAATTAGAATCACTCGCAGAATTGAGCGATAGTGATTTGTGGGGAGATCCGTCACCAAACACTAAAAGTAACGAAAGCGACAATTCTGCAACTGAGCAAATTTCAGTGTTTTTGATTTGATTACATTATTGAATAATTTTTATTATTATTATATTATTATTTGTTATAATTATTTATAGTTATTTATTATATTATAATTTTTTATTTCGTTTTTCAAACTTTATCATACCTGGGATGTCTACTAGACTCTGGTTTAGACAGATTTAAGTGAACTATTCCTAAGAATTACAGGCCTACAATATAAAACGCCAAATTTCTGTGCAAAATAATGGTACCGCTTTCAGCACCTAAAATCTGAAATAATCATACCGCCAGGGAGGTTAAAAAAGAAAAACTGAAATATCACATGGTCTTAAGTATTCAGACCCTTTGCTCAGTATTTAGTAGAAGCACCCTTTTGATCTAATACAGCCATGAGTCCTTTTGGGAAAGATGCAACAAGTTTTTCACACCTGGATTTGGGGATCCTCTGCCATTCCTCCTTGCAGATCCTCTCCAGTTCTATCAGGTTGGATGGTAAACATTGGTGGACAGCCCTTTTTAGGTCTCTCCAGAGATGATCAATTGGGTTTAAGTCAGGGCTCTGGCTGGGCCATTCAAGAACAGCCACGGAGTTGTTGTGAAGCCACTCCTTCGTTATTTTAACTGTGTGCTTAGGGTCATTGTCTTGTTGGAAGGTAAACCTTAGGCCCAGTCTGAGGTCCTGAGCACTCTGGGGAAGGTTTTCGTCCAGGATATCCCTGAACTTGGCCGCATTCATCTTTCCATCTTTCCTTCGATTGAAAGCAGTCGTCCTGTCCCTGCAGCTGAAAAACACCCCCACAGCATGATGCTGCCACCAACATGCTTCACTGTTGGGGCTGTATTGGACAGGTGATGAGCAGTGCCTGATTTTCTCCACACATACCGCTTAAAATTAAGGCCAAAAAGTTCTATCTTGGTCTCATCAGACCAGAGAATCTTAGTTCTCACCATCTTGGAGTCCTTCAGGTGTTTTTTAGCAAACTCTATGCAGGCTTTCATGTGTCTTGCACTGAGGAGAGGCTTCCATCGGGCCACTCTGCCATAAAGCCCCGACTGGTGGAGGGCTGCAGTGATGGTTGACTATCTACAACTTTCTCCTATCTCCCAACTGCATCTCTGGAGCTCAGCCACAGTGATTTTTGGGTTCTTCTTTACCTCTCTCACCAAGGCTCTTCTCCCCCGCTAGCTTAGTTTGCCTGGATGGGCAGCTCTTGGAAGGGTTCTGGTCGTCCCAAACGTCTTCCATTTAAGGATTATGGAGGTCACTGTGCTCTTAGGAACCTTAAATGCAGCAGAATTTTTTTGTAACCTTGGCCAGATCTGTGCCTTGCCATAATTCTGTCTCTGAGCTCTTCAGGCAGTTCCTTTGACCTCATGAATCTCATTTGCTCTGACATGCACTGTGAGTTGTAAGGTCTTATATAGACAGGTGTGAGGCTCCTAATCAAGTCCAATCAGTATAATCAAACACAGCTGGACTCAAATGGAGGTGTAGAACCATCTCAAGGATGATCAAAAGAAATGGACAGCACCTGAGTTAAATATATGAGTGTCACAGCAAAGAGTCTGAATACTTAGGACCATGTGATATTTCAGTTTTTCTTTTTTAATAAATCTGCAAAAATGTCATTAATTCTGTGTTTTTCTAGGCATGGCTTAAGCATGGCGCTGGAAGGTCGTGATTGAGAGAAGCTCCGTTCAGCCTTTGGCCTAAAAGCTAGTGGCAATGCCGTCCGCCTCGAAATCCTGCACAAAACTGGGCAAACAATCCGGAAAATCCTCAGCTTCACATCAAGCCGCTGTGGGGTCTATAAAGCGATTCCTGGCCGCAGAAAGAAACAGCCCCAGCACACGGAGCGGTAAGGCCAGAGCTTCGAGATCGATTATCTCTCCATACTCACGCGCTGCCTCCGCTCGTGATAGCTCCCCGGCCTCGTCTTGCGATTCGGGGCTGATGGAGGATCCCGGCTCCTCTACAGGCTCGGATATGTCCTCCCTGGTAAGCAAACTTAAAAGGGAGATGGCGGGCATGTTTCATAGCATGGAGAAAGCTATAAAAAAGGAGATATCTGCAGGGAGGGCAGACATGGTGCACTTACTCGTCAGGGTAGAGGAGACAGAACAGCGCCAAGATTTACAAGAGGTAGCCATTAAAGAACTACAGGAGACTGTCACTCAATTGGCTTATGCACATAGGTTCTCATTATACAAACTCGAGGATCTCGGGAATCACAATCGCAGGAACAACCTGCGTATCCAGGGGTTGCCAGAGGCAACCAGGGATAATGACTTAAAACCCTTGATTCAAAGTATTCTTAACACCATCCTTGGCAACCCAGTCACTGATGATTTGCGATTCGACCGAGTTCATCGTGCCTTGAGGCCTTGCAACATTGCCTCTGATCAACCCAGAGATGCGATTTGTCATCTCCATTACTTCAAAGATAAAAATGCTGTTATGTCCAAACTACGGAACACTCCTATCATTGACTTTGATGAAGCTGCTCTTAATATCTTTCCTGACATCTCTAAGGAGACCCTCGATCGCCGCAGGGCCCTAAGACCTCTCTTAGACCAACTGAAAGGAGATGGAGCCACTTACCATTGGGGCTTCCCCGCGTGTTTAATAGTTTCTAAAAATGGTCGTTACTCCGCGTTAAGGTTTCCTGAGGAGCTCCTGACTTTTCTCCAGGGTATGAACTTGCCGCATATGGAGCTCACGGGATGGCAGAACCCCATAGCCACCTTCTCGGCTCCCCGGACCTCCCAATGGCGGAAAACTCCATCCAAACAAAAGCTTATCTCCACTCCAGGCTCATCTCAGAAGAATGGGTGAGGTGTCTTCTTATTTACACCCATCTCCCTTGCTACTATGCTTCTTTACATCGGTTGTAGTGCTCATCTTAGCCCCTCAGTATGATATGCTACGGTTTTAACTCATTATGTTGAACATCTCCGTGCCTATCTTCTAAAACTGCACTTATGATCATACTGGGTTAGTGTGATGTTATACCGTTACTTTACATGTTCATTTTTGTTTGCTCTTCACTGGTCTGACGTTTATGAAGTGTTGTACTTGTATTTAGAACATTGCTACTGTTTGCAGCTATTACTGCTCTTTTTTTTCTCTACACATGCCGTTTGCTGATGGAGCTCATGTTCTTACAATGGGATATGTCCCTGCCCTTCTCCTCCTGGGGTTGGTGGGAGTTTGCAGCCTTCAAATTTTGCTGATGGGTTTCGTACTGGAATCTGTTTTGACTGCTTGCTCCCCCTGTCCCCACTGAGACCCTGCAGATTTCTGTGTGATCTTCCTCCCTTTCCCACCTGTGTTACAGATTGTTGCAGAGGTTTCTGTGTGTATCTTCTTTTTTCTTTTTTCTTTTTTCTCTTCTTTTCTGTCTTTTTCTTCTTCCCCCCTCCCCCCCTTCCCCCCTTCCCACCTCCTCTAACCCTTTCTTTTTTTTTTCTTTCTTTTCACTGGCACTCATAGTTATATAAAATATTGCCGCACTCACCACTGATGCAATGGCTACTATAAAGATCCTTTCATATAATGTAAGGGGCCTTAAAGTGGCCGCGAAGAGGCATAAAGTTCTGCGGGAACTGAAGAGCTCCTCTTGCTCTATTGCCTTCCTCCAGGAAACTTACCTGACTCATTCTACGTCTGTTAAACTATATTCGCAGCATTTCCCACAATGGTATTACAGCTTATTTGACACCAACAAGGCCAAAGGAGTAGCCATTGGGTTCAGCAAGAATGTATCATTTCGCTTTACTGATATGTTCGCGGACGATCATGGTTGCTTTCTTTTTGTTAAAAGTTATATAGGCAACACTAGATGTACTCTGGCAAATATCTATTGCCCTAATCACAATCAACCTACTTTTTTCACCCAAACTCTTACAAAACTTTCACAATTTGCTGAGGGCCTGATAGTTTTGGCGGGAGATATAAATATGCCTTTAGAACCCACTATTGACACATCTCAAGGCCACTCCAATATCCCATTCAAAAGATTAGCACAGGTTAAAAAAAGACTCCTCAATCTCCAACTCATAGATGCTTGGCATCTTTCCCACCCTAAAGAAAGGGACTACTCTTACTTTTCTAAAACACATAACTCATACTCCAGAATAGATAACATTTTCATAGATCACTTCCACCTCCCTCTTTTACGTTCAGCTTGCATAGGCACTGCCACTCTTTCCAATCATGCGCCAGTTTCTATAAGCCTGACTGTGCCCACTCTGCCTTACCGCCCCAATAACTGGAAACTTAATGATTCTCTTATTTCCAACTCAACAGAAGTTACTATGTTATCTACTACTCTGTCTCTGTCTCATATTTGAAAGAAAACGCATCCTCAGACACTTCCCCCTCTGTTTTATGGGAAGTGCATAATGCTTCGATGAGGGGTAGTCTCATTGAGTTGGGGGCGAGGAGAAAGAGGGAGCATGTCAGCAGCTTAAACAGACTCTAGAGCAAATTGCTGAACTAGATAAACAACATAAACTATCCTTACATGTTTCACATCTCAAAGCTCTCACCCTTAAGAGAAAGGAACTTAAAACCCTCCTCGATCTTGACACCAAACGGAAATTTTACTATGTATCCCAGAGAGTATATGAATGGGGCAATAAACCAGGAAGACAATTAGCTAGATTCCTTATGGCCAACAAAAACTCTATCTTTTATAGACAAAATAAAACTACCTTCTGGGGAATTAGTACAGATCTCTAAGGCCTTCAGGGTGTTTTATGCTGACTTGTACAATGTGGAGGGCGGCCTGGCAAACTTATCATCGGTAGAAAAACGTAAACGTATACTCACTTACTTGAAAGCGGGTAAACTATCAAAACTGTCACAAACTGCTCTTAATGACCTGGAGACTTTGTCGACTTCCACCGACTACCACCTTATGTGGAAGCTATAGGCCCATTTCCCTCTTAAATGTTGACACCAAGCTCTACACCAAAGTTATGGCAAATAGATTACTCCCCCTGTTGCCACAATGGATTACAGCTGACCAAACCAGATTTATACCCAATAGGGAGGCCAGAGACAATTCTCTCCGTACTTTGTCCCTGATTCATTATGTCCGTAGGTGTTCCCAGCCCACCCTCCTTCTCTCCACAGATGCTGAGAAAGCATTCAATAGGGTGGACGGGACTACCTTAACCACCTCAATACTGGGCACTTTCGCCCCCTTCCTTCCCAGACCAATTTTCAGCTTTCAGCGCTCTCACGCTTTCAAGGACAACTGCGCGGTCATGCAATGCTGTACCCAAATTAAATTGTTATCATTTTGTTCACACAAATAGAGCTTTCTTTTGGTGGTATTTATTCACGACTCCGTTTTTTATTTTTTGCGATATAAGCGAAAAAAGAGCGGAAATTTGGAAAAAAAAAACAATATTTTCTTCTTTCTATTTTAAAAGAAATCCAATAAAATCAAATTTTGTCACAAATTTAAGCCAAAATGTATTCTGCTACATGTTTTTGGTAAAAAGAATCCCGTTACGTGTATAATAATTGGTTCGTGCGATCACGGACACATGTGCACAAATGATCATGTACAGATGTGCGACATATGTGTGCAGATAATCATTGGGACATGTGATTTTACTGGGACATATGTGGGTGACAGGTGTTTTTACTATGTGGGGACATGTGTTTTGGGACATGTGTTTGGGGACATGTGTTTTGGGGACGTGTTTTGGGGACATTGTGTGTTTACTGTGTGTTTACTTTGTGTTTTTACATGTGTGTGGGGACACTAGACTGGTGATCAGTGAGTAAAAAGCTGTAAAAAAACAGCTCATACTCACTGATCACCAGCCGGCTACAGCGATCCGCTCTCCTCTCCTCACAGACAACTTCCGTGTGAGGAGAGGAGAGCCGATTGCCTAGCAACCGCCTCTGTGTTTACATCACATGACGGCTGTGATTCGACACGGCCGTCATATGATCAGGAGGGCCAATCGCAGAGCCCTCCTGCTGATCGGAGATGCGCCGTGTCCGGGTGACACGAGCGCATCGGGATCGCTCCGCTGCGTGGGCACGCACACGCGCGATCCCGCTCCTTCTGAGGGACGTTCCTGAACGTCCACTCAGAAGGAGAGATAGCCCACCCCGGCCGTTTATGTGCAGTGGCCGGGTGGGAAGTGATTAAGACAACCCTCCTTTACTTTGGCTTGGGCCCCAAAATGTTCCACCGCATCTCCTCTCTCTATTCAAATCCCACCGCACAAATTCGTATTAAGGGCTCCCTAAGCGGCCCTTTGCACTACACAATGGAACCAGACAGGGCTGCCCCTCGTCCCCCCTGCTTTTTGCTATATCCCTTGAACCTTTTTTGGCCACAATTAGATACAATAGGAATATCCATGGCAACCGAGTTGGACATAGACTTCATAAATATGTAGCTTACGCTGACGACATTTTGTTTTTTATTTAGTAACCACGCATCTCATTACCAAACCTAATGTCCGCATTCTCTACCTTCCAAACATTATCTAATTTCAAAAATAATTCATCAAAATCCAAAATTTTAAACATTACGGTCCCCCAATCAGTAGCTGATCAGTTAAAACCCCTGTTCCCCGTTCGCTGGGAAACCACACATATGAAATACCTTTGCATATACCTTACCCCCCACCTCCACTCTCTTTTTAGGCATAATTATATCCCTCTACATTTGAGCTGACCTCAGGAAATGGTCATCCCTATCGCATTCATGGCTGGGAAAGGTAAATATGAACATACTCCCCCACATACTCTTTATTCTACAAATGATCCCTTTAAGGGTTCCAATAGGTTTTTTTGCTCTACTTCAGACCATGATCGCCCACTTTATATGGAGAGACGGTCACCCCAGAGTTTCTAGAGAGGTTCTCTTTCCAGCCAGGTGCTCTGGAGGGTTGTCTCTACCTAATTGTAAAGCTTATTATCATGCTGTAGTACTGCCACGCATAGCGGACTGGAAATACGCTAATGCCTCTAAATTATGGGTACAACTGGAACATTCTTTGTGTGGCTTGGATCTTTCAATTGTTCCTTGGATACCACGTTCTTCTAGAAATCTTTCCAATGATACCTCACCCCGCACTTTATCTTCTCTGGACGTTTGGGATGACCTACATAAGAAACTCTCCTGGTCTTATGACTCTCCTCTGACTCCTCTCCTACATCATACCTATTTTATGCCTGGCTCCATGGACCCAGGGTTCCAATCCTGGTCAGTGGTCACCGGAAGGCCCTCTACTTTTGCACCATGTACTTTGCTCCAATACGCTTAAACCTATATCTGAGATTTTGGGACCTGGGCCAATTACATTTATGGACAAATGGAGGTACAACCAACTGAATAGTTTTCTTCACACTCTCCCCCAACCGATGCGGGGCATCCAAGACCTAAATGGAATTGAACAGGTTTTTACTCATAAGGATCCGCTTATACATTGCATCTCCCAATTCTATAAGGCTCTTATTAATTTACAGAGCCCTACATATCCGGCTTATCTGACAAAATGGGAGCTCGACCTGGGCGCCAATATCTCCGACAAAAAAAAGACAAAGTTCTCCAACTTACACATTTGTCCTCACTTGCTTCCTCCATGGCAGAAACCAATTTCAAACTTCTCACCAGATGGCACCATACACCTGTTAAGCTTCATCATATGTTCTCTATCAACTCACCATTATGTTGGAGGAACTGTGGAAATGATGCCGCCCAAGCCCACATCTGGTGGTTCTGCCCTCACATTCGCTCTTTTTTGGTCTAAGGTGAGAGATTTGATCCACCAGATTACTAAAGTTAATATTTCTCCTGATCCATGGACTGTTCTATTCCACGCTACCTCAACGCCCATAGGAAAATATAAGCGTTCACTTATTCCACATCTCCTAAATACAGCCAAGGCTCTCATCCCCACCCTTTGGGGTCAACCTGCAATTCCATCCATGAAACCTTGGCTACAAAAAGTATCCGAAGTAAGCCTCATGGAAGAACTTACCCACATTGCAAGAGACAATACTAAACAGTATACTTTAACTTGGGCCCCTTGGTCCTTGTTTCTCAACACCCCTTGCTACAAAGATATAATTTCTTCGAACCTTCAGGATACACAGGACTCTTAACCTGATCTTTCAGTTAACCTGGTATTTCATTTTATCTGACAGTGGAGGGTTTATTCCCCTATGAGATTTCAGAAAACTACTTGTAATTGCTTTAAACTTTATTTTGGTGCCATGTCTGCCAGTTCATTTACCTTACCCTCCCTTTCCCTCCCCACACCCTCTTTTTCTTCTTTCCCACTTCTTCCTCTCTTCTTATCTTTTCCCTTCTCTTCTACTTTCAAATTAATGTCAATTGTGCATATTTTGACTATTCAGTCAATTGTTAGTTTACAGATCTATGACTGAAGGACTTACAAAATATACCTGTATAGTCTTCGTGTTTGTCCTCCTTGATTGTTAAATCAATGACACATTCTCAAATATGCTTTATCTTCTGTACCTACGTTCCTTTTTCAATAAAAATATATTAAACAAAAAAGAATCTGTGTTTTTCTGTCAATATGGGGTGCTGTGTGTACATTAATGAGGAAAAAAAAATGAACTTAAATGATTTTAGCAAATGGCTGCAATATAACAAAGAGTGAAAAATTTAAGGGGGTCTAAATACTTTCTGTCCCCACTGTATGTATTTTGTTTTCTGTATAATTGAATTAATAATGGTGGTCTGCATCCCCTGAAGAAGCCAATTTTGGCAAAACATGTTGGGATAACATGCTACTTCTTGACCATCTATTCAACAAAGCCTTTCTGACCTTTGAATAGAGATGTGTGAATATCTTTTATTGGTCTGATTTTATCTATGTACAGTATCTCACAAAAGTAAGTACACCCCTCACATTTTTGTAAATATTTTATTATATCTTTTCATGTGATAACACTGAAGAAATGACACTTTGCTACAATGTAAAGTAGTGAGTGTACAGATTGTATAACAGTGTAAATTTGCTTTCCCCTAAAAATAACTCAACACACAGCCATTAATGTCTAAACTGCTGGCAACAGAAGTGAGTACCTCCCTAAGTGAAAATGTCCAAATGAGGCCCTATTAGCCCTTTTCCCTCCCCGATGTCATGTGACTCATTCATTTTACAAGCTCTCAGGTGTGAATGGGGAGCAGGTGTGTTAAATTTGGTGTTATCGCTCTCACTCTCTCATACTGGTCACTGGAAGTTTAACATGGCACCTCATGGCAAAGAACTCTCTGAGGATCTAAAAAAAAGAATTGTTGCTCTACATAAAGATGGCCTAGGATACAAGAAGATTGCCAAGACCCTGAAACTGAGCTGCAGTACAGTGGCCAAGACCATACATCGGTTTAACAGGACAGGTTCCACTCAGAACAGGCCTTGCCATGGTCGACCAAAGAAGTTGAGTGCATGTGCTCAGCGTCATATGCAGAGGTTGTCTTTGGAAAATAGATGTCTGAGTGCTGTCAGCATTGCTGCAGAGGTTGAAGGGGTGGGGAGGTCAGCCTGTCAGTGTTCAGACCATACACCGCACACTGCATCAAATTGGTCTGCATGGCTGTCATCCCAGAAGGAAGCCTCTTCTAAAGATGATGCACAAGAAAGCCCGCAAACAGTTTACTGAAGTCAAACAGACTAACGACATAGATTACTGGAACCATGTTCTGTGGTCTGATGAGACCAAGATAAACTTATTTGGTTCTGATGGTGTCAAGCATGTGTGGCAGCAACCAGGTGAGGAGTACAAAGACAAGTGTGTCTTGCCTACAGTCAAGCATGGTGGTGGGAGTGTCATGGTCTGGGGCTGCATGAGTGCTGCTGACACTGGGGAGCTACAGTTCATTGAGGGAACAATGAATGCCAACATGTACTGTGACATACTGAAGCAGAGAATGATCTCCTCCCTTCAGAGACTGGGCCGCAGGGCAGTATTCCAAAATGATAACGACCCCAAACACACCTCCAAGATGACCACTGCCTAGCTAATGAAGCTGACAGTAAAGGTGATGGACTGGCCAAGCATGTCTCCAGACCTAAACCCTATTGAGCATCTGTGGGGCATCCTCAAACGAAAGGTGGAGGAGCGCAAGGTCTCTAACATCCACCAGCTACGTGATGTCAACTTGGAGGAGTGGAAAAAGACTCCAGTGGTAACCTGTGAAGCTCTGGTGAACTCCATGCCCAAGAGGGTAAAGGCAGTGCTGGAAAATAATGGCAGCCACACAAAATATTGACACTTTGGGCCCAATTTGGACATTTTCACTTGGGGGTGTACTCACTTTTGTTGCCAGCAGTTTAGACATTAATGGCTATGTGTTGAGATATTTTGAGGGGACAGCAAATTTACACTGTTATACAAGCTATACATTCACTACTTTACATTGTAGCAAAGTGTAATTTCTTCAGTGTTGTCACATGAAAAAATATAATAAAATATTTACAAAAATGTGAGGTGTGTACTCACTTTTGTGAGATACTGTATAAATAAACGTTATATGTTTTATAATTAGTGTTTCTATTATTATTTGTTGGCAACGTAATAATCCCTCAATCAATTGTGGCCTGTATATACTAATTTGGGGATGAGGTTCTGGATATAATGCTGTCACCTAGCTATCTATTGCACAAATATGGTCTGATCATACCTGAAACTTCCTGGACTTGGTGATCTCCATTCCTTATGCTAAAACATGTCACTGGCACTTAAATGAGAGCTGCCTTCTACAAGTGGACAATATTCAAAAGCATCTTCTCAAGGACCTGATAGAATTGTTTCAGATTAACAAAGGCAGTGTATAATAAGTTTCTACTTTGTGGGAAGCTCACAAAGCGTACATTAGAGGTCAATGCATCTCTGCAGTTTCTTGTTTATAACAGGATGCAAACCAGAGTAAAATGTATTTATTGAGCCAATTGCATTGGGTAGAACACTAGCTCCTCTGCAACCCCACAGAGTGCCCTGTCTGTGGGCTGTTACCCTAATTACAGATAAAAAAAGAGCTGTTGGATATGCACATGGTTGCCAAGTCACTTATGTGGGCCAAAGAAAATATTTATGAGTAATCTAATAAGCACCATAGGATGTTAATTAATACATTTAAAGCCAGACCTTTTCAATCAATGCCTGGTTATTAGTTTCAATCAGATGGTACACCCATTTACTGACTGACTGAGACCTTTCTCTATGATCTTTGGGGACTTTTACGATAAACGTTATAATTGCCTCACCCTGGACAACCACCCTTCTTTTAACCACCTCAGCTCCAGAAAGTTTTCTTCCATTCATGACAAGGGCATTTTTTTGCTGTTCAGCACTGCACTACTTTAATTTTACGTTTTTATTTTTTTTTCACACAAATTGAGCTTTCTTTTGGTTGTATTTGATCACCACTGGGTTAAAAATTTAAGTCATTTTTTTTATTAAATTTTTTTAAACATTATTTCAATATTTTAACACTTTTTATTTATTTACTTTCATCAGAGTAGTTCAGTGTCGCCATAGTAACACTGTACTTCTCTAGAGGGGTGATTAGGGATTTTTTTTAACTTTGCTGTTACAATGAAGATCATTGTTTTCAACTGTCATGAATGGATTACAGATTAGTCATTGACCCATGTGATAACTGTGGGCAAATTACAGCATAGGAAACACAGCTGTTATGAATGAATTCATTCATAAGAGCTTTGTTGACATTGTGATAATTTGAAAGCATAGTACCCAAGTACCGGGATCCGCAATCCACTGTGTCTGGTGGGGGTAGGGAGCGGCCCACCTCTAAACCGGAGAAGGCAAAATTACATAAATGTATGTGATATTGCCTGCACGTTCTGCCCCACCGCAGCATATGTGACAGGTTGGCAAGTGGTTCAACAAGAGGAATTTGATAATTTTTTAGCTCCCTTAAAATGATATTAACTTCTTCAATACCAGGCACTATCACCCCCTCCTGCCCAGGCCAATTTGTAGCGCTCTCGCACTTTGAATGACAATTGCATGGTCATGCAACACTGTACCCAAATTATTATTTTTTTCACACAAATAGAGCTTTCTTTTGGTAGTATTCACCACTGGGTTTTTTATTTTTTTGCTACAGACACTAAAAATGTTCAAAAAATTTGACATTTTTGTTTCTCTGTTTTTTTATCAATTTAGGCCAAACTGTATTCTGCTACATTTCTTTGTTGAAAATAACTCAAATCAGTGTTATTTAGTCTGTAGTAAAATTATAATGTCCACAAACTATAGTGTATACTGTATATCTGAAAACTGATCAATCCTTACTGTACTTATGAACTATTTCATTTCTTGAGCCCGGAAAATGCCAGGACAGTACAAATATCTCCCAAATGACGATTTTGGAAAGTAGAAAGCCCAAGGTATTTAGTATACCGTAATTTTTTGTCACAATTTTTTTAGATCTACGGCTTCTAAATGCAAATATTACTTTGGAAGAACTCTCACAGGTTGTCAAATCTACCCTGAGTCTGATGATCTCCCATATTCTTACTACAAAAATGTTTTATCTACTTCTGCTCCTCATTTGATGGAACTCTAAAGGGCCTTATTTAATCGACTCCTGCCCGCCATATAGACGAATGACAGCAGAGCGGGGCGCCTCTTGTTCTGGGACGACATCATATGATGTCATCCAGTTTAGCCGCAATCGCGCACCTGCAGGGGCGCGCAGTGCGGTGATTGGGGCGTGCCATGTCCCAGACTGTGGCCACAGCGATTTACCCATGTGATTAGCTGTGTTCAACCACAGCTGGTCACATGTAAACAAGGAGATGCCGTTTATCGTCTCTCCTCGCCTCACACTAACAAAGTGTGAGGTGAGGAGAGCGGATCAGCAGCACAGGGGAGATGTGTATAGGTGCCTGATTACAATGCAGCCCCAAAAGTTCCCATCAATGATGCCTGTGCCCATCAATGACACCACTCTGTGATCATCCTGGACACCACTCCCATCAGTGAGGCAAATTCAGTGCTGCCTTTCAGTGCCCATCAGCCCATCAGTGCCTGCCCATCAGTGCCGTCCATCAGTCCCCATCAGTGTCGCCCATCTGTGCCACCTATCAGTGCCCATCAGTGCCACCTATCGGTGCCCATTAGTGCTGCCTATCAGTGCCCATCAGTGCTGCATATTAGTGCTTCCTCATCAGTGCCCATCAGTGTCACCTCATCAGTGCCCATCAGTGCAGCCTCATCAGCGCACATCAGTGAAGGAGAAAAATTACTTATTTAAAAAAACTTTTTTATTAAAAAAAATTTTGGTCTTTGGTCATTTTAAAAAACACAGTGGTGATTAAATACCACCAAAATAAAGCTCTATTTGTGGGAATAAAATGATAAAAAATGTATTTGGGTACAGCGTTACATGATGATGCAATTGTCATTCAAAGTGTGACAGTGCTGAAAGCTGAAAATTGGCCTGGGAAGGAGGGGGGTGAAAGTGTCCAGTAATGAGAAAAAAAAGAACGCCCTCACTCTTAACATATACACTCACATATTTCAGCTATTCTGAAACCCGGGAAAAATCAGCATCCCTGGCCAACATATCCCATCTCTATCTGTCATCAACTGTCATCTGTCAGTGTTGTCAGAGCAGAGCAGAGAGCAGACGTGCAGACGTGTGTGCTAGAAGCACCGGCCATCCAGCCATCCAGGATTCATCCTGGGCTCCCCAGCGGACTCCCAGCAGAACTGAACCGGGACCCCCAGCAGCCCCCTAGCAACATTTCTAGGAATGGAAGCAGGCACACCTCGGCCTCCATATCTAGCGCTCTGGCCTAGCGCCGTCCTGCTGCCTCACCTCCCCCAGCCTCAGCCAGCCCGATCGGCAGACCCACGCACCCCCTCCTCCCGGACCCTACCCACCAGCTACAGATGCGATTGTTGCCGCACCAGGGATCCTAGCATCTGGACAGACTGCGGCTCGGGCCTAGCCCAGCGGCCATCTTGGGACACCCAGACGCGGCTGCAGCACTCCCCCAAACACCCGGAGCACATCCTCGGACTCCACAGTAGGACCTACCGGGACTCCGGTCCCTTCCAACCCCCCGCCCAGACCCCTGCCCACCAGTGAACCTTCCACAGCTCTGGACAGACCGCGGCTTGGGCCTAGCCCGGCGGCCTTCTTGGTACTCCCAGATGCGGCCATAGCTCTCTGCCGGCCGCCCAGAGCTCATCCCCTGACTCCACAGCAGTATTCCAACGGGACGCACCCGCCCCCCCACTCAGCCCCCTGCTCACCAGTGCACCTTCCAAAGCCGCCGTCTGGTCACCTCGACCCTAGCTGCTAGACTCAGGGGACAGAACGCGGCTGCGGCCTAGCTCTGGCCCCGCCGGCCCACCTCCTCAGCTTACCCCTCTCTGTCTCTAGCAGGCAGTGCCCTTCCTACCCCTGAATACCACCTCCTTCGTTACCGGACCTCACCGCAAGAGTATGAAGTGATACCGATAGCAGGACAATCCTCGGCTCAGGCCTTGCACCAGTGTTCATCTCGACCCTTCCAGACGCAGCTCAGTACCAGCAAGTAGTGGCCTAGGTCAACCCTAGTGCCCTCTCCTTTGGTCCGACAGCCCCCCCACCACCCCTCTCCCTTCTCTATTCATCACCAACCAACCTGGGTCAGGCAAGTACTCGGGCCCACCTACTATCAGTTGATCCGGGGACCTTGGGTCCGATCCCCTCCGGGAGCTAGGAAGGAATTTTTTCCTCTGCTGCAGCAATTGGCTAGCTCAGCTAGGGGGTTTTCGCCTTCCTCTGGATCAACGGGAGGGCGGTTAGGCCTGCGTGGCCCCCCTCCACCACCGCCAACAGTTCCATTTGCACCATCAACAACGCCACTCCTGAAGCAGCGGCATCCTTCAGACCATCATCTTCTCAGCAACCGAAGCAGCGGCACCCTTCAGGACTACCATCTTCTCAGCAACCTCACCGTCGCCACATCCGTATCATCACCGCATCATCCTACCTTCAGCAGTTTTCTCGCCATGGCCAACTTCAAATACTCAGCGGACGCTCTCCACAGGCTAAGAAATACCACCTCAACATTACCAACTTCCATTCAAAAAATACTACAGAAAGAACAATTACTAAGGACCAACCTACAATCAACCATCAAATATAGGAAGACAACAATTCAACCACAACAATTAGCATGCGCTCTGATCAACACCAGATCTGCAGTCAACCACAGACTGGAAGTACACGACTTCATCACCCAACACAACATAGATTGCCTCTTCATCACGGAAAGCTGGCTAACACCCGACTGCAATGCCATCCTAACCGAATTAGTGCCTGAGAACTACAGGATCCTAACTGAGCACAGAATAGGAAAAAAAGGAGGAGGCCTAGCAGTGATCTTCAAATCTCACCTCGCGCTCCTCAAACCAACTGTACAGAACTCAGTGCCTTTTATGGAGACACTCACCCTACATCTTCAAATAACACCCCAAGACACCATTCACATACTACTATGTTACAGACCACCAGGACCGAAGACCAATCTCCTTACACTCTTCACGGAATTCATGTTAACTCACACCCTGAAAACCAAAACCTTTTTGGTATGCCACCGCCTGCATTAACCAACTGGAGGAATTAGGTCTTCAGCAACTTATAAATGCTTCTACACATGGTTCAGGACACATTCTGGACCTCATCTTCAAACAAAATATGGACGTCAACATATTCGACAACCTACCACTACCATGGACGGATCACCACGCTATCAAATTTAAAATTGCTACCAACACCACCATCCAAAAACGGAAACACGCAATAAGAACACACTGGACAAGATCTCAGAAGAAACTACACTCCGAACTCTTCAAAACCACATTATCAAACAAAATAGCAATGCTAAACTTAAACCTCTCAATGGAACAAACACTCAACTCCTTAAACAAGGCATTACTACAAACAGCTGACTCAGTGGCTCCAAAACGTAGAACACTTATCCGCAAAATAAACTCTGGATGGTTTAATGGCACTGTTACTTTACTAAAGCAGGAACGCAGAAGAGCTGAAAGAGCTTGGAGAAGAAATTCCACAAAGGAAAACCACATAAACTACAAAGCACTCACGGAGAAATATCACAAAGCAATCTTCAAAGAAAAAAAGGAACATTTCTCAAACACCATCTCAACAGCCTTAAACTGCCCTCGGGAACTTTTCAAAATAGTCGCCAAGACTATGAACCCTACCTGCCTAGAGCCTCCAGGAAACAAAACCCAAGAATTCTGCAATGAGTTATCAGATTTTTTTATCGACAAAATCGACAACATCCGGAAAACAATTCAACAGAAAAAAACAACCAACCTCATTCAACTAAAGCAAAAAGAAAAAATCGATACGAACGTCACACAATCAAATAATTTTTCGCTGATCCCAATCACCACTGACATCACCAAAAACATCATCAGAAGTCTCAGAGACAGCACATCACCAAAAGAAATCATTCCCACAAAACTCCTGAAAGAATGTTCTGACATCTTGGCTCCTACTATAACACACCTCATAAATCTATATATAGAGGGGAATTGGGACTTTATATGAGGCGCAATTAAGTGCCTCCATCCCGGTATTTGGTGCAATAGAAAAGGGAAGTTGGGACTTTAAAATGAAGCATTTGGGTAGTGGAGGTAAAATAAACCGTATTTAAAATGCAATATAAAATGTTTATTGATTGTACAGAGTAACAGACAATAAAAGGAGTATTCATTTCATATGCAGTAAACCATTCATTGTATAAATGTATAGGAAAGGTACAAATAGCATAGGCATAGTAAAAATGATATACACATAGCAGCACATGATCTAGTATAAATAAGAAAGGTAGTAGAGCATAATAATGTTAGCAACAATATGCCTGATGGCGACACATGCACCCACATAGTAAATATGCATTTAGTAAGTAGGAAACAATGTATTAATTTACGATGTATAAAGGGGGAACAGATGGTGCAGATGACTGTGGTTCCATGTAAGATAGCTGAAGCATCAAAAAACAGAGCTCGACGCGTTTCGTGGGTATTCCCCACTCATCAGGAGCTGATGCAAATGTGTTTCCTATGGGATGTATATATAAAAAGTATAATGAACCACATAGTCCATATAGAGAAATAAAAAATAATAATAGATGAACATAAAGTATATATAGTTGTTTTTGCCGAAAACACTCACCAACTCAGGCAGCAAGTGCAAATGCGCAGAGATGGGAGTACGGTAGGCCACGGATGTAAACTCTCCATGGGAGCCGAGGAAGCTCATAAATCAGTCATTCAAAGAAGGGACTGTTCTGATCGCCCTCAAGCATAGCATCATCAAACCCCTGCTAAAGAAACCCAACCTCGACCCTAAGGACCCTAACTACCGCAGACCAATAACAAGCCTTAGCACCATCTCCAAGATTATGGAGAAAGCAGTAGTACAACAGCTACAACACCACCTGGACACACACAAACTCTTGGACCCTCTGCAATCAGGCTTCCGCCCAGGCCATGGCACAGAAACGGCACTTCTCAAAATATGGGATGACGCCCTAGAAGCAGCTGATGATGGAGAATCATGTCTCCTGGTAATGTTGGACCTCAGTGCAGCATTCGATACAGTGGACCACAATACTCTACTCATCCGCCTCACAAAAGTAGCAGGAGTCACAGATTCAGATCTACAATGGTTCGCATCCTTCTTAGGAAATCGTTCTCAGACAGTGAAACTAGGAGCATTCACCTCTGAAACCCGCGCAATCTCTTGTGGAGTCCCTCAGGGTTCACCCTTGTCACCAGTGCTCTTCAACATCTACATCCGCCTACTCCTCAAAATTATCAGAAAATCGGACCTCTGCTTCCACTCATAAGCTCATGACACTCGACTCTACTTTCGCATCACCGGACAAAAAGACCATCATCAGCAACTAGATAAATGCCTCACTTTGATAGATGACTGGATGACCACTAGCTCCCTCAAACTCAACGGATCAAAAACAGAGCTTCTTCTCCTACGCGCAAACCAAAATTCCAAAACTAAGACCCCATGGACACCTCCCACCATCTTTGGACAGACCATCTCTCCAAGCACCAAAGCCAAGAGTCTCTGAGTCATTTTTGACTCAGAAATGTCAATGGATGCACAAATAGGATCAGTAGTCAGCGGATCTCACCATCTCCTCCGCCTGCTACGTAGACTCATCCCCTTCGTTCCAGAGGAGGACAAAGCAGCAGTAGTTGAAACAATCATTAATTCCAGACTCGACTATGCAAATTCCCTCTACATAGGACTACCCCAATATCAGCTTGCGTGCTTACAACTCATCCAAAACACGGCGGCAAGACTGCTAACAGGAAAAAAACCCTGGGAATCCATTTCCCCTTCCCTGAGAAGCCTACATTGGCTAACCGTAAAGAATCGAATCACTTTCAAGACCCTCTGCCTCACCCACAAATGCATACAAGGAAACGCTCCTCAATACTTATGCGAGAAAATAAAACGCTACACACCCAATTGGAGTCTTCGATCTTCTAACCAAAACCTCCTCCTTATTCCCAAACCCCGCTACAAAACAAAGGGAGAACGAAGAATCGCAGTCCAAGGACCACGGCTATGGAACGCTCTACCGACTTACATCCTCATGGAAGAAAACCATCAGGCCTTCAGAAAAAAACTCAAGACCTACCTCTTCTAAGAAGCTGGACAACACAGGACGGATCTAGCGCCTTGCGGTGATTCAGTTCGCATTTGCCGCGCTATACAAATCATTCATTAATTCAACTACCTAGCAATAGCCTTGCTTAATTCGGGACTATATTATTTTCTTGGCCAACAGACTATCTCAGTTACTTCCCAAACTCATGAAGCAGGTTTTGTCCCCACCAGACAATCTGGTGATAACACCAGGGTGTACAATAGACCTCGTTGAGGTGCTTAAAGGAACCAAGATCCCTACCCTGCCTTTAAGCTTAGAGGCACAAAAAGCATTCAATAGACTAGAATGACCTTATATGGTTTAAACTTTGTCACAGTAGGGATTTAAAGGTCCCTTTTTTGCACGCCTTGTACTCTTCTCCCTCCTTTCAGGTTAAATTAGCCTCTACCTTATCATACATTTTTCAGATGAGTAACAACACATGAAAAGGGTACTGTTTGTCACTAGGCTTGTGCAATTCGTTTCGTAACGAATCGAAATTCATCCAAATTTAGCAACTTTCGGACATTCGGAAGCATTCGAATTTCCGAACAAAGCAATTACGAATAAAACCGAATCCGAATTAAATTATATCATAAATAGCGGATGCCTTCGGCATAATTCGTTAATGCAACAAGTCGACTTGTGATAGTAACCGCATAACGAATAATTAAATTTTATTCAAATCGATTCGTTTTATTCCCTAGTGAGCTACTAAACAATTGGAAAGAAATTGATTCATCTGAATGTCCGATAAATTTAACGAATAGTGAAATGAAATGATTCGTTATTCAAAACCACAAGTCGACTTGCTGTGGCATTAGGCCGTGTTAAAGCATTAACGAATTAAGCCAAAACCATTCGCTATTTGCCATATAATTTATTTCGGATTCGGTTTTATTCGTAATTGCTTTAAATGGAAATTCGAATGCATCCGAATGTTCAAAAGTTGCAAAATTCAGACGAATTTGAATGCATGTGAATGCATCCGAATGTCCGAAAGTTGCAAAATTCAGACAAATTTCAATTTCAATGCGAATTCATTCGTTACATCGGATATTAGAGAATTACAGTTTTTTAAGCCAATCAGTTGATTTCTTGGGGGCTGGATTACTGGCATGGAGTAATTTACAGTCCAATCAGCTGCTGTATTTTGTGCTGGAGGTTGGAGGGCTAAAGTTCACTGCATTCCTGGTAACTGAGTGAGAAAGGGAGTTTGAGCAGAGGAGAGGAGACAATATTTGAGAAGCAGCAGAAGAGTCCAGTCTAGTAAAGTTTTTGTCAAGATGGATTCAAGCTCTCAACATGAGGTTCCTCCTCCTGGTACCAGCAGCAGCAGTGACACAGCAACAACAACCACTGCCAGCACCTGTAAGTTTGTACCACCATTGTCTGTGTCATGTATGTCAGCATCTGTATTGCCAGGCCCAGACAGTCATACTTCCACCACCAGCACTACACAACATTCCAGTAGTCATGTTGTTAGGTCTCACAGGAGTGGTTTTTCAAAGGGGAGGCAAATGAAGCAGCAGGAGCAGCTTGCCTGTCCTGTTTCAGTGCCTCAGCCAAAGCATTCAGGCAGATCTAGCAGCTGCAAAAGACCAAGCTCTGATACTTTGACTAGCAGTAGTGCTATGCTAAGGCCACCCTCCAAACAGAAATGGTCAGAGAGGGAAATTGTTGGTTCAAAATCCCTTACTAGCAGGGCTGAGAGGTCCTGCTCTGAGACCAGGAAGCAGTCGGCATCTATTGCATGTCATCGCCTTTTTTCAGGATCTTCCCCCAAGAACAACCTGCACAATTACTACTAGTGCCAGTTGTGTCACCACCACCTCTGCTATGGGCACTTTGAGAAATGTGGTTACACCAAGTCTTTTTTACAGGAAAGGCCTGACAGTACCACCAACACAGGCTTTTGATTCTGAACATCCATTTAAGCAGCCTAAGAGTCAAATATTAGAACATGAGCAAGACATTTTGCGCGCTCATAGTTCCAGCACCACCACTCCCATTGACACCACCATTACCACTGAAAAAATTTTATCTGCGGGTCATAGAAGTAATGAGGGAGATTTTTTAGTCTCATTTCCCATTAGCTATCTGAGAGAAAAGGGAATTCAGCAGGACCCTCCAACATCTGATGGTGATAAATTCTCCTTCGCAAACATGGAAGATTCAGATTATACCTTACCTTTTAATCTCGATCAGGAACCAAATATTTATGAGATAGAATATTCTCCTTCCCATATTAAATTTGATTCCCCACTGTTGTATTCCCCTGAAAGAACAGCACCGGTGGCACCTGCCTCTCCTGTTCCAGTTGAGTCTCCCATAAACATTAGAGCCGCCAGCACAACTGTTAGTCAAGTAACCTCCTTCACTATCCCTGACATGAGGCCACCTCCCGTTTTATCACAAAAACACAGCAGCATAGCAGAGTGCACAGGCCAGGCTACAACCAAAATTAAGCAACTTGCTCTAGCATCTGCGGCTGAAGAGGAAATTCTCTCTAAAAAATCTTCGCCACACAGTGGCAGCACCAGTCGTTCTAAAATTTGGCGACATTTTGTGACAGTTGGTGATGGCCGCACAGCTGCATGTAAAATATGCAGCAGAGAAGTCAGCCGCAGGAGACTGTTGGGTCATCTCACGAACGCTGGGATGAAGCAATACATGCTTAGCCACCATAGGCCAGTGGTGCTGAGGGAAGAAATGGGTGCGGCTCCTCCATCTACCACCACTTTTACCAGCAGCAGTGTCAAAGTCACAGCCACTTCTGGATCTGCAGGTCATACTAAAATGCTAAATAAATCCATACAGCCCACTATTGAACATTTTGGTGGAGTACATTACCGGGGTATTTCAAAACGACAGTCCCATAAACTTACGCGCCTCATTGGACAACTTATAGCTGTTGGGGGGGCTTCTTTCAGTTTTGTGGAAGGGGAGCCCTTCAAGCAGCTGATGCAGGTTGTGGCACCACAATACCAGGTCCCTTCACGCACCACATTCAGTAGAACTGTAGTGCCCTCGCTGTACCGGTCATGTGTTGGGGTTTTGAAGGATTTGCTGGGGAAGGCTGATGGCCAATCAGTTCACTTTATAACTGATTTATGGAGTGCTCCAAGTGGCCAGCATGCCTTCCTGTTCTTGACTGCCCATTGGTGGCAGCCCAATGAGACACAAAATATACAACTATCATAACAAACAATTGCAAGGTCAAGAAAAACCACAAGGGCTGTGGCCGCTGCCACAGTGCACAAGATAGTATTGCACTCTTTCCTCCTCCATGCTCAGGTGATGGATCAGCAGCACACATCACAGAATATTCTAAATGCACTTCAGAAAATGATAGGGAAGTGGCTAGGGGAACAGGCAGGCACTAATGTCAAAATAGGATTTGTTGTCAGTGATGGTGGAGCTAACATGACAAAGGCTATCCGTGATGGAAGATTTGTTGGTGTGCGCTGCTGTGCACACATCCTGCATCTAGTCGTTAGGTCTGCTCTCGATGATAACACTAATAGTGGAAGGTTAGCAGCACTTTTAGAGTCGTGCCGCAAAATTGCTGGTCACTTCCACTGTAGTGTGAAGGATAGCCACCTTCTCAGGCAGGAACAGAGAAAGGCAGGCCTCGTGGAGCACTGCCTCAAACAGGATGTTGGAACGAGGTGGAACTCCACCTTGCATATGCTAGAGCGTATACTTGAGCAACAGAGGGCAATTCATGCAATGGCATGTGAACATTTTATTGGCATTGCCAGACCACTAGGCAGGGAGGACTGGGTCATGATTGACCAAGTTGTCACAGTGCTCAGGCCTTTTGAGGATGTCACTGACAATTTAAGCAAAGAGAGTGCTAGCCTGGCACAAGTGGTTCCCCTCTCTGCACACCTTTCAAATAAAATTGATTCCTTCCTTTCCAATAGGGAACGATTGCCTGGTGGCAATATACTTGCTGAGGTTGATGCACTTCTGAGGAGGCTGAAGGAGCAACTCAGTTGGCGCATGAAAGAGCTCATCAACTCTCGCCATGAGTTCATGTTAGCCACAATTTGTGACCCCAGAATAAAAGGCAAGATAGCACTCGGCAAAAATACTCTCACCATCTGGAGGGATAGATTGATAGAGAGCGTACGTGAGAGGGAAAGGAAAATGGGAATACAGTTCGAGGAGGGAGAAGAAGAGGAGCTGGAGATGTCTGATGATACTCTGTTAGCTGATACTAGCAGCCCTGCTGCCAGTGCTCACTCCACCAGAGAATCAGCTTTTTGGGTTGAGGCAATTGACAGTTTGGTGGGACCCACTAAACAGTAGACATGTGCATTCGTTTTCGTCCGAATGCATTTTCGTCCGAATTTTAGGTATTTTCGTTATCGTTTTAACAAACGATAACGAAAGTGCAGAGTCCGAAAAACGAAAGATCCGACATAAACAAATGCTTTATTTTCGTTTTCGTTGCTACAACAGTTCGATATAGATAGGAGATTCGACATGATGATGACAATAACAATCTGTGTCCATCAAACCTGTGGTCGAATGTGCCTAACCTTAGCTCTATTAGTCCAAGATTATTCTACATAGAGAGAAAAGATTCGACGTAGAGAGAAAAGATTCGACGTAGGGGAGGAAAGATTCGACGTAGGGGAGGAAAGATTCGACGTAGGGGAGGAAAGATTCGACGTAGGGGAGGAAAGATTCGACGTAGGGGAGAAAATGATGATGATGAATGTTATTGGCTGATTGTAACCAAAGAGGTGGAGCAGTAACATAGCTAGAACTAAGTACACACGTACTTTGGCTTATGGTGTCTGTTGAAAGTTCTAAGAAGATTCGACGGAGCAGGTAAACTATATGGCGTTGTACAGTTTAGCTGCTCTGTCGAATCTTCTTTGAACATTCGACAGACACCATAAGCCTTCAATGACAGATTCGACCTTAATTTGGATTTTCGGACGAATGCAATTTTTAACGAAAAACGAAATAAATAAAAACGAATTTCGGGAGTAACTAAATAAATTTATTTTTCAGACGAAAACGAAATTCCGAAACGAAATATTTCAGTGTGCACATGTCTACTAAACAGCCCGCTAGAAAAGAAAAAACTGCTGGTGACATAGTTAGGGCTTACCTAGCGGAACCTCCTTTGCCCCCCAGCACAGATCCCTTGAGTTTCTGGGATGAGAAGAAGGGTGTGTGGCCTGCTTTGTCCTCAGTAGCCCAGGAGCTTCTTTCCTGTCCCTCAACCATGGTCCAGAGTGAGCGGGTGTTTTCTATAACAGGAAATATATTATGCCCTCAGCGCTCACAATTGCTCCCCCAGCTCTTAGATCAAATGGCTCTTTTAAAAGTCAACCTGCCAAAGCTTGGTTACCCTTACTCTTACTCTTGACTTTGATGCTGCATATAAAAATAATACTCCTCCATGGTAACATAATCTCCAATTTTCCACCTGACCCAGTCCCACGTCTCCCCTAAGGTCCTCATTCCATGCCAGAAATCATCACATGTCCCATCCTGACCATTTCCGTGAGGGCTTAAATGTCAGATATGGTAGTTACTCCATGTCTGACCCTATACCATCCTATCAAATTTAATGAACATCTGAGATGGTCAGGTTAAAAACAAAGTTCCATTTGATTTGTGATGATTTGGCATGGAATGATTCCCTACTAAGTCCCACCTCATACCTTCTGCCCTGCTATTTTACTGCCCAAGGTTTTAGCTACTGATCTGGTATTATAGCTTAAATAGTTGTCCTTTTGAGACAACTGTGTCATTTAGTAGCATAATAAATAAATGGGTCAGCTGTATCATTTGTACATTTAAATTAAAACTTTAAACCATTCCGTTTGTGAAACTTACCTGCTGCAATAGTCCTGCTATTTCCACTCCCCCTGCCTTGTTCTCAAACCTCAAATACCTAGGACACTGGAACACAAACGCATTTCCTTTAAGTTCGGTTTAAGCAGCACCATGAAGGTGAAAGGCAAACCGTTTGTCAGTGCGACTGCGCATGGTCATGCAATATATCAGGAAAGCACAGACCCCGCATGAGTGCAAACAGCACCTTGGAGGATTGCCTCCTGTCAGGGTTCCACTACCTGGACAGGTGTCAAAACTGGCTCAAGCTACTGTATTTATGTACTTATAAGAAAGAATGCTATAAAATTATTCCAGTCATTTTCATATTTTAAACAGTGCACTTTAAACATAATACCATTGGATTTTCTCCTAGCTAGTAGCTAGTTAAACCATTATTTGTATTTTTTAAGTGAAATCTGTTGTTGTTTTGGTTGTTTTGTTATTCAGCTTGCCAACCAGGCTGCTTGCTTGCTTACTCCTATACTTGTAGTACTGGTGGTGGAAATAGTGGTGATACTGATCCTGCTGCTAATATACATACAGACACAGGAAAATGAAGGCCTACAATGATACTACAAGTCTCCTATACAGTACTCCCGCAACCAAAATGTTTTTTCTTTCCACCCTCTTATGGCACCTACAACGTGGCAAGGAGATTTTGCTGCTAATATATCCAGTCCACCAAGATATTCATGTAATCTCCAGGCCACAGTGTTTGCAACATGGCACTTGTAAGTTGGCACTCTGGAAAGTCATCACCCACGACAAGGAAGCAAAGACTGTAATTCCGTTGCCGTGAGTCAGAAATAGGTGAGTACCTGCTCAACTGCCCACTTACTCCCCCATCCATCATTGATTTCCATTCATTTATGTAAGTCTTGTTTTATTTGCCAATTTAGTGAAAGTACCACTGGAATGAGTGGATGAGGCTTCATCATGACAGACACATACAAGTCGAAGACTTCACAAGTACGTTTTAACCATACACATCTTTTAGGATTTATGAATAATGGCAAACTTGTAGGTAGGAATGCACGATAGCAGTATTGGATACGAGTAATTTTTTATCTGTACTCGTCATCAATACCAAAAACCATTCAGGTGCATCCAGGTGCTGTTAGAGAGCGTGACGCCGGCTTCACAGCTTATCAGGAAGCCAGGCCTCCCGGATTCTTGATTGGCAGGGAAGCCAGCGCCAAGCTCCCGCGCGGCACCTGGACGCAGGTAATGGTATTTGGTATTGACGAGTACAGATAAAAAATTACTCGTAACCAATATCGGTATCTGACGTATCCATACATAGAGGGAATCTCAAGTGATGCATGTTCCTTTCAAACATAAAATCAAGACAGCTGTATAGAACACTTACCGTATATACTCGAGTATAAGTCGTTCCGAGTATAAGTCGAGGCCCTAATTTACCACAAAAAAATGGGAAAAACTTATTGACCCGAGTATAAGACGAGGGTGAGAAATGCACAGCTACTGTAAGTGGAAAAGAGGGTCAACAATGCCCATTTGCAGCATCACTGTGCCCATTTGCATGCCTCACTGTGCCCATTTGCAGCCATAGGTCCTCTGAACTTCAAACTCGGTAGTTAAGGGTTCCTAGATGCCCCCTAGCTGCAGCCAAAATTTGGGGTCTCTGAACCCAAAGGGTCCCGAAATGACATTGCTGCAGATAGACACAGTTGACCAAATTTGGGGCCCCGTATCTCAGGGCCACTTAGTGCTAAGAATCCCAAATTTGGTGTGCAAACCCAGTGGAACTAGCACCATAACATTTCCAAAGATGGGGTTTCTAGCACCAAGTGGCCACGAGATACAGGGCCCCAAAAATCAGTTCAGAAAATGTCAAGCACTTTTCTGCAGCAGAGAATGACATTTTCTGAACCAGTTTTGGGGCCCCGTATCTCAGGGCCACTTGGTGCTAGGAACCCAAGCTTTGGATATGTTATGGTACAAGTTCCACTGGGTTTGCACACCAAATTTGGGGTTCCTAGCACCAAGTGGCCCTGAGATATGGGGCCCCAAAGTCGGTTCAGAAAATGTCAAGCACTTTTCTGCAGCAGAGAATGACATTTTCCGAACCGATTTTGGGGCCCTGTATCTCGGGGCCACTTAGTGCTAGGAACTTCATCTTTGGATATGTTGTCGTACTAGGTCCACTGGGTTTGCATACCAAATGTGGGGTTTCTAAGTCGGTTCGGAAAATGAAATTTTTTGCTGCAGAAAAGTGCTTGACTCGAGTATAAGTCGAGGGGGGCACTTTCAGCACAAAAAAATGTGCTGAAAAATTCGACTTATACTCGAGTATATACGGTATACACTTTTCCAGATCATTATATGTTGTAGTCCAAAGTTTCAGTAACAGAAATGGAAATAGTATTAGTCATCACGACTAATACTATTTCCATTTCTGTTACTGCAACTTTGAACTACAACATATAATGATGCGGAAAAAGAAAGAGAATACTAAGGTCAGCAAGGCAGTATAATACCTAGCTAAATCTAAATGAAGTTGTTGGTGAAAACTGGCAAGGATGTTCTTTTAACTGTTTAAGTTGATTACCATGTGTGATAGCATGTGTTTTATTATTAAGCAACTAGATATGTAATAAAGTGTAAAATATCACATAATAATCAATATATAAGCACTAAAGTAGGCTTTTATTAAGCAAAAATTATTTGCATTTATTTATTTGCACAAACAAACGTAGAAAAAAAAACATGTATGTTAACACGTATACATACAGTGGGGCAAAAAAGTATTTAGTCAGCCACCAATTGTGCAAGTTCTCCCACTTAAAAAGACGAGAGAGGCCTGTAATTGTCGTCATAGGTATACCTCAACTATGAGAGACAAAATGTGGAAACAAATCCAGACAATCACATTGTCTGATTTTTGAAAGAATTTATTTGCAAATTATGGTGGAAAATAAGTATTTGGTCACCTACAAACAAGCAAGATTTCTGTCTCTCACAGACCTGTATCTTCTTCTTTAAGAGCCTCCTCTGTCCTACACTCATTACCTGTATTAATGGCACCTGTTTGAACTTGTTATCAGTATAAAAGACACCTGTCCACAACCTCAAACAGTCACACTCCAAACTCCACTATGGTGAAGACCAAAGAGCTGTCGAAGGACACCAGAAACAAAATTGTAGACCTGCACCAGGCTGGGAAGACTGAATCTCCAATAGGCAAGCAGCTTGGTGTGAAGAAATCAACAGTGGGAGCAATAATTAGAAAATGGAAGACATACAAACCACTAATAATCTCCTTCGATCTGGGGCTCCATGCAAGATCTCACCCCGTGGGGTCAAAATGATCACAAGAACGGTGAGCAAAAATCCCAGAACCACACGGGGGGGACCTAGTGAATGACCTGCAGAGAGCTGGGACCAACGCAATAAAGGCTACCATCAGTAACACACTACGCCGCCAGGGACTCAGATCCTGCAGTGCCAGATGTGTCCCCCTGCTTAAGCCAGTACATGTCCGGGCCCATCTGAGGTTTGCTAGAGAGCATTTGGATGATCCAGAAGAGGATTGGGAGAATGTCATATGGTCAGATGAAACCAAAGTGGAACTGTTTGTTAGAAACACAACTCATCGTGTTTGGAGGAAAGAGATTGCTGAGTTGCAACCAAAGAGCACCATACCTACTGTGAAGCATGGGGGTGGCAACATCATGCTTTGGGGCTGTTTCTCTGCAAAGGGAACAGGACGACTGATCCGTGTATATGAAAGAATAAATGGGTCCATGTATCGTGAGATTTTGAGTGCAAACCTCCTCCCATCAGCAAGGGCATTGAAGATGAAACATGGCTGGGTCTTTCAGCATGACAATGATCCCAAACACACCACTCAGGCAATGAAGGAGTGGCTTTGTAAGAAGCATTTCGAGGTCCTGGAGTGGCTCAGCCAGTCTCCAGATCTCAACCCCATAGAAAACCTTTGGAGGGAGTTGAAAGTCTGTGTTGCCCAGCGACAGCCCCAAAACATCCCTGCTCTAGAGGAGATCTGCATGGAGGAATGGGCCAACATACCAGCAACAGTGTGTGATAACCTTGTGAAGACTTACAGAAAACGTTTGACCTCTGTCATTGCCAACAAAGCATATCTAACAAAGTATTGAGATGAACTTTTGATATTGACAAAATACTTATTTTCCACCACAATTTGCAAATAAATTCTTTCCAAATCAGACAATGTGATTGTCTGGATTTGTTTCCACATTTTGTCTCTCATAGTTGAGGTATACCTATGATGACAATTACAGGCCTCTCTCATCTTTTTAAGTGGGAGAACTTGCACAATTGGTGGCTGACTAAATACTTTTTTGCCCCACTGTATATACAACTATTAACAAAAAGGTGAGCTGAGCTGCCTTGGGTCCTGGGGCAGAGGAAGAACTAGCCCTCAGTTTTCCAAAGGAGAGGGTTCTCTGCTGCTCTGAGTACTAGCAGATGAGCTCCCAGACAATGGAGCATTGTGCCTGGAAATTGCTTCCATCAAAGAGAGTCTCAAATGCTCCATTATATGGTAAACCTTCCGCGCTAGCCCCAACTGTGATAAACCAATGTGAAATTTAAATTAGTGAAAATCTATTTTAAAAGTGCATAAAAAACACACAAAATCACAAATATATGAAACATAAATAATCCTGAGTGCTGCAACTAAAAAACCTTGAACATGAGGTTTTATACAGTATAAAGAAAAAAGTTCAGTGCGCTACTCAAATAATAATGTGAATATAAAGAAATGAAAAAATTATAGTTCATATGGAAAATGATGGTATCATAAACCGGAGGTGTGATTCCTCTTTAAATCTTCAGTAAATCTTCTATGGATCTTCTAAGACAGTGCAGAAATAGGAAAAGGGGGCTGCTTACCAGATTTGATGGATCCCCACCACAGAGATCATACGAGCCTGAACAAACTCCTCTCGGGTTCAGGAACAGCTGGTCTTTGAGTAGAGACAGACTTCCCTCCACGCCTGGTAGTTGAAATTTTCAGAGGCCGCAATCAGGAACGCTCTCCTCCATTAGCTGCTCCAGCAAGACCACTCATAGCAGGAAATAGTATATTTTAAAAGAAAAAGAGGCGCTTCATTGTGCAGTAGTTTAAAATGCTTTAATCCATGAATGGACAACTGACATCAAAGCATTGCAGGGTAAAACACCGTAGCAATTAAAAAACACAGCCGAAGCCGATCAGCTGAGAGTGTGGTGATGTCAGGTCCTCTGGCTCCACCCAACGTACGTTTCTCCTAAACAGGCATCGACTGGAAGAGGAGGCTATGGCCAGACATCACCCACCACACCTTTAAATACCTCAGTGCATTGTTGACACAGGAAATGGATTTGGGATCACATCCTGCACAGCCCACTATGTGCATGGACATGAAACCAACCATCCTCCTTGTCAGCCAAAAAAATTGTATGTACTAGCTAAAGCACAACACAAATAGTGTATATAATTTCATAAACCATAATATGTTACAACCAAAGCGTCCTATTCAGAGTCCTATTGCTAAAACATAGCGAATATAGCATCTTCCAGGGAAACATTCACTATAGAATTCACCCCACTGAAAAATATATCACCATATATAAATCTGACATTTATCATGGAAACAAGCTGGATTCGGATTGTCCCAAAAATTCAACAATCCCCACGCAACCAAAAGACTACTAATATAATTCCTTTATTACAGGAAAGGAAGGAGGCAATGGTTCCCTGACATATGATTATGTGCTATAGCCGCTCACAAGAACATGTTATAGGCAAGTGCAGCACACTGACTTATGTCCTACCAATTCCGTGCAAGGAAGGTGGGATGCCGAAACTTCAATTAAAAATATTGTACTGGAGGATAGTGGCAATGTTAGCAGCCCCATTCGGATTGTCCTAAAAATCCAACAATCCCCATGCAACCAAAAACTACTAATATAATTCCTTTATTACAGAAAAGGAAGGAGACAATGGTTCCCTGACATATGATTGTGTGCTACAGCCGCTCACAGGAACATGTTATAGGCAGGTGCAGCACACAGACATATATCCTACCAATTCCGTGAAAGGAAGGTGGGATGCCGAAACTTCAATTAAAAATATTGTACTGGAGGATAGTGGCAGTGTTAGCAGCCCCATTCGGATCTATGTGAAATCATACCTCAAAAATGCCTCAAAACAAGGGGACATCTGCTTCCCCCCTTAACTAATATTTATATAGCAGTTTATGTCCCACTCGATGTTGAGGCCCCAGGGGCTGTAGCACTGCATGTCAAATATCCATCGAGTTTCTCTATGCGAGATATGGCGTTTTAAATTATTTCCCCTCCAGTGAGGGGTATATTTCTCGATGGCAATGACTTTTAGGAGGGACGGATCTCGATTATGAACTTGGCGAAAATGCCACGAAACACTATGTCCAATAAATGCTCTCCTGATGTTGGACAAGTGCTCATCTATTCTGATTCTAAGGGCACGGGTGGTTCTACGGATGTACTGGAACCCACATGGGCAACTAAGGAGGTATATTACCCCTATAGTTCCACATGTGATGAAGTCCTTAATATGGTAGGTCTTAGAAGTAACAAATGATGTAAAAGTAAAACTTTTCAAGATCTGTACAGAACTTTGGGATGATCAAATGCGCATCAAATGCTCCATTGCCTGGTTCTGCTGTTGGTTTACCCAGGCCAACATAATCGCCATATGGTCAGTCTGTTGCCTGGCTGCAAGTTGAATGGCCCGGGTTAACCTCCTGATGTCCCGTGACATCCTTCTGTTGTCACTTGCCAGCCTCCGAAGTTCTGTGAGGACCCTCTGATGCACTGCTTCGTGGACAGTTGCTGGGCCAGATGGTGCAGCAGTAGGTGCCATTGCCATCCGGGTAGGAGGAGGCAACAGCTGTGGTTGCTCCTGTAGAGGCACACCAGGGGCAGCATCAGATGGTGGAAGAATGTGGGAAACATGGCCCGTGACCTCCTCCTCTGGCCATGGGGAGAAGGCAGGAGTCTGGGGAATCACAGGGGTCAGTTCTGGCTCATTCTGGAGCTCAATGCCCTCCCAAATAAGGACAGGTGAGCGAGGCGGGCTGCACTGCGCTCTCCCCTCTGGCTGGTCTTGTTGATCTGAAATAGACGATATAGCCAATGTTGATGATAGCATTCAAAGAAATTGATTTCTAGAGATAATGAAGAGATAAATATTGTTGGATCATTTCCAGATACAGATAAATGTCTCCAATCCCTGATAATATATAGAAGAAAAACTTTTAGGAGAAAGCCTAAGCTGTCCCTATAGAGGTGGGATTTTTGGGGGAGACAGTAACATCTGTATAACGAGGTAAGCACAACCTCATTGAGGTTCTTTAAAAATTAAATTTATTAATACAAAAATATAATGTATAATATAAAATCACAAAGTTTACATAATACATAGTTTATGAATGATACTTGGATGTACTATTGCACAAGATGCTTGGATATGCAGAAGGCCAACATGTTTCGCAGTTTCCTGCTTCTTCAAGGGCGTCGCATGCATCTGTAGATTCATCTAGATTGCATAAAACAACATTAGAACCATAATTTATTCAATACATAGCCAATCAGTGTTTCCATGGAAACGTATGTATGCTTACCCAATCAGAGATTGCAAGTGCTTTAAAAAAGACGTGTATAGCGGAAATTCATAATCAGGACCCAGTTAACAATATCAGCCAACCGAGATCATTACCCTGTGGAAGCCAGATCCATAAGGGTTGGATAGTGGGATGTCGGATCACACAGTGGCCAAAATATCAGGAGATTATGGCCAGTGCCATTAATCTAAAAATATTTTTTATTTTTTTTAACATAACCATTTATTTAACATAAATGGGTCAGTAGTGAGGTACTAATATAACTGGCCACTTGAATAGCTATGTCCGTATTTTCACAGTAGTCATGAATGGTCCATAATGTGGATCAAAGGTGACCCGACCTGGGCCATCAGTGGCACACAGTGAAAACACGGTTACTGCACAGAGTTTGATTAATTATATCCATATATATATATAAAATTATGATAATGGTAGGATTTGGCACTAGTAAATTGATTGAATAATAAAGTTATATCCACAAGAACTATATATCTGTGTGACAGGGAGGAAAAGGCACCGAAGATTTTGCATTCCAGCCTATGTGGCATAAAAATACAAAACATGTATAGCAGTGTGCAGCTGTCGTTTCAGGGCAAACCCATAATGCTGTGTTAGGGTCTTTGCTATTATGGACAATAAACCTATGATGGCATTTTCTAACCTGCCTGCCTATTATCTGCTGCCATAACAATGGTGGTCCTCTTCAAACAGCCGACGTGTAACTGCTGTGGGTGGTCCTTAAATACTTCCATTACAGGGCATTTTCACCCCCTTCCTGCCCAAGCCAATTTTCAGCTTTCAATGCTGTCGCACTTTGAATAACAATTACGCGGTCATACTACACTGTACCCAAATGAAATTTTTATCATTTTTTTCCCCACTAATTTAGCTTTCTTTTGGTGGTATTTAATCACCCCTGCCTTTTTTTATTTCTTGTGCTATAAACAAAACAAGAGTGACAAGTTTGAAAAAACACAATATATTTTACTTTTTGCTATAATAAGTATCCAAATTTTTTTTTTTTTTAAACAAATTTTTTCCTCATTTTAGGCCGATACGTATTCTTCTACATATTTTTGGTAAAAAATATCGCAATAAGCGTATATTTATTGGTTTGCGAAAAAGTTATAGCGTCTACAAAATAAGGGGATAGATTTATAGCATTTTTATTATTATTATTTTTTTTACTAGTAATGGCGACAATCTGCGTTTTTTATTGTGACTGCGATATTGCGGCGGACACATCGGACAATTTTGACACATTTTTGGGACCATTCACATTTATACAGCGATCCGTGCTATAAAAATGCATTGATTACTGTATAAATGTGACTGGCAATGAAGGGGTTAACCAGGAGGGGGCGCTGTAGGGGTTAATGTGTTGCTAGGGAGTGATTCTAACTGTGTGGGGAGGGGATTCACAAGGGGAGGAGACCGATCGGTGTTCCTCTGTACAAGGAACACACCATCGGTCTCCTCCCATCTGACAGGACATAGATCTGTGTGTTTACACACACAGATCCACGGTCCTGCTTGGTTACCGGGCAATCGCGGATGCCCGGCAGACATCGCGGCCGCCGGGCACACGCACCGGGACCCGAGCAATGTGGTGGGCTGCCTGGAAGGCTGCGCCGTCATATGACGGCGGCCCAGAACGACAGCTGCACCGTCCCGCCGTCATATGACGGCGGGCGGGCAGCAAGTGGTTAAGTGGTTAAGGGAACAGGTTTGTTTTTTTTAGGTTAACAAATGCTTTAACCACTTCAGCCCCGGAAGGATTTACCCCCTTCCTGACCAGAGCACTTTTTACAATTCGGCACTGCGTCGCTTTAACTGCTAATTGCGCGGTCATGCAATGGTGTACCCAAACGGAATTTGCGTCCTTTTCTTCCCACAAATAGAGCTTTCTTTTGATGGTATTTGATCACCTCTGCCGTTTTTATTTTTTGCGCTATACACGGAAAAAGACCGAAAATTTTGAAAAAAAATGATATTTTCTACTTTTTGTTCTAAAAAAAATCCAATAAACTCAATTTTAGTCATACATTTAGGCCAAAATGTATTCGGCCACATGTCTTTGGTAAAAAAAATGTCAATAAGTGTATATTTATTGGTTTGCGCAAAAGTTATAGCGTCTACAAACTAGGGTACATTTTCTGGAATTTACACAGCCTTTAATTTATGACTGCCTATGTCGTTTCTTGAGGTGCTAAAATGGCAGGGCAGTACAAAACCCCCACAAATGACCCCATTTTGGAAAGTAGACACCCCAAGGAATTTGCTGAGAGGCATGTTGAGCCCATTGAATATTCATTTTTTTTGTCCCAAGTGATTGAATAATGACAAAAAAAAAAAAAAAAAATTACAAAAAGTTGTCACTAAATGATATATTGCTCACACAGGCCATGGGCATATGTGGAATTGCACCCCAAAATACATTTAGCTGCTTCTCCTGAGTACGGGGATACCACATGTGTGGGACTTTTTGGGAGCCTAGCCGCGTACGGGGCCCCGAAAACCATTCACTGCCTTCAGGATTTCTAAGGGCGTACATTTTTGATTTTACTCCTCACTACCTATCACAGTTTTGAAGGCCATAAAATGCCCAGATGACATAAACCCCCCCCAAATGACCCCATTTTGGAAAGTAGACACCCCAAGCTATTTGCTTTGAGGCATGTTGAGTCCATGGAATGTTTTATATTTTGACACAAGTTGCGGGAAAGTGACAAATTTTTTTTTTTTTTTTTTTTTGCACAAAGTTGTCACTAAATGATATATTGCTCACACAGGCCATGGGCATATGTGGAATTGCACCCCAAAATACATTTAGCTGCTTCTCCTGAGTATGGGGATACCACATGTGTGGGACTTTTTGGGAGCCTAGCCGCGTACGGGACCCCGAAAACCAATCACTGCCTTCAGGAATTCTAAGGGCGTACATTTTTGATTTTACTCCTCACTGCCTATCACAGTTTCGGAGGCCATGGAATGCCCAGGTGGCACAAACCCCCCCCAAATGACCCCATTTTGGAAAGTAGACACCCCAAGCTATTTGCTGAGAGGCATGGTGAGTATTTTGCAGCTCTCATTTGTTTTTGAAAATAAAGAAAGACGAGAAAAAAAAATTTTTTTTTTCTTTTTTCAATTTTCAAAACTTTGTGACAAAAAGTGAGGTCTGCAAAATACTCACTATACCTCTCATCAAATAGCTTGGGGTGTCTACTTTCCAAAATGGGGTCATTTGGGGTTTTTTTTTGCCACCTGGGCATTCCATGGCCTCCGAAACTGTGATAGGCAGTGAAGAGTGAAATCAAAAATTTACGGCCTTAGAAAGCCTGAAGGCGGTGCTTGGTTTTCGGGGTCCCGTACGCGGCTAGGCTCCCAAAAAGTCTCACACATGTGGTATCCCCGTACTCGGGAGAAGCAACAGAATGTATTTTGGGGTGTAATTTCACATATTCCCATGGCATGTTTGAGCAATATATCATTTAGTGACAACTTTGCGCAAAAAAAAATAAAAAAAATAAAAAATTGTCTCTTTCCCGCAACTTGTGTCACAATATAAATTATTCCATGGACTCAACATGACTCTCAGCAAATAGCTTGGGGTGTCTACTTTCCAAAATGGGGTCATTTGGGGGGGTTTTGAACTGTCCTGGCATTTTATGCACAACATCTAGAAGCTTATGTCACACATCACCCACTCTTCTAACCACTTGAAGACAAAGCCCTTTCTGACACTTATTGTTTACATAAAAAAATAATTTTTTTTTGCAAGAAAATTACTTTGAACCCCCAAACATTATATATTTTTTTTAAAGCAAATGCCCTACAGATTAAAATGGTGGGTGTTTCATTTTTTTTTTTCACACAGTATTTGCGCAGCGATTTTTCAAACGCATTTTTTGGGGAAAAAACACACTTTTTTACATTTTAATGCACTAAAACACACTATATTGCCCAAATGTTTGATGAAATAAAAAAGATGATCTTAGGCCGAGTACATGGATACCAAACATGACATGCTTTAAAATTGCGCACAAACGTGCAGTGGCGACAAACTAAATACATTTTTAAAAGCCTTTAAAAGCCTTTACAGGTTACCACTTTAGATTTACAGAGGAGGTCTACTGCTAAACTTACTGCCCTCGATCTGACCTTCGCGGCGATACCTCACATGCATGGTGCAATTGCTGTTTACATTTGACGCCAGACCGACGCTTGCGTTCGCCTTAGCGCGAGAGCAGGGGGGACAGGGTTGCTTTTTTTTTTTTTTTTTTTTTTTTTTTCTTTATTATTATTATTTTTTTATCTTATTTTTAAACTGTTCCTTTCATTTTTTTTTTAAATCATTTTTATTGTTATCTCAGGGAATGTAAATATCCCCTATCATAGCAATAGGTAGTGACAGGTACTCTTTTTTGCAAAAATTGGGGTCTATTAGACCCTAGATTTCTCCTCTGCCCTCAAAGCATCTGACCACACCAAGATCGGTGTGATAAAATGCTTTCCCAATTTCCCAATGGCGCTGTTTACATCCGGCGAAATCTAAGTCATAAAATGCTCGTAGCTTCCGGTTTCTTAGGCCATAGAGATGTTTGGAGCCACTCTGGTCTCTGATCAGCTCTATGGTCAGCTGGCTGAATCACCGGCTGCATTTTCAGGTTCCCTGTTGAGACAGGAGAGCCAGAGAAAAACACGGAAGACGTTGGGGGGGGGGGCATTCCCTCCCACTGCTTGTAAAAGCAGTCTAGAGGCTAATTAGCCGCTAGGATTGCTTTTACATGAAAGCCGACCGCTGGCTGAAAAGAATGATACCAAGATGATACCTAAACCTGCAGGCATCATTCTGGTATAACCATTCAAAGTCGTGAATGGCGTACCTGAAGACAAAAAAATGGTTAACAATAAAGCACAGTAAACGGTAAAGTATAAAAAATTGCATACCTGAAAAACAAACATGATAAAACATAATAACAATAAAACATTGCAGAATAGAATACAGTAAAAAAGAGCAGAACAATAGAGAGAGAATAGAGAGAGAAAGAACAATAAAACGACAACTATTTTTTTTTTATTTTATATTTTTGTATGTGGTTTTTTTTTTTTTTTTTTTTGTAACTAACTTTTATAACTGTACCCGGTTCCAGGTTCGGGTCTCTCAAAATGCGATGGCATCTTGGGAGACCCTGTGAAAGTGTGCCTAGTCTGTGGAATGCTGTACCCTACGCTAATAGTCAACTAGTGCATGGTAGCGTTCAAAATATTCACCGATGCAAAGACCAGGATTGTCAGGACAGGAGGGACAATAATAGCGGGTGTCACGCCTATATCCGCGCTTGCTGCAGACACAACATCTTTTTTGGGGGGGTTCGTTGGGTAGGGGTACTCGGGAGGACATAAAGAAAATGCCTCTCATGCAGCCGACTGCATTTGGTTGGGGATGTGAATGGGGGAAGTACGGGCGCTGCAGAAGCGGTGGGTTCCCAATTAGGATTGGCGAATGCAGCAGGAAGGGCACTATGGGCACGACGGGCCTGTGTTTGTCTTTTTGGTGGCAGCGGGACACTACTTGTGCTTGCCACCTCACCAGCTTGAACTGCACTTATGGGACTCGCCACGTCACCAAGTGTTACTGCAGTGCTGGTTTGACTACGACCGGGGTGTACTAGGCCGCTGGCGCTTGCCAGTTCACCAAAACGCTACCAAAAAATCTGTTAGCGATCGCAGGGATCAGGCCTGACTCTGCGAACGCTGCAGTTATGCGTTTAGTGTTCTGTAAGTGACAGTGATCGATCGATACTGCACTTGGGTGGGCTGGGCTGGGCCGGGCGGAGGGGCAAAACGCAGGTGCTAGCAGGTATCTGGGCTGATCCCGCTAACACTGCGTTTGTGGGAACCCTAAACTGCTGGGGACGCCAGTATAGATCTGATCGGATCAGATATTGATCCGTTCAGATACTATACCACTAAGGGAGGCGTATGCTGCGTGCGTGGGTGTTAGCGGTACTGGCGCTAATCTGACGCTGCCTGGGGCTGGTGCTTGCCAGTTCACCAAAACGCTACCAAAAAAACTGTTAGCGATCGCAGGGATCAGGCGTGACTCTGCGAACGCTGCAGTTATGCGTTTAGTGTTTTGTAAGTGACAGTGATCGATTGATACTGCACTTGGGTGGGCTGGGCTGGGCCGGGCGGACGGGAAAAACGCAGGTGCTAGCAGGTATCTGGGCTGATCCCGCTAACACTGCGTGTTTGGGAACCCTAAACTGCTGGGGACACTAGTATAGATCTGATCGGATCAGATATTGATCCGTTCAGATACTATACCACTAAGGGAGGTGTACGGTGCGTGCGTGGGTGTTAGCGCTACTGGCGCTAACCTGACGCTGCCTGGGGCTGGTGCTTGCCAGTTCACCAAAACGCTACCAAAAAAACTGTTAGCGATCGCAGGGATCAGGCCTGACTATGCGAACGCTGCAGTTATGCGCTTAGTGTTTTGTAAGTGACAGTGATCGATCGATACTGCACTTGGGTGGGCTGGGCTGGGCCGGGCCGAGGGGCAAAACGCAGGTGCTAGCAGGTATCTGGGCTGATCCCGCTAACACTGCGTTTTCGGGAACCCTAAACTGCTGGGGACGCTAGTATAGATCTGATTGGATCAGATATTGATCCGTACAGATACTATACCACTAAGGGAGGCGTATGCTGCGTGCGTGGGTGTTAGCGGTACTGGCGCTAATCTGACGCTGCCTGGGGCGACGCATATCACCGCCGGGCGATCAGGGGGCTAAACCTTTATTCGGTAATAAACGGCGGGTGCCCTGACACTATAAAAAATAAACGAACTAACCAGCGTCACCCGTAACAGTTATACGGTGATCAGTGGTGAAAGGGTTAACTAGGGGGCAATCAAGGGGTTAAAACATTTATTAGGTAGTATATGGGGGTCCCTGTCGCTATAAAACGCTGACGGCGAACCTAAATATTTATGTCCCTAACTAGCGTCACCAGCGACACTAATACAGCGATCAGAAAAATGATCGCTTAGCAACACTGGTGACAGGGGGTGATCAAGGGGTTAAAACTTTATTAGGGGGGGTTAGGAGGGTACCCTAGACCTAAAGGGGGCCTAACATTCACTGCCCTAACACACTAACTGTCACAAACTGACACCAATACAGTAATCAGAAAAAAAAAAAAAAAAAAAAAAAAAAACCTGCTTTGTGTCAGTTTGTGACAGGGGGGGGGGGGGTGATTGGGGGGGGATCGGGGGGCGATCGGGGGGGGGGGATCGGGGTGTAATGTGTGCCTGGCATGTTCTACTGTGTGTGTGTGTGTTGTGCACTCACATTACAGTCTTCTCTCCTCGGCCCGGAACGGAAAATACCGAGCCGAGGAGAGATGACATCATTTCCTCTGCCTCTGTGTACAATACAGAGGCAGGGAAATGATCCCATTGGCTGGGAGCGATCGCGAGGGGGGGGCCACGAATGGATGGCCTCCCCCTCACCACCGATCGCCGGGGGACATTTGCCGACCGTCGCAGGCACCGGGGGGGGGGTCCGATCGGACCCCCCACCCGCGGGCAGGCAGGGACGTACAGGTAAGCCCTTATGCCTGCCCGTGCCGCTTTGTCGACGTACATCTGTGTGCGGCGGTCGGCAAGTGGTTAAAGAAAAATGTGTTTGTTCTTCTCTTCATTATATAGCAAATATTTTATTTTTGCTACTCCTTTCTAAGTTCCACCCTAGTTACTGGTGGCCGATTGTAGTGGCGGATACTAAGATCAGATGCATTTCCAAATATTGTAGTAATAGAATAAACAACTATACGTTACAATACAAACAGTGGGGCCTATTTACTAAAGGCAAATCCACTTTCCACCACAAGTGCACTTGGAAGTGCAGTCGCTGTAGATTTGAGGGGGACATGCAAGGAAAATAAAAAAAACTGAATATTTGCTTGTACATGATTGGATGATAAAATCAGCAGAGCTTACCCTCATTTCATATTTTCTCCTCAAAATTAACAGGGAGTGCACTTCTGGAGGAGGACATCCCCTCCGGTTGTTTGTAATAACAGACAAGAGACTGCTTAGCCACATCGGTTGTTATTACAAGAAAGCCGACCATCCGCTCTAAAAAACGGTACCGGGGTGATGTCTGCCGCTACAAACATCACCCCAGTACAACACCTTGAAGCACTGTATTGGTAAGTTTGTCAACGATAACGATTATTACAAAAAAGTGACCACCAATAATCGGTCGACCCCTAGTTTGAGGTGTATGTGTGTGTATGAAATTAAAAATGGATGGTTGTTAAATAGCTTTTTATGTATTTTATAATGCCTGTTTGTAAAGTGTGGATGATGATAGTGCCTTGTGTCCTGTTTCTTCATATTGGCAGCTTGTGTACTCTACTTACGTTGAGGAGTAATGGGCCACTGCTTCCTGACAGAAGCTGACGCTGGAGGGTCCGGGATATGGCTCAGGCTTTCTGTTAAAGATAGAATAAAAGAGTTAGAGCCCTTTCACACTGGGGCGGGGGGCGGCGTCGGCGGTAAATCGCCGCTATTATTAGCGGCGTTTTACCATCGGTATGCGGCCGCTAGCGGGGCGGTTTTACCCCCCGCTAGCGGCCGAGAAGGGGTTAAATACCACCACAAAGCACCTCTGCAGAGGCGCTTTGCCGGCGGTATAGCTGCGCCGTCCCATTGATTTCAATGGGCAGGAGCGGTAAAGGAGCGGTATACACACCTCTCCTTCACCGCTCCGAAGATGCTGCTGGCAGGACTTTTTTTACCGTCCTGCCAGCGCATCGCTCCAGTGTGAAAGCCCTCGGGGCTTTCACACTGGATACACAGCAGCGGCACTTTCAGGTCGGTTTGCAGGCGCTATTATTAGCGCAATAGCGCCTGCAAACCGCCCCAGTGTGAAAGGGCTCTTAAGGTAACCACTTCTGGACCAAGCCTATTTCTGACAGTTATTGTTTACAATTTAAAACCATTCTTTTTTGCTAGAAAATTACTCAGAACCACAAACATTATATATATATATATATATATATATATATATATATATATATATATATATATATATATATTTGCGCAGCAGCCTTTCAAAAGCAATTTTTGGGGAAAAATTAACTGAATTAAAAAAAAAAAATTACAGTAAATTTATTTAGCCCAATTTTTTGGGATATTGTGATAGACGATGTTACTCCAAGTAAATAGATATCTAACATGTCATGGTCAGGGGCATAACTAGAAATCACAGGGCCCCATAGCAAAATGTTGTATGGGCCCCCCCCCCACAAAAAAATGAATTAATGCCATTGAACAACAGATTACCACACTCATGTAGCACAGTACCCAGGCAACAGCATATTTTAATTTCGAACAACAAAGTATGCAGTATACTGTATGCAGCCCCTGAAGGACACACATGCATACCCCCATCAGTACAGACACCCCCTACCTCAGTGCAGACCCCCCAGCAGTACAAACACCCCCCTTAGTACAGACACCCCCCTCCCTAGTGCAGACCCCCCAGCATTACAGACCCCCCTCAGTGCAGACACCCCCTCAGTGCAGGACCCCCCAGCAAGGGAGACCACCCCCCTCAGTACAGACACCCCCCAGTGCAGACCCCCCCAGCATTACAGATCCCCCCTCAGTGCAGACCCCCCTCAGTAGTACAGACCCCTCCCAGCAGTGCAGACACCCCCCTCAGTGCAGGACCCCACAGCAGTACAGACACCCCCCAGTGCAGACCACCTCTCTCAGTACAGACACCCCCAGTGCAGACCTCCCAGCATTACAGACCCCCCCTCAGTGCAGACACCCCCTCAGTGCAGACACTCCCCTCAGTGCAGACCCCCCTCAGTAGTACAGATCCCCCCAGCAGTGCAGACACCCCCCTTAGTACAGACACCCCACCTCAGTGCAGACCCCCCCAGCAGTACAGATACCCCCCTCAGTGCACCCCCATCAGTACAGACACCCCCATCAGTGCATACCCCCCACACAAGTGAAGACCCCCCCATCAGTACAGACACCCCCTATTACAGACCTCTCCTCAGTGCAGACCCCCCCAGCAGTGCAGACCCCCCAGCAGTGCAGACCCCCTCAGTAGTGCAGACCCCCCTCAGTAGTACAGAGCCCTCTCAGTGCAGACCCCCCTCAGTAGTGCAGACCCCCCCTCAGTAGTGCAGACTCCCCCCTCAGTAGTGCAGACCCCCTCCTCAGTGCAGACCCCTCCTCAGTGCAGACCCCCTCCTCAGTAGTGCAGACCCCCCTCAGTAGTGCAGACCCCCCTCAGTGCAGACCCCCTCTCAGTAGTGCAGACCCCCCTCATTGCAGACTCCCCCCCAGCAGTATAGACCCCCCTTCTTAAATACCTCAGAACAGCGCTGACAATCACCAGATACACACAGCGATGTGTGTCCCTCAAGGCTCGAGTGCAGGCTCCTCCTCCTCTGTGGATGTAAACAGAGAGGAGGGGAGGCGGCTTCGGTCCGCACCACTGAGGGACACAGCGGCGCGAGGCACAGCGAGCGGTGTTAGTAGTGTGGCTGCCAAGGGTGTCACCCGGTGTGGTCCGCAACCACCTAGCAACGCTACTCACCGGGCCCCAACTCGGCTGCGGGCCCCATAGCGCCCGCATGGGTTGCTATGGTATTAGTTCCGCCACTGGTCATGGTTTAAAATTGCAAACGCTTGTGGAATGGCGAGAAACTACGGCACTTAAGAATCACTATAGACGAGCATGGAATTTTTTTTTACAATTACTAATTTAGAGTTACAGAGAAGATCTTTTGCTATAAATTTTTCTCTCGCTGTGAGGATTGCGGCAATACCTCACAAGTGTGATTTGAACACCATTTACATTTGCGGGCACCACGTATGTGTTGTCTTTGGTCAGCGAGCATGCGGGGTACTTTCAATTTATTTTTTTTGTTTTTATTTGTTTATTTTTTTCCAGTTTTACTTTAACCACTTGCTTACTGGGCACTTAAACCCCCCTCCTGCCCAGACCAATTTTCAGCTTTCAGCGCTGTCGCAATTTGAATGACAATTGCGCGGTCATACAACACTGTACCCAAATGAAATTTTTATCATTTTTTTCCCACAAATAGAGCTTTCTTTTGGTGGTATTTGATCACCTCTGGGTTTTTTATTTTTTGCGCTATAAATGAAAAAAGACCGAAAATTATGAAAAAAAACGCATTTTTCTTTTATTTTTTTATGTGAGTTTATGTGATAAAATTTTGCAAATTATTAATTTTTCTTCAGAAATTTTGGCCACAATTTATACTACTACATATCTTTGGTAAAAATAACCCAAATTAGTGGATATTATTTGGTCTGTGTGAAAGTTAGAGAGTCTACAAGCTGTGGTGCAAATCATAAAAAATTGATCATACCTGATGTACTGGTGGCCTATCTCATTTCTTGCGACCCGAACAAGCCAGGAAAGTACAAATACCCCAAAATGACCCCTTTTTTGAAAGTAGACATTCCCAGGTATTTAGTAAGATGCATTGTGAGGTTTTTGATGTTGTCATTTTTTTCCCACAATTCTTTGCAAAATGAAGATTTTTTTTTTCCACAAAATTGTCATTGTAATAGGTTATTTCTCTCACATGGCATGTGTATACCACAAATGACTCCCCAAAATACATTCTGCTAATCCTCCTGAGTATTTCGATACCAAATGTGTGAGACTTTTACACAGCCTGGCCACATACAGAGGCCCAATATTGAAATAGCACCATCAGGCGTTCTAGGAGCATAAATTACACATCTCATTTCTCAACCACCTATTACACTTTTGAAGGCCCTGGAGCACCAGGACAATGGAAACGCCCACAAAGTGACCCCATTTTGGAAAGCTAACACCCCAACGTATAATCTATGAGGCATAATGAGTCTTTTGAACGGTTCATTTTTTTCCAAAAGTTTTTGGAAAATGTGGGAAAAAAATGAAAACGCATTTTTTTTTACGCAAAGTTGTGCATTTATAAGATATTTCCAACACATAGCATGTACATAGCAAAAATGACACCCCAAAATACATTCTGCTACTTCTCCTGAGTATTTCGATACCAAATGTATGAGACTTTTACACAGCCTGGCCACATACAGAGGCCCAATATTGAAATAGCACCATCAGGCGTTCTAGGAGCATAAATTACACATCTCATTTCTCAACCACCTATTACACTTTTGAAGGCCCTGGAGCACCAGGACAATGGAAACGCCCACAAAGTGACCCCATTTTGGAAAGCTAACACCCCAACGTATAATCTATGAGGCATAATGAGTCTTTTGAACGGTTCATTTTTTTCCAAAAGTTTTTGGAAAATGTGAAAAAAAAATGAAAACGCATTTTTTTTACGCAAAGTTGTGCATTTGTAAGATATTTCCAACACGTAGCATGTACATAGCAAAAATGACACCCCAAAATACATTCTGCTACTCCTCCTGAGTACGGCAATACCACATGTGTGAGACTTTTACACAGCCTGGCCACATACAGAGGCCCAACATGCAAGGAACACCATCAGGTGTTCTAGGGACACATAGCATTCACATACCAAGAATTACACCCCAAAATACATTATGCTGAGCAAAGAGTAAACAAAAGATTACCTGTGGTTGTAGTAGCGCAGTTGTGCACAGGAGGATAGCACTGGTCCAGGCAGCAGACAGGGACTTGGTCAGCAAAAGCAAACGCAATCTTCCAGGCAACAGGCAGGAATACTGTCAATAGTCAGTACAGGCAGCAGGCAGGGATACTGTTCATATATAGTCCAGGGTCAGTGCAGGCAGAGATTGTCAGCAGTGCCGATATATTGGTCCTGGTAGTAGGCAGGTCCATGTGGTGTGGTCAGTTCATGCGACAGGCAGAGGCATGATGGCATAGGTCCTACAGGCAGCAGGCAGAAGTAGGGCCTCGTTCAGGACAGAATGGGGACAGGGGTAGAGGCTTCTCCTACCCAAATCTCTTTGAAGCCTCCGAGTCTCCAGACCCTAATCTAGGAATGAGAAAACAAATGAAATTGTTTTCTTCATCCAGAAAAACAATTCTGGAGCCCCTCACATATGTGAGACCCCTGTGTTCTGAATCCCACTAGTCCACTGGCAGGGTACAAGATCAGTCCAAGAGGCAGGCAAGAGGCATGGTCAAACAGTCCAGGGTCGGTTCCAGATCAGGCAGAGGTATGTACAGAATCGGTAGGCAGAAGCGTGGTCGAATAACAGTCCAGGGTCAGTTCCAGATCAGGCAGAGATATAAACAGAATCGGTAGGCAGAAGCATGGTCGAATAACAAGCCAGGGTCAGTTACAGAGCAAGCAGAGGCATAAGGGGTGTGAAGGCAGGAAGTGAGTGTTATGTTTACCATACTTCACTAATAATTTAGTGAAGTATGGTAACGGCGGAAACAGTCAACTATGCAGAGGCCTGGTTGGGAAGGACATTGGGCAAAATGATAAGTGGTGTCTCTTCTCACCCCTCGTTTGGAGCACACCCGGCATTTTTTTTGTCGTTTTTGGCCTGTTGGTCTGGGAGGGATTTTATCGGGAAAGTGGCGTTCAGAGAGTCTACTAATTACATCGGATCTAATGTTTTCTGGTGGGCCGTTCGGGTATATAAGGGCAGTGGTGATTTCCTCCTGGTAGCCAAGGAAGGGTTTGGGTCTGTCGGTG